>OX352707.1:6250000-7500000 GCA_947095575.1 Electrophaes corylata | reverse complement strand
TAAGCCATTTTGCATTATCTACTAAATTACTCTTGTAGGTTCTACTATGAACTGTGGTACAGTTAACTAGATTACTTGTGTAATATCTACCTAAGTACCTCAATTACTTTTGTAGATTTTACGCTGAACTCTGGTAAGTTTTACTAACCAACTCTTGTATTTTCCATTAAATAACATTGGTAATATTTACATAACAGCTATTTTAGATTTAACTTTGAAGTTTTGGTAATTTCTACAAAACGCATTTAGTGGCATCTACTTAATTTTACTTATGCTCCGTCATAATTTTGGACTTAATTAAACACTTGTTTTTAATAGATAATACAAAAATATAAGCATGATGCCACTAGAGACGCTTCACTAAAAAAATCTTACCAAAGCTTAAAAGTAGAATAACCTGTTGAAATAAATATTAAAAATGTAGCTTAATCGATAACACAAAACATAATAATCAATAAACAAACCCAGATTGACGTAAAAAATACAAAAAGTTGATTGAAGAAGAAATCTAGAAAAGAAACATTAGAAAACATTTATACATTTATTTATAAAAAAACAATATATTATGTTAGAGTTAGAAACCAAAAGTTACACCGACTATTATTAAGGTATTAGCAATAATCTTTTATAAATTATAGTATAGGAAAAGAAGCTGCTATTTTGAAAATCATTTAGTTTTCTTAATCAATCGTAATCATATTTTGTTGACCACAATATAGGCTTTTTAGCTTAATCGCGTTCACTGTAAGTGGCAATTTGTTCCAACAGCAGTTTGTTTGAACAGTGGGAACTGTCCAACTTGGTGACTACTTCGCCGTCATTCTGAAACAAAATAAACATTTTTATTTATAGCTTACCAACTGAACTGTGATGCCAGTCAAATACCATTCGTAGTAAAGTATCGGCCGTTGCTGAACCTAGCTTATCAGTTATAATTAATGCCTAAGCAATGTTTGCCACGAGCGCTTCATACTATACATAGATACACTTTATATATACTATACATACATACAACAAAAATATAGTAACCTTCGCTTAGGTGATCTTCGTTATTGACATCTATTGCTTTGCATTTATATTTTGAAACCTTGGAACGATTTTTTTCAATGAATTCGGGTCACTTTTTATAAAGCAATATCTCGTGTTTTGAATATCTTTTATTGAAATACACTTCAATCTGAAAAATAATACACAATCTAATTAAACCATCACATTTATACAAAACCATAGACTATTTAAGAAGGGCTGCTTAACTGGTTTTTCCACGATGTTTTCCTTCACCGTTTGAGAACACTTGCATTGCGCACATAAAATTTTCAAACAAAAAACCCATTGGTGCACCACCAGATTAGAATTCACGATCTTAGGATCAGGAGCGGGGTCACTACCACTAGACCATCGGTGCTCTCATCCTGAGTAATTCTAATAAATAAAATATAGATTTAGAACATAAAACTCACCAGTTTATAGCCAAAGCTAAGTTTATATTAAGGCCATTCTTCAAGTACCTCCACAATACTGACAAATTTGTTTGAATTTTGATGATTTAACATCCATTTGTTGCTTAGATTTTATCTTCCACTTTTCAAGGATTTCGTTGAGTGGCTCTTTATTAAATCTCAGCCAAACTTTGTGCTCTTCAAATTCTTCATTCGATACTGTAAATTAAGAACGTACTTACATGAGTGTTTCATACAGACTAAGCTATGAAATTTTTATACCTTGATTGACCCTCTTAATACCAGAATATTTTACTTTGGGATACTAAAAATAAACACACAGATAAACACACGAGAAACAGACCCGTCCAATGAGCTGTGCCAAACGTGACCTAGCCTAGTTGATCCACAATGAACGACGCCAGGCCGCGCCATGAGCGCTTCAAGCTGATTAAAAAGGACAGATAAATTGTACTAATTATCTAATAATAGATAACTTATAACTTACTCTCATGGTCATCAAAATCCAATTTACTGATTCCGGTTGTTGTTGCCTTTTTTTTGGTTCGATAATGCCAATACTACGCAGTTTTCTTTTGTGGTTATTGTACTTATCAACCAATTTACCTCTTGCAAAATGTATTTACCATGATCATATTTATGACTCGGTATATAGTAAGTTTTCTGTAATTGAACGAAATTCAAAAATTAATAAATCATCGGTTTTTAGACTTCTAGTTAAAAAAAGTACTACAAATCATTTAGCCCCAAGCTAAGCAAGCTTGTGTTATGGGTACTAGATGACTGATATACTTAATACAATACATTACATACATAGATGTTTTTTATTATACATAGAAAATACTGAAAACAAAATTAACAAAACCAAATAATAATAAATCAAATAAAAAATGAAAAAACAAAAATAAAAACTAATTGATTATTAAATGAATAAAAACGGTAACTATATGTTGAGCGGATCTAGTAAAAAAAAAGTAAAGTATAAAATAATAATAATAAAAGTCTTATGTCTCATTTACATGTCTGAACTTGAATCCGACGACGCGACTTCAAGACTGACGGTGGCGGCAGCGTGGAAAAACTACCAGACTACTTTAGTAATTTTAACATAGTCTATTTTGTAATTGTAACATTACTTATTATTATTATGTAGAAATCTTACTTGCGCCAAAGTGGTTTTGTTTCTTGTATTCTTGCAAACCATGCCTGAATTTAATAGGTACCATCTTTTATTTTATCAGCGGGTATTAAAAATTGAATATCGTTTTCCGTTATTTTATCTAAACATGATAAATCAATATCTTGCGCTAAAACAATAAAGTATAGCTAGACAAATTTATTTTCTCCTGAAATATAAAGCTATTATGTATGCATGTACCTATTTACTAACCTTTAAGTAATTCCTGTATCTTATTAGATACACCCCACGATTCCAGTAGTTCTCCCACAAAATTGGCCGGTATAATATCCTCCACTTCCGACCCAGACATCATGAAATACCTTAATGAATCACGTATAATGTAGGTCCATAAAAACACAACGCACGATATATTTGTAATAAATAGGTACTAATGATTTATTCACAGAATTTTTTTCACAGGCCGGGCCTGTCTATATTAAAAATCAAAAGAAAATTATCAACTCAAACGACTGAACCGCGACGTGGTCGCAACGGAAAAGAAAGTTTAAGTTCACTTGCTCGCTTCACTTTGGCTTCGTTCTTTAACTCGGGCACAACATGGCGCGATCGCATATTTTATTTATTGGCCACTCACTCACTCACTCATCACTTGGCGCCATGCCGCTGCACCTTTGCTTTGAAACCGCGTGGCAGCTAATAGTATGCTAGCAAGCGAGTTTGACTGCCATCTTTTAACAACAACGTACTTTTATTTTATTTGTTTTACCTAAGGTGTATTATGAAATCAATTCCTAAAATTCAACCCTTAGATAGCCGCTGCGACGGTTGACTTTTGCATGAAAAATAGCTTAATGTGGGCAATGTCAAGTACGTTTCTAGATAGGTAGCAGATCTATTAAATACCTACCTAGTTGGTGCAGCGGCTGAGGGCTTCTGACTAAAGTTATAGTAGGTACCATCCACTACCTACCTACCTGCTAAGCACCTAATTAAGTACTTACCTAGGTACCTAATTTGGATGATTCCTACTATAACTTTGGTAACCTAATAAAAAAACTTTCATTAACGATCTTTGACCCATATTAGAACCCTACTTACCTATCTACCTACAAGACGTGCACGAAAAGAAACTCTGAAGCACGCTTTAGGTAATCGCTTCACCTCACTGGTTCTTTCATTAACGGTTTTTGATTCTTATGCTACAGATGTAGGTACGAAAGGAACCTCAAAAGAGGTTAAAAAAGGCATTATTAAATCTTATCACCGTAGTACACGTTCACTTGCCGTTTTTATGAGGTATATATAGATAATGGTAGATAATGGTTCGTGCACGAGTTCGACTCGCACTTAGCCGGTTTTTGTGGATTACCATTGGTGGGCACTATTAGTGCAGAAAGACAACGAACCGTCGACGTTGACAAGACAATAATTGAAATAGAATTATGAGTCAGCACTCGCTATGTAGGGAGGTAGGTAGCTAGCTTTTTTAAATCACTGGGTAAGTACCTCCATAAGTACCTATTGGCAAAACTAATAATTTTTGCCAGATAATTGTTAATGTTAGCAACAAAAAACAGCTGCAATAACCCAGCAAGAGCAGTGCTGTGCTTTTGTTATTGACGGGTCAGTAGGTACCTAGGTAAGGTTCACTTTCGCAACAGAGCTCCGCAGCAGAAATAGGCATGTTGGTTCCTTCCCTGGAAGAGCATTTCACAAAGAGCGCTACTACTAAATACTTAAAAGGGACGTAAGTAGATCGGTATTCTTACTTTAATTTGTGCTACCTTCCTACATTGGTAACTGTATATATGTAGGTAGGTATCTAGGTAGGAAGTTGACTAAACGAGCGAAGCGTCTCAGTTTCGAAATGGGTGTAAAAATGATTTTGTCCTTCTGTCTGTCTCCTTGTTCTCACCTACAGGTTGCATTTTAACTGCATGGTTAAAATGGCTTGCCAGATGTAGGGATTGTTTTTACAGAACCTCTAGTTTAGTTGGGACCTATCTGGAGAAGGGACTTACCTACCTACCTAGGGTAGGTATCTACGTAGTTACTGAAGTCACATACCTACCTACCCACCTATCTATCTATGTTTATAGTACCTTAGTATAGCTATGCGTATCTACTACAAACTTGACCTACCCACGTCATGTGTTTCAATCCAGCTGGTCATACCGATGGATTTAAAGAACACTAATTGTAACCCTCGACTTCGTCTACTCACAACAAATTTCAAAACCAGTCGTCTATTGCTGATGCCGGGACCTTAGAATGAATGCATTAGAAGAAAGAATGTAAGTATCGGTAGTGTAAGACTGTAAGAGGAGGTATCGATTTTGTAAGTTAATAGAAAAACATCGATTGTATAACAAAAACAAGTACTCTATTACCTACCTCCAGAGTGCAAGCTATCACTAGGTCAAATTTTATCGGGATTGGTTCAGCGGCTTAGTTGTGAAAGCTTTACAGATAAACAAAGAGACACACTTTTGCGTTTATAAATTGTATTTAGACTAGTGGAATCGCGTGAAGCTACTTTGAGCCAATTTTGACGCTCTTTCATCGGATCCAAATTTTCCTGATCACTAACCAAACTCTGTGTTCTGGACCGTGTAGTTTCGAATACATGATTAAAGCAATAAGCTCATTAGCCTACCTAAATTTCAACAAGCCGAATACCTAGCCTATCTACGAAAACAACAGAAAACACAAATGAAATAAAAAAAATGCTTACCTACTTAATTTTTATTATCTTTAGGTATGTGGGTGAGGAAGCACCGGTCTAGTACGAAAACTAACTTCGTAATGTTCAATTTCCTGGCCTCATGCAGGCCTATGGCAAAGTCAGTCAGTAAACAGAATTACATAGGACCACATTAATAAGTTGCGCGTAGGAATGGGCCAGGCGTAAGATATTAATTACTAGATACGTGAAACTTTTACAGAAACAATGTAAATTCAACATTGTTATTTTGTGATTTCAACTTGAAATTATGTTACGAGCACAATGCCTCGATTCGGTAAAAATGGGAACTTTTCTACCTAAATATACCTACTCGTAAATATAACCATACTCTCTGGTTATTTTCTATGAACTACTTTATTTTACTGTAGTATTTTACCTTTATTTATGGTACGATTACAGTGCCTCGCTATTGTGAAAATTGCGAAGTGAGCTCGTAAAATTAACAATATTTGTAGTGTAAATATATTTTCACAAATAATTGTACATACGTTATTATTTTTTAAGTCAACTTAAAATTATGTTAGGTACGCAGTGCTTTGATGCACAAGAAACTGGAAATATCCTTCCTTAGTTTACTCGTATATATAACCGTACTCTCGGGTCAATTTTACGTTTGCAATAGGTAAAGTGTGTAACGAAAACCATAATTATTTCTAAAAAACTAACACTTTGCTAGTATATTTATAACTTATTTTATAATGAATCCAACTGTTATTTATTGTACAATTACAGTGCCTCGCTATGGTAACAACTCCAAAGTGAGCTCGTCAATTTAGAAATACTTTTCGTGTAGATTTTACTTGGCCAACTGTTAAACGCCAAAGTCATAATTTTATTGTTTATTACGTAAAACTTTCACGAAAAATATGTAAAAACAATATTGTTATTTGTAATTTTGACTTGAAGTTATGTTACGGATACAGCGCCTCGATGCGGTGTAGATAAAAACTTTTCTATTGAAGTATACTTGTGAATATAACAATACTATCAGGTCTATTCAACGCAAAAAATCCATTATAAGTGTAACAGGAACATGACTATTTCTAATAAACTAATAGTTTTTAGTAATCTACTGAAGTTTTTATCACTTCAGCATTTGTTATACAATAGGGGTATGTGGTAGTTTCAACATACAAAAACTCAAATATATAATTTAAAAATACTACTTTTATTTTGTTGTAATTTCGACATTATAAATTTAACTTTACTTTTGGTGTAGATTTAACCTATAAAACTGTGAAATATGCAACAGTTGTACAATAGTATTAACAACGAGAAAGGGAAAAACAAAATAGTAATATCTACGCTATTACTTTGTTATTTCAACGTTAAGACGACGCATTGGAGAGTTCTTGCCATGGGGATTTGAATGTTTTTTAAGCAATCACGTAACTTTTGAATCTGATATTTCATGTATCTTATCCATACCCTCAAAACAGTACATCTAGTATTACATAATTGGCAAACATTTGCAAACGGAGAAAAAAATTATAAAAACCACACATTTAAAACCAAAATTTTCACTTTGTCGGGAAACGTGACTGAATTATGCTTTAATATTTTTTAAAGGTAGATTCAAAAACGAACATCAATATGGTAGATTGAATTTAAAAAATAAACTATAGTTTTTATATTGGATGCTAAATACTGGGTTTGGCATATACTGCCAAGCTTTCTTGTTTACGTTTTTGTATGCACCCGATTTGCAAATAATTGTTTATCAACTTTGATTTGTAATTAATTGTTGTATTGGAACTTTTTTATTTACGTGAACAAGTAAATTGAACAATACTTGTCGCGTAGATTTAGCCTTAAAAACTTTTAAACATATAAAAGTTATATGATACTATTAACTCTGTGCAACTTTGGCCAAAAATTTGTAAAAGCAACGTTATTATGTTGTAATTATACCTAGCCAACTGTTTAACGCACAAGTAATAATATGATATTGTTTATCATGCAAATCTTTAAAGAAAAAAAATGTAAATACTATTATTATTATTTTGTAATTTTGACTTGTAATTATGTTACGGATACAGCGCCTCGATGCGGTGTAAATGAGAACTTTTCTGTCGAAGTATATTCGTAAATATAACAATACTGTTACCGCGCTGGCTACTATTATGTTGATTTTTCCCAAAACAAAGATACAGAAAATAGGGAACAGAAATTTGAGAGGACTCACCGTTATTTTTAATTTGGAGCACGCACACACGTATTTTTTCGTCTAATATTGTTTCACATCTCGATGCATTGTAGGTAGGTACTCACCATCACAGGTTAAAAGGGTAAGTCAGGGACAGATATATGGATTGCATATTAAAACGCAAAGGATAGGGAGCGTCTCTGTGTTCTAGCCTAAACAAATACTATTAGGTCTATTCAACGTAAAAAAATCTGCTATAAGTATAACAGAAACATGGCTATTTCTAATAAGCTAATAGTTTTGTGTAATCTACTGAACTTTTTGTCATTTAAAGATTTGTTATACAATATAGGGTAGTTTCAACATACAAAAACTCAAATATATAATTTAAAACTACTAATTATTTTTTTTTAATTTCGACATTATAAATTGCAATTTATATACCAACGTGGGCTCCTTAACTTAAATTTATTTTTGGTGTAGATTTAACCTATAACTGTGAAATGTGCAACAGTTATACAATAGTATTACTATACTATAGAATAGTATTAACTATTATTAAAAATAGTAATATTAACGCTATTATTTTGTTATTTCAACGTCTATTTATGTTACGGACACAGCGCCTTGCTGTGGTAGCTATTGGAACTTTTCTACTTACGTTAACAAGTAAATTTGACAATACTTGTCGCGTAGATTTAACCTTCAAAACTTTGAAATGTATAAAAGTTATATGATACTAATAACTCTGTGAAACTTTGGGCAAAAATATGTAAAACCAACGTTATTATTTGGTAATTTTAACTCTATGTTACGTAACAGAAACAATGCGTCACTGCGTTAAAGATGAAAGTTTTCTACCTAAATAAACTCGTAATTATAACAATACTTTCTGATCAATGTAACGTAAAATAATTTAAAAAGTGCAACAAAAATATGGTTATTTGTAATAAACTATCACTTTTGTATAATATACAGATTTTTTTGTAATTTTATATGTTACGATACCATATTTTTATAAACTTAAGTAAAAATTACTTAGTGGAATTGTTAAAATCACAAAATAAGTTAGTAAAATTTTTATTTTTTCATCAACCTTTGTTGTTTTATAAGTTTAACAGCTAAGATTTAGTAACTTTTACTGCTACTTTTGTAAATTATGTCGACTGTCGGGACTTTTGTAAAATCAACCATAGCAATTGTTGTATTTATTGGTAAACTTTTGTTTATTCATCAACCTTTATTGTTTTGTGATTCGAACAGCCGAGATTTAGTACCTTTTATGATTAATTTCGTAAATTTTGTCAACCGTCGGGGCAATTGTAAATTCAACCAAAGTGTGTTTTCAGTGCACACTGCATAAAATGAAAGGGCAAGAATACGAGTAGGTCATTGCTGCTGGGAATATTTTCCCAAGTTTTATCAAAATACATATGAGTCGTTGTTTCTACCTGAAAGACTGAGGCTCCATTAAAGCGTGGATCAACCCGTAATGGAGATTACTGAGTCGGAACAGAACTCGTAGCATTTGGTATCCAGTACATTTCAGTACGATTGAGAAGACATCAATTATTTCAGACCCTGTGCAACGCAGTCAGCCGTGGTCCGATAGTTACGATACGAATTGAATTGCTACCAGTCAACTTGCTTCAAATTTCTAAGATATTGTGCTTCAAGATTTGGAAATTGCATAACGGTGTAACTTTTGTTTGAGAATTTGACAAAGTTGCAAGCAAAATATGTGAGGAAAACTAGTATTCGGATTCGTAGAAAAATTTCCTAACTTTATTTTATAAAACTGTTATTTTCTAAAAATATGGCAGAGAATATGAATAAAAGTCTGGCCGTTTATAGTACCTTCTATTATAGGTATTATAAAACATTGCCATATTTACACAACATGAATATATCCAAGGTTTTCATACAGTTAGCGAAGTTTAGTTATTAATTTGGTCATGCTTAATTTGAAATAAAAAGAAAGACACTCCGGAGAGACAGCCTCATTAAAAGAGATAAGAAGCACGTTTTAATGCAAGATATTTAAGTAAGACGATTACGACGCGCGTGAAGCACCAAGTACAAAGTTTGCTATGGTCAAACTTATCCGCAAGAATGCACGCGGCGACACTAAGCCCCACTCTACCCTCGATGTAACTTTGCCGGTTAAACAACTTAGCGAGCCACGATGTTAACATTTATTATTTTGGTTAATATAGAGCAAACAGCACACAACCACAAGCAAACATTTTGCAGCAACGCAAATGTCTATATTTGCGAAACTGCAAATGTACCGCCCGACTTTGTTATGCAAACACCTCCCGATCTTTCGTGAAATCCATTACGATTCAATTAATATTTTACCGAGTTGAATCGACCAACTCGGCTGATACTTAAATAAAAATATCCTGTAAAATCACCACTCATTGCTCATTCACTTTTCGAGCAAGTATTTTACTTACGTAGTTTTCGGTTTAAAAAACTTTATTCTCACTAAGACAAATTGTCACTTACATGAGAAAGAATAAATAAAGATACAATGCTAGTTCAGTTTTTCAATTAATATTTTAAAAAGAATTGTCTTACATGACGGTTGAATTTAGTTACAAGATAGAATCAGAAATGAGAAAATCCGTAGAAGAACCAAGTCACGGACATAGCTCTCAGGGCAGGCTCGTAGAACCGACCACCGCTGGAGAATAGAGATTCTCGAAAGGTGACCACGAACCGGAAGTGCACGCCTTCCTTGGACTGACGACATTGTTAGAATCGCAGGAAGTCGTTAAATAGCTTAAAATCGTTCTTCCTGGAAACTTGTGGGTAAGACCTGTGTCCAGCAGTGGACTTCTGCAGGTTGTTGATAAACATGACGGTATTTCAACAGCAAAATTCCAAATGGCGGATGAATTAATAAAAATATTTGGCTACAACTTTCTGATCGAGACTCACTCGCTAGAAATAAACCGCAAGCGGTTAAATTGGCGTAAAAATAACGATGTATGTAATTGTGAAATTCACGCCATAACATTTTTGTGCAGCCGATATATGTAATTTAACTTATAATTGTGCGCTCATTAACCACAAAGTTTATTTGACTTAAAAATTTATTAAAATATACGTACACTTTTCCATTATTCGTTATTTTCTAACCATTTACACTTTTTTTATTAAAATAAAGAGTTAATCTACTGAGAAAGGTTTGTGGTGCAGCCCTCTCTGTCCACCGGCTTCCTGTGATCCTAGCAATGTCATCTGTGCATCGGGTGGAAAATCCTACGCTTCATTTCCGGATCGGAGTCATCATACATAATTGCTTAATTGACTATCTTACGAACATGTAGTAGCTTGGTAACGCTATCGAAAATCGCTAGGCGATTATATCAGCATTCTAGTCCACGCAGAAAAAAAATAATACGATCATTTCAAGTTTACAAGTTATAAGATACTCAAAATGCACTTCGATGTCCTAAACTGATATCATAAACCTATCACCTTTTACGACAAATTGAGCCGTAAAATAAAATCGTGGAAAACACATTAAAAAGAAGTCTCACAAAATAAACAAATTAAACTTTTCACACAGTTCTTTTAACGGTGGAAGATCAAAGAGAAACGGCGTAAAGGAAGAATACTCTAGCTTTAGTAAAAGCGCCTACAATGTTAATGACATCTAAACAATACATTAGACTGGAGTAACACAAAAAATATACCTATAAGTAACGTGGAAACGAGCGTCGGATAAGTCACCGTAAATGGTTGTTATCGAAATCCTACCTGATACAACAACCTTAAAAAAAATACAACAAATAAAAAAAGTTTATTGTCATGGAAACTATTAAATTTTTTTTGTATGTGGGTGCAAACACATCACTAAACAAGTTTAACAATAGGAGTTGTCTCCTCAGCACTACGTTTTTACGTACACGTCCGATTGCTGGTAACAGTCGAACTGATAAGTAGTAATTAAAAAAATATTAAATTGACAATATTTTTTCATCATATATAACGACTGTTGCATTTTTACAGTGCAAACCTATCACGTGCAGAAGTTTATGCAAAAGTACTGTGCTACAACTTTATTGTATCAAAATTAGCAGTGTTTTCGATAGTTTATACGCTTTCCACTTTTCGTTTTCTTAAAAGATTCATCACTTTGGCTTCTTAATCAGTAATATTTGAAACGAAATAAATATTTAAGCAGTTATTAATCTTACTTATTACGAGAAAAGAACCATAAAAGTGTTAAGAATAGTAAAACGTCCCGCGAGCGTTCATATAAATGAGAATATTAGTGGGAATATTTTATATGGGCATTGTTGGACGGAACTTAAGCAAGATTTCCCCCGACGCCACAATTTATAATCAGCACCATGTTTCATTAATCACAACGTTGTAGCCGATATAACACGCAATGCAATATGTTTTTTTCATAACATGCAAATTGAACATCTGCCGTATTTTCTGATTTAATGGATTTTTTAGGATTCCCGAATTTGACGAGAAAACCTTTTACTTGCTAAAAGCTAAACTAAAAGCTGTGTTCATTTGTTTGGTTGTTTATTATAGTTGATTATTTCTCCTGGTAAAGATGAACTAGAGAACGAAATAACTCCAAAAATTATTTTATTCCCGTGAGAGTCCCGTTGTAACTGAAATTAGGAAGTTGGGCAAATAAGAAGTTCGTGCTAAGCCAACTGTGTTATAAATTGTAATAAACGCGAGGGATACCTACGCACGACTTTGACAGCGTGAAGCGATTTTCATAAAAATTTCAAATCCCGTTTTATAGGGGTTGGATTGCAAAAAATCCTTTTTCAGTACACCTCTACTCATAGACAAATATACTCTGCAAGTTTCAAGTATCTACGAGCAGTGGTTTAGGCTGTGTGTTATCAATATGTCAGTCAGTCAGTCAAGATCAATATTTTATAGATATAATAATAGATGGTATAATAATATATATAAATGTGCACTGCCAAACATTGATCAATAAAAATGGGGAATTTATCACATATGACATAACTTTTGCCCGTAAAAAAAATACCTACTGAGCTTATACGCATTTTTACTTTGTTCATCAAACAGTTTGTGAAGAGTAAAGTCCAGGGGTGTTACAATGACATGCCAAGCTCTGAAACAGTATGTGAATTCAACACGAAAAAATGAAATTTTATTCTTTTTTTTGTTTCCTTACAATGTTTTCATTCACCGTGTGAGAGCTCTCTAACATTCTATGAAATACCAACTTCTGCAAAATGTGGGTATGTACAAAATGTATTATTTGGACGTACCTCTGACTACCCCCTTGGACATCCTCGAAGAATCAAATAGGCATTTGGTAAAATGAAATCTGAGGGTATATCTACCATGCTTCGGGATTAAAGAATTCTTGCTGTCGGTCTGGCTCTGTCTGTCCGTGTGTCACCAGGCTATGTCATGAACCGTGATAGTTAGAGAGTTGAATTTTTCACAGATGATGTATTTCTGTTGCCACTATAACAGCAAATACTAAAATAAATATTTAACGGTGCTCACATACAACATACGTGTTTTTTTGCCTTATAGTAAAAATACTATAGATAATGATTCGGAACCCTTCGTGCGCGAGTCCGACTCGCACTTGGGCGGTTTTTTAATACAAGACCAACAACTATACGGTATTAGGTAAGATATTATAACTAAATAGAGCCACAATTAATGTTTATTTTCAATTTATCACTATACCAGAATTAACTGTAGTATCATGAACTCACTTCTATCTGTGTCTGTTGTTTGTGGGGACGTAGCAAAAAGTTGTTTAAAATATTTATGAAGAGAACCTTTTATCATGGCTCGAATAATGTGAAGAATTTACTGCTTAGATCCTTTAATGTAATTGAATGTTGGATCGATGGCATTCCGGAGATATTTCGTAGACGATCAACTTTAGTAGGTACCCTTAGCACTTGACTTTTGAGTCGCTTTTTGCTTGCAGTAAAAGTTGTTGTATAACGCTTTTCTCGGTCACCTTGTGACTTGCTTAGCTAAAAAGATATCTTCTAGATATTATTTTGATTTACAATAAACATTTTCAACGATATGTTGTGTATATTTTCTTTAAGATAAGTATTTTTTATTTTGCCACCCAGTTTATCCCAATTAATAGGATAGATTGTTATTATTCTAGAGAATTATTGTGTTATTAAATACGTATTCTAGTATCATTACTTTGCTGGATATCAGAAGGTTAAATACGTATCCTCATAATTTTTTTTTATTAACATGGAATTTGCAATAATGAATGAAATAGAACAAACTGTTGATAATTGATCGATGTACACTAGACGATGTGTTCATTCACGACTAGCAAAACGCGTACGACTTCATCCGTGCGAAGTTATTTTCATACAAACTTCCACCCCGTTGTACTTGTTCAGGGCTTCCGAAATTCATTTCTTGTTACATTTTTACGCACCAAGACAAATATGTACCTATACCCTGAAATTTCAAATTACTATGTCCAGTTGTTTAGGCTGGCTATTATATGATGGTTATAAATAGGGCTACACGCTTTATACAGTCTATTTTTGAGGCTTCTTTGTAAATTAGTACCCTCGCTTGAAGCATAAAAGGAGAAACTGGTGCTAAGTTCACAGGTCATTTTGTTGTTTACAGTGTATTTTACGGCGTGTTGAGTCACCGAATTACCCATCGAGGCCCTAGGTAGTTATTTATTTTGATGACTTCGAAAAGTTATTTAAATGAAAATGTTTTATCGTATCTATACTTACCTACACAGGTAATTTAAATGCTCCGGTCAAATAACATTTAAATTACCTTAGTTACCTTTAGTTTCAGTGTTTTTTTTTCAGATGTTTTAATTAGCATTTTTTTTATTCGTCTGGTTGATGGAATTAATAATCCACATGCTTGTTCAGTCTGCAAGTTATAAGAAAAAAAATTGTAGCGTTTTTATTGTTATTTAGTTTGTTTAAAGCTTTGCAGCATGCGTCATAGTCAATTTGCTAGATAGCTTTGCGTACGTTGCAACGAGTGAACCGGAAAATCCAAAGCTCGTTGCTAATGCCTAGCTAAGAGTAGGTTTGGTTGAGGAAACCACTAGCGACCAGCTACCGCAGCCGAACTACCGCTAATTAGTTAGATATTTCACGCAAAAACTTTAATTAATTCCGTTAAAACCACCAGTAGCCTTTTTGATGGTGTAAAAAGTCAAAACACCGCATTTAGGAATTGAGTAATAATTAAATTTCAATCAGAAAGCCGTTCTCAAGATCTCTGCGGTTCCTTTTCTATTCGCGCTGCGTACCATCTCAGTGTGGCCGCAACTCGGACTTGCAAACTTCAGACTCGGAAAATATCACATTTGAAACATGAATAATACATTGAAAATACACGTAGAATATGAGTTTTTACTAACAGAGCACTCTTGTTGATGATAGCTCTAAGGCCATGGTGTGTTTTTGCTAATAAAAGCGAAATTTAGGAAAATCATAAAAAGTATTTCAATAGAATGATTTTCTCCGGGCGGTGTAGCCCGTTTTTGACGGGAACACGACAATAGGAATATTTTATGAGCTACCTGCGCTTCCTGATTTGATACGAAAAGGGATATACTATTCAAATCCAAACATTTCTTGCTCAAAATTAGCGAAAAGCAAAACATGCGCGATTTATTGATGTGAAAGAGCTCGACGTAAATGTTTAGTTACTGAATAAATAATCATACTGAGTGCGTACATAGTTGATTAAATTATGTCGCTCCGTAAACCGTTCCTTTGCAAAGTGATAAAGTTTGAAGGCCGGTAGCGCTTTTCAGGAAAGATTTAGTTAATTTTGGAGTTTGTTTGTGTCGAAAATGTTTAAGCTGCTCTAAAAAACAACCCTTTGCTTTTCGTTTTTCCCGAGTATCGAAAAAATTGACCACTATACCAAGTCCCATTGGTCACACTGGTCTGCATATCAGTTTTAGAGCAAAATGATTAATTTAACTCTGAATAAACTGATAATAATCGGAAATATATTACCTACGGTCATATTTATAATCCCTTCCCGTTTACATGAGTTCTACAAAATATTTGTGTCACTTTCACTTAGACGTCAATGAAAATATCATTATAGCGTGTGGAATTAGAGCCTTGCTTTGTGAAAATGCTTGATTAACTCAATAAAATATCCAATCTCACATAAAATACCTCGGTATTGAAAGTTCCAATGAATATGAAAATAAAATAGGTCATGATAAAATGGTATTCAAAGAAAAATGGTTAACCTTACACAACACTAGTTCAACACTACAGCTTATTTAGGCAAGTTTGACAGGCACCTTGGAAAATGTAGGTAGGTACTGTTAGAAAATGTCATATTTCACTGAAATCTAGTCAAACGTTGATTGCAGGGCATTGTGGTAGTATACTTTTGTTGACAATCAATTTGTCAAATTTAAATAGAAGCAAAAAAATCGAATTGGAGGAAAAATCACTGCGTCCGGTGTGGTGGTGGGTCGAGGCGCTAACCCGTCGAAGCGTCCTACGCCGACGGCGGGATAATCCCATTGAAAGATTTGATTTTCCGCAAAATTAGATAAAAGTAATGAAATACTCCCCAGGGATCTTGCCAAACCCAGGAAGACATTAAAAGAACTTTACGAGGGACACTGATCTGGTAAACGATGGTATTTTGCAAGTTTGACTTTATTCAGATAAGGGAGGTACGTGGTAATTGTTTTCAGAGGGGTAAAAACTTTTTTTTTAGAAAACAGTTGTTTATTTACTAAGCAGTAACGACTGTGTGCTTCTCGATATGGTAGAAAAATAAGTGAATGTGAAAAGTTGCTTTGAAAAAAGTTGATCTTTTTAATTTTGCATAGAAAATAACATTGCAGAATAAATATGATAAACCTGGGTGAATCTAAGCTTTAGTTTCAAGCAAATAAGCATAAAAATACAGGCAAAAATTCTCGATTTGGGTGTTTTTTATAGACACTGATCGAACAAGCAGATGGCTCAACTGATTTTAAGTGGTTACCATTACATAATAACAAAGCTTTACCTCTTGCTCTGCATCTAGCGTAAGGGTATAGTCAAAGTCAAAGTCAAAAAGCATTTATTCAGTAATATCCCCAGGGATCACATTAAATCTAGGTGAATCTAAGCGCCAATTCCTCACGACCAAGCCTAGAAGAGAGAAGCATACAGGTGTTCATATGCCTGTAATTTCAAGACGCCCACACCTTAAAACCTTGGTTCTGTAATTATATATAGCCACAATCAAATCCTTACAACTTAAGCTATTTATCAAATGAAGTGTCAGCGAATCCCAAAGTAAACTTCCAGACAACCGGTCAAACTTGTAACCTTATGTGCATGTACCTACATACTCCCAGGTAATAAATGCTAGAGGTAAAGTGTTTAGTTATTTATTAGGATCGTCAAAAAATTATACAACGCAAAACCACGCACCCTGTACTTATGTCTTATAAAAGTAACCACAACCAAATTATAAGCTTCATAAAGTGAGTTTTTAACTACATACACTTTCTTAAGAAAAATATTGATTAACCAGGGGATAATTTGTAACAAGTTTTTGAATGTAGGAACAAACTTAGACATAGTTTGCTCCAGAGTTTATCTATTGCCACGAATCGAAGTTATAAATTATTCTTGCTCCTTATCTACTTCGAGAAGAATTTCATCTCATCTACTATCATAAATAAGATGAGGTCAAGTCCAGTCTAGCTACGAATTGACGGCAAGTCATCTGAAATTTGCCATGGTTTGAGATAATTTAGTACCAAGTTCATTACTTTGTCAATATTCACCGCTTTGACTGCAGCACACAGTAGACAAACTTGAACATTTCATTAGCAGAGCAATAGCTTATAAGTGGAGTGTTTCGCAGTTTAGGCGGGACTGCGGGCCAGCCCCCCTGAAGCTCCCACTCGGGTTATATTCCCTGCCTCTTATTCAATTTGTGAGCGAATCAGTTCTGCCAACCCGATTATCTTTCACGTTGAGATTTATATGCTCACATGAGAGCTTTTTCAGAAGTTTTCTACGGAAACGTTTCGTAATATCCTTGTGAATATTGTTACACTTTTTGTTTGGTTTTTCCGCAATATTGTCCCGCAAATTCTTTGCGAAGGTAAACACATACCTGCACTGGCGTTTTCTTTTATCATGATGAACAATTTTCATCTCCTGATCGCGTTCAAAAAGCAGCAAAGAATCCTCTAACACTTGGCACGTAAATGCAGTCTGTATTAGCTATTAGTGTGTATTTATTGGTCCATTGTGCTGTGCAGTTAGTTTGTGAGAAAGTAACTAGTACTCGCGTTCAATGTGCACTTAGATTAAACGTACCAAACTCCGAGAGGAGCGGAAGCCACTCGGCACGGTAAACATTTGCCCAATAATTGCGAGTCCTCAGTTACGCTACAAGAATAATCTATCTTCGATTCTACCGTGGGGAAACTCGCACATTCCTTAAATTCAAAGCATTTCTTTATTGGACAAAAGTCGTGGGCTTATTGTTTTATTAACGAATAACTTGGCCTGCTCGCTTCCGCTCGGAAAATTATATTTTCTCCTTCAGCTGTGTAACAAGCGTTTAATAAGAAATTACTGAATAAAGTGTAATAAAGTCTTTATTGGCAACTTGGCCACTTATGGATATGACAAAAATTTATGTGTGACTGCTGATATACGATACCAGTGGAGTACCCGTCGCATTTTCCTCGTGTTTTTTTCTTACAGCCACCTTCCATACTGCGTCTATGAAAAACTGTAAAAAAAAACTTCGATAATTTATTTCTCAGTGGAATAATTACAAAAATAATCTGCAATTTACGCACTTTATAATTAAACCGTGACTCATAAACCTTTCTAGAAGTACATTTAATCGAATCCATTAGATACCTCATAGCATTTAATAAAATCAGCCATCGTACTTCTATTTCTAAGAAGTTTCAATTGACATCTCTTGAGCATCTGAAAGGGAAAATTGGGTATTTTGCTTAGATGATACGCATTCAAAATTAAATTAGCATTTAGTAGGTATCAGATCAAATTGGTTCCCCATGGACTCAATCGCCCTCATGTTTATTTATTAGACCCTTGAAAGGATGCGGCTAATAATGCCAAGCTTAAAGAATTTGCATTACTAATTCTGAGCTTATAGGTAATGACAACGGTATCTGTTTATATTGAAATGTTTTGTTAAGACTACAGGAGGTATAAGATGCTGAAATTTTTAGGGAAACTTTTAAAAATTTGATTGGAAACTGAGTCCCGATCCTCGTATTTATTTTGGAGCTGAGACGAGAGTGAAACTAGAATTTGATTCGAAATTGGGCATGCCTGAAATTTTAGTTTCAGAGAATATCATTCGGAGATCGACACGATCGGAACTTAAATTTGACAATATTCTATTATGGGAATTCTGACTCTGGTTATTTCAAACCCAAGCATCGCTAATGCTTTTGAAGTAACACGACAAGTTTGTATAATGATAAGTAGGTATATCTTAAAGCATAAACATAAAGGGTTACTAAATTAAAAATCAATGGCAGTGGTCTAGGTTGTATAAAAACAGCACTGTAATTTCTATTATTATAACTATATTATACTAAACATACTTATATAAACCACTGACCACTACTCACAGAAAGTTAGAGACATAAGTTAATAAGATGTAATATAAGCCAGCAAAGGTGTAAGGTAGATGTAAGGTGTAATGGACATAACTCAGAGTTAGCAAATTGAAGTGGCAATGGGTAGGCCATATAACTCGTAGCAACCGCTGGGTCACAAAAGTTTTAGTACGGCGACCACGAACCAAAAGACGCGTAGGACGCCTTCCTACCCGATGGACTAAAAATCATCCTTCTTGGAAATGTATGGGAGCGGCCTATATCCAGCAGTGGACTTCTACAGGCTGTTGATGATAATGATGACGGTGTAACAGATGTGTAACCGTTTATCTTTTAGCTTCACAACACGCTATTAAAATTGCAAAAGCATTCTTCCCGAGGAAAGTGAAAAGAAAGACATTAAAGATGTCGTGTCCCGCGTCGTCATATCGTAATGCTACTGTAATGCCCAGCAACATTTATCTAAAGGCACCCGCTGTGACAGTGACAAGTGCTTCCGTGAGTGTCGGTGGTTATGCTTAACAATGGCTACCCTACTTCTGCCCGACAGAGTTGAAGCAAGGGACCAAACTCATTCTTTTACCTTTGCAAAATGTGTCTTCCATTCTTGCTTCAACATAACCTCTTTATACCATCTTTAGTAATCCCAATAAAAATCAACATATTACAAAAAAAAAATCTCATGTTAAAGTAAAAAGAAAATACACAAATAAAACAGCTGAGCTATCTTTGACTAGCCTTATCTCAGCTCTGCCTTCTGAGCTGTAGGTTGTGGGTCGATTCCCACCGAGGACAAACATTTGTGTGATGAATATTTGTTCTCTGACTGGGTGTTTCACAAATCCCAACTAATCCCAACTAATATTATAAATGCGAAAGTAACTCTGTCTGTCTGTCTGTCTGTCTGTCTGTTACGCTTTCCCGCTTAAACCTCTCAACCGATTTTGATGAAATTTGGCACAGACAATCTTTAGACCCTGAGAAAGAACATAGGCTACCTTTTATTGCGAAAAAAAGGGATGAAGAGGTTGAAATAGGGGTTGAAAGTTTGTATGGGATTTCTTAGTTTTAAAAGATAAAACCATGAAACTTTATATTTAAGCACTTGATAAGAAATATTTAAACATTTGTTCTAGCGTTTTTGAAATTTCAACCTGTGAGGGGATGAAATAGGGGTTGAAAGTTTGTATGAAGTTCGTCATTTTTGAAGATAAAAACATTACATTTTGTATTTAGGCACTAAATAAGAAACAAAAAATCATTCAAAAAAAAGTTCTAGCATTATTATTATTATTATTATTTTGAAATTTTTACCAGTGTGGGGGTGAAATAGGGGTTGAAAGTTTGTATGGGCGTTCGTCATTTTTGAAGATAAAACCATGAAACTTGGTACGTAGGTCTCTTAGGATGTGCAGAGTTTTTCTACAAACGGAATTCCCGAAATTCGAACGGAACGGAACGGATTCGGAACGGGAATTACGAAGCCAAACTTTTTGTATACAAAATCTTAACCACTGAAACTAGGAACATGATATTTAGAAGTTTTGGGTGTATCAATTTAAAAAAAAATTGGCTTTTGAAGTTAAAGTTCCTTTTAACGAATACTCTGCATCGCCGCCGCTGCCGTCGGTCGTCGTCGCGCACATTCGCCGAAGTGTGGCGGCAGGCAACGGCGCTGTCGTGTGGTGGGGGAGCGCACGAATCTAACTATGCCTACCCGAACGGGCAGACACGTGAGGGCAGACGTCTTAGAGCTGTCAGGAGTGCCGTCTCATAAGCTGAGACTGAAAGTTGGGGTTACAGTTTTGTTAATGAGAAATCTCGAAGCGCCGAGACTATGCAACGGGACTCGATTGCAAATTACGCAGCTAGGACGCAATATTATTAGAGCAATTATAATGACAGGAATAGCTAAAGTTGAAGAAGTTTTGATTCCCCGCATACCCATGATCCCTACAGATTTACCTTTTCAGTTTAAAAGAATCCAGTTTCCCCTCAAACCAGCCTTCGCAATGACCATTAACAAAGCGCAAGGGCAAACACTTAAAGTAGCAGGTGTCCATTTAGAAAAAAATTGTTTTTCGCATGGCCAACTGTACGTGGCCTGCTAGCGAGTGTCGAGTCCAAACAATCTCCACATTTTAACAAATAATAACAAAACAGCAAACGTTGTGTACAAAAATGTTTTAAATTAGGTAATTTTAAAATATTTTTGTACACAACGTGACGCTGGCTCCTGTAAGTGTCTCTTGGACAAAAGGGACCAATACATTTTCCTACGTACTTTCTGCCACTCAATGGAATACATAGGTACCTTATACCTACTGTAAACAGATATTTTTTAATTTTTTTAAATATACCTACTCTCTTTTAACCAAATGCTATACCCAAATCTATACCGTTCTTTTAATATAATCCATAATATTCAAATTAAAAGTACGCAGACGAAGTCGCGGGTACCAGCTAGTATTAATATATATTTAATTTAAATGTTTTTAAATTACATCAGGTGGGTCATCTGCTTGTTCCCTAAGTAAGTGGTATAAGAAAGCTATTTCAAAATAATTCATACAAAATCCAATTGTTTATTTCTTAGATTAAGATGTCATTATATTTTGAATGAAGTTGCTGGGACCTAATTAGACTCGGTCGATCTTTGTTCGCCCACCAATAGCTATGTCGCTCCTATATACGTCCCTGTTCTCACTATCGTATTACGAGTCTTTCTCTGCGGTTTGTAAAGGCTTCCTCCGTCCCACTTATATTGTATCGTGTTGACGTTTTCAATCAGCTCGGCCGGTATCAGTAACTATCTGTGGCTTTGTGGTTGATCTAGTGTCGTGTCCCATGTCAAGGAATCTGGGACGCATCAACTTTGGTCTTCTACTGGTAGTTTATTGATAAGTCCATTGTTTTAAATAGGACGAAACAGTCAATGGGACACAATGACACAATGGGTATTCAAATGTGAATGTTCTGATCTACTTGGCAACACAGAAAACCAGCGTTAGGGTAAATATACCTACTACTCTGTAGGTCTACTCTCAGAAACAATAAACCAAGTTTCATATTGACGTTTTGAAATACACTGCGGAGCAACTCAGTCAAAGTTCCTCAGTCAAGTTGACGCTGTCTGCCGTACCGCGTAATGTAACTCAAAATGACAATTTGAAACTTCGTTTATCGTTTCTAAGAGTAGACTACTATTACTGAGTGGTGACAACTTTTGCTAAAACTATTATGATTTATTGTTAGTTCTTACTTTATTACCTTACTATTACCTTATTAGATTTGATTCATGCAACGATTTTGTTGTAAAACTTTCATCTGGGTTGCTTTATTTTGACTATAATTTCGTAGGATAACTTGAGCATAATGCGACGAATAATTTTGAAGTTGAAAGAGGCAAAGTTTTCTCATCCTCATCCAAACGAACAGTTCATTATTATTTGTTAGGCAACGCGAAAGCTGCAGTTTTAATTGAAACAAAACAACCGAAATATGAAGTGCTTGACCTGCCACTGAGACTGAGAAGTTAATTTAGCGTGGTTTTATCCAAGTTTTATGAGTCTTTTGACAAAATGAACAATCCTTCTATGAACGTCAAACTTTATCTGAGGAAAATCTAAAAACAAATGTCAAAATATTTTTTGATTGTATACTAATGGAACCGCGCGTGACTTTGTTCACGTGAGGCTATTTTCATACAAACTTCAAACCACGCTGCACCCCTTTTGGCGTTGAATTTCAAAAATTCGCACCTTCGCACTAAACTATCATTTTCAAGTCAAATTTCAAGTCTTTGCGATCAGTGGTTTAGGTTGTGCGTTTACATGCTTGTCAATCAATACAAAAAAAAATATTGGTTAAGATTATGTACACAGGGTGTGATAAAGATCACTACCAAAAAAAAAGTAGTCATTGAACTTTTGTATGAAACACCAGATTTTTTTTCGTTCTCATAGGTTTTATAGAAAAAGTTTTGGGAGTGTAGATGATTATTATTACTATTTATATAACTTGCTGATGGAACACGCCGATGGTCCACCTGATGTTAAGTGGTTACTATCGCCTATAACAGTCACACTGATACCTATTATCTAATTTAATATTAAATTAACTCAATAATCATAGGTGTAATAAGAGTACGTCCCAAGCTTTGGATAGTTATAGAATATAGGTCCTATATTCTATAATAGGATAGACCTATAGGTTATGTCCAAACCAAATTTGGTAACTACTTAAATCTGACATCGATAAATGTGTTAAGTAAAACTGAATCTAGACAAAAAAACGAGGCCGCTGAGCCAAAGCACTAGTGGGAAAACCAAAGGTGCAAAACGAAAATTGAATATGAAGCCAAAAATACTTTACCCGAGCCAAAGTCTCTAACTCGCCTTCGTCTGACGTCTCAATTAAAAACTGTCGATATTAATTTGTAGAACAATTTGGCTTGCGGGTCTGCGTCGCCAACTTAGGTACTGCTACCTGCCGATATCGGCCAAGCTGACTCTGTCAAACTGAAAATTAGTTCACGAATTCTGACGAAAACTTTAATTGGTTCCTCAAAGCCAATATGTGGCTGCTACAGTTAGTTCAAAAACTCCTGACTCTGACAACACCAAGGTGAAACTTTTGTAATGAGATGTGGCACATTTGTTTGACCGAAACCTTCAACAAGATTTAGATTGAATACAAAATTGTTTCAAGTTTTATTATACTAGCTACTACAAAAGAAGATTTTTTCATAGTACAATTTAGGAAGAGTTAGAGATACAAATACCAGTTTTGAAATGTACACCACGAGAATTTCTGTTAAATATTTCCTCGCTAGTTGGTGCACATTACTATGCCCGCGGCGTCAGGTGCAAACATATATAATTCCACGTAAAGTATCGTCCAAATATATACAGATATGCTGTACTACTTGTATTTGGTTGGGCAGGGCTGTAATCAAGGATATTTACTTATGGATTAGAACCACTCTGGAAGTAACTTTAGAACAGATCTCAGCGTAGGATATTATATTCATATTTACTTGCAAGCATGTACCTTCACCATGCTTCTCTTATAATTTAAGATTTCGCGCAAATAATGCGCTGAAGAGGAGAGATTATATTATAAAACAATATGATAGTCCCGCATTGAGTGGAATTAATAAGATAAGATAAGATAAGGCATTTATTGATTAAACCAATGTTACAGTTGCAAATGAAGTCCTGACTCCTAAACTAGGGCTACCTGTATGTCAGTCATTTATGTCAGTTAGTATGCCACCAAAATGTCAAAATTATCAATAAACTCTAATTTGGATGGAGAACAATCAAATGAACGTCAACGATGATTATAACTACAAAAATGTTATATGAAAATGTGTTTTCGAAATCTCAGATTCAGATTTAACTTATCTTTATTACATTTTCACATGACAAGTCAGTTACAGGACAGTTACAACAATTACAATTTGGGCACTATGTAAGCCAAGCTTGGAATTAACAGCATCAAGCGAATAAAAAATGTCTGTGTCACGTTATACAAACAATGAAGCATAGTTGTCGATTTTCTTTTGTCTAAATATTTCAATAGAATCGCTTACCTATAAGTAACATTGGCTAAGCTCGCAAGGTATTCCTAGCTTCGTTCCTGGTCGGTGTTATTGTATGGTGTGCCATTCTTCTTGGCCCCGGAGGAATCTGATTAATAGCCAGCAATATTCGGGCTCGCTACCGGGTACCACAAGAATTGTAAGGCCAATGCGCTGTGCTGGAAGTATAACCTATTACATATTCTATGCTCAGCCGGAGTTTGAGTTTACACTACCCGTCGCGGCACTAAAATAAAATAATAGAAAATCAATGTATCCATGAAAACCCATTTTACACCACTTGTGTAAAAGTTGCATGACAGTAAGCAAAATACGCTTACTTTAGACGTAAGATATACCTAGTCAGAAAATACGTTGTTTTTCATAAATTATACCACTTATAACAATATTGGCCTTGACTCTGACATATAGACCACACACAGCCTAATTCACTACACGTAGAGACTTGGAATTTTCAGGGTATATTCGTCTTGGTACCTAGGGATTATGCTAATAAAGGAATTTCTGAAATTCAACCTCTAAAGACTGTCCTATGGGGATTGAAGGTTGTATGAAAAAATCTACACGCGGATGAAGTCACGCGCGTTTCCTATCGTTCTTATTTCATAATAAAATAACAGTACGCCTGTAAATCAATCTTACATTTTGTTTATTTTGCGGCTCATCGGGGTGGTTTGCTGGCTACGGCGAACAATTATAGCTTAATCGTCAATTTGCATTGATAATGCGCGGTTAATTGTTTTGTTCGTAATAAGATCGCTAAAAGTTGAATAGAAAAGTTTGAAAAACAAATTAATAATGTTTTAGGTAAAGGAGAATTTAGTAAATCTACGGCGCCAGTTCTTCGTTAGCCCACTCCCCCTTGTATATATTCATACAATAATATACAATATTGGTGTACCAATATACATTTTCATGATATTCTGTCTAAACTTTTAAGTTTAGTTTAGGTATTCATCTAATACAGTAATATTCTTGCAAAATCTGGCAATTTGCGTACGAAAACCGCAAAGCTTTCGGAAAACCACTGCCCGCAGAATATCAGTGTCAGCGCTAATAGAGCTATTGAATCCGGGCATCAAAAGTTGTGAAAGCTAAAATTTTATCGCAAAATTTACATATTAAATCAATTATTCGTAGCACATTAATGATGCAAATTGGCAAATAAGCTATCGCTGGCCACAACCCTGGTTTATCCCGCAGGGGCGCTAAATAAATAGGAACTCTCGACGTAGTGATCGTTTTCAATAGCCCGTAGACCCCGCAAACATCGATAATGGGGTTCAAATGGGCTATTTATTTGCCAGTTTCAACGGAATACCAATGTTGATTTCGATTCATCACAATTACAATGGTGGATGTGGAAGTTTCAATACATCCTTAAAGCCTTACACAGTGGTAAAGGTATACTAAATCTATTACGGAATTTGAACCCTACTTATAACTTTAAATGCGGCACATGATATCTTACGCGCATTACTCATACAAAAGCGAAGACAAGATGTGACCTTACTTCATGATCGATATTGCCTACCTACTTCTATTTGTTAAATCTTCATGGAAAATTTGTAGACATCATATTTCAAACTTGAACAGGCCAATACGCTTTATTGGTAACATCAAAGACGTTTTAAGTCATTTTCATCGCGATTCCCCTTCGTTAATATCTTCACGTTTCCTAATTGAAATTTATGATTCAAGACACGAGTGCCTATCTCTTCATTCAAGAATTAATAATGAGTTGGTTAAAAATCAAATTTTGTAAGTATATTATCACTTGATAAAACATACAAAGAAACATTGATATTTGAAATGCTTGAGTATTTATTATCTAGACTTTAATATATTTTAGTAACAAGATTTTTAGTACCACGAGATTCGAGATGATGTTTACCGTGCCGGGAGATTATAGTCATGACTATAAATATACACCATATTCGTTTTTGTCGAGTCCCCATTCTTCCTAAACTTCTTTGTTACTAAAATACAACTTAATTTAGTAGGTACATAGATATTTTCTAATTTACATAAGTAGATACTGTCACATCTGCTTCATTGCGGATTGAAAACTGTTAAGCTACCAAAGCTATGACAAAGGATAGATCAAAGTTGCAAGAGCACACATTCTTATTCAAGATTAAAATATCGATAGTTTACTGCACTTTGATCTCCAGTCTACCAACGAGTACTTATGAAACAAAAGTAGTAACCACTCGGAGGTATGGTCTAAGTTAAGTTTGTTGAAAGTTTTCATAAAAAATTAAGTGAGTTAGTATGAGCTAGTAACAAATTCTAGGTAACGTTTTTAGACCGCCGAAGACCTCGGTTTGACGGCAGCTTTAACCGGAGTAGACAACTTAAGACGCTACCCCTACCTATATTAGCAACTCAGTTAGTACAATCTCTAGTTTCAGCCATAAACGTTGTGACATTAAAGGTGAGATTGGCTTGAGCTCCGCCTAGGCGCTTACGGCACCTGCCCGTTCAAAAACGTATAAAAATGCATTTTTGTCGTCAAATTTCTGTCGGTAAGAGAGAGAAACTGGTTGAAAAACAGTTAAACTTCTTGATAACCGATATTTTCATAAAAGTTTCGAGAAGTCAAACTAGTAGATAGATGAACTTTTTTCAAACAAACTCATGAAAGCTATAATTACTTTACTTTTGTAAGAGATATGATAATTTATAATACCTATCGTATTGTTTTCACAATTTCAAAAATTTTACTTTGTCTAAAGTAGATAGCATCTACGAGTATAAACAGCGTTTAGGTCAGAGGTCTTAACTTACACATTAAGAATGTTTTACCTACTTTTGTGCAAGGTATTTCTAGTATGTTTAACCAAAATTTTATGTATATTCTTTAATTGACTTCATACTGATGTTAATAATAATGTTTGCTAATAAGAACTTAACTTTATTTAAGCAGAAGCCGCCCTGGCTGTCGAGCGGTCGGTTGTTGCAAATTTTTGCGTTTGTTCCTACGTTTTGTTTGAAAAGTTGTGATAAAATTAGCATTTATCGTCTATGGACCGGGTTTAACAGAACCGAGGACTGCGATTTTATTCTGAGAACCCGCGAACGTAGCCTCCAACTTTTTCCATTCGATTTCAAAATAATAAGCTCTGTAAGTAAATATTTTGGATTAAAAACTTTTTGGCAGCGTTTCCAAACCTTCTTTCAAGTTGGTTAACTTTTCCGTTAGTTAGTTCAATAAAAACAAAGTCAAGCTTTAATGAAGTGAAACAGACTTGTAAGATCATGAGGGGATATATCTTGATTATTATATAACCTTTGATCTAAGAGGGTTAGGTTTATCTATACTATAATAATATTATAAAGGAGATTTGATTCTTTGTTTATTTGCATTAAATAGGCTCCGAAACTGCTGGACCGATTTGAATAATTCTTTCACCGTTGTTAAGTAATTGTTGTTACTAAAACGTTACTGAAACCCGTGTGAAGCTGGGATGGGCCGCTAGTGTCTTATGTTACTGCAAGCACAAAAAAAATAAGACTGTTGAAATTACCACTAGATTATTTTATACATTTTACTTGGAAAACATTAATTACTGCATAATTTATATAAACTAGTCGCCTAGTAATTTTTTCTCCTTATTTTATACTGCGGACAGAGTCAGAGAGTTTATTAACAAGAACGATGCTACTGATTATTCGTTGTTATTCGGTAGGTGTGCGTTTGTTAACTTTCTAGCCACATAAGTTTTGGAAAAAAATGAGAATACAAAATACATTTATAATTTATCTTATAACGAAAGTAATCTTGTATATACAATTATTTTTTATCTAATATTTAATCTTTCTACTTTATAAATAAATAAATAAATAATGCTGCACACAGCATCATCTAGCCCCAAGCTAAGCAGAGCTTGTGTTATGGGTACTAGGTGACTGATATACTTAATACAATACTATATTACATACATAGATATTTTTTATTATACATAGAAAATACCCAGAACACCCGGAATAAATAATTGCAGATCGTACAAACATTTATCCCGAGGCGGGAATCGAACCCGCAACCTCTGCGTCGCAGGCGGACATTCGCCCCCCGCGCCACATCGGTCGTCAAAATTATATCTATATATTTTATAATAACTCTGTTTTCTAACTGCGGGTCTTTACTATAGGTAGAAAACAGATTTCAAATCACTGACCATAGAAAGTCTGCCCAAAAGGCTACAAGAATACAAAATAAACATAAGTGTGAAAGACTGTTGTGCCCTTGACATCAGAGTTGACCAATACTAACACAAACTTACGTCTTCATGTTTTTTGAACTTGATGATTATAAAGCAAGAGAAAAATGATAAAACAACGAGATATATAATGAATATTATTTACCAACACACGATATAATACGTAATTAAGTACGTATTCAATTATTATGTAGAAAATAAATATTATTGTCACAGTAGTGTAACAACAATTTGAGCGCTTGTTCTCAATATTTTAGTATACAGACATGACTTGTCCTAGACCCTTTTCTACCTTCGTCGGTTTCCTGTCAAATATCTTAATAGTTTTCCTGTTGGTTCGCGAAATTTTATTTACCATTCGGTAAAAAAATTCAATGTAAATATCATATCATGTGTCAGTTTCTTTTGATTTTTAAGATTTCGGAGAAAAAAACGATAAACATAGTGATAATTGTATTGACCTCTATATATTCAAAATTATTGATACAGCGTGTGTTTATACAATAAATACAGGACTATTAGCAGAATTATATACATAAGGAATATCTACCGTGCCTGGGGATTAAAGTCGTGAAACTGTTTCGTCCGGATACCTGTGGTTGTTTTCCAATATTATAACAATACCAGCGGCCACTCGCAGCTTCGCCCGCGTGGCAATTTTTTTCCCGTTCCCGTATTTTTTTTGGGATAAAAAGTAGCCTATATGTTAATCCAAATTATAATCTCCGTTTAGTTCAAATTTCATTCAAATTGGTCTACTGGTTAGAGCGTGACAGAGTAACAAACATCCATCCATCCATCCATCCATCCATACTTACAAACTTTCAAATCAAATCAAAATAATTTTACTGCGGATATGGGTGGGAAGTACATGTTGGGATTATAAGTATTATGATCTACCATATTCCACTGTATAGCATGCAATATTATACAAAATTCAATAGTATGTTAGATTAATTAATTACTTATATGTCATGAAATTACAAAAGAAAATAAAAACAACAATTAATAAAAATCAAATAGGTCAGTCTAAAAAAATAGGAAGTCAATCAAATCAAATCAAATAAATTATTCTAAAATGTCACTAAGGTAATCGTTTACACTATAATATGCTTTGCCGTAAAGTAAATTTTTTACACGATTCCTAAATACATTTATAGAAGGGGAGGTCAACGTTTCATAAGGAAGCTTATTGTACATTTTTGTGGCCATGCAAAAGATGCTATTGTTAAGTTTCGCTGTTTTATTCATAGGACAGCAAACTTTATGTCTATGTCGTATGCTTTTAAACGCATCAAAGAGAGTGCATCTTTCTTACAAACATGACAGCTTCAAGTATGTAAATACATGGTAAAGTTAAAATCTTATGTGTACAAAAATGTTGTTTGCAACTGTCTGTTTGCCGTAGCTTGCATACCCGCACACATCTTTTTTGTGTTCTAAATAACACTTCTTTGTCAGTTGAGTTACCCCAGAATAAAACACCATACCGAAGAAGGGATGCCACATATCCGTGATAGGCCGTTAGCAAAGTAGACTCACTAGCAGTCCTCGACAGTACATATAAAGCATAGGAGAGCATTTCGCGTTTATAATATTAGTAGGATAGTAAGATCGATTCCTGACTCATAAACACCTTCATATATGACTTCGTCCGCGTAATGTTATTTTTATACAAACTTCAACCCACGTAAAATTACAACCTACATGAAGCTTAACACCAGGATGCCTCAAGTTGATGGACTCTGAACAGTGTATTATATAGGTTACGGTTACGGGCCTAACGAACGTGACCTACAAGGCAGTGCTTTGTTATAGGCGATGGTAACCATTTAACATCCGGTGGGCCATATGCTTGTTCCATCAGCATATTGTATAAAAAAAACGTTGTATCCATTTAGGGGTTGAATTTCAGAAATTACTTTCTTAATACACCTCTATGCACCAAGATGATAATACCCTGAAAAAGTCTCTACGATGTGATTTAGGCTATGCGTTGTATATGTCAATCTGGACAAAAATTCATAAATTGATTTAAGTAATTGTAGGATAAAAATATTGTGAACGAAATTAAAGCCTTAATATCCATAACAAAATCAATAGTAGGTAGATGGCTGAGGGTTCTTGAAAACCATATCCGGTAAAAATGTAGGCACAAATAAGAAAAGCGTCTTTCATTTTGAGACCTTGTCGAAAATAAAAACCTTCAAATTGTACCTCTCAAGTGATGGAAATACACGGTATCAAGGAACTGAGAATAACTGAGAAAATATAAATTGTAAGAACGCATTATATAAGTTAATAAACTTGAAAACCCTATTTCAATACACATTGAAACAATCACAATTACAGGTTGGTAGTACTTTAATTTATGAGGACAATGTGAATTACAAATGTATCAAGTATATTTACATAGGTACAAAATACAAATAAAATGTAATTACAGACGAAACTGAAGGCTGAATTTCCCCTACGGTAACGTAGGGGAAATTCAGGTATGTATAGTTGTCTAGAATAATTTTCACTGTCGATTCCACATTCACTGGAAATAATTTATTTTGATTGAATTTACGCTCATAATAGATACCATAACAAGTTTTAATAAGGGGCATGTAAGGCAACCGCCGTTGACTACGTGGCGGGATCACAAGGTCGCTGGAAAATCTCTTGACATAATTATGTTGGGGCTTGAATATTATCCATTATTCCTCGGCATTGAGTACGCGGCGTATGGCTATATTTTGTTTGATTTCTACATTATGAGCTAATGTTTGTTCGCTTCGAAGCAAAATTCGTAATCGCCTAAATATATATTCGTTGGCAAATTCGCCACGTTACCAACAAATATACAAGTATTTGTATAATAGTAGTTAAAAACGATATCTAATGTAGTAACCGAATCCCTTCGAAATGAGTAAGATTGGCTAGAAACGCTTTTGATTAAAACTTTTAAATCTAGTGTAAGTTTTTAGATCAATAGTAAAAAGTATTGCTAATCTAAGAACCTGCCCTGAAGTGAATCAGCCAGCGGACTCGCCACGGGAGCAGACGGACTCAGGATGAGTGCGTACGGGCTCGCAACGATGCATACCTCAGCGATCGCCACTTTCTCGCAAATTAATTTGAGTTCAGTCAGTTAAATATAATAAATCTGAAAAGATCTAACTCTGTCGATTGCCGTGTTGGAAACACATCCGTAAATCGTCAGTATGAGAACGCCTTATGAAAAATAACCCTAGTTATTAAGAACAGGACATAGCCTATATACTCAATTATTTAAAGGCAACCCAAGTATTCGCTAGAAGATTTACAAAGTATTATTTAAAAAGTTGATTCGTATATTTTTAATTTATCTCTTCTAGTAAGGTTGTGGAAAAAAAATTCTAAGCCTGAAACGAAAACGGGCATTCCTAACCCAAAAAAAATAACTTCAGAATGCTTTGTTCCGTCAAACCGTCATTTGAATGGATACCTACTTTGCGTCGGCTTACAAAGAAAAATGTCGAGACTGCGTTTTCTCGCAAGCATGCAACTTGATACCCCGCAGTTACCTTACGGGACGTTTTAATTAAATTTGACTCCACATTGTTACAATTTAACACCCTCAGTGTTATAAAAAGTAACGTTAATAAGGATCCGACCTCCAGTTTACGCGGCCCGTAAATCAGGCCTCCTTTCATTTTGGCAGAGGTGTCTGTTCATTTCTTTTCCGCTTACAGAGGAATTAAACTTGTCTATGGGCAATTGTGCTCCGTGCCAAAATTAATATGAGTTTGTAAAGAAGAAGCTCATTCTACAGTATTTCTAAAGCTGTTACACCACCTAAACTTACTTACATAGTTTTTGGTTACAAAAATCTTAAAAAGTTTCATGTTTCATATAAAACTCACTCTCAGTCCACTCAAACGGTCCACTCAGTCCATAAGTTACTTTACCACCACTTCATTAACATGAGGTAACCATCACCTATCATTCTTCTCGCAGGGCACATTCGTTAGAAACGTAGGTACCCTACGATGCATTACTCTGGGTCCAATCAACCTGAGGCATACAAGTGTTAAGCCTCATATTTTTTTATATATTTGTGGACATTTTTACACAACATCGTCTAGCCCCAAACTAAGCGTAGCTTGTACTATGGGAACTAGATGACTGATATAATACTTTATACTTTTTTTGTAAATACATACTTAGAATACAGTATAACACCCAGTAATATGATAAAAAATATTAAAAACCATATAATACTTTTAAATTTATCAGAATATCTTAAAGCTCTCTTAGTGGAAAATATTGCCATGCCTGCCACGGGCTGTGAATCACGGCACCACGACATTTTCAGTCCCACATTTTCAAATGAATATCTGGTCGGTCCCCTTGAATTCCGCTGCACCTTTTTCTCTTCTACGCCTAACGCGAGGTCACAATTCAATTTTATAGACGCTATCGCTTCTCGAACGGATCTTACTTTTAAAATAAAATCTATAGATTTCAAATAATTTTACTAGTACAAAAGATGTCTGACGATAATAGGAAATTGTAATGGCGTATTCAGGCGTAACGAGCCACTAGTGGGAATTTAAAAAGTAACTGTAAAGAAAATTAAAAAGTTCATAATTATGAGAATATTTTGTGGGTTCTGTGAAAATTATTCTTAATAGAGACAGGTGGAGTCGGAGTTAAATTATGAACATTAAGCAAATCAGACACCTAACGCTCTCGTCTTAATCATGTGCTGGCGAAATGAGCTTTTTGAGTGAGATGATTAGTCACGCTCTCTCTAAACTCTAAACCTTGGTTTCTCTTTGGCATTTGACTGTTTTATATTTAAAAAACCCTGGTAAGTGTTTTATGTCAGAACTTAAAAAATATTTATTTACAAAAAAATATGCAATATATACAAGTTTCTACAATAGGTATATAGGTGTGTTGTACAAAACACATGAGAAACAGTTGAGTTATCTGCAAACGGTTGCAAACCATCTTGAGATAGCTAAACTGATGTAAATCAAAACAAATCAGAAGTATCCCCATGACGTTGGTTGAACTACTACGCTGCCTCGGAAAATGACAATACTGATGCGCTGAGCCATACGACCCTCGGGCCACGCGCAACTGTTTTCATCGTTCTCTACTATCAGAACAATTAATTTATTTAGCCTACGCATGCAACGTATATTTTTAGGGCTAGTAGGTCGGAAACAAGTCGTATAAAAGAATCGCTACTATGTTTATGTAACTAGAAAGCCACTTGTCTAGAGTGCCTCGTCGGTAACAGACGGCGACCAAGAGTAGAAATTAACTGCACGTATACAACTCACCTACATTAGGCAATTGACAGTTCTCTGGAGATTAATTTGGTAAATGGAGGCACGTGGAAACTAAATAGATTGTATTAATGGAAGTGGTGGAGTTAAATAATGGTGGACTATGAGTATGGTGGGTCATGAAAACCTTATTTTGATTTTAAAAACTGTATTTTTAAAAAAGAAAGAGTATCATCACTTAAATATCCAAGTACGATAGATATATTCTCAGATTTCTACTACTCAAAAAACTACTAAGTACCTACTCAAAAGGTTGTTGATAGACTCAGAAGTCCGTCCAAATATTTCATTTGGCATCATCGATCTACTAAATATATTTGGCACATTAATAACCACATTTTGTATTTTTGTGGGGTAGCAGCAGTGGTATCGGTTTAGAATAGGACCTGTCCATTATCTTCAATGGATATCGTAATAGGTGACTAAGGGAACGCATCAGAAGATGGGCAGCAGAAGTACTAAAAACGGACATGATAGTCAATAATCCGCCTACGAAGAACGGTAACTCCGGCGAACCTCTTCAAATATGTGGGAGGCCTATGTCCAGCATTGAGCATATTTAATCTGATGAAGTATCGAAAATACTGTCAAAAATGTTCTTTATGGCCAAAAGAAAATGAGATCAAAGGATATATTCAATAAATCTGAAACCCATCTTTGCTTAGTCTCTGACCGACAAGTCTACACCGCTAACCGTCCATTTTCCAGTCAAAACACAAGCTACCCACTGTAAGCTAAGCCTAAGCGCCACGCCACGTCGTCGTCTCCGAGATACCTAATCGGATTACTCCACTCCGCGATATTAGGGTGCCTCCACATGGGAAATATGTCTAAACACTACAATCTGCGAGCTGCACGGTTTACCTTGTACTTATAAGGCACAATATTATCTGGAGACGCTGGCACTTTACACTTGAGATAACTTTGGTAGGATGGAATTCGCCTAGTAGGATTTATTAGATGTGGGGTGTGTGTTTTGAATCTGGGTTTTGTAGTACATTAGTTTGGAAATTTGGAACACCTGCATCGTTTTAAACCAACCACTCACTCCATATACATAGATAAAAAGGTCCATGCATGTCAAGTCACTCGAGTTGAAAAGGTACACCTTTTTTTTTAAGGCAACGAACTACATTTCTTCACAACAGCCAGTTTTCATGCGACGTTGCCGTTAAACGTAAAAAATACTTTATCTTCCTGTGCTTAGATTCAGTTTTGCTTGGCTGCAGGCCTTGGTAAAAAAGGTGCTGACCGCCTAAGCCTTGCCAATGATCGGGGTAAATTGAAACCGCTAGCGTAATGTAAATGGCTTGTTAGTTTTATTCTTCTACCAGAATAACTGATACCGAAAACTGAAATCGAATGCAAACATTGCCTAGGTACCTATTACGTCATACGTGGTAAAGACTTGGTATTTATATCGTGTTCAAAGAAAAATTAAATATAGTTACACGGAGGTAAGAAAAGGTAGCTTCAACTCTTTCAGAAGGGAAACGTGTGTTTTGTGAACTGGGGTTAACAGAATTAATTAACATGTGGTCGGTAGAAAGAACTTGAAAATTACATGTACCTACTTATATACAACTCTATTTACAATTTCAACGATATACTATTATAAAACAATCAAATTTAAATTAATTATTAGTTTTAGTAATAAGTAAGCATTATTAATCAATTATGAAACAGTATCCGGCTCGGTGACGTTTCAGTGAAACTGACTTCAGATATCAACCTACTGTATTTTTTTCTATTTTAGAGAAAGAAAGAAAGTAAGAGCATCATGACTTTAATCCCCAGGTACAGTAGATATCCCATCAGATCTCTGAGCCCAAAGTATTCACTCGAGATTTTTCGAGAACATCTGAGGGAGGTAGGAAGTCAGAGATATGTTCAGATATTACATTTGGTACAAGCCTACATTTTACAGTAGTTGGTATTCCATACGTGACAGGTTGCAAGCTCATCGCCGTTGCTAGAATACTAACTAGTTTTCTCACGATGTTTTCCTCCAATGTTAGAGAGCACTATCATTGCGCACATAATTTCTCTGAACAGAAAAAAATACTGGACACGACCGGAATCGAACCTACGACCTTAGGATCAGAAATGCGGGGTCACTTCCAGACCACCGGTGCTCTTTATTATAGAGATACCTTAAATAACACTGGACGAGTCACACGAAGCAATTATAACTTCTAAGAAACCATCGAAGCAATGGGGACCCGTCACAGTTTTTTCTATGAATGCAGTTTTATAGGCCTTGAGAAACTAAAACAAAAAATGCAAAATTTTTTTTTCTACGGCCAAAACTGACTAAGTTATGGGCAAAATACCGAACGAGATTCACTGACCGCGCGAACGGAAGCGATGACGTCACAATGGCCCAGCGCTAGCCGCCAAACCACTGCGCGCCCCGCGTTTCTGTTCGCGATACTCGTCCGACACGGAGCGTAACGTCACCAAGTGATTTGATTAGGTTTTTATTAGAAGGTTGTTATTTTAATATAACAAATGAGTATTAGAAATAAGGTAGATATCGGTTTTGAGCAAGCGCAATCCGATAATCTACCTAAAGTTGATACCTTCATGGTATTTGATTATCTTAGTAATCATTTAAATTACACAAGCGCTGAAATTCATGGTTGGAAACTTCAGAGGTAAACAAATCTCATTATCAACCTCATCAGAATAACAGGATAATATGTAGGTAGGTACACATACTTGGACTAGCCTATAAAATACCTAAAAGTTTTAGGTTAGTCAGCCAGGGAAGTTGTGTTTGTTGTTGTAACTACCTACGCTGTTATTTTCAACATTGGTATGTAGATAAGTATGTAGAAACTTAAAGGTTTAAAGAAAAATATTATGTAGGTATAAAATAAATAAAATTAGACTTAAATACTTAATTTGACAGGAATGTACCTACCTAAGTTCTTTGGACACGTAATTTAGAGCTATGAATAAACGAAAGCGTTAGGTATGTTAAGTTTAAAATAAGCCCTAAGAATTTAAATTATATTTTGTCGTAGGTTATACCCAGATTTATTTAAAAATTATACAATAAATAATCAAGGTCAGGAATACAATACAGGAATGCAATACTTCCTTCTTCAATCTAAGCATTCCTCCCACAAGCCTATACTTGACGTAGTTCTCCATATGACGACCGATGTGGCGCGGCTGGCGAATGTCCGCCTGCGACGCGGAGGTTGCGGGTTCGATTCCCGCCTTGGGATAAATGTTTGTACGATCTGCTAATATTTATTCCGGGTGTTCTGGGTGTTTTCTATGTATAATAAAAAATATGTATGCATGTAATGTATTGTATTAAGTATATCAGTCATCTAGTACCCATAACACAAGCTCTGCTTAGCTTGGGGCTAGATGATGCTGTGTGGATTGTTCAGCATTATTATTATTATTATCAGCTCAAATTCAGGTATATTTTTTTTCTTTTTTATTATATATCACTTTTGCTCGCAACTTCGTTCGCGCTTAGATTTACGTACTTCTTTTTCATTCACTTTGGCTACAGTTTTATTACATGTATAGATAGATATCCTCATCCTCGAGGGTACGACGCCAGAGGCATGGAGCAGGAGTGTGGTGGTACTGTTCTTTAAGAAAGGTGATAACACCCTTTTGAAGGAGAGTAGTTACTAATCGTCTCGCTCGTAGGCTAGACGACTTCCAGCCTCCCGAACAAGCCGGGTCCCGAAAAGGCTTTAGTACCATAGACCACATTCATACGCTCCGGCAGGTTATACAGAAGACCGAAGAGTATAACCAGCCACTTTGTTTAGCGTTTGTGGACTATGAAAAAGCCTTCGATTCAGTCGAAACCTGGGCAGTGTTACGGTCACTCCAGCGGTGTCAAATTGACTATCGGTACATCGAAGTGTTGAAAGGCCTATATAGTAATGCCACCATGACTATCCGACTCCAGGACCAGAGTACAAATCCTATCCAGTTGCAAAAAGGAGTGAGACAGGGAGATGTAATTTCTCCGAAACTGTTCACGTCTGCACTGGAGGATATTTTCAAGCTCGTGTCCTGGAATAGGTATGGCATCAATATCAATGGCGAACACTTAAGTCACCTTCGATTTGCCGACGATATAGTCATAATGGCGGAATCGCTGGAAGACCTAGAAACAAGGCTTAGAGACCTCAATATTGTCTCCCAACAGGTGGGTCTTAAAATGAACATGAGTAAGACGAAACTTATGTCAAATGCTCATGTCGCACCCGTACCGGTATATGTTGGAGGTCAGCCGACGAATCCAACTCGGATGGGCAGCGTTCGGGAAATTACGGCACATCTTCTCGTCACAGTTACCGCAAAGCCTCAAGACGAAAGTCTATAATCAGTGTGTGTTACCAGTGATGACTTATGGCACTGAGACGTGGTCGCTAACTATTGGTCTCATACACAAGCTTAAAGTCGCACAACGAGCTATGGAGAGAGCGATGCTGGGAGTTTCACTGCGAGGTAGAATCAGAAATGAGGAAATCCGTAGAAAAACCAAGGTCACCGACAGCTCTCAGAATCAGCAAGTTAAAGTGGCAGTGGGCAGGCCATAAAGCTCTTAGAACCGACAACCGTTGGGGAATAAAGGTTCTCGAATGGCGACCACGAACCGGAAGACGAAGCGTAGGACGTCCTCCTACCCGATGGACTGACGACATTGTTAGAACCGTGGGAAGTCGATGGATGGAAAGGGCTCAGAATCGTTCTTCCTGGAAACGTGTGGGGGAGGCCTATGTCCAGCAGTGGACTTCTACAGGCTGATGATGATGATGATGAGATAGAATCTATAACTATAATCCCAAAATGATCCCCGATATCCCGGGAAACTTGTGGGATATTCCCGCATTGGGGAATATTACCGGGAACGGTACATTTTATTGTAGTTAGACCTGAGTACGACCCTGGTTTTAACCCGACTACCGAGGAAGGGTTATTAGAAACTTCACTACTTACATTTTTTATCATTTACTTACTCATTGAAATATACCTAGTAGGTACGACCCTGTATTTTTCTTTAACATTCGTAAACAAGCTTTACTAAGCTACCTACGCACCTGTTTACCACACGAGTAATGATTGAGGATCATTTTGATGTAAGTAGGTACCTACCTACTTACATCAAAATGATCCTCGCAACAAAATCTTGAAGTTTGGCACGAAAGCGGAATTTTGTCATCCCTCTTCATGATAGTGCACCATTTTTTGCGCACTTTCGGGACCTTTGGCACATTGAAAAATAGTTTTTTAGGTGTACTAACTGAAGTATTAATACACTTCGGTACTATACAGTACTTATAGTTCGGCATATTCACGTAAAAACCACAACACGACCCGCGCAGATCGAGTGAACTCTAATAAATGAATTGCGGAGAGCGCGCCCGCGGGCGGAAAAGATTTCGTGACGTCACATGAGCTATTCGGCCGCCCCGCGGTTGACTGGTACAAAATGTGTAATATCTTCGCAACCAATGGAACGATTTCAATGATTTAAAAAGTATCGTACCTAGACGAGTAAAAGGAACATCATTACATAGATAATATATGCATTTTCCGACTTGGTACGGGAGCTCATTACGATGTTGAACAACCGTTCTGCGAAATTATTATAAGATTTCAGATGATTTCTTTTCATTTGTCGATGATCCTAGCAGCAATCTTCCCAGATCGCTCTCAACGATAAACTAGAAAAAATAATTTGTAAAAATATTGTGAATAAAATGTTGCTTTTTAATTGTGCAGAATAACAAAACTCGCTTCAGTTTCACGCCTGAGGTCGCTTTGCGCTGAAAGCAATTATTTTATGCAAGAACATACAGCATCATATATTATTTATTGCAAGTCCAGTGAACCATGATAACCAAAGCCGTTGCAGAGCGGCGTCCAACAATATTGAAATAGTTTGTTTGTATTTACTTTTCGACAACCCTGTTTTGCAAGAGAAGCTGCTACCTATGTGTAGATATTTTATTCATCAATTTCAGCGATCAAAACTATCTGTTATATTTTTTTATGGCAACCAACCTACCCATAGTTATAGAATATGATTTCAACTCACTGTAATCTGTGTGTGTATTCACTGGGTTTATTTCACTAATTGGTATCCCGGTTGAAAAGCACAGATGAGTGGGAGTGAGTGAGAGTGACCCGCCTTTTGATCGTAGTTTGAATTTGGTCGTTTAACATTGCTTATAATTCATTACAAAATCGTTACACGCTTGTTTGTTTTTAAAGCAGTGTATTTGTTTTAGAAAAAAAATATCTTGACAGGCAGAAAGGCAACAGGGCTTAGTTTTATCTTTTTAGTTACTGAACTTTCAAAACCAGCCATTATTTATGTTTTTAGTACTAGTAGAACCCTTAGTGATAGACTCGCCCGGGGAAATACTACCAACATGCCTATTTCTGGCAGAAATAGGCAAACTGTTCGGCGCGCCGAGCCTGCCTTCTGGTTTAAAGGCTGTGGATGCGGGTGAAATTACAGACACACGAGACTTAACACCTGTATGCCTCAGGTGGATGGACGCAGAGTAATACATAACTAACGTGACCTGCGACACAGTGCTTTGTTACACGTGATGGTAGTCACTATCTGCTTGTTTGATTAGCAAGCCGATGAGGCTCAAGAAAACATAAGCTTTATTTCCGAAAATTAACGTATGCAGAGGCAATTTACCTAAAAAATTCAATTTCTTTTGAATTGAAGAAATTTCGCCCAAGAAACAAAAGCACAATGTTTATGCGTAGTATATGAGCTTCGTTAGTGTCTATTAGAGGAACCTCCAATTTCACCTAGTTAGAACAATACACGACCCAGGTAAACCAAAATACACTTCGCTGACATCAAGTGATATTCTAGGAAATACCTTTGTTGATGTGAAATATGAATCCATCTTACTGTGAAGTTTCAGCTACAGCAATTTAGCTACGAGTATATATTATATCACTTCAGTGTAGTTCTATTTATAGTTTATTATGTCACTGAGTATTTACTATGCTTTCTAGTATTTGTATAAATATTGTAGGTGCCAAATTAATGGTCAAAAATTTATGATATTCATGATGTGTGCGATAATCATTTTTACGATAGAAGCCTCATCAAAAATTTTCATTTGCAGCTACAGCATCCTGTAATGTACGGTATGCTTCCCGTATTACTTTTTTGCCACTTTTATTATTACTTATCATGGAAAGAATATCTTTTTATTGTTTAAAAGGTAATACTTTCGACGAAGTCCCATAGAAAATCTAAAACAATGAAGTAATTTTGTTTTTTAAATCAAAATAACTGAAAAAAAATCCACTCAAACGAATGTAATTAAAAAAGAAACTAAAGTAGTTTTCACAGTTTTCACAAGCTAGTTAAACTTAACTACACTTTTGTACTAGCATCTTAAAAATAAGACAAAGGGTGGCCATTGAAGACGTTTGATTACAACCTACGTAAAATAACCCGCACTGGAGTGCTTCTATAAATATCTACATTTTGTAGGTAACCGAACTGAATTCCTGAGGCTAATACAATATCACACAATATTAGTAAGTGCAACCATGCATTCATAGCATACCGCTTTGGCGACATATTGGCAAGCACAGATAGCTTAATTACTTCGATATTGGGTATATCGAGATCTTGGTTTAAGCTCATATTTGGAATTAAATTAGAGAGCTTATGCTAGTCATCCAGTATGGAATGCAAATTACCAATCCAGGACAACTAATTTGCTTATACAGAAATTTTATTTTTAGGGTTCCGTACCCAAAAGGTAAAACGAGACCCTATTACTAAGATTCCGCTGTCTGTCTGTTTGCCTGTCCGTTCGTCTGTCACCAGGCTGCATCTCATGAACCGTGATAGTTAGAGTCAAAATTTTCAGAAATGATGTATTTCTGCTGCCGCTATAATAACAAATACTAAAAACAGAAAAAAATTAATATGTAAGGGGGCTCTCATACAAAAAACGTGATTTTTTTGCCGTTTTTAGTATAGTTTAGTTACGGAACCCTTCGTGCGCAAGTCCGACTCGCACTTGGCTGGTTTTATTGTATACTGCTTAAGCATGAAATAAGCAGAAAGTCCACTTGATGTTAAGCCATTACTATCATCTATGACAAAGCATTGCCTTTAAACTCACATAAAGCGTGCCCTAAGAAGTAGCTGCTTGGTGGTAGTGGTACTTCCCCGGACGAGCCCTTCACTGAGCTTTACTTTTACTGAATAAAAGATCACTAGAAAAAGATGTCAATAACATCAAACAGTATAAAAAAACGTTTTGCATTGGCTCATGCGTTAGCAATAAATAAATATAATGTTGAAATTTCACACAGTATCATCCAGCTATAATAATATGCTAAGCAAATCTATGGGAACTAGGTAACTGATATAATAGTTTTTTTTAATACATACTTTAAATTATTAGAACACACTTGGTGTTCTATGCTCATAAAATTAATGTTTATCCTAGGTGGGCTCACACCCACAACCTACAGCACAGAAGGCCAAGGTTCCAACGAGCTGTGAGGCTACTAGGTTGGTTAGTTCGTTATTAAACATAATTTACAGCCTCATCACAAACTCTTCACAAGACTAAATATATGAAAGTATGAGCCATCTAAAACATCCCCTATTTCATGGGGATTACAAACTTTAATTAATTTCGAAAACCTGCTGTGAGAGAAACTTCTTTCGTAACTCTTCTCATCAAACCATAGACAAACATACTTTCTCTAATCTGCAAGAAATTACTTCCGGGCGATAAAAACGCTATTGTACGGTTCATGTTAGTTTTTTTTACTATGATAATATTGAGTATTTAGTTGATTCATTAATTTTTAAATAGAAAAATAAGCTCTACGCTTTCGTAGCTGTTTCGTAGCATGTTCGTAGCACTCGAAATGTCGAATGACAAATTATTTTAGGGTAATCTCAATAATGGCTTGATTATTTGTGTGACCTCCTAAAATTATCTTTCCCGCCTATCGCAAATTATTTAAATAATATTTTAAAAGTTTCCGGTAGAGATTATATCTATAGCTAGCGTTTTAGGTGGTTTCAGCATAAATTATTTTAATTGGTTTGTCATTCATTTAGGAGATTCTGTAACGGGCAAAGTGGTTTTGCTGAAGCCTACTTATTACTTCGCATAATTAATGTCTCTCAAACGAGATTATTTAATTTATATGATAATTATAAAGCCTAGAGCTGAACAAGTAAATTTTTCAAACGATTCTTATAGTGTTAGTGCTCTTTGTAAAGGGCTCATTCGGGACAGTAGGTACTACTATCATGCCTTTGAGTTATATAAGTATTGAATAGAATAAAATATACATTTATTTGACACACATACACATACAGGAAAAAAAAATCTAAATAAGAGAGTAGGTATTTTCAGTAAGCACAAAAAAGCAAAAACAAAAGGTTAAAAATAGAAAAGAAATAAAGTTATAAATAAAACATGGTACACTGTACTGGTATTGCTCTGTTTTGGATGTGGGTTCTGGTCAAATTACATTTTTGTAATGAACGTGATCTGCGAGAAAATATACTTTGTTATCAGAAAGGTTTGTTATTATACTTCAAGAATTAAAGGCAAGAAAGCAAATGGCAAGAAAGCAAATGGCATAGCCATAGAAGTTAGAAAGTTGAGGTTGGTTGACGTAAACGCCTAGATCTAGAGGATCTGCATGTCACATTTTTTTATTTAAAACCGAGTCTATATTAAATGGATTCCGAAAAAATGAATCGAATATTTTCAGATTCTCTTTTCCAATAATATAATTTGTAAATCTTATTATATTTTTGTTCCAGGTATCATTGTAAGGAAGAGTTCAGAGGAAATAACAATAAGAGCTGGGATAAAAGACATTGGGAAACATTATTGTCAGCTTTATTAACATGTAAGTATTTTCTTATATCTTACTCGTAGTAAATAGGTTCTTAAAACCTTATTCTGAATAGGTATAGCGATAGGTAGCTCCGTCTATATATGTATTAGATAAGAAAAGTATAAAAATACCATAGCTAGTTTTTATAAGACATGTCCTTTTAGAAAGTAGAACTAGGTACTTAAATACTTTGCCTACCTATTTACTTTTTAGCTTTTTGAATATAGGCACTACAGCGTATAATAGAGGTATGATTGAAAAAGTTGCTTTTGACGCTGTTATAAATCAACAAGGCCTTTTTTCTTATCCTGAAGTAATTCAAATGCCTGGTTAATATGACCTATGCCACCGTTTGAAGGTGGTTTTATACAAGAAATATTAATACAGAGATAAGGGACTAGCGACTAAGAGTATAGAAATAAATATCAATGCCAAAGTGCCACCTACAATGGAGATGGACCGATGTAATAATTTACTAGCATAAATAAAACACTATTGTGCCCACCTTTTCAATGTCTGACTGAACTGAAATATCTTAGATCTATCGTATGTAAGAAAGTAATACTAATTTCAATGTATATCTAAATAATAACCCATTCAACTTTGAGAAGACTTTACTTTACTTACAGAAAAAAAAACCGTTAATATTTTAGCGGGGTCCCTTCAGATGGCTACGAAATCCCTTTGTCGAAGGTCGAAAGTGGAAAAATCTAATGGCAAAAAACTCTGACTCAAAGTTTGTTTGTCGCATTTTCCTTTGAACATTGATAAAGGTAGAGCTTTTTCGATTTTTATCTTAGAGAGTTGTCTACCATCGACCATTCTATCTACCTTTATGTATTAAACTAGCGGCCTCTCGCAGCTTCGTCCGCGTGGCAGTTTTTCCCGTTCCCGTTATTTTTTCGGGATAAAAAGTTAAGCCTATAAATAAGCCTATATGTTAATCCACGTTGCAATCTATAATTATTCCAAATTTCATCCAAATCGGTCCACTGGTTAGAGCATGAAAGAGTAACAAACATCCATCCATCCATCCATCCAGGATATAGGTGCATGGGAAGTTTAGAATAATAGTAGGAAGCAAGCATGTTTGTTCGTTTTCTAAACGAGTGCGAAAGTATAGAAGGCATATTGGAATGTTCTTTTATGATTTTTTTCTATACCTACTTAGCTTTTTGCAAAATATACTGTGTGCGCTAGACGGTAAAATCTGGATTAGTCATTGTGTAGGTCCCTACACAGTGTTTGATAAATTGAAAAAGACTTCTCAAACTGAAGTCAAACAATATTTATTGAAATCATAACGATCACTAATATTGTCCAAGTGAAGTGAATCTAGGCGAAAAACGGCTTGGTTCCTACCGTTCTTTTGTCGTATCGTTTTTACAAAATAATATTATGTGACGATCCAGTGTGGTGCCAATTCAACCAGGTAGTTAGCCCGACTGGACTTAATAGGTGTACAATATATGTATATACCTACACTTGTCGTGCTACGACTACCTACTACGACAGGCGACCTACGGCGTACAAATACAAACAAGGGATGAGGTAGTCCATTAGTGTTGGGATCTTTTGGAAAAATACAACTAAAACTTTCTACATTTTACTGAAAGTGCTTAGGCTTGTTGTTCGATTAAAACTGAATGTTTGTTAGAAGCATGTTTTATAGAAGATAGGAAATAATTTATTGAACAGATTTAAATTATTTTTAAAACTACAGGCACATGAGGCTTAGCACCTTTATGCCTCAGGGCACGTTCCTAACGAGGCAATGCTTTGTTACAGGCAATGGTAACCACTTAACATCAGGTGGGCCATCTGTTTGATTCATAAGCAAAATGATACCAGGTAAATGCAATAAGTGGTCTTATCTCTAAACAGCGATCTCCACCTAGCGACCTTAATATAAATATATATACCATGTATGGTATATATATATATGTATGGTCGTTCGTACGGACCGTCCTTGTAGCACTAAATACAGTCTTCCATATTCATAAATATAGGTAGTGCAGGCCATAATTAAATATTTATAAACAGAGGAGGCTCTTTACTAGATACTTACATACCTACTGGTGTCGTGTGCAAACATTAACAAAATAGATACCTAGGTACCTAATCTATCTACCAACTCCACGTTCTGGACGTACCTACAGTCAACATCAAAAGAAACAGATGATCAGACAAAGTTACTAATTTAAAGGCTTTATGAATGAACACTAGCAATTTTAATATCATTCGTCAGACTATGTTAAAGATGTAAGAATCTTCACTTATATATTGTACGTACCTTTATTGGAAAACTATGGATCTTATGATTAAATATATGCTGTACTTTGATTGGAAAACTATAAATTAAATAGGTAGTTGTCAAATTCAGAATTCGAAAAAGTTATCAGCTTTTGATGTTTACTGTACCTACTGTAGTGTACTGGTGAAGAGTTCGGTTGAATGGCGCGGGGCAATAAAATCAAACGCATTTGCATAGAACACAACACAACACACAGCACAGCATCCAACTTCAATATTGCTTTGTAGGGAGGGACGTACCTACATCGGCTTTTGTCAGTTAGTAAACATCAGCTCCGTTCAGTTGAAAGGATCTAGGTAGTTAGGTAAACACAGGTTATTTTGTTACATAGCTACAAAATTACCTCAGATATTTTTTACTTTAGTGAATGAAGTAGAGTGGGCATGGTGTAGGTATTAAGAGATTGGAGCCCCAAGACCATGGGGCTTTAAATATAGGCATTGCTCAGGATTCCGGAGCTTTGGTTCAGAGTTTATGGTAAAATACAAAACAAGATAGGTATGTTGTATGATTTTAGAAACAATAAAACTAGACTAAATCAACACTTTGTACGAAGGTAAATAGGTAAAATATGTTTGTTATGAAAAATATGAAATTTTCGAGGTTCGCTCCGCTTTCCTATATCTTCTCTTCTCACATGGATGCGAGATCTAATGCTCCTCAGATGAGACAGAGATAGCGCGGAGTGACCGAGACTAAAAAGCAACTTTTAAAAGGATTAAAAGTCGTGTGTGCACCGTCATGACTCCATACAAAATTACTCCCGAAACGGGCAAGCATAAAACAAAACAGAAATTATAAAAACTCCGACTTGGGGCTCAGAGGAGAGCATTTTGAGTACCTACTTATGTACCTAAATAAGTAGTTAGGTACTATCGTAAGTTTGAAATTATAATTTAGAGGTACCTATACCTAGCAAGAAATGATAAATTATTGCATAGGTACGTTCCACGTAAAACCTACTTAGGTAGGTACATAAATTCAAAAGTGCTAGGTACAAAAGCCTAGGTACCACCACTCTTTTACTACAAGTAGGTAGGTACTATTAACTATCTATTCTATCGGTACTCTGTTCTGGCTGTGCACTCAGACAAAAAAAACAGCCACTGTGTATTATGAAAATGAAAATGAATGAGACTGAAAACTGAATTGTAACAAAACACACAAGCAAGGAAGAATGCGGTAATTACTTTTGGTAATTTGAATTGTCTAACTAAAGTTTGAAAATACAACATTCAAAATAACGCGGGTAAATTAAACTTCAAAATAACGCGGGTAAATTAAACGTGCGTTGCATTCGTTTTCTGTCATCTTTGGAAGCAACATTGTATTTTCATTTTAATTGTTTTTCTTGTATTATTTTAAGTTGTGATGGGTAATTATGGTGGTATTTTAACAATCATTACTTGAGGTCTTAGCACAAGTGCGAACAATTGAAATGAAAGTGTGTTTTGTGGCATCCTGATTTGAACGAAAATGTTTCCCTTTGGTTTTGAAGAAAAACGCCATCTTTTTCTTCAAAACCAATGACAGCTGACTTTACTTTTTTTACCGACTCGACTTGACTAATTTTATTCAACCCACCCACTTGACATTGGCAAAATTGTCCGCAAGACGGACACAGGCCACAAAAAAAAAAAAAAAAAAAAAAAACGTGCGTTGTGGCTTCGTTCCAAACATATTTTCGTTTCCGTTTGTAGCGCTGCTATCGCACTATCAACTGTCACATGGTTGTTTATGCTAAAGTCAGATTGAGTTTGAAGTTTTACGTCTGTAACAAACAAACTTCAATCAATCAAACAAACTTCAACCATTGCATTTTATTCCCGACGCGTCACCGTCGTCGGTTCAGAACAGAAATATTTTTATTTTTTATTTCTAAGCTACAAAGAAAATTGTGATAAGTGTGATTTTTATACAAATCTTGGTGATAATTAGTGTTAAGATTTGTTAATTTATTGATGCAACGTGGAAAAACAATCGAGGTAAGGGAGCAGTTGGAAGTCGGCTCCGGGGGTTATTGTTTGGGATTTGCGGGATCGATAACCTGGGTCGGCTAGCCATGAGGCGCGTCGCTGAGGTTATGTCGCGAGCCGCGAACAGGTACCGGAGTTCAAGTAACGGTCCCTCGTCCGGAGCCGGCCGACTCGCGTTACAGCCGCAGAATCCGGTCGTACCAGAGACCAGTTAGTTATAATAGCGTCTAGATCCTCATTTACCGCCCTCATTCCGATACGCTTGCCACCGATCGTACTGTAAATAAATATTCGGTAGTCGGCTTCGCTTTATGCAAGGACGATAGCCCATGCCCCTACACCTCTAGTTGGCTCGACACCTATGGACGTTCCTTTTGAGATGTGCGCCTGTTTTCCAGCTTACCCTGCCTGCAGTGCGTGCCACGAGCCCCAGAGTCCCAGCCATTAGATTGAGTGGAGTGTCCCCTGTGTCCGCCCACACATAGCCCAGTCTAAATTCCACGAGGTACAACGGACACCTCCAGCATGGACGACAAAACCCCCACTCTCCAGGAGGAAGACTCCAAATTTATCCTCACTATCAGACTGATTATGCAGGGGAAGGTAAGACAACACTTCATTTATATTTGTCACACTGATTGGCACCATTCATCTTAAATTGTGATGTATTATCACTTTGCGAAAGTGTAAACTTTACCTTCTTCTAAATACCATTTGCTTGTAGTATTAGTCTATTTATAATAACTAGCACAACCCTTGTCTATAATTATTTTTAATGGCTGAACCCAATAGTTGTTAATCTTATCTACCTTGTGAGCATTTTTGACATTCCTTTCTGTAATTGCATGGATGTAATAGCTTTATGTGTAATAAATCTTTTAGTGTTAGTAGAGATTGACTATCAAATGGAAAATCTAAAAATACTACATTATTTTAGTTCACATAACAGCTTAAATTCCTATGAAGTAATTGTAAGGACAATAAGTATCTAGAAACAGTTTTTAATTGTAATTAGCCATGTGCGCTATGATGATATGAGCAAAGAATTTGTTAAAATTAAATACAACTTCCCTCTAATACAGTTTAGTATTATCTTACTGACTAGATATGTACTTAAATAGATTTTTTTAGTAGGTGACCATACTAAATATGTATACATTTACCAGTGTTTTCATACTTAGAAAAGTACTTACTTAAAAAAACTAATTCCACTAATTCAAAGTATAAGCTACTAACAAAGTATAAGTAACTTACTAACAAAATGAGAAAAAGATGATAAACAATTTTAAGTTCAACCTAATTACAACCATGTCACCCAGTAAATAATGTCACTAATTGTCAAAACTAAATAAGAGCTCACTTCTCACATCAGTAAACAAGAGCTCTTGTTTACGGAGTTGGATTTTTTGCGCCAACTCTATATCTAGGGGTATCATCATTGATCAAAGCTATCTGCAGACCTTAGCAAAGTATCTTTAGAAAGCTCAACCCATCCTAATCACCACCCATTGAAAGTGTACCATTCAATTTCTATAATAATACTCACAGAGGCCTAGACAACACTAAGAAAGAGTTAGGTTTATTTACATACTCCATGAAGCAAATGGTAATCTAATATGACTTTGGTATTTAAATCTTGTTACTCACAAGGTACACACAGTTGTATGGATTCTTGACACAATATCCTGTTTGCTACTCATGTACGCTTGCTTGGTGACTAGGCTTTCATTATTATTCACAGTTTTGTCCTAATCTCTTTAACACTACTTACTGTTGACAACTTTCCATTTATTTGATTTTATATGGCCTTGTTTATAATAAACCTGCCACAAAATAAACAGTGATCATACTATTGCCATTGGTCATTACAGCTATGACTTCTGGAAGATAAACATTTGTGTGATGAACATAGATGTTCATCATAATATGTATGAACATAGATGTTCATCACACATATTATGTTTATCTTCCGTAATGTTTATTTGGGTATTAATGTTATATAAGTAGGTATGTATTTACAAACAAAAGTAAAGTATTCTATCAGTCTTCTGGTTCTCGTGGGAGAAGCTTTACTTAGTTTTGGGCTTGATGGTGGTGTGAAATATAGATTTATCTTTTACCAAAGGCTAGTCATGAATCCAACTGTTCCAGGCCACAGCCATCAGTCATGCCAGACTGAATCTGACATGCGTAAGATTTACGTTAAGAATGCAAAATGTGCCTTTGACTATCCCACTCGGATATATCCTGGGATCCTTGAATCCTCCCTCTTGATCAGGTACCTGCTAGAGTACCCAGATATCTGAGGGGATGGATAACCTACCCAATGTTTTCTTTTTAGTAAGTTGGATTCAAACCTTTTACTATCCTTTTGATGAGAAAATGTGTATTATTTCTAAGCCATTCAATGGGATTTATTCATCTATACCACTATACTAACCCTTATTTTATCATGTGGTAAAATGTGGAGAAAATCTATAGAACTATATTTCCTCACGATCGCTCTCTGGCTATGCACGGGCTGGTGTATACTGCTGGATCTCGACTGCAGCGGGAAAGGACTCTTGATTCTCCGCTCTACTTATATTACTGATATAAAAGTGCGGAAAAGTGCAATTCGTTTCCAATGTCAGTGTTGCGAGCAAAACGAATCAATCAACATTGATTTTCATATCTCGATGTTTGAGTCTGCTCCACCGACTTTCGTGATCCTTCATCAGGATATCAACTACAAAAAACTGTGTAATTACTGGCAAAAGCATTGTGAAATTAAATTAAAAACTAAAGCATTATTGCTAGTACCAAAGAAATAATGAGATTCAACTGGAAAAGCAATAAAGAAAGTTGGATGGATTTCACTTGTTGTCAATTCTAGTTGAACAAACTCAGGTGTTTATTTTAATTCATGTTTCTCAATTGCAAAGCTAATGTGGCACACCTTGATCTGGCTAGATAGGCCTGACATGTGAAATGTATTGATGCTAGCCCGACTTCTACGTCTAGGTACTTTTAATTGGCTGTAATCCAATACAAAGTACATCTGGCATGCTGCCAGCTATCGGCCCTCGTCCTGTTCATCAAACTCTTCGATTTGTATCTTTTTTAATCTAAATAATGTTTGGTATATGTTGTCACTGCATGTTGAGACATTTCCTTATTGTAAACTTGATGGATAAGACTGTGTCTTGGTTTTCTTGTATGCAATATCTGTCTTGTCTCTAGAATAGTTCATTGCCACGCGTGTTTCAACAATCATAGTTAAGTAGCATGTTTAATTATAATCATGTATTAGAATGTAACTTCAAAACTAGACGGATAAGACTATGCCGTGGTTTTCTTGTATGCAATATATGTCGGGTACTCTTGTATCTAGAACAGGTCATTGCTACGCGTGTTTCAACAATCATAAGTGAATAGCATGTTTAATGAGGATTATGTATGATAATATAACTCTCCATTGAATATCTCTTGAAGTTACGGGAAATGTCTATTCTTTGTTCTGTAATAAGACGGCACAGGCTCGTAAATAAAATTGTACCACGGCAATGTTTATAGCCTTAATTGAAATATGCAATCAATTACTATTAGTTTTATTTGATTAAAGGATATACGACTTAAAAATGGTCCTCTCAAAAACAAAACTTGTCATGCTTGTCTATCGCTGTTAATACACGCACCTAAGTTACTTGAACGGAACGAGTCTCAATTATCTATTTACTTTAGTCAATAAATGAACGAGCGCAAAAATAAATATTGTAAAGTGAATAACGACTATCCAATCGTAAATACTGATCTAACCACCAATGCGTTACGGCACTACGAAAGTTCTTTGAACTGACCACTTTCAACATCAATCAACCATTGCTATTTGCGTCGCGAAGATGTGATGTTCACGATATATCGTTAGGCAAGAGCATTGTTCACATACTGCAGGAGTCAAGCCGCTTGGCAGGAACAAACGGTTTCGTCTCTAAAACCGTCGTGATGCAGCCCGATGCGTCTGGTCGGCAAAGAACTCGATGCGACAACTATTATTGGCACCCAGACAGGAAATCTTTTGTACCTACGATAAATCTAAGCGAGACTGCATTAATTACGTACGACTCGTTGCACAATACGCGCCAATGTGTTATCCCTTCGTCTATTTTCGGCGTCACGATCTTAATGCTTAGAAATTAATGGTGGACTTGTTTGTTTTCAGGAGGTTGGGAGTATTATTGGCAAAAAAGGAGAGATTGTTAAAAGATTTAGAGAAGAAGTAAGTTGAATTTATTACTCAGAACCCATTGTGCATATAGCCTTAAAAAAAATGTTGCTTACTTGATATTTCTAACTGAACGGCTAAGTTAGCGACGTTCTGCTTGATCACCTTAAGCATCGGTGACCGTTAATGACAATTATATTTGACCGGTCTGAGTAGGACTTATAAGATTAAGAAAAAAGTTATACTAGCAAAGGGACAACAGATTCTAATAAATTTTTTTTTCAGTCTGGAGCCAAAATCAACATCTCTGATGGATCATGCCCGGAGCGCATTGTCACTGTCACAGGAAACACAAGCGCAATATTCAAAGCATTTACGCTCATTTGCAAGAAGTTCGAAGAGGTATTGTATATCTTGTTTTATATATATAAATAAATAGAAAACAGACTGACTGACTGGCCATTATTATAGACTTATCGTGTCGACTGTGTAATCAAAAGGCAATTTCATTAAATTAATTTTTTTAACTGTTATCATTTTAACAAAATGATACCTGTCATTGTTGTTCCTATGTTTTAAAATAAGCTAATACACCCATGGTGTTGGGCACGGATTGCGACCACTGGACATTTTGAGAAATGGACATTCTGCGTCTGAGCCACGGAAGAGTCATTATCACTTTGTATGAGTCCATTGACATTATGCCTCGTCTACATTAAAGGGGGTTTGGCCGTAGTCATTGCTCCTGGAAGGTGGATTGGTGACTGTAGTACTGGTGTTATGTCTCTAGAACATGCTGCTTCCATCTTTCGGTGCGTTTCCTTTAGTCGTAATGTATGGCATCCACGAGAGGTAATACAGTGACCCTTATGCCAGGATCATCGCGGTTGAAATAGCACGGAAAAGTTAACCTACCTAACATCCTAAAAGAAAGACGATGGCAGACCAAGATACTGCCACAAGAAGGTACTGCCCACCATCTCCGCGGTCACTAATCCACCGGACAAATGCGGTTACTATGGCAAAACCTACGTATAAAGAAGGCCTATGCCCATCAGTGGACCTATTTAGTCTGATGTTCCTTGCTATTGTATTTACTCTTCTGTGTTGTGTTATAGTGGTGCTCTCAGTTCAACGAGGGCGGCGGCGGCGGGTCCCGCGCGCCTATCACCCTGCGTCTCATTGTGCCAGCTTCGCAGTGCGGCTCGCTCATCGGCAAGGGTGGCTCCAAGATCAAGGAGATCCGGGATTCCACTGGCGCTAATATACAGGTACTAAATCTGATACACAGCAGACTATGGAGAGAGCTAAGCTGGGAGTTTCACTACGAGATAGAATAATTAGTTAAGAAATCCGTAGAAGAACCAAGATCACTGATAGTTCTCAGAACCATCGATTTGAAGTGACAATGAGTGGGCCATATAGATCGTGGAACCGACGATCGGTAGAGGGTAAACGACAAAAAAAACCGGCTAAGTGCGAGTTGGACTCGCCCAGGAAGGGTTTCGTTTCATTATCTATAATAAAAAGGGTAAAAAATCACGTTTCTTGTATGACAGCCCCTCAAATGTTTATTTTATTCTGTTTTTTTATTATGTTGTTAAAGCGGCAACAGAAATACATAATCTGTAAAATGACAACTCTAACCATCACGGTTCACGAGATACTGCTTGATGACAGACAGACAGACATAGTCTTAGTAATAGGGTCCCGTTTTGCCCTTTGGATACGGAACCCTAAAAGTACTTACTGTGTTTTACGCTATATTTTACAGGTAGCTAGTGAGATGCTGCCCAACTCAACTGAAAGAGCCGTCACAATCAGCGGAACCTGTGATGCCATCACACAGTGCATTTATCACATCTGCTGTGTCATGATCGAGGTAAGACAAACTCTTGATTTTTTTGGAGACTTTGGTGAAACAGGCAGATAACCCAGATTTTAAGTGGTTACTATCACTTATAACAAAGTGTACGTTATGAACGTTCCCTAAGTTGCACTGTTTTTTATCCATCACTCCGAGGCAAACAGGTTCCTTATATTCTTGTAATTTCACTTTGAAACGTCTTTAAAGTAAGGTACGTCTATGCGCCGTGCCGTTGTCCATGGTGGTCCCAGCCTAAAGTTATCCTTAGGAGTAAGGGTACGCATCCTAGCTGTGTAGACTACAATGTTGTTAGTTTTATTTAGTAAAATCGCAAGAATCTTTTTTAATCGGGTTTTGGACTAAACCAAAAACAGAATAAATAAATAAATAAATAATGCTGGACAATCCACACAGCATCATCTAGCCCCAAGCTAAGCAGAGCTTGTGTTATGGGTACTAGATGACTGATATACTTAATAGAATACTATATTACATACATAGATATTTTTTATTATGCATAGAAAATACCCAGAATAGAACAATTTATTAATATAAATTTTGATCGTTTCAGAGCCCACCGAAAGGAGCCACAATTCCGTACAGGCCGAAGCCGAACGTAGCCGGACCCGTGATCCTAGCAGGCGGACAGGCGTACACTATCCAGGGAAACTACGCTGTACCCGCTCAAGATGTAAGTATCTATACAATTACTGTTCATAAGGTCTGATTCGCTCTTACACTAACAGTCGCGTACGTATTCCAAAATTATTTGTATTTGTAGCACAGAAAACAACTGACGCTAAAATGCCTGCTATATGGAAAATCAAACAAAACATAGCCTGTTCCAACTTTACAAATAAAAAGTTGGTGTTTTTTGTTTGCCAAACATTCAGGCCAGAAAACGTTTACGCCGCAAATGTATAATTTATTCGTTTTAAGCCCCCAGGGCTCAATATTGTTAGGCCTAACAAATATGGCTTCACATAAATGATAGCTAGCTAAGCTAATACGCGGTTCAGCTAAATAGCTGACAGTAATTTATTGATAAGTCACTATTATTATCAACATGATGCCATCAGATTTATCGGCTAATTTAGCTAGTAGAACCTCCCAGTGGCCGAAATGAATAAGACAAAATGGTCTTATGAATATCGGTCACATCTTTTGGCTATGACCCTATTTAGCGCGATGCGTTTGATGCATTCATATGCAACCGACTTCAGTGTAAGAGTGAAACAAACTTATCAACATATTTAAACAAAGAAAACTAAAATAGTAAAACTTATTGTAAAGACGCAAAAGTACTTGTACTTATTATAAAATTAATAAAACTATTATACTTAAGCTAATCACAATCATGGTATAAATTCACTCCGTGTTTCTCTATTCGTTCCAGTTTCACACGGTAACAAAACCATTATAACGTATTGACGAAGATGACGTCACTAATAAAACGAGATTACATCACTAACAATACATTTGAACTGAAACATTTTTATGAATTTATCGTCGTAACTTGGGTGATCTCAAGAGCAGATCCAGACATCAATCATAGAACTTAGAGTGGCCAATATCACAATTAGACACATATTTTACATAATATCAAAACCTTTACAAGATTTTTTGAACCTCATGACAGCTATAGCAGCAGAGCCCTCGACAAAATGTCATATTCTAAATGACGTCACATCTGGAGTGAAAAAATAAAATCATCCAAAGGGCCCCCGAACTAATAATTAGGCATTCGTAACATGAACGTATTGTACCGATATCAATGTTACACTGCGCGGTCACCATACAACACTCCGCAGTAGAGTTATCGGTGCCGCGCAATGTATTCTAAATGGCATACGCTAACGCCACAAATGAAATTTATTCTTGTCGGTGACAGTAATTTTTATCTTTTCCGATTTCGTTTATCGAACTTTTTCAAGCATGGAAACTACTAAGATTCATTCAAATAACCGTGCCTGTATTTTTTTTTTTATACAACGTGCTGATGAAGCAAGCAGATGGCCCACCAGATGTTAAGTGGTTACCATCACCTATAACAAAGCATTGCCTCGTAGGTCACGCTCGTTAGGAACGTCACCTAAAATACACTGCTCTGCGTCCATCAACCTGAGGCATACAGGTGTTAAGCCTCATGTGCCTGTAATTACAAATTTTAATTGTATGTAACTCTCTTCACATAAATCACTGGATCTGCCCTTGTGTCCCATAAAAGGATTCTTGTAACTTTCGCGTTCAGAACACATTTATTGATATTTCACGGGTATTTATGAAATTGGCATTTTCTTAAAAAAAGGCAAAGAACTTTAACCATCGTAATAAAATTGAGAACACCGGTATACCGTCTAGTGGTAGTGTAGTGACCCCGCCTTCTGATCCAAAGGTCGTGGTTTCAAATCCAGTCGTGCACCAATTGATTTTTCCGTTCGAAAAATTTATGTGCGCAATGCCAGTTAGTATTCTAGCAGCGGTGATGGGCTTGCAACCTGTCACTTATGGAATACTAACTACCACAAAACGCGGGTATGTACCAAATGTACTATCTGGACATACATCTGACTAACCCCCTTGACATCCTCGAAGAATCTCGAGTGGATACTTGGTACTAAGAGATCGAAGGGGATATCTACCGTGCTTGGGGATGAAAGTCGTGATGCTATTTATTTTTTCACTTACCACATTTTGCCGTAGTTGATTGTTTGCCTTGGTTAAAAAAAAAACTACGTTGACATAAAGATGCCCGTGAAATATGAATGAATGCAAAAGACGGGAATAAAGTAAGTGTGGGGCCGCGTTGGCAGGCGGTGTGCGCGCCCATGTTCCCCCTGCTGGAAATGAAGCCGCCACTAGTCGGCGCATTGCCCCCGCATCATCTGCTACAGCCGGCTCTTCATGACCACCACATTGTGAGTCGTATGCTCGACACCCGCCTCATAGAGCCCTGCCCCTTTGGATACTACCACTACGCTACGAATGATTGGTTGATACTTTCATATACACACCACGATATGTAATATTGGCTTGTACATACTCACAGACTATATATTCGATTATATTTATATATTTATATATTTATAAATAAAAAAGACTAGAAAACTCATTTTCAAAAAACTATTTTGGGTACTAAAAACAGTATTAATTTTCAATTTAAAATACTTCTATTCCTAGATTTACATTATCAAAACAACACAAAACATTCAATAATTTTGTCTGTACCAACCAATCATTCTATTCGATTTGAGGAAGAAATTGGTATTCTACTCCGCTGTATTGGTCAAATAATACCCGCCCTAGTAGATCTACTTGAATGAACTTTCTTCTTTGTAATTCTATCTCAATAATACCTGAATCTATTAGATTTTATAACCTTTACAAATCTCAATATTGATGATAGCTTAATCTTTCGGATTATGAAAATTCTCTATGAGGTTGTGTGATCGGAGTGATACTGTGAATGGTGCTGCCCCGTATTCCTTTCGAATTGGTTTGAATGTGTGGTGTCGAACCCCGTAGCGGCAATGAATTAACCTTGTACTTCTATAGCCCCTTTAGATTCCCGGTGATGTGACTACGATAACTTCATTTATTTCACGCTCTACCTCTGCTTGGTGACCATTACTGTTTCCTTTTTGCACGCAACTCCTTTAGATTTCAGTAGAATCCAATGTAATATTTAAAATGTTTAATTTGTAATTGTATTTAGTATCATAATTAAACATTTGTTAATAGATGGAACATTATGTAGAGAAAACACATTTACAGTTGAAGCTTTATCTGTTTGTTTTCTGGCATTGCCGAGATAAGAGCCTCAAGTACTTCATATGCTCTCGCACTCTTCAGCGATTGGACTACATCCCGTATTTGCACCTCTCCTCTGCCTTTGAATTGCCTTTCCAACGTTTACATTTTTTGTCACCAAAATAATATTGATGATTAACCATGTGAGCGCATGGCTTAATGTTCATGTACTAGAGTTCAGTAAATTATGCCTATTTTTGTATTTTGCGGTGCCTATATGGGCAGCACCAATCAATTCACAATGTGGTATTTCGTTATCTTTTCTGAGTATGTCTGAGGAAATTCGCAAGTCCCTTGAAGTGCGATGGTATGTTAAATCCAGATATGGTTGTAGTGTTGTAGAATTCACCTGGATTGTACATGCCGCGTATTTGCCAATTTTCTTAGTGATGTAATGTTTACTTTCTAAATCTTAGTTTCTACCCAGGTTACCCTACCCAGCGATCCCATCCCGGCTCTGTCAGAGAAGATGAAAACAAGCAGCTGGAGCTAAAAACTATTTGATTTTCTTAAATTGTTTTTGTGTATTTCGCAATATTTTGAAGGCGTTTCACGCTTTTAAATTTAAAGTATTGCAACTTTCCAAAACAATTTTCTTGTAAAATAGAATTTACAATTAATTCCTGCCTTCAAAATTGAGCAGTACATTAAAATGTGAAATATTTGCGAATTATAAGTTTAGCGTTCTAATTATAATTGTTTTTATAAAGATGGGTGGTCTAGCGAAGTCGCCTCTGGCTGGACTTGCGGCTTTGGGCCTTGGAGGGCTGGGACCTGCTGGTAACACTACTGGGATCAACCCTGCAGGTAATTATCAAAAAAAAAACCTTACAAACGGTAAATTTTATAGATCGCGACAACCCAGAACGGTAGTTGCGTACCGTTTAGTTTTACTTTTCACCTGCGATAATTAAAAAAAAAACAGAGCTTTTTAGAGTTTCTGAAGGATAATGTGACATATTTTTCGGGGTTATTCCCGTTGAGTCACACCCTTTCAGTCACACTGTGACACAATGGGACGAAAAAGTTTCGTTGAGTTACACCTGTTACACATTGCGACTTTTATTTTCCCATTGAGTTACACTGTTACCCAACGGGGAAAAAAAGTGGCGTTGTGTCACAGGGGTGACTGAATGGGAATAAATAAATAAAATATGTCGCGTTAAGTCACACTAATTAAAGTTAAATTCTTAAATTCTTTATTGTACACAAAAATGTTTACAAAATGGTGAACACAAAAAACATGCACAAAGGCGAGCTTAATCCTAAAAAGAGTTTTCTTAAAAAAAAATATAAAAAAATTATATGAACTTTATTAATCAAATTTTAAATGAATTTGCTAATTCTTGAAACATTTTATTATTTGAAGAGAATTATCATTTTATTCTATGAGTATGTGTTTCTAATAAACTAATAGGTATTATTTTTATTAGTAGTATGGTGACTAAATACAAGACTGATTTTAATAGATTTTAATTTAAAATTTTCAAATTTAAACATAAGACACTTAGTTACGTATGTTTTTATAATATATTTATTTTCATCAATAAAACTGTTTTATTTTTAAACTCTTGTAATCAGGTGTAACTTATTGGGGAAAAAAAGTTTCGTTGAGTTACAGTGTTACTCAACGGGCACGTTTTCTTCCCATTGTGTCACACCCTCGGTATCAGTGTAACTGAATGGGAATAAAAAATTCCCGTTGAGTAACACTGTAACTCAACGAAACTTTTTCGTCCCATTGTGTCACAGTGTGACTGAAAGGGTGTGACTCAACGGGAATAACCCGTTTTTCGTAGTATAAGTAAGATTTTGTGTAAAGGGCTCGTCCAGAGAAGCACTAACAGCAAGCCTATTATTTAACTTTTAGCCAAAACATAGTAACACTGCTGGGTTTGTATAACTGCTGCAGTATAACTGCTTTCTTCATCAGTGACCAGCTGACCTATTTTATAACATAAATGACCAAATTGTTGGAGATGTTAGACTAATCGCCTATTTTCTTAGTGATTTACAATTTATTTATTAGTTAATTTGGATAACATTTCAGCAGCTTTAGCGGCGTTGGCGGGTTCTCAGCTCCGCTCGACAAATCAGACGCGCAACCAGCCTGCGGCGACCAATCAGCAATCACACGAGATGACCGTGCCCAATGAACTGATTGGATGCATTATTGGCAAGGTATGTTTTCTCTCCTTCCTAAATATAATAATAATAATGCATAACGCAATGTAGTTAAAATGTCAAAACGATACTCATACGCAAAAAATGACAAATTTTTCATGCTTTTTAACAAGGTTTAACACACTTAGACCTAGGTGACCTTCGTAGAACAATCAAACCCGAACAATCCAAATGACACGTGTAAGCAGGGGCGTAGCTACCGCCGTATCTGCCGTATCAATTATACGGGGCCCCCATGCCACGGGGCCCCCGATGTGCATAAGCAAAAATTAATAATAACTTCCCAAATTTTTTTTATTTCAGAAATGACTAAAAGCAAAAAGGCAAGGAGAGTGTATATTTAATTTGAATTGTTTGTAAAAATTTTGGAAAAAGTTACATAGATAATTATGATGAAAAAATATTTCTTTTAATTTTATGCCAACATTTTTTTCTTTTGCGAGAAATCTTTACCCTTCATAAGGGCCCCCAAACAAATTTTTATACGGGGGCCCGCCACGGCACGCTACGCCACTGCGTGTAAGCATTTTAACCTAACGAAAACCCGAAGTACTTTTAAATCCTGTAAATATCGTGTAATATCTGAACGTACTTCTGACTAGACGTATCCCCGTTAGTCGTCTGGAGGAATCTCGAATACATAGATCTGGAGAGATATGTACCTTGCTTGAGGATTACAGTTCTGATGCTTTCAAACATAAGTATCTACCTACCCATTTGTTTTCTTCTGTATTTACTCTGTCAATAGTTTAGTTTATAGCTTTTGGGCGCTTTGGTCCTTGGACTGTAAGCCCAAATTGGCTCTTGAGTCCTGTGAGGCCAGTCCAGTCGAATGTTTAATTGAATACTTTGCAGGGTGGCACCAAAATTGCTGAGATCCGTCAGATCTCCGGAGCAATGATACGGATATCGAACTGCGAGGAGCGCGAAGGCGGGTCTACTGACCGCACTATCACCATCACTGGCAACCCTGACTCGGTCGCTCTGGCCCAGTATCTCATCAATATGAGGTGAGTACATCTTCCTTAGTATCTTTCACCTTATTTCGTTAGCAGGTTTTCTTTTTTTGTGGAGTCATTCCTTTCAGTAGTAGATGCGTTTGTAGCTTATTTTTCTTGACGAGGTTGAACAAGGGCAACTTTCTTTTTTGTTTGTAGATAGTGCAGCTATTTCTTATGTAGGGGTTTTGTTAATATTGTAAATACTTTTAAAAAACTAGGATTCTAACCAAGCTTTGATAAATTTATTACGACTGGCTTAAATTTATTACTACTAGTTTATTACATGATTCATTGTGATTATTTTGAATCTATTAGGTATAGCTTAGCAAGCATCCAAACTAACTCGTTAGTATATAAAAACATACCGGTCCAGTACTCGGCCTTCTGATCCTAAGCTTGCGGGTTCAAATCCGGTTGTGCACCAATAGATTTTTCTGTTCGAAAAATGTATATGCGCAATGCCAGTGCTCTTTAACGGTGAAGAAAAATATCCTGAGGTAACCCGTTAGTATTCTAGCAGCGGCGATGGGCTTGCAACCTGTCACGCATGGAATACTAACTACTGCAAAATTTGGGTATGTATCAAACGTAACATCTGGACGTACCTCTGATTAACCATCTTAGATATCCTCGAGGAAGCTCAAGTACTTGGTACTAAGAGATCTGAGGGGATTACGGTAGTGATGGTATTTATTTCTAAAACTATTTTGCACGCCGCTGTATCTAAAGACAAACACTACGCTTGCATATGGAATGACAACCACAAAAGTCTGAAGCTTGCTTACGATTGGGGTTAAATCTTATAATGGGTGTCACTGGACATCTTTGTATCATTGATACCTTGTTGCCACTTGTATGTCAAAACATTTTGTGCAAGGTATATTGAAATCAAAGTCTGACAGAAAGTTTTATTTGAACCCCTGTATGTAGTATCCTTACCACCCATAAGTTTAATTTAGACTACGTTTCTGCTTTGGCAGGCATGAACATACACAAATAGGTACACAGACATAATATTGTACATACTTTGACTTAAGTGATCTTCGTAGGACAATCATACCATACCTAAACAATCCATATCCAAAAGACACGTGTGAGCCCTTTAACCTAACAAAAACCTGGAGTACTGTTTATTTTAAATCCTGTAAATATCCTTTTGTTACCTGTTGGACCTTTTCGAAGTCGGTTTTAGTTGTAAATGTCGGCTGACCTGAGATTTTGCAGATGCTACAATTTTGCGAAGATAAACGGACTAATTATTTGCAGTGTTCTATTTATATCCAAAAAAGGGACAGAATGTTAAACAGAGAAAGATTTATGCAAAAAACTTTGTCAACTGAAAATAAAATGAATTTATGCTTGCTTTAGATTTAATAAGTTACAGATATCGACTTCTATGAACATAGCTATGCATAGGGCCTTAGAATAATCGTAATGTTATCAGCCTTCATGTAACATTGATCTGGTTCTCACAGTAACTTTGCTTTGCTGTGGGGTTAAGATTTCGTTGTATACAATGTCTACCAATATTTATTTATTTTTGTCATTATTAACGAAAATAAAGGACAAGACAGTTGCCGGTCACTTTAGCGATTGTAGGAATAAACGAGTAACCAAACGACTGCAGTAAACCGTGTCCTAGTCCTTCCCACCCGTTGATGCTATCTCAGGTCGACGCCTTGTCCCGTCCATCCGCTTCGAACCGGTCCCGTGTCGACCTCACACCTATCCCGGCCCCGCAGTGTGGAGCTCCAGAAGGCGAACCTCGAGGGGGGGTCCGCTACGGCATCTGCGTCGGGGAATGCGCCCAGTGGCTCCGGATCAACCAGCCCTCTCGCCTCCGCCATTCCCTTAGCGCAGCTGCTCAGCAAGAGCGGTGCTCTCGGCGCCCTAAGCTCCCTCTCCGCCCTCGGCGGCCTCACTGACCTCCTCAGCGGAGCCAACGCCTCCACCGCACCGGTGCAAACCACCGGCGTTCACAGAAATCACAAATCCTTCAACAATCGCCGCCAGGATGACGACTCGCCCGCTAAATCCTCGAAGGAGCGCAAGTACAATCCGTACTAGATCCGAATATCCAAAGAAACGTTTTATTATCATCAGACTACGCGACAGTCTTTCGATCGATGAAGTAGATTTAGTTATTAACTGAACTAGTCTAGACTGTTCTGGACAGATGTGGCATTTAGGCCGATTTACCGCAAGACGGTGTCGATAAAGGCCTACTTTGGTTACGGACGGATCGAGAATAACGATGTTTATTTGTAGCTTTAAGTTGCATTGTTTAAATCGTGCATTATATTTGACTGTCGAACAGCTTTCAAGAAATGGGAAGTTCTAGAATATGCAATTTAATAGCCGTGTCGTAGAATCATTTAGATTTGTATATTTTGGGATTTACAAATAGTAGAATTTCTCGTTCGTGTTATCTGGAATAGTCTTTGATTTGTTAAAAAAATTAGATTCATCAAATCGTCGGATAAGTAAAAATCACTTTGTTTATGACTATTTAAAATAATTATCAGACTTGTGTTATCATGAAATCATGTATCTTTAGTTGTCTTCAGTGCAGTAAAGTTGAAGTTGTATAGAAATAATCTCGTCGCATTTAGATTAGATCATTTTCGCGTCAATCTGAGAAAGGGTTTGTTTTGTGTAATATATTAATCCCTCTCCTACATCAATAATTGATTCTTATCCTTGAATCCATGTTTCCACGATTATCCTTTATGATATTTTAATGTACTTTTATGTATATTATGCAATCTAAACTGATCTGAGCTTAAATTACCGGCATCAAGACTTGCAATTATAGTAAATACATTTTGCTAAGGAAGCTATCATTTTTATACTTTTGAGATATTATCTTATTTGTAAGAATATTTCCTAGCTTTTTATTTTAGTTTTACTTCGAAGTATGTAACAACTTTGTTACTTTTTGCATATAGAACTTCGTTTGGCGTTTTACTGTGTGTTTCAGTGGAGTTTTATCTATAACATATTGATTATATCCTAATCATTCTAGTTTTTGGTAAATAAAATGTTAAAAACTAAGATTGTCCTTATCCTTAAGCCTGAACCCTTATATCCTAATCCTTGACATCCTTTACACTTACAAAAAGGCTTTAAAGTTGCTAAGAGGCTAGTTAAAGTCAGACATACCTAAGATCTTTCTTATATATTATAATATATTTTCATCAATAAAAATATTTTTGTTTGGTTAGTTATTTAGAAGGGATTGGTAATGCGACGAGAGTTAGAATAAAATATAATTTCAAAGTACGTCTTTTCATTTTGTAGAAAAGCAGCATTCGAGTAGACAAGTTACTGACTAGACATTTTGAGAGAAAAATAAAAGCAGGTAACCGTAGGTAAACTTTTGAACATGAATTTCGAACATACATAACAATAAAGTTTTAATGAAATGAGAGTTTAGTAAAGTAGGAATTTGACAATAGTAGAAAATATGTAGGAGCGTAAAAGCTGGATATGCTTTGCTTTCGAATGCGGAGTAAATTTATAGTACCATGCATCAGGGGTTAGTCATTACCTAAGCAGTACGACATATTAAAAAACAATTAAAAAAAATAAGAAATTCCACTTGACGTTCAAGTAAGTTTCTATCTACAAAAACAATTATGGTCTAAAGTAAAAACTACAAGCAATATTTTTATTGGAACCGTTTTTTATTTATTTACTAAAGTATGCATTTTAAAAATCAACTGTTTATAGTTTAGTGTAAGCTAGTCGGGCTTAAAAACATACAATAAAATTTATTATACAAAAAAGTCTTAAAGTTATATTATACACTTACTAAATCATTTTAATACTTGCATACAATCTATTATTGAAAAGTAATGCTTGACAAAAGTTATGTCAAGTGTGGTATTAAGTATAAAATAATTGCATGTGCATAACAATGAAATTAGTAACATTTTGATGGCCTGTTTTTACAAAATTCTGGTAAATAATGACCAAAAGTTCATCTATATTTAAAAGTATCTTAAAAAAAGTACCTTCGACAAATATAATTAGCACGTGTCGCTTAATATAATATAAAAATAAGTGGGTGTTGTGTTGAGCATGTCTTAGCATTTACTAAGTATATGACGGTTTTAAGATATACGTAGTTCTAGCTTTTCTTATTAGAAGGTACAGAATTAAGTAGTAAAACTTAACTATGTGTTGTAGTGAAATTTGAAATCAAATGAATATAACTTTTTAATAAATTGAGCGTGGTAGTAAGTGCCATTTATAATTGTGTAAATGAATACGTATAGAGGAGACATGCACACCTCAAATCAAATTAGGTATCTTCCAAGTACCATCTTTGCAATTTAACAAGCCCAACGCATTACCATTATCTGGTTGATACACCATAGTTCTTTGTAATTATGGTTTAACTTGTTTGTACTGCCAAAAAACTACGATTTCAATTTACACTGAACTACGTTCTAGGAATAGTCAAAAAATCTGGTATTTGTGTAGGTAGTTTGTCGTATCGTGTTTATTTATATCGGAATGTTCAATCGTTTGAAACTCCGACTAGGTGTTTAGAATTTCCTTATTTATCATTGGACTGTTTTATATTTTAGTAATAGTAAAGGCAATAGACGTGATCTCATAGATTTAGTACGGACATAGTCATACAGCAAGATCACGTTACGAAGCCTGTAAACAAGTCTTTTATTAATTAGTGCGAATTTAAAATTGAGGTCCAATTCGTATGTTTCTAAATATAGATCCATAAGAGACGCAGCAGTGTAATTTTTATTTTATTTAAATAAATCATGTTATTTTAAGGTAGACATTTTCTTAATGTTTCGAAAATTATGTTACTCGCTAGAAAATGTAAGCAAAAGTGTATTGTTTGAAAGTACATTGTGTACGTATAAACGTCTTAAATAAAGTAATAGTATGAAATGAAATGGTTTTTCATTTCACATCTAAATATTTAATAAGAGTTTTGAGTTTTAAGCACAGGTAAAATATGACATAAACTCGTCCAATACTTCCCGTCAAGAATCCACGTCACTACCTTACCCAGGCCAAAATATCCCGTGTTACCTGTACGCCGCACTTTGGTCACCTTTGCCGGAACCTACATCCCACAGCTCACCGGATCATCCACTCTCCTGGTAAGATTTTTCCTGTACACTTTAATTTTAAACCCTAGTATTCCAGCTCAATCAAACTATCCTCTCTGAGACTGAACGATATCTCTATGATTTGACCTGAATTTTCTCCTCATTCCATTTCCGAGATATCCGATTTGACCACTCATTCAAAACCTCAAACTGACCTTATAAATTGATTACACCTAGATGTGGTTACGACGTATAAATGATTGTTGGGACGAGTGATAGAGGAATTCGTTGCGTTCCAGGATCACGATGGAGACAGCTGGTCTGCCGCTGCCGGGCTACCACTACATCGCGCCGAACCACATTGTGAAGGCGCCCATCCATTGAGATGCGCTCCGCGGCCAGGTGCCCGGCGCGGCCGCGTACGCGTGCCATCTCTACCGCTCCGACCACCAACGTCATCCGCCGCACTACCGGATCCTGGCTCCGATATATTTTCTCAAAGTAAACGTTGAGACCAATCTCTAAGGGTTAGGGGGAATCAATTGGCAATTCGTTAGATTCTTGCTGAGCATATGTTTACATTTGTTACGAGTTTATAAGTATTTTAGATATTCTTATATTTATTCTCCACTGTATTGTATTTAATTGAATGGTGCGGGAATTATCAGAGGTTATAAAATGTATAGCACAGATCTGAAGTTAAATGTATGAGGGAGAGTAATGTTGAAGAAACGACTGACATTAGAGTGTGGAAACTGAGCTGGAATGGCGCATTACGCCATTCGCCGCCGTCGCCGCCGCTGCTGCCGCTCGCTGGACGTTCCTGGCGGGGTTAGCTGAGCTGAATTCGAATTTACTATGGATTTAAGCGGTTGAGTATTTCGATTGTCTATGGGATTCTTTTTTGATTGTTGTCATCGGTAAGTACTGACCACGTGTAATAATGTTGAAAGTAATGTAAAATCGAGCGTCGGTAGTAGGTGTAGGTGCGTTACAATCGACCTCGGGCCCGCTGGCGTAGCGTAGTGTTAGTTTAGCGAACAGAGTGAGAGGGTTAAAGACAATATTTGTAAATAAATAATCGTAATGACCTGGAAATATAGGTATTACAGTAATAGTTGCGTCGCAACACGGCGCGGCGATACGAAACCGGTGGGATCAAATCCTTTAGGAAATCTTACATTAAAATGGAGACAGAGACGAAGTGAACATTTCATTTATATATCAAAAAATTGTGGTAAGAAAGAATACAAAAAAGACGTTAGTTGTAAAAATAGTGTTGCTAAATGTGATAGTTTCTAATTTATTTTACTTTTGAACTAATAAGATCTCCATCACACCACAGTGTGTATCATCGGCTACTACAAATTTCAAAGAGGAGAAAAATGTGGAGATCAAAGCCAAAGATTGTTGAAGTTTGTTTAACATTAGTAACGTGGATTTACGCTAAATTATTCTCAAAATGTAGTTGATACTATTAATTTAACGTAAAGCTATTTTTTTCTTATTATTTTATCGCCCTCTCCAGACTGCTCATTGTAGGTATTTAGTCTAGTTGGTCATTGAATTTAGTACTGTGAACCTACATTTTCAAAAATACAAAAAAAAATAGTATGTAGATATTAGAGTTAAGATAAGTTCTATATAAGAGCACTGAATGGAAAACTTACCAGTAGTTAATTTTACGTCTTTACGTTTACGGAGACGTCTTGTGCCACGACACTGCAAATCGAGTGCCAACATAGTATATTTGAATCGCCACTGGCGTATCTGTGTTGTATTTAAAATATCAAGTAAAATAGAATGTGTCAACTTTGAAAATCATTATCTTATATTATCCACCTTTACTTATTAATTTTGCACCCTAGTTATAAGATAATGCAATTAGATTTAAAATAGTCTCGAGACATATCCCTCTACATATTGTTCCCAAGTCTTCCCTTTTCAGTATTTCCAAAAATGAAATAATTTGAGTGATTGTGCCAAAGTTGTATCCACGTTTTTGTATGGGTTTGAACTTTAAGTAATATTTGACAGAATTATTGGATAATTATAATGTATTCTGTATTTATTTAAATCGTGTCGGTATAAGCTAGTCAAAATATAAGAAAAGACAAAATTATGAAATGATAATATCTAGTCAAAATTTATATGAATCGGTGTTTAGTAGAAAATTCAATTTATTTATTTAATTCGCACTTGTAAAAGTTATGAAAGTATTTTTTTGTGTGATTTTGCTTAAAAAAATATAAAAATTAGCAATAAAATTTTGATAAAATCAATTATTTAAATAGTCTAAATTGCATTAAGACAATGTATAGAGCTTTGTAAAATAAGAGTACCACACAGGTGAAATAGCGTAAATGTGAATCTATAGGTGTACATGTGAAACGAAAAGTTTGAAGAATAGTATACATTATACTGAAGAGAAGAGATTAATTAGCTGTGATTTAAGATGGAGCGTACTTTTGTGCGCAGTGCTACGTCGAGTCGAGATGCAGGAGGCATAGGGCATGGAGAGAGAGCGGTAGGCTAGTTTGTAGTGCACGCTTCATAGTGAGGTCGCAGCGCACTCCCATTCACACCTACTCGTGCCGAGCCAGATAATACATCTTCGGTAGTGCAAACAACAGGCAATTGTTGTAACGCAAATACTTTTAATAAAAATAATACTTAGATCATTGGTGTCGTCAATAATTATTAAAATTTAGTACAATGCAATTTTAATCTAATATTATGTAGCTAGTAAATTAGTATTAATTTGTCAAGTGTAATACGTTCAATTATATTTTATAATAATCACGGAAATCAATATTATAATCGTTATATACTCGTGTACGGAGTACGTAGATAATTATTATTCATTATTGTTACTGTTATTTTGATTTGCTCAATTTTCTGAATGTTAACGTAAGCTAGGCTTCGGGAAATATGATTTTGTTTGTTATAGCTATAATAATAGAGTTGTAGTTCGCATGACTTATAAAACGGTATGTTTCTATTTAAAATTTTCAATGGTAAGTAGTTGAATTATTGCAATGTACTTGTGGTGTTAAACAGATAATTAAGTGTGTAGTTTAACTATCCAATCCAATACATATGAGTTAATCCTTATTAATAATTTATTAAATTAAATAAATAAATAAATTATATCATGACGCCTCGTTCTGAGTCAAAATATTGAATACATCTTATATTAGTGGAATTATTTTAATTCTATTCTTAATACTCACTATGCAAGGTAACATTTTCAAATCGGATTAAGTTGGTTTATATATTTTTAATAATTGTTGATGTTGATAGTAAAGCCTTGAATAAACAGGGTAAGTACAAAGCTTCAGAAGTGTTAATTTCCATTGGGATGTAAACTTTTGATTTCATTATCTGCTAAATTGTTTACGTTACGTATGTTCGTATTTACTTTAGTTTTTTCATCCCATATTTTGAAACCCATCGTCATTTTGGCCAAGTATATTTTCACATCAAAATACAGGTTTAAGACGTATGGGTAAAAGGGTTGTGTACTTATATTGTTATACAGTATACAAATAAATTTTAATCGCTAATATAATTTGTTATCAACATAATAAAGTTATATTTTTATTCGTATATAATTATCAGGGTAGGTAAATATTAATCAATACACAGATAAAAGTATACGTACAAAGTGTTCCAAAATAATGTATCTTATGTTCTCCGTTAAAGTTTTTTTGTACATTATTTTTCTCTGAAAACTTTTTGAGTATGTTTTTGGAAAGTGGAACTTCTAAAAATAAAAAATGTTTTAACAGTATTTTTTTGTTGGTCAAATTTGATAAAAAGTATAATATACATAATAAAAGACAAGTCTGTTTAATTGAAGTATGCATTGGTAAGTATGATGCATTCTCTTGTTGTTGGCATCTACTTTATTTAAGTAAACATACTCAGTCGAGATTTTATCAAATGAAGTCACATTTAAAACCAAAACCTAAATCTGTCTCTGTCACTGTAAATACAAAAGTTAAGGCACTTTTATCTTATACTTATATCCGTATTGCACCGAAATACATCAAAATAGGTACATGGTAGTTTAAAATGATTCTGTACACCTTGAAAAAATTAAGTAACGTATTCGCACCTGTTTACATTAATTTAGCACCATGTATACTTAGGATAATGTATACGGTGCAAAGCTGTTTCCTAATTATTATTATAATAAAGTTATTGATCTTGTCGCGTGTAATTGATAGGGTACGGTGTCTATATTATGCGGCATTCTTTCAAAATGAATTTAATTCCTTAATTTTCAAATTCGAGTCGAGGTGCTTATATTTGATATTTGCCCTTATCTTTTTTCCAATGCTCTATTAAGTCTAATTTTGTTTCTGAGAATGCTGCACAATTTCGACACCATTAAGTATCTGTTTACTCTCATTATTATTATTTAGTATTGTAAAATTAGTAATGTTGACTGAATAATAGTTAAGACATCAAGTCAAAAAGTCAATCTAATCAATTCATTACTGCAATTTGAAAACGCATTTATTTTTTTATTGAATCATCTTTTTTACTATAACATCAAACCAAATGCGTCTTACATTAAGTATGTAAGTTTTATTTTACACTGAAATTCTTTCACTAGCTGTGTTGCTCATATTTATTAGCTTTTGAACCATATGCGTTGCTTTAATCCTAATTATATCATGAAAAATTATTACACGATTAGTATGAAAAAGTTCGGTAATCGGTTGATATAATAATAATAGAAGCAATATTCATTCAATGATTACTTGCTATTTTTTTGGTACTCAGTGTTTAATTATTTATTTTTTTGCTATAATGTGCAACGCAAGGAACATTGCAACATTGTATACTCACGTCGTTATGAAACTAAGTATCTAAGTACATATTTTGGAAAACAACTTGAGACAGCCGTGTGACTCTTGTATTTGCAGCCTAGTCTTTCGAAGTTGTGTCAAGTTATTCTCCAATGCTTATTGGTTTGTCTACGCTTAGGTATCTATTTTCTTTCTAAAGAAATATTTTTTATGATGAATATTCTTTACTTCTGTCACGGAGATAATTCACTAGTTATACCATATTTACTGTATTGTAATGGTTGGATACTTACTTAAAAAAATGTTCAATCACAATCTTTTCATATCTTTCTCAAATATCATAGTAAATGTCTACATATCTAATCATATTTTGTGGATTGAATTAATCGATGTTATTTCTTATTATGGATGTTGTATCATGGTTACATAATAGTATTGCGGTCGTGGTTATCTTCGTTATGCCACTGGTTCTATCTTGGTCACTGTGACGTAGCTCATGGTTGCGTTAGCCTTGGATAAGGCCTAGTGATCCGTGATGGAACCAGTTCATTTACATATTACTAAGACATGAATGTTTTCATTACGTTAATTCAATAAAGTGAGTAAATAAAATTATATACAATTTTTTTATTTGCAAAGATTAATCTACGTACATTTACATAAGGCACGGGTGCAACGTTTACAATGCGCTATAAGTACCTAGGTAATAGAATTTGTCTTATAAACCTGTCAGTGTGGCACATGCTTTAGTAGGAAGGTAGGTACGATAATAAAAGTATCTACTGGTTATTACCTACCTAGGTACCTAGTCGTTATAATTGTTACGTCGTCTCATTCCTAAACATAAAATCGAACAATGAAAATAGCGTAGGTATTATTTGCTACATACCCTAGTGTCCTACCAGCAAGTATAATTGTACGATACTGCAGTATAAAAAGCCTACTTCGATTCTCAGAGGCTCGTTCGATACTAATAAATATTTCAATACCAATTGACCGGTAGAGCTCGTGACCCCTGAGCTTACGTCGTTGAACTCTTGAAATAGACTAGACGGCTAAAGGGCTTGCTGATAGGTCAAACACGTCATGGCATTTTGTTTCTAAAAAAATAATAATGAGCTAATCAGCTGTGGAATAATGTTGTCAATGATGATGAAAATAGTGGGGATTCTTTGAAAATGGTAATTCCAAAAGGTAAGAATAGTCTCACAAATTCTATTTCAAAACCATACTACCTTGTTACCTGGTGGGTAAATAAATAGGTACTGACATACATTTCACAACGCCATCTAGTCCCAAAATAAGCAAAGCTTGCCCCTACTATAGGGACCAGACAACTGATAGAATACTTTTTTCTTTTGCAAATACATAGTAGGTACTTATAGAATACAACATCCAAACATGGGGGATCGAATCAACTGAGCTGTGTGTGACGGCTGTCCAAGCATAGATCATAACACTTGTCATTTACCTACCTACAATGGGTATGATGGAAACTATTTGTGCTGTATATACTTACCAAGGCACATAAGATTCGTCACATTACTGTAGATAAATAGGACGGTACGTGTATTCATACATAATTTGTAACCAGGCCATAGTTAATACTACAGTACCTTAGGTGCGGTACAGACTTGCCTTTTTATCTGAGCGAAATGACATAAGTACGTAAACGTATTGTACCGACACTGAGTTACACTGCGCGGCAACCACAAAATGCCACAGAAAAAAAAACTTTTGGCAGTAAAGTTTTTTTTGTAGAAATGTCAAATGAATTATTTAAATAGTATTCATAAAAGTAAAGTCGGCTGTCGTTGGTTTTGAAGAAAAAGATGGCACTTTCATTTCAATTGATCTCACTTGTGCTTAGACCTCAAGTGATGCTGGATAAAGTACCACCGAAATTACTAACCAGAACTTAAAATAGGAAAACAATTCAAATGAAAAAGTCATGTTTTTTTCCGAAGATGACAGAAAATCAAGTTAAGTTATTGACACCGCGCAATGTAATTCAAATATCAACATGATACATAAACGTCAAATTTATTCGTGCTAAGCTTCGGTCCAGAATTGTTATTTAGTAGATAGGTACCGTATTTTTAATTTAGCTAACACCTAAGCAAACAGGTAGGTACGGTGACATAATTTTTCCAGTGAGATCGAAGATAGGGCTTGCCTGCTGTTTTGCCATTATCGTGGTTTCACGCGATGTCTTGGCGCCCTGACCTCAGCCGTCGCTTTATTATTGACTTTCCTAAACATTATATACTGCTTGGAATGGGTGAAAAGGGTCGACATTGAGTACCTAATTAAGTATATCTATTTTGGCTTCATGCATTGATCTATAAAAAATCTCGATGGATTCATCTTGTACGTGACCATGCGAGTGCGGGTCTGACGAGTTTACCAAATTAAGCCATTCCAGAGCAGACCCATACGGGCTCGTGTTAGAGTGAGGAGAAGGTATACAAGTAGGGGAAGATTTATGAGGGTTGGCGTGCTATGGGAAGAGAGCAGAGTGCGAGCGGCGGCATCGAGAGGAGCGAGGGAGCCAGTTGCGCCCAGTGCGCATGCCCGCCACTGCGCCACTCGGCGGCGCGCTGCCCCCTGGCGGACTCGCGCCGCATTGAATTGCGTAACAAAAGCACATTCGCCTTCCGACGTCTCGCTGAAAACTTTCTCCCGGTGCGGCCTCACTATGGGGGGACGTAAACCGACATAAAACTTTCCCGCGACTCGCGCTCCTAACGTAGTTCTTTATTTATTTTCGTATTATTTTTTCCGGCAACTTTTGAACTGCTTCAGCATTTTTTGTTAAAGTTTTGTTATAAGTTGACTGTGGCGAGAAGTGTTCGGATGCGGCTTTCGCCGGCCGCTACTCGAATAGTGTGGACGTTCGTTGGTGTTGTGTTCATTTGCTTTGTTTTGCTTTGCTGAGCGGCTCGAGGAGGCCGCTGGCCGCTGCCGGTGAGGCGTTGGAGCTCGTGGTAGCAATCAATACCGCGGTAGGAGCGGCAAACGTAAGTTTTTATCAATGTACCTATTTAAGTTATGTAAAGTAAAGTAGTCTTACATAACTTTGAGCTAGTCTGCTCAAAGTTTTTGAAAACCCAGCAGTGAGGGGGGGCTTAAATGTACGCAATAACCGTTATTTTCAAAGTAAAATCCACAATGGTATTTATTTTAACATGCTCCTACTTTATTTTAACATGCCTACGTGCTCGAATTAGTTTCAAAGTAGTTTTTTTACTTAGTGAAGAATTTTGGCTGCATATTGTAGGTAATATGTAAGAACCTATTCTTTTGTTTGTTTATTCTGTTTAGTATAGGTATGAATGTAAACCAGTGTCTCCTATTACTAAATACTAAACTAATAGTAGCGAAGAAAATGGTAGAATAGGTATAAAAACATGATGTGTTACTTTGCTTTGAAGGACTACGCGACTCGTAGACAGGGAGGCGATGCTAAGAATTCGTAGCACTTGTTTAACTAAGTCGTAGCAGTGTTCTAAAAATTGGGATATAGCCAAAGTATGACGTAGTTCTTCCAGAAAACTAGGTCAAATAAATAGGTCTCTGGCTTACCTACTACAAAATATTTTATGCCATTAAACATAATGTTACATCGTTGGACGAAAACAAAAGTCAAGTATCTACCTATTATTCTATGTGACCTGCGAGGTAATGCTTTGTTATTAATGATGGTTACCAATTAACATCAGGTGGTATCTGCTTGTTCCTCAGCAAATTGTTTTAAAAGTTCTAAGGATTTATGCTCTACGACAAATACAGCTGCACTCTAGCCCCTCCTTTATTTTTTTTCTTTATCGTTGGACTAAAGAGCGTGTCGCGGTGTCAGTTTACAATTAAACGATAATTACACTACACCTGGATGTTGTAAGAGTCCCTATAACAAAATAGGGGCATGTAATTATGAAAAGAATGGTTTAATTAATAATTCATGAGATATCCAGTTTTTTATTTAAAGAAATTCAGAAACCCCTTTACCGTCATTCCGTGACATTTTCTTTCAAAAATAGAGAATGATACAAAAATAGTGCTTTAGGGGGAAACGCGACACTTCACTGAAGAATCTGTGGTATTATTATACTTGATTTTTGAAGTGTAAGTTCCATCTTAGAATAATGTGTAGTTGGGTAGGTACCTACATTTCACAGGGATTTAACGTTTTATTTACGTTAAAATGGTCCCGTTCGTTAGTAACAACGAATTATAGTTCTGTAGGTTACGGTCTGTATTTCAACAAAATTCAAAGGACCTCTATTTCGATAAACATTTGCGGTCATAAAAATATAAATGGATCATTGAGAGTTAACGCAGCATACCCATAGGATATGGCCCATCAACAGCTTGGTTTGAGTTAATTAAAAACACCCCTGCCATACTTGGGTAGGTACAGACAGTGACAAATGTGTACTAACAAGTTTCAGTTATATATCGTTATGAGCGTTAAGAAGCCAAGTGCTTGGCCTCCCCCATACGTAACCAAGAAGAACTGATTTGAGTCTTGTCAATTTATCGTCTTATCAAGATCTTCACTATTACACTATAATTTTATCAGTTCATTTTCAATTGTTGACTCCACAGCATAAGACAACTACTTACATGATAACTCCTTCACAATAACTGTAGCTTGTGTTTGGTTAAAGCATGCTGATTTTAAAAAAGGTACTTGCTACTTTAGTCGCTGACTGTACGTACGTACTTTTTCGTTAATATAGGTGACCAGGGCTATAAAAAAGATAGGCATGTCATGTCTTGTAACGCCATTTATTTTCATTGTAGCATGAGTCTGGACCAAAATACCTAAAAATGCATGCCCGGATGAGGAAAAATTACACATGAGAACTAGCCAGTAAAGCTTTTGCTCATCTGCACTAAGCTCTTAGTGATGAACATTTTCCTCAATGAAATGGTGACAAAAAGCTCTTACTCGTAGCACCTATATAATGTTTAAAGATATAGACATTATACATGCGTTTTAGGCTTGGTGTGGAAAACCGTTATCTAACGGTGACTACCTATTTACTATAAGCTATTAGTTCGTATCTTGTCAGAAAGTAGAGCGAAAACGCAGAGAATACAATAATAACCACTACCTACAACGTTAATGATGATTCTTACTTTCCCTCGGCCTTCGCTGGGTATTTTTGTAGTAAGAAAATCACCCTTGAACCACGGAAATACTTGCGGAAGTAGGTAAGTATTAGTCAGGCTAAAGTTAATCGACGTGACCAACGAACCGACTGGTTAGCAACTTTACTATTACTACGCTTTTACTGACTAACTTACCAAAGTATTTGGTCTACTTGCTTTTAGTGAAGAGCTCATCCGAGGGCGTACTATCACCATGCTTATTTTTGCCGCCAATCAGCTTTGATGGGAATTTCAAGCCTTAGCCTCAAAAATACCTGTATGCCTCAGGTAGGAAGACGCATAGGCAGTGCATCGTAGGGCACGTTCCTAACGAACGTAACCTGTGAGGTACTTTTTTTTTTATACAACTTGCTGATGAAACAAGCAGATGGCCCACCTGATGTTAAGTGGTTACTATCACCTATAACAAAGCATTGCCTCGCCAGTCACGCTCGTGAGGAACGTCACCTACGATGCACTACTCAGCGTCCATCAACCTGAGGCATACAGGTGTTAAGCCTCATGTGCCTGTAATTTCACCGGCACCCACACCCTCACACTAATTGTAACCGCTGCTTGTCGCGGACCAGATTGTTCCATGGGCAAGTCAAATTTAAAATAATCTCACCTATAAGTAAACAATATTTATGTAGACTTGTGTCATACCAAATAGTTGCATTATAAAGAGTAATTTAAAATCTAACCTAGCTAATTAATTACCAAAACCAAGGTCTCAAGTTTGAAAGCCCTGCATTCATTGTTTCAAAATTAACATAAAGACAAAGGAATCTTAAATTATGTTTGTTATTTCATCAAAGCCTGAAGAGCTCGGGAAATTAGATGTTACTTTGTATTTCGTATCTACAAACGCCATGCATATTTTATGAAAGGATAATGCATGCTCGAAACAATAAAGAATAGACTAATACTTAGCGAAATACTTGCATTTAAAGTAGGTACCTATGTGCTGAGCTGAGAGTTTTGAGATAAGTAAGTTTTTGTAAAACGTTATTCAATGCTTGGAGTATTTTCTGTGAGAAAAAGTTATGTAACAAAATTAAATGAAAAATGTAAAAAAACCCCGATACAAGAAAACTCCCGATACAAGAACACTCCCGATTAATTCACCTTTCAAACAAAAAAACTAAATCAAAATCGATTCATCCGTTCGGGAGCTACGATGCCACAGACAAACGCACACTCACACACGCACGTCAAACTTATAACACCCCGTCGTTTTTGCGTCGGAGGTTAGAAAGCATCTAGCCCACCTGCCGTTGAGCGGTTACTTCTGCCTATAACATTTTATAATATAGCAATTTGCATTACCTCACATTAAAGAATTGAAAATTAGGGCAATAGAGTTGTTTACTCTGTGTATTTTATACAACTAAACGTGCCAACAAAGTTTCGTAGCATCGTTTTCGATTACTTTTATAACCAGTTATGATTTCGAATTAAAAAAGCTATAAAGGTCACATTGACACTAAAACTGTTGGATAAATAGGCATGTGCAGTGATACTGATATCGATCCAAAGGTAAACCATCCAGTTGTGGCACAGATTAAATAATAGTTACAACAGTTATGGCTGTTGTAGAACGAAGGCAAGTTTCGTGAAAATTACGATTGTCTGAAATGACTACGGCTCTTCACTAAAAGTTTCCTGTTGAAAATTCTGGTGAAATGCTTGAAAATGAAAGCGGACTCTACCAACCTAGGTTTTATTAGTAAATACCATGTAAAACCCTGTCTAATTTTGATTTGCTATTTATCTCTATTCGTACGGGTAAACATAAATAAATTAAAATTTGTGAACATCCTTACACAACATCATCTAACCCCAAATTAAGCATAGCTTGTACTATGGGAACCAGATGACTCATAAAATACCTATATAGTTTTATAAATTAATAAATATAATAGAAACAGACCTTTGGAATTACCTACCTATAGGGCTATAAAAAGCTTGTTTTGATATCCTAAGAAATCAAAGCCTTTTACAGTTAGCTGCTGCCTAATCTAATTCCTCCTGCTTAATAGTTCCGCCCATTGTACATCGCTGTAGCTACTTTAATTTAGTTTTAATTTGTTATGGCCTTGTGGTGTACAATAAAGAGTTTTCTATCTATATCTATCTATCTAATAGCTTGTGTTCTGAAGAATTATTTGACAGCCTTCAGCTTATTTCCACCCACGCACTGATCGCACGACATCGGCAAAGCTCATTCTCACACCTTAGAACCACCTTGCCGTGCACTGTTCAGTGGAACTATCTCCCGCGAACTTTAAGGTTGTGTTAATCTTCCTGCTAGAGTGTTCGCTAGATAGTATGAGGTTCTTTAAAAAGGGAATTTTAAAATTTATAATGGTCGGCAACACGGGTGTGATTCCACTGGCGTGGGCTACGATAACCGCTCCATCAGGTGAGCTATACGCTTTTACTAACTAGCTAATCCAGCAGTATTAATAAATTCAAAGGGGTTTATTTTTCTAAAACTTATCTTTTGCATTACAATAACCAAATAAAGTATAAGTGCATAAATACCTACCTGTATTATATCTTCCTACCAAATTATGTTTCAGTTGTACAGTCAGCTGCACTAGAATGTATACAATTTGTAACTTTCAAAATGGTTTCACAGTGGTGCTAAAATATTTACACAACAATTATTCAAAAAATATCGTTAGGTCGTTTATTAATTTCATAACTTTTTAGTTTTTGAGGTGTAAGAGTTCATTGTTTTGCTGTAATACCGTTATGAAAGTTACAAATTGTATACACTCTAGTGCAGCTGACTGTACTAAGCTCAATTAAAGTAGGTAGGTAGGTAAAGTAAGCTAATGCCTACCAACTTTGTTTTCAGTAAAAAGTTTAATCAGGCCCTGGCTTGCGCAACTTGGTCTCCTAATAACTAGGGAGCTTTTATCTAGTACTTCAAAGGAATTCGGGATCAAGCTATACGGAGATTAAAAAACTTTCCAGCTTAGACGTAAGCGCTTAGGGTTCAAAGACCTTTGTCGATTTTAATAAAATAAAACCTAATGCAAGTCACCACAAAAAACAAGGTACTGTGCTATGTCACAGAATAAATAATAGTAAGTATTTCGTAGCCATGTCGAGAATTTGGTAGTAGCCAACCTATGAATAATCTAGTTAATAGTAGAACAAGAACTCATAAAGGGTTAACAATTATAAGTACTTACGTATTATTCGTGTTAGTAAATACTTACCATATATTTGCCAGGGCCAACTTCAGTAACATACTCATCTAAATCTACTGGTGAAAATTTCAATATAATTTGGTTGCATATTTTAAAAGTACCCACGCATAATCACTTCTACTAATAAACTAGGCGTAACCTCGTGTTTCATAGTTTTCGATCTAATTTGAAACTTTCTGTCAATTCAAAAGACACGGTATATCTGACGACCGATGTGGCGTGGCGGGCGAATGTCCGCCTGCGGAGGATGCGGAGGAGGTTGCGGGTTTGATTCCCGCCTTGCTTGTACGATCTGCAAATATTTATTCTGGGTGTTCTGGGTATTTTCTATGCATAATAAAAAATGTATATGTATGTAATGGTCATCTAGTGCCCATAACACAAGCTCTGCTTAGCTTGGGGCTAGATGATGCCGTGTGGATTGTCCAGCATTATTATTATTATCTATTTCAACGTTACGCCTTGTACCTATATATTATCTAAGTATGCGTAACACAAAATGCCCTAAAAGTAAATAGGTAAGTACTTATCTCTTCACAATCTACTAAACTAATCTAACTAAATATGTAGGTAGAGTAGAATCGTGTTTCAGCATTTAATTTGGCGTGTCTCCAATCAAATATTTAATTGACACTCAGGACTAGCCAATTTACTAGCTTAGGATAAGCCGGCTTACAAGATTAGTCACTAGTCGTACCGCCCCGTACAGTTTATATCTCAAAAGAGCAACCGAATTTATTTTGTTTATTTACTTGTAATTCTACGTTGGTTTCTTTTTAAAACAAAATAGATAGGTATTTTGTACGGCAAAGGAAGGAAATATTTTTTTTCGAGGACTGTTTTGATACAAATCGTACTTTATGTTTAGTTTTCACGATGCCATCGGTTTTATTTTATCTATGCCTTTAAATAAGCAGGTTTACCATAAATTAGTACCGAAGTTAGCCACAATAACATCAACAAAGTATAGTACAGATAATAAATAGAATACTGACATAAGTAACCGTTTTACTGTACTATAGAGCTAATGAAGATAATTTTTTTACAACTGTGAGATAACCAGATATAACAGTAAATGCCAATTTAAAAAAAGAACTTACCTGCTGTGAAATACTTGGAAAAAGAACCGCATTATATTTAGCAATAAATGTCGTCATATTTGAAAATATGCGAACCAAGTGGAAAAATGAGATCTCAAAGCTTAAGCACCACTTTTGATAAACGACTTCAGGCAGGAACCGTGGAAATGAAACATCAGAGTTCTATTCGCTTTGTGTCTCTTTCTTCATGTTACAAAATTTCGTTTCTGTGAAACAGGTAAGTCAGTCAAGCCACACCTTACAGCCCTGAATATTGTATGCTCATAAAAGCAAGGGGCTGAGGTCAAGTCGACGGGAACGCGGAGTAATTTGTACCAATCGACTCGCAAAATCTGGAATGTTATTACAGCATGGAACCCTTGGTATGCATCCTCGCAAATGGAGCATACGTGATAAAGTAAATGCCTATGTTCGCATGGTCGGTTTGATGGTCTCACCAAAAGCTATGACGAATATAATTCTGATTTAAACTATTTTTGTGATATTGCTCACCTGTTTTATAGTTCTAAAAAACGAGTTTAATGGACAATGTTAACATTTTGAGTAGGGTATCAGTGTTTTTTTACAGTTTCTATGATATAATATTCACCAATATAGGTATTATATATACTTTGCCTAATGTTATTTCACCATTTTTGGTTGGCTTGCAGGCACTGAAAGGTTGTTTTGTTCTACCATATCTACCCAAATTATACAGTGGTAAGAAACTTAGAAACTATATTATGTAAATAAATAGCATATCTTCCAGTAGTATAGGTCTTTTTTATTGTAGATGAAATTTAAGACAGATTATTTTCAGAGAAAATACTTCGAATATGATTGGCACTGTCAAAATGCAGACAAATTCTGAGTAAACTCTCTATGAAATTCTGGGCTAAGTGGCATGACAAAACAAACACAATCGATCAATATATACCAAGGGTGCGGTAGCTGCGTACTATGAGATTGAGTGTACTTCGTTTCTTGCCATTTGTTCAAATAATAGGTAGAATTACTTTTCGCAATATTCTATTAATATGGTATTCCTAAAATTTTAGATTAATTTCATAGGCAAGTATTTTATTGTTCCTAGAAATAATGTAAGTACTTAAATAAAGATAATGCTAGTTTTGAGAAGAATACGAATTGTAATATCTGCCAGTAAGTTCCTTAGGGTAAAGTAGGTTGATTTTTTAAAAAATACTTAAGTATTTTTTATTCAAAATATAAATGTTTAGGTACTAAAATTTCTATAGTAGGTAGGTAGGTACCAAAAGTGGATGGATCCCCACCTCAGTACAACTTTTGGAAATAATATAAAATATAATAAACTACCAATGCCTACTAGTTAAGTATTGTAAAACAATATAAATTATACATATAATAGGTATCTACTAGGTATTTCTACTGCTCTTAATAAAAAAGTAATTATGTATACTTATACCTACTCGTAGTAAGTTTCTTGAAATTTTATCTGCGAACGCTCCCTCACTTAATACCTAGCTAGGTACTTAAAATCCTGCGATAAATCCAGGTGCCTATCCCTGCTGCTTGGAGTCCGGAGATATCGCTACCATCCGTTCCAAGCTTTGTCTCTTCAAACCTGGAACTTTACGCAATTTCTTTTTGTACTGAAACTTTGAGTTTAGACAATTGCGTTGAATTCCCGGTTCTACAAGTTTTGAGGGGTAAAATTCTAGCGTTTACAAAGTTGAGTAGCAAGCTTTTGGATCCTGGAACTATCAGTACATATAGTCGCTACCTTGCATTACTTAAGTGTTCATACTTATCTATGCTTAGATACGAGTAGGTACTATTGAAAAACCAATTTGCATGCACTAGTACATTAGTAAAGAAAGAAAAATAAACACAGGCTCAAAAAAATTAATAACCCATTATTATTTTTTTTAATGTCTGGTAACGCTTCATTGAACTGAAACGCCGGCATTTCAAAACAAAGTTCCTTTGATGCCAATAGGCAATTTTTCAACCGAAGGGTAGTTCAATTCAGCAGCTGCCAATTTCCTCATTAGGAAACGGATAGGTACTTTGATGGTCGTTACTCAACGCGCCTTTCGTCGGCAATTTGTCTCTATGGTTTATCCGTTTTTATTTTAACGGTGTATCAATTTGGTATGAATATTTCGAGGATAAAAAAACAGGAAACGCTCTTATTATGTTGCTTAGGTAGGTACTAAAATAAGTGTTCTTTTTGAGTATCTATACAAAACTAAATTTATATTATTTTCGGCAAAAAGACTCACTTTTTGTTTTCACAACCCAAAAAGTTGTGCCACTACGTTGAAATATAATCTGCAATACGCCATCGGCTTCTCAAATACCCTAGGGTACTGCCAACTTCAACTAACCGAAATTGAATGTACCTACCAAAGGTATGAGGGTACCTAGGTCGTTCTTACGAGTTTTATATCCGCCGATTTGTATTCGTCGTTTCGTTGGAAAATGGCACGTATATGCTAATGCCACGAATCGATTCGCTTATCTCTGATCTCGACAAGCTTTCCAATATTTTCAATAATCTATGGCCACCAAGATTACGATTAACTCTTATACATCATAGCATTTGAATTTCTATAATATTCAATCGATCTGAAAACTGCCGCAAACATGGACTTCGACGTTTATTCGTCAAAATCTTACTGCATTCTCACTTACTCTTTCTTACTCTCAAGTCAGCTCGTAGTCTTGCTGACATTTATATGCCTTTGAATTTGCGTTTCTTACTTATATGTGCCTGAAATAGGTTGCCAAAAAGCTAGTATTCAAAACAATATTGAAAAACAGTATGTTACTATTAAATTGTAATACTATCAGCATAATATACAACTGTTGTTACGCAGTATACTTGTAGTATGTATAGATATGTCAACTTACCCTCTGGAAGCCCTATGCACAGCCTTATTATACAACCATACCCTCCAAGCGAGGCCTGAATAAGGCATAACGATGCGGTGCCGTGATGAAAGGACGCCCTGACAGACTCTAATGAATAATAATAATTGCCAGAACAGAGTGAGCAATGTCATTTGGGACAATCTGCGTCAGTAATGATACTGTTGAAAAGGACTAAACACTTTATACAACTGGTGACAGGGCTTTGGTACAGAAGCCTAATTTTCGTTATGAGAATTTGTGGGGCTTTAATAGGTCTCTAAGGTTGACACGTAAAGTGAAAATGTTCGGAGTTTTCGTCAGAGTATTAGGTAATTCAACATTTTGAAGTGTTTTAGAGGGTGTGCTTATAACTCTGAGTTTTCGTAGTCATGCCAAGCAATTTATCTTCGTACGGGTACGAAGAATCTATTTACTAAAATCACAGTGATGACGGATGGTTTGTCAAACATAAAAGGCAGACGTATTTTTTTGGAGATAGTTATTTAGTATGAGACCACTTTTTTATGGGAAAGGTATTAAGCCTCTGTCAGTATAGTCTTCGTATTACCTTAAAACTAAATGACATTTGGAACACTTTCATATTTGGTATCCTATATTATTATGTGGTACTAGCAAAACGCGCGTGACTCCGTACCTACGCGTGAAGTTATTTCCATACACATTTCAACCCCCACTGTACGCATTTAGGGGTTGAATTTCAGGAATTTATTTCTTAGTAGGTACACCTTTACGCATCAATATGAATATTTTATTTACTTAAAAAATTTCATTTACCTAATTTTATAAAGTTTATAACAGGCATAATAGGCTACTGACCGCTGATTTTTAGGAAACCAAAACTGTTCATAACAAGATATCGTCCCCAACTTCTGCCGCATAAAACGGATCAATATCAACGCTATTTTAAAAGATTCATCCACCATTACTGCTGGCTTTCGTTTTAGAGCACACTACTTTGTATTCGTAAAGCACACACTAACTCCCGGCAAAAACCTAAAGTTTGCAACTTATGTTTCATCTACGTGCTTTTGAAAGACGAAAATGTGGTGTATAAATATTGTCTCACTAACACCTACCTACCTACGAAGACGAAAGGTACTTTACAGTTTTCTTGGTTCATAAATATCATAACTAATGCACTTTGACAACCGATATGGCGCGGCTGACGTACCTAAAACATTAATCGAGACTTTCAAAACGATGTTATAGTTTTCCAATAAATACTTACATGGCAAATTCTTAAAACCTAAGTAGACTCACCAATTGATTCATGATTTTTAAGTTCTTGTTGTGTAAGATTTGTTTATAATGCTGTGATACCATTTTGAAAGTTCCGAACTGTATACATTCTAGTGCAGCTGACTGTACATACTCTGCGAGAAATGAAAGGCTTTTTTTTTATTTATTTTATACCAAGGTAACAGAACCACGAAAGCAAATTATGAGGTATTCCACGTAGCATGTAAGCTAATAGCTATCCGTTAGTCTTAGTACTTTCTTATCATTCACTCACCTTGCTAAAACACGAAAGGCACTGCTGGAGAGGTTATAAATAATAGTTCGTTAGTATTTTTTTCATTTTAGTAGAATCAAATATTTTTATGAATACTACTAGTTAGCATTCACTAAGCTTACCCGATCGTTGTGATCCGGGTTGCAGCGCAAGTTTACGGCTAATTGCAGTTTAGTAAATAACTACAGAGCGAATCGGAAACAGAAAACTAATTAGCTGGTAATATTCAGCCGAATGCACACTGGTTTAAACAAAACAAAGCTGTCAAGCTGTTAAGCTTTGTTTTGTTGATAAGTTGTTCCTGTCCTTGTGTATGGGTAATGTAAATTCTTTCAGGCTGTCCAGTGTAGTTCCGGTTGTGAATCGCATAAAGTTTACTACACGTGTAACTTACTTATGTACCTACTATTAATCGGGCGGCTTTAGTAGCTAATTCCGAGACCAGTAAAATGCGGGAAAGCCAGTAGTATAACTTTATACCCAACCCAAACTAACTTTATAGGCTTTGATTACATAAGTATTCAAAGCCCATAAGGTTCTCCCCAAAAGTTTACTTTGAGTTTTGTGACAGAAATGTGCATCATTTGAGGCATATTATAATTTGTATAATTACGTAAATGTAAAGTTGAGTTTGTAATTGTAGGAGTTGAAACTGTAAGAGTTGCCTTACGAAGGGCGGTAATTTCTAGGGCACGATAACTTTGGTTGGTCTGCTTACAGTGTCAACCTAAAAAAGTAATAAGAACTTACACGATTTTCTCTCTTGTCTCTTTGATTTTACAGGCTTGTTTTCTTCTAAGTCTTATTACCTAGAAAATGGAACAAACAATGATATCATCGTGTGTAGGTATTGGCTTTTATGTCACGTCTACCACATCTCTGGAAGAAATTTTTAATGTACTTATCTGGTTTACGAGGCAATTTTTATTGATACTATTTCCTAGGTTTTATTGGGTGGATAATGTTATCAAACAAAGAAGGCAGAGGGTGGTGATCTAGTAATACTGATACTGCCTTCGAATCATAAAGTTGTACGGTTTGGATCCGTAAAGTGAACGACGAAAAAAGATCATCAACTTTTACCATTTTTACCCGGATTTGGCATAAAAATTTCAATTTCGAATCTCGAAACTTTTTTCTGGCTTTGATCGTACCAGTGCTATAGAGAAAATATTCAGTACATTTTGAGACACTTTCCTTAAAGTAGTAGAGCTGTGAAGGACTCGTTCGGGAAGATCTATATCTATAAGCACAGGACAGTGCATTAAAGGGTACGTTCCTAGTTCACAAAATAATTGTTACATCAAGTGGTATAAAAAATAGTAGCAGGAAGATTGCTCTCTCAAATTTCAAAACTCCTTGAAATTTGTGCGAAAGCATTCTCTAAACTTTAAAACGACTTTTAAACTACACTAGACTTATATAATGTTTTAAGCACAGCTCATTAACAGGAATAATCTGTACCATAAACAGACCACTTCCGACAAAACAAAGCCCGGGCTGACCGCAGCCACTCCAATCTCAATTACCATCAGTTCTCCCAGATAAATCTGTTTGGATTGGCTATTTATAAAGGGTTAACTTCTGACAAATGCTCTGATTGGTTGTCTGAAGTGACCACTTAAGTAAGCTGTCTGCTGTAAATAACTTATCTTTTGTGGGTTCTCCTTGAGAGTTCTTGCGGTTCAAGTATCATCTTAGTTACAAATATTATAAACTTATTTTAATTTTCGTGATCGGAACATATATTTTTATTTAATACGCGATAAATACTCGTGTAATATAAGTGTTTAATATTATACAAGTTGTTCGTAAGTAAGCAGAGAATGTGTGGCTTTATCGTTTGCTGCTCTTATTAATTCTTTCCGGTTCTGGGTTTTACAATTTTTGACCAAGATCCTAGATCTGTTGAAGGTCATTTTGACACATAACCTAGCCCCAAGCTAAGCAAAGCTTGCACTACAGAAACTAGATGACTGAAAGAATAATTACACACGTGTTTTTTTGTAAATACATTCTTGGCATACAAAAAACAAACACCTACGGTCATCACACAAATATTTGATAATCACAGATGGGGATCGAACCTACAACTTAAATCACAGAAAGCAAAGCCAGTATTAGCTATAAAACAAGTCAAAAATGTAAGGTTTGCTCTGATACTACATTTTTAAATTCGAAAAATGTATGTGCGGAATCTGTAAAGTCAACGTTACCATTTTGTTCAACTTTTCTCATCATGATCATTTTTTCTCGTGGTCCTTTTTTTCGCCATGTTATCCACAAATAAGAAAATACCCAACTCATTACAAACGGAATTGAATCAGGAAATACAGACGGCCTAGATCTAAGAGATAATAACAAGGCGATAGGAAAGATCGATATAATTAAACAAGCAAACTTGCCAAGTTGGCCAGCCCGACCGTGGCCGGATTACCTTCACGCGGCGCGTCACTCTTGGCGATTGCTTCGTAGGGCGGAAACACACTTTCAAACCACGACGCCACAAATCCACCTATAAAAGGAAGTTTGTAGAAGCTTAGGTTCGTAATAGGAACCACCGTCGTGGCTAAAACTATGAGCTTTTTACATGGTAACCATTAGGTTGAGTAATGAGTACTATATTAAGGAAAACAAAGAAAATAACTTCACGACTGAGGATTATCCAGGCACGGTAGATAGTCCCTTAGATCTCTTAGTACCTAGTACCCCTAAGTACTTACTCGAGATTCTTTGAGGATGTCTAATAGGGGTAGTCACAGATAATATTGCATTTGGTACATACACACATCTTTTAGTAGTTGCTAAAACAGTGTCTAAGGTAATATGTTTCTTCCTGGGTACCTACCAACCCAACGTTTACCTATCAATTAAATCCCTACTGCGTAATCGAACGACTACCTACCTAACTACTTAATGTTGTTATTTTACAATATGCTATGTAATGATTCGCATGTAAGTGACAATGTCTTTTTGTGAATAAATTTCTTTAACCCTAAAACACTCCCCGGTAGGGTTATATATGTAAAATAATGTATGATAATTATTAAGATGAAAAAAGTAAGATACAAAAAATTATATACTCGTAGTTATCTACTTATGGTATTTATTTATTTACTCATTCCATTGGTGAGTGAACGTAAGTACTAGTTTAAGTATTTTTTGTTTAAAATGCCATATTCGTTTAGATGTATCGTTTAGATGTATATGGATTTTTCCGTTTGAAAAGTTTATGTGCGCAATGCCAGTGATATCAGTCAGTATTCCAGCAGCGGCGATTGGCTTGCAACCTGTCACATATGAAGTTCTAACTACTGCAAAATGTGGGTATATGTACCAAATTTACTGTTTGGACGTACCTCTCACTGATCTCGAGTTGGTACTTGGTACTAGTTAAAAGATCGGAGGGGATATCTACCGTACTTGGGAATTAAAGCCGTGACGATTCTTTTTTTCTAAACGGAAAAGTTAAATAAGCACAACAGTGTCCTCGAATCCAACGACGGTTCTCATTTTGATGGTCTCTAAAAGTAATTTACTCTGGAGGTCCACTCCACATAAACGAGATTCGTATTGACGTTTTGTCTTCCGCTGCGCGACAACACATTTTGCAGTTACGGTTAAACAAGTCGGTACGTTGTCCATACAAACGCTGTAAGTGTTTAATGTCTACTATTTATTAACGTGCGTCCGAAGTTAAGTTTGATACTGAATTATCTTGCCGTTATCTAGGTACGTTACCCTATATGCTACAGTAAAATCAGATTACCTTGATAATCAATATAATAATATCTTGATTCAAGGTATAATAGTAAGGTATAATAAGTAATACAAATACAAATGAGTTTATTGTCATAAAAAAACGATGCATAATATATGGGTACAAAAATATCACTAGATTACAAGTTTAACTCTTTTTTTTTAACGTTTAACGTTTAGTGCTTACCTCTATTAGATATTCTCAAAGAGTCTTGATATTTAATACTAGGGGATCTGACGGTATTTCCAGAATGTATGAAGAATGAAATTATTTCATTGTTTCTAATATAGGCTTTAAATCCACATACATCAAGGTCATCACAAATGTAAACCATTGAATTCATTGCCCATAACATGATTAATCTAAAGGAATAAATGTAAGGTCACCTCTGTTTTAAAATGCTTATAATAATAGCTACATCACGAATACATGCAACCTGCTACAAGGTTATGTCATGCGGACTAATATTATCCCTTTACTGACAAATGTTTATTTTAATATATCTTTTCACTCATTCTATGGAAACGTTGGACAAGGTCGTCGATCCATTACACTGACGTAGGGATCAACGTCAAATATATCAAGTACAAACATTACACGGGCAATAAATGTGAGAAAACCCCTGAAACATATTGCGTGTAATTGAAGCCTCAAACTAACATGTAACAGTTCAGTAGATTTACTCTTGAAAAGGATAAACGAAAATTGTCGTTTTGAGTTACACTGCGGGAACTCGGTAACCCATTCCACAGTCAAGTGGTCACTGCCTGGTATTCCACGCAGTGTACCTAACTTAAAATGACAATACGAAATTTTGGTTATCATTTCCAATAGATGCAGCAGTTGTGAATTTCTACTACTTTTCTATTTTTTGAGTATTCTATTGAGCTTCGACCACATGCCCACATATCTTTTTCTTTTTGTCAAATTAGAAGCGATGGGATAAGATAAGGGTAAGCGGTAAGGGATGCCATTTACGTGCAATCGTCCGTACTCAATCACGCTCTCAATCGGTTTGGAACAAACAGAACGTATTTAACTGCTATAATTTATGCCCGGTTCCAATTCAAATTAATTTTCAATAATGCAAGCGTGAGTACATTGCCTTCATTTTATTGGCTAATGTTACATTAACAGTTGCAACTGACCAATGAGGTGTTTATCTAACTGACAACGGCCCTTATCACAAACGCTTTTATGATGTTGAAACTGGGTGTTAACGGATAAGTCACGTATAAAATATGCTAAGACTAAGCTAAGATTTAGGACAGTGTATTTCTATATTATGATACGTGTAGTAAACACGACAATATTGTTAATTATTATTTGCGCGATCGTGTCCTGATTCAAATACCTCTCCGTGATTAAATATACTTTAACTGTAGTATTTAGTATTTACATCTCAATGTGCGGTTCCATACGTTTATATACAGCACAGAAGAACCTCTCACCGAAGTATGCACGGAATCGCCATGGAGAGCGCTATGGCTCACAATAGCCCAGCCGTGTCGGAACGCACAGGATTCTGATCCGTGCTCCTCTAATTAAATTTACAGAGACATACACTACCTACCAGTAACAACCCGCTTGAAAACTAATCTAAGATAGCGTACATCTAATAGCGTAGCTCACAGAACTTCTACGCCGTAGAGGTCCCCTACGGCATAGATGTTCTACGAGCTAATTGAATTTATAGAATTACATTGTCTTTGTGTTCGCAAAGTTTTGTAAGAAAGTATGTTAATAAAAAAGCTTGCATGCTGCGATATTTACATGATTATTATATCAGCAATTGTGCAGAGTCAAGGAATAATAATTGGGCAATCGCTAACTCACACCTTATGCATCTCTTTATCAAAAGCTTGTAAATTAATACAATTGCTAGCTTTTATTTTATTCTGTGTCAAGACTTTCATCGCACGAAAGAAAACACCAACCAGAAAGTAGGTCGAATTAAAATAATGACGGAACACATCAAAGGGACGTAAATCAAAATGGAGTGTAAATTGCAAAACAATGCTAATTTGAACAGCGGCTTTCAGTAATTATAAACCAAAATTGCTGAAACTTTGCATCGCAGATGCTCTCAATAATTTTGTGAAGTAAACCTCTCAATGTGACGAGTTAACTGAAAGTTTCTGCTACGCACAACCTCGAGTGTATATAGTACCTACTTTATTAGGCAAACTAGCTGTTCCGGTAAACTTCGTATCACTATCACCAACGTTTTTTATATACATATGTATAAACCAATTCCTGTGTGTTATTCTCACTAAAACTCAAAAACGGCTAGACCGATTTGATTTTTTTTTTTGTATTGCATCAGACCATGGATGATTATATAAATCAAATTGTTCCAACCGTTTTTGAGTTTTAGTGAGAATAACACATAGGAATTGGTTTTTATATATACGCTGCTTGGCGGCAGAAATAGGCTTGGTTGTAGTACTTCCCCACACGAGGTCTTCACTAAGAACTCTACTACTACTGATAGTAATCTTGGATGAAAATGAATGAAATGTATTGATATCTCCTAGGACTATGTGTTTTTTAAACTTATTAATTATTTAGTCTTTTCATTCCGTTTTTAGTTTTTTTTAATGTTGAAAATCTTAGCGGAAATTAGCTAAAGAAACTCATTTGTGTTACAAAATTAACACATTCCAAGAAGTAGCACAATAGAATCCCTTGCGGTTACCTCATAATTTCCCTCTAATTGTTAACTCCTCCCGACATTTACTTAGGCTTAGTATGTGATGTTTAAAACAAATATGGGGTCTAACAATGCTTTTGCGGTGGGAAAATGTCATTAGGCATTCCGTTGTCCGACTGTTGTATAACATTAGGTGCCATGTTATCTCTCATGCTATCTCTTTTCAATTTGCTAGCTCTTACGTACGCTGGAGCAAGCTACAATATAATAATAATAATAATAATGCTAGACAAATTACTAAGTGACTGATATACTTAATATAATACATTACATGTATAGATATTTTTTGTTATACATAGAAAATACCCAGCACATCCGGAATAAATATTTGCAAATCGTACAAACATATATTCCAAGGCGGGTATCGAACCTACAACCTCCTGCGTCGCAGGCGAACATTCGCCGCGCCACATCGGTCGTCATATGCTGCTACATAGTACCTTTAATTTATGTTACTTAGGTAATCAAAATAAGGTATATTATTACAATGGTAATAGTAAGATAAAATAAATACTAGGAATTGAAAGGTAGAGGAGGATAAATACTCTTATTATTTCAAGTTTTTTTTTCTCTACCAGAATTAATAGTGGTTTGTCAAGTTACCGACGGCAATTAGGTTGTTTTTTTGCAAATACTTATGGTACACATTCTATACCAATTACAAGAACTTTTGGCTTGACTGACTGACATATAGGCAACGCATAGTTTAAACTACTAGTCGTAGAGGCTTGCAACTTTCAGGGTATTTTCGTCTTGAAGTGTACTAAAAAAGGAATTCCCGAAATCCAACCCCTAATCCAAATATCGAGGGTTGAAGTATGAAAATAACTTCACGTGGTGTAAGTCGCGCATATTATCATGGTTACCAAAGCTACATTACTACGATTGCATTTTGTGTTTAATTGTCTGAATTTATCCTGGAAGTTAATTTTAACACATATAAGAGGTACATTTTTAAAACTATAAAAGCTTTATCATGGACATAAAAACATTTTATTTCTTTAAAACTGAAATGTTATGATATCACGCTACATTATTAATCGTGTCATATTTTAGAAAATGCTTTTATTGGACAACACGATAAAAATGGGTTTTTAATTCACATTCCATCGCGATAGTGTGAAGCCAAGTGAACCTACTCTTGTATGAGATTCATTTGCTGCGTACGAGTAAAAAAAGTCATAGATATAAAATTAAATATTTCTGGACTAATGTAGAACACATTTTGCAAAAATCTTCACACAACCTGTATTTGAAGTATATTGTGTTCGTGCGACACCAAGTTAAGCTCCCTCCCAACCAGTTATAGTGAGTTCTCACTGCCACGGCTTCAGCACAAAGTGTTGCCATGTAAATTATTCAGCACGTCTGTTCGCGCAGAACCTCTTGGGACCGAGTCTTTCAGCCCTTTTGCCATGTAGATTTCAGTGTCATATTTTTAGAAAGGTTAAATGTCCACCAATATGAAATAACACTATTGGAGTAACGGTGAAGGATCGTGAGGAAACCAGCGATCAAGACGCAAAGCTATTTCTTTTTTTGTATTTATTTTTCTTGTTTCTTAGCTTCAATTCAAACTAAACCAACGAGGAACAAATGGAGTATAAAAGTAATGTCCAAATTTCTATTCTGGCATTCAGAGCTTGGACATCTGAATAGGGTATTCTCGCAAAACTAGAAAGTTGAGAAATAGATTAAATATATGAATAGAATGGATTTAGAGTATACGTGAGGTTTCATTTTTAAAATACTGTCAAGTTGTTAACAAGTAAGTTCTTGTTTCCGTAATGCCAAGAATAAACTATTTCGCTTGAGTAAAGAGTTGATGAATATTAATGAATTACTTGTATACTTATGTGGTCATAAAATAACCTAAAGGACTATGCCAAGTAGTATTATAGTCCAATTGTGTTTTATGACGTCATTGGGCTTGAATTTATGTCCACATACATATAGTGCAATGCACAAAATAATACTAAACTAGAACAAAGATTTGGTTTAGGATGAATCAACATGGTTTTATGTATCAAATAGTATTAACATAACGGTTATTAAGTAGGTACTTAACAAAGAGTTTTGTCTTGATGAATATAAATTAGAACCACTAACTCCCGCATTCGCTTCCGAGTCAAGTAACTGTTTTTATTCTGTGACATAACCATACAAACTGATAATATTCTGTGGATGTGGCTTTAGTATATAGCTTAAGTCCTTGGTTGTGGCGTTGCTAATGCGTTCTGGTGTCGGCCTTGGCATACATTCACCTGTCATAATATTTCTGCGACACCCGCTGCGTAGATTTTGGGTCAGACCACATTTTTCACAAAAAAACCTATTTCATTAGTTTTTACTATCCTAAAAGTCATACACCGAGTGGGATTTAACGGTATCAAGAAACAATGGGAAAGATGAACACAGCTATGGTGATCATTTTGACAACTTTAGCACAGTCTGAAATTTAAATTTCAAGATGGAAAACTTGCCTCTTTTAAAGTTTTAGAAGTGATGTACATTGTTATAACTTAGCACATAGTAACGTTCCCCATGCCTATTTTTCCAGTACTATATAGAAGGGCAGTGTCGTCAGTTCAAATTGGTGCATTACTTCTGAGATAGGTATAAGAAAATTATTATAATATATCAACATATAAGAAAATGTGCAGAAAATAATATATTTTGTAAGTAGCTATATAATAGTTTTTTTAAGGGAATGTGCAAATTCGTTAAATTGATCAACAGAATCTATATGTGTCGTAACATTTCTGAAACCTTATGTTATTTCTTGAATATATATCCTATACCTTAAAATTTTTCCTGTAGCCATTGGGCTTGCACTTCAAGAACTATAATATGCATGCATTGTCAAAGGTATTTTTTCCGTATTCCGGTTTTCAATTTCCATAAGCTACGCAAAGAAAGTCCGTCAAATGTTGTCGTTTTAGTAGTATCTTGTTTGTCCACAGGTTCTTGGCATAAGCAAACTTTGCAAGGTACCTGCACAATGAAAAGTATGTAGGCTAGCGAAAATCGATAAAGCTAGTAGACTCATGCGTGTCTTTACCTCCTAATCATACTTAGGCTCTATTCCAATGAAAGGTATACTTACTTCATTTAATTTTGTTTTAGTGGGAAACGATGAATTTAGGAAATCGATTGAGTTAACATACTTACTTAACATACTTTACTATATTTGTTTAATTTACTCACTTGATTGAGATTGAGACACGACTCCTTTATTTATTATGATTTTATTTATTTTGTGTAGTTAAAACAAAAGAGTATTATCTTGAGTAAAACAAAAACGTTTATTCTAGTTTTTGAAAAAAATCTTTGCCTAGATAAGTCTAGTCAAAAGGCATTTATTAAGAATACTTTAAGTTTACATATAATTCTAGGAATCCAGTTCCACGCAACTGAACTTACTTGACTAAGAGTGAATCCGCTATCAAGAAAACAAGAACTTTATTCTCTTAGCAGTATTTCATTATCCATAGATGAGTAAGTTTTATTTAGCCTTCGCTTTTACAGTAAAGAGGTTGTTTTCCTCCGGTATTTGTTGTATCCAAGTGAATGCCGTCCACCCATTTTGGCTAAGAGGCTGCGCGTTATTTATCAAAGGATGAAAAGGATCATCTCGTTTCTTTCATATTATAATAGCAAGATGCGAATATAGAAGCCTACAAGTACCTATGTACATACTGGCTCTCCACGGGCATAACAGTCGATGTAAATCATAATAAATTAAACCCTAGATCAAGTTTTTTTATGTGAATTGCTAACGGAACAAACATATGTATGTATGTAATGTATTGTATTAAGTATATCAGTCATCTAGTACCCATAACACAAGCTCTGCTTAGCTGGGGCTAGATGATGCTGTGTGGATTGTCCAGCATATTATTATTATTATATGGCCCACCTGATGTTAAGTGGTTACCATTACCTATAGCAAAGCATCGTCTCATAGGTCACGCTCGTCATAAACGTGCTCTATAATGCAACACTGCTTCCATCAACCTGAGGCATACAGGTGTTAAAGTCTCGTGTGTCTGTAGTTACACCGGCACTTCAAACCAGAACACAGCAAGCTGCTTGGCGGTAGAAATAGGCATGGTGATAATAGTTCCCCGGCCGAGTCCTTCACTAAGAGCTCTACTACTACTAAAAGTCATGTCATCAAGTCATCAGGTCTTGAATAGGCGCTACACACTACACATAAAACTTCAAATTCTGCTTGAAACATGATCTAGGATAGGATGTAAGTATACATGTCTAGAATTTGATTACTGACCCTACGTTAGCCGTAAGTTTATGGCCGCGTTTTTCTTGGCTTACTTGCGTAGAACTGACGACGTTTCAAAGTTATTCTTGGGTTTGTTTGAATAAATATCTTTTAGCATAGACTTTTGTGCCAAGTGGAATTAGAAGTAATGGCGTTGTGGTTTCACACGTCTCCGTCTAAGAGAACGGTAGAAGGATTAAATTCTGTACTCGATTAATAATTTACTTTGCAGGTATCACTTGTGTTGGATTATTGTGAAGCTCTTGATATCAACTGAACATAATACCGCAGTGTTTTTGGCATAACATGGTATTCAAGGATGTATTTTATTATTGTGTTATGGAAATGAATAAAAACAAGGACATTAATGATTTATCGTCTTAGCTTGTGATAGTTTAAACAAATCTTTCGTATTCTTTTTGCATTCCTGCTGTATTTGTTGTTTGACGACCGATGTGGCGCGGCGGGTGAATGTTCGCCTGCGACGCAGGAGGTTGCGGGTTCGATTCCCGCCTTGGGATAAATTTTTGTACGATCTGCAAACATTTATTCCGGGTGTTCTGGGTATTTTCTATGTATAATAAAAAATATCTATGTGTGTAATATATTGTATTAAGTATATCAGGCATCTATAGTACCCATAACACAAGCTCTGCTTAGCTTGGGGCTGGATGACGCTGTGTGGATTGTCCAGCATTATTATTATTATTATTTGTAGTGGGCTTTCAACTTTCTACGTACGATATATACGCAGTAATTAAACTAAAACAGAAAAAAACATAAAATTAGTTGATAAGCCACTTATTTCATGTATTTGGTTTACAAATGGTTGTTGGAATTCTGTAAAACAACGACGTAATAAAAATAAGATACGTAATGTATAGACCCGACTCCTATCACTGTGCGGAATCAGAACTCATTCCCACATCAGAGCTCGGAGTCAGTGTCAACGTATTTTATACATGTGTATGTGCTACAATGTCTAATAGAGGTATCTAGAGGCAAGTTTACGTCGATGCGGCACTCTACATACCAGTGTTTGCTCTTAGTTCGCGGCACAATAACGTCCTTATTCGTCTTGGCATCAGTGCGAGCTATTTGAGTGCCTTGCATGAATAAACTTGACATTTATGGCGTAAACGTATCTTACTAACAACCAGGCCTACCTGATGTTACGGGGTTACCATTATCAATTATAAAGCATTACCTCGTAGGTCACGTTTGTTAGGAACGTACTCTACAATGCACAGCTCTGCGTCCCTCAACCTGAGACACACAGGAAGCTGCTTGACGGCAGAAATTGGCATGGTGATAGTACTTCCTCTGACTAGCCTTTTACTAAGAGTTTTATTTATTAATTTAATACTTTATTGCACAAATGAAGCAAGTGCAGTAGGTACATAGAAGTTGGGCTTAGCACTAAAAGCATTTTCTACCTGCCAAGTTTTACAGGTGAAAGATAATAGACTAAAAGTTATACTACAAAACTACTAAACACAATATTCTTTAAGTACAATGTAGGTCAAATGCCATAAATGTCAAATTCATTTGTGCTAAATAATGTTATTGACATTTTTGAAAACGGTTCGACAGATTAATGCCCAAATTGAATGTCGAAATTGTAATGACGGCATGTTGGTATTATTTATCAAACATGGACACTCTGTGTAAACATACAGTTTGTACATAAATAGTGAGCAAGCCAACATAATTAAAATAATATTTTAGTTTTAGCAACGGGGAAAAAAGATCGTTATACATTTTTATGAGGATATTACGTAACGACATAAGCTGAAATCCCACATGGTATTAAGCGGTAACCTCTACTTATGGCAACCACTTATTACTTCACAGAAAACGTCCACCGTGAACTTTACTACCAAATATTTGTTTTAAATCTAGTTCGTTTAAATAGTAATAATCCTAAATAGCCGTCGTATTACTAAGCACTGCTTAAACTACTAACTGAAATCTCTTTCCAAAAAATAATGACAGCAACAGGGCTAATTTTAAGCAATATTTAAATTTAAGCAACGTTTATAAGTACGGTGGTAAATCTTTAGGTTTGGTTTTAACGAAATTTTCAAACATAAGTTATTCACATTCTGCCTACCGTGGTTTTATTAAGTAGGTCAAACATTCCAACATTTCCATCCCTTTGTTAATCTTCAAAGAAGTTAATTTGATAAAAAATGTTACAAATCTGACACAATTTACAACCTCATCTGGCAACCAGACCGTTCTCAATTCCACAGTTGATTAAAACAGTTGAATGAGTATGAGTGTCAATCCAATTCCATTTAGCTACCTAGGTACGTTATTATACCGTGTAATTTACTCATTCGTTGTGTTAACAGATATAATGTATCAAAACAGCTTGCTGCTTGTGTGTTTATTTAACAATTTAATTACTAGCGAAATCGCCCGCGACTTAGTCAAATACAAATAAAAAAGATTCACAAAAGGATTGAAACTCTATCGTAACCAAATATATCGAGATATAAATAAAAAGTAAACCCACGTGATTTGCTATATTGTATATACCTACTATCTATGTAAGTCGCGCAACGGACTATGGAGAGAGCGATAGTGGGAGCTAGATAGAATCAGAAATGAAGACCTCCGTAGAAGAACCAAGGTCACCGACATAGCTCTCAGAAACAGTGAGTTGAAGTGGCAATGGGCAGGCCATATAGCTCGTAGGACTGACAACCGCTGGGGAGTAAAGGTTCTCAAATGGTGACCACAAACTGGAAGACAAAGCGTAGGACGTCCTCCTACCCGATGGACGGACGACATTGTTAGGACTGCGGGAAGTCGATTGATGGAAAAGGCTCAGAATCGTTCTTGTAACGTATGGGGGAGTCCTATGTCCAGCAGTGGACTTCTACAGGCTGTTGACGATGATATCCTATCTATGCTGTAGGCACTTATTCATTTATTTAACAAAGAAATCAGACCTATTTCAATAATTACAGGTTATTGTAGGTGTTACTTTCTCTATTACCCTACAAATCAAAAAGTTTGGGTTAAACGAATAGAGCGATTATAGTTTAACTTTCTACATAAGTAGGTAATAAACTGCTATGACAATAGATACTCACAGTGAACGCGTTTGTTTGCATTTGACGTATCGGTTTTTTTGATTTTGAAAGGTCTTGTTTCAAACTCATAGACTTTAACTTCATTTTCTGTCATCTTCGGAAAAAACATGTACAACTTATTACTGCGTTACAACTGTGTTATTTTAAGTTCTGGTGTATAATTTACTTTGAGCACAAGTGAAATCAATTGAAATGAAAGTTTATATGTGTCATCCTCATTTGACGAAAATGTTTCCTTTGGGTTTTGGTGACGCCATCTTTTTCTATTACTAAGAAATAAAGCACATTTATTTGCCAAATAAATCTTTATCAACTTCGACACGTTTACTGTTTAGATGCTTAAGCGTCAGCTTTCGACAGCGATATATTGAATGTGATGAAGGTAGTCACGCATACCAACTCATACAAAATTCATAGGCCAATTAGGTAGAGTACAAATTGTACAGAACCCTCGACCCCATATTCACACATTCCTTCTTTGAGGGTATGATCATTACGAAATATATACCTACTCATTGTTTACCAACCCCTTTTGTTACATAAAGTAAAGTAACTTATAATGAACCTTTTTACTTTCAAAATGCTTGGTAATAATAATATGTAGTACAATAAACATAAAATCACCTAAAACACAAAATAGGTACCAGCGACAAAGATCAATGTCATTATAAAACGAGACAATACAACTAAATTCGTTAAAGTTAGTCAAACATGGCTATTATTTGCCTAATGGTTGTTCCAGATAAAACGTAAAACAGCTCTATTCTATTCAGCTGAGCGATCCATAAATGATTTCAGCCCCCTAATATTGCCCCTATTTACATTCCCATCCCTGGAGGCTCCTTTTCATCTAAGCGGACCGGGCTATTATATTATTTCGTATATTGTTGTACTGAAATATTGTAACCACATTTTACATATTGGTTAATCTTAGACTAGTTTTTTTGAAATAGTTGAGCTCTTGGTGAAGGGCTCGTCCGGAAAGTTTACTTACTTTTGCCGCCAAGCAGCTTGTTATGTTCCGGTTTGAAGAGTCCGGGTACCGGTGAAATTACTGGCACATGAGGCTTAACTATTAATTTATATCTATACACCTCAGGTTGATGGACGCTGAGCAGCGCATCGCAAAGCACGTGCATAACGAGCGTGACCTACGAGGCAATGTTTTGCTATAGATGATGGTAACTGCTTAACATAAGGTGGGCCATCTGCTTGTTTCATGAGTAACTTGTATAAAAAAAAATATCATGGTCTGGGTCACCCTTAGTGGATAGTACTCGGCTTAATGTTCTCTATTTTTAAGGAGTACAAACAAAAGTTTCGAGTTGAGAGCACTCCGGACAAAGATAAGACGTCTGTAAAGTGGCTTGAGCTAAAGAGCTCGAGGGCTCCATAGTGGCTCGTTGGGAGACCCGTGCAATATGAGTGGTTACAACGGCCTTTGATACAGACTAAAATAGGCTCCTCGGTGTAAACATTAGCTAAATGGTGTCACTTACGGTAAAACTTTGAGAAAAGAGAAATTATTTGGTGGCTATTATTATTTTCGCTGGCTATTCTGTTTACTGTCAATTAAAGTTTCTCTCAACTACCAATGTTGGTACTTTCACAAGTAGGTAGATAAACTTCAGGCTAACGCACGCAGTCTACTAAGGTATACAGTCAAAAAAACCTTGGAAAGGTAAAACGCTTTTGCAAAAAATAGCTAACGTGAAAAATGGGCCAAAAAATGCCTATTCTGGAAGAGTGAACACCCTCTTTGTTTCAGCAGGCGTAAAAGGGCATGATAGGGTCGCCACTTGCCGTACAAAATTCTCATTTACATATTTTTCTAATAATTTGAAAAGACCGTCACATAACATACCGAAATTGATACATATCTAACGAGTAAATATCTCTTATATCTAGCGACTGGTGTTCGTTTTTCTGCTTTATCAAAAATTTATGTGTGGTTTGATATTTTATTTCCTGAACAAATGGAATTTTTATTCTTGGTTGCGCCGATTATGCGCCAAAATTATTTTCTATCTACTTAGCCCATTGGCACCCATTACTATACTATTTTATTATTCCACACCATTACACACTCATACTCACCCCCACACTCAACCTCACTTATACTGTCTTCACTGCACAACTCAAACACAATGCTTGGACATTAGTTAATCACGTAAACTTAAACCTGCGAAGCGGAACCCTGGAGACCTGTATTACAGGTTTTTTTTTAAACCTATCTCAGGCACCAGTCTCTCGCAAAACAGGTAAACCACAGTCACATCAGACTATAACTAGTCTGTCAACAAGATATATTACTAACATCAAGTGCCACATCAGACTATAACTAGTCAGATGACTATCAGACTAGTTATCAGACCACATAAGACTAGTAATAGTCTGATGTGGCACTTGATGTTAGTAATCTACCTTGTTGAGAGAAAATAAGCAAACTATGAAAAAAAAATTATTATTTAACCTAAAACGATAGAGAGATAAATAAATCAATAAACACATTAAATCAATTAATATCAAAAACATTCCTAATAATCAGTAATAATTAATCCAATAGTTCATAGTTCATATAATTTATTCACCATTGGAACACAGGGGACACTTGGTTTTGTTAGGTAACACTGTACTTTAGCGGCTGTACAAGGGCCTTGTCATAGTTGATTAATAAATTATTGTAAAATATTTTACTTAACCTAAACATAAATAAATTAACGGCTGTAATAAACAAGAAATATACCCTAAAAACATTAGTAATCCAAATAATAATAATAATCATAATAATGCATAATAATTAATCCACAAATCCATAATCCATAATAATCAATCAATAATAAATCCAACAAATAAAAATCTATACAGCAAATACAAATACAAAAATACACTACACTACATTATTAAAAACGACTACTATAGGCCTCTTCTCTATTACGCCACTCTTTTCGGTCCGGTGCTGGTTTTATCCACTGTAGTCCGGCAATGTATTTAACGGGCTAGTGGGCCCCACTATCGTCTTGCATCCCTTGGCCCACAAATAAACAAAAACATCGTAATGTAAGTATTCTACACGTTGTGTGGTCATTGCTGAAACTACTAAACAGTCTCTGGGAAAAACGAAAAAGAAACAAGACTTGAAATATAACCTACATGCGTAGATAAATATACTTTTGTATTCAGTCCTCCTGGGATTAAGTTACACATAAATTACTCCAGTAGATATCTACTCTATCTTGTGCAGATCATTCCAATAAATTCTGTAAGCAAAATAGAAAGTTTTTATACCCTTTCCTTTCTTAAACTTAACTGATCGGAAAGGATGATAAACCCATAATTTACCTACGGATTTTTTTAGAATGATATAACTTTTTCTAAAAGACCATATTTAAGCCATGTCCTGTTTTGTTAAAGAACCGTGTCTATCTCAACCTAGAACTTGATGATGCGATAATAAAGTTTAATTTATATAATTATTTAGCACCTATGAGTAGATTCACTTAGCTGTAAGTTTTTTGATTCCATGGAATAAATACGTTTATCTTTTGGCTTTAATCCTAAAAATGTAAAAGACTACGAGTCTGACTATTTGTTTTATGATACCAAGACTAGGTCACATTGATTGCTGGACGTAGACACTATGGCGCAGTCTAATTCTCAAGGGAAGCCATTATTATTTTGATACAAAAGAAAGTCAGTCACCCGCTGGCATACTTTAGGTCAACTTACGCGTGGAGTCTAACTACGGTCAACATAATCATTTTAAAAACTAGTACTGGTAATGTTAATTACTTTAATGGTAGTGACATAACTTGCCGACCAAGGTAACTACGCATATTTCTAATTGCTTGGGTGTTAACTTTTAAAATCAAAATTATCTTAACCAAAGCCCAAATCACCCATAAAATTAAGTCAGTGGCAGTATGATAGATATATCGATAAATAGATTGATTAACTATTTATCGTACACAAATAAATACAAACAACAGAAATACCTATAAATACTTACACAACGGGCGGCCTTATCGCCCGTTTATTGATAGAAAAACCGTCATAACTTTCGTCAAGATAAATGACAGCTGACTTGATGTGATAGATTGACTTGACGACTTGACTATAGGTTTGTTTATCTTTAGAAGAAGAAAGAAAGAAAATATTTTTACTTTGTTTTCCTAGTGTTATTGGCATCCTGATTTGAATAAAAATGTTTTTTGAAATGCAAGTTTTTTCGTTAAATCCGACGACAACCTGACTTGACAGAAAACTTGCCACAAGCAAAATTGTCTGAAGAATGACGGACGTATGCCATAAAGAAGAAAATACATTGCACTTTTGTTTTGATTGGTCTTGTCCAAAGAGCAATCAAAACAAAAGTACGAAATAAATACAATTTCTACAAGAATTGTTGATTTACAGGCCACGAGGCTAGCTATCGGTAGTCTGCAGTAGAGTCGGGCCCTTTGAAGTTTCAATTAATCTGAATTGTTCTGTCAGCATCTAGATCGAGTGTGATTGATTGAGCAATAAACCACGCCATCTGCAAAAATAAAGACAACAGTGTCATAATAAAGCTTGTTTTTGCCATAATGTACTAGTAAAGCTTCATAATCCACATCTATACCATGTAAAAGAATCTTTGTCCTGACTGTCTGACATATAGGTAGACAACGCAAATCCTACACCAAACTGAATTACTGGTCGTAAAAGCTGAATTTTCAGACTATATTTGCCTTGGTGAGTTGTGTACTAAAAGTAGGTCTGAGGCTAATTTACAATTAGTCTCAGATAAATAAGCCAGATGTACAAAACAGCTTCTCAATTGAATTAGCTGACAATTTTGCTTAATAAATTATTAACAGATATTCGGAAACAGGCAGGTTGTAAAAACTCATGATACCAAAATCAGTTACTTCTTTATTATCTTGTAATTGGCTACTTTTACATTGCTGAATACGGTTAGACCAATTATGTTAATGGAAGATACATATTAGACAAATAATGACATTACATAAAGCATACATTAGTAGAATTAAAAAGAATAATAGTGATGTTCGATGATCAAGTACCTACAAGTAATAAAAAATCTTAGGGCATGATATAAAACCAAATAAGAAATACCTTACTTGAATATGTTTACATCGATAAGCAATTATTGTGATCTCAATGTAGCTCAGGCATATTTTTTACTTGGAAAATTAATGACTTACTAAAGACAAAATAATTATGCTAATTAGGTAATACCATGTAGGACTCGCCTAGATGAAAAAAAAACAAAGATTATGGCGTTACGTTAACTACCATAGTAATATAGCAGCAAAAAAGGTTCATAGAATTCCACCCAACCATTGGGTGAACGCGACAGTTTTGCGCTGGATCAATAGCGACCATGTGGTACCTCCTTGTAGTTAAGTACCGCCACAATACGGTCAGTGAACTTGACTGCTGCGACCTTTAGTTATTTCTGGAATATACTTTTAAGCTAATTATCCACTGTAGATAAATCCTGGACTTAGAAAGTAAGTGCTTATAGCGGAGTACGTTAATTTTGAAGTCACTAAAATCTTAATTTAGCCAAATCTTTCCAATTGTTCAATTTCCTCAATCAACATAATGTTGCATACGAAACGTGAGACACCTGGGTGAATTTCTTGTTACTTGCAGTATTTTTTTAAGTGCCCGATCTTGTCTTTTTTCAGCTTGATACTTGTCGAAATGATAGGTCAGTGATTGATGAAGAAATTGCACAGTGATGGGCTATCTTTGACGACGAAGTATTCTGCAGAACGTGCTTTCAATAGCAGCATCTTCGTTCGACCATTCAAACAGAATTTTAGTGATCAGGTAATCCGAACCAGAGTGCCTTATGCACGACGCCATTGAAAACAGGTTCTGGGTGCTTTGTCTCTATGCCAAATGCTGACTGGTGGCTATTTTTTCATTGTTGTATATATCCAGTAAGCATTGCTAAAATTTTACGTAACCTCCGTTTTTACGTGTATTTTGAATCACAACTGGTTCGTATAATAAGGGTAAATAACTATTAATCAAAGTTTAACCTCATTGTATTTAATCTTTACGTACTTATAATAACTTTAGCTAAACACAACTAAAAAGTAGCGTTTACTACAGCAAGGATTACAATGAGAGTTTATGTGGAAGCGGACCGTGGTAGGAGCCTCTCAAGATCATTAAAACTGAATATGCTGAAGCAAAGCTTCTGCAATCTTTACTTACAGTGCCATAGAAATCCGCTGCCATTACCGTACTTGACTCCACTGAAGGTCATTTTAAAATTAAAACATGAAGTCTCATAAATTGTTCCCAAGATAGCAAGTTGATAAATAAACCTTGCCCTCCGCTGAGACATTCATTAAAGCCGTTAACGAAGACTGACCGAGTGACGCAATTAAACAGGAAACTGCTGGAAAGCAGTACCAACGAGTACGTCTGCTGGGAATGCAAAATACAAAACATAAAAAAATGTTTACAACATTATAAATCCGAAAATTTGTATTAGGTACAACCATATCAAAATCGCGACCTTGCCTCTAGAGATACCGGCACTCACATTACCGCGATTTTGTATCAGGTGCAGGATTGATTTAGATACAAATACAGTAGAAGCTACGAATGTAGATGTACGTTTGCATCAATGACAAATTACTTATGTGACACGTTATAATTATGATTATGATGGCATGTAGCGATGCACACGCGCGTTCACCATGGCCAAATGACTGAAGTGCGGTATCAGTTTTTTTGAGAATATGCCAGCTCTATGAAAATATAAACTCTTATAATCTGCTTACATCTCGTTTTCTGATGTCACTACACAGTTATTCACGATTTGTTAAATTGGTCACAGCATGTGGCAAGTAGTTTAGGAGTAATACTCGTATCTTAAGTCGACACTCAAGGAATTTCGAATGGAGGCATTCGAATTAAACATTTGCGTAGTAAAGTGACCACTGCTTTATTAACTACAGGATGAAATCTCTTGCAGCACTAGTTTTCAGTGGTACCTAAGATAACGCTGCCCTCCTTTGTTCGGGTCTTACAGCGGGTCAGATAAATTTTGTAACTTTTTGACTCTATCCACATAACATTTCTCTGTAAACCTATGCTACAATCAACCAGGTTCCGTCCCGATGCGATATCGTCTGCCATTTTGACAAGATTTAAATCTTTCAGTTATTGGACGCCCGCCGTTTACTTAGCACCTTACTCCACACATTGTCAAGTCACCTAATGTTAACAAGTTTTCGTACTTAGCGCTTAGTATCAAGTTGAGGATAAGATGATTTACTACACAAAATATCAGGGTCCAATCAACAGTAATTTGAATGAATGAAGTTCTATATTTGCGGTTTCTATATTTAGGTACGTTAATTGATGGGTTCAGCAATAATAACTGATTTCAATTGAAGCAAAAACAAGGCTATAACGGCTCTCTTTATGTGTATTACAAAGAGTTTTATCGTAGAAATTTCAGCTAAATATAAAAACTTGACCACCATGACATTGTGAAGATCGCGAGACGTTGTAAAATAGAGAACTTTTTTCCTGAAAAATGTGACATATATCTTATTTATGTTTTTATTGGATCAACAGCCATTGATCGGTATATTAGCTAGAATCCGTTGTGAAAGACTACAAACATAATGAAAACAGTCACGCAAGAAATCGTAAAGCCTGCTGAAATGAAAATGCGCCTTAGCAAGAGTATAATGTGGTTATAACTAGGTACCTTGCTAAGCATTGAAGACTAAGGAACTTCCTTTGCGTTGAGCTATTCTTATACAAACGTCGCGGCGAGTCTCGCTAAACCCCTTTTAGAGCCTGAGTTTAAGGAATCCTTTCTTAGTACCCCGCTTCATACTAACTCAAATATACAACACCTTGAAAATTTCAAGTATCTACAACCAGTGGCTCAGCATCTACACTGCCTACAAGTGAGTCAGTGACTAACCCCGAATACCGAATATATATTCCGTACGCCCAAGCGCATCTCAAATTTAAGCACGTCTGAAGTGACGAATTTTTGACAGATTTTCATTGCAAACGTTAAAAAATCGCAACTTGAGACGAGTTTATATCTGTTCGAAAGTGTGGTCTCATTCATACTATTCATAAACTTTTTAGCATGGTTATAAAATAATTTTCTTGTCACGGTTACTTCCATTTGACCAAAAAATGCCATATTTATCGACCAGTTTTGGTAGCTTAACCCTCAGAGACCAATAAATAACACGGTTAGAGTAATACGAGGAGAATTGTTATAATTATGAATTTTAATTCGTTCAACCGGTCATAATGACCACATTTCGTATCTACTTCCGTTTATTTTTACGTAGTGTTTTTGTTGCTATTATCAGTTGCAGTTTAACCTCATTTGATTTTATTTCTTTACTTTAAAAGCATGCAGCTAAACACCCTTGGTTTTCTGTGATTTATGGCACATAGCAAGCAAGTAGTAAACTAACCCATAAACGGCTGTGTGCTTACTTACCAACGTACATAGGCGGGCGTCGTAACATTCATTGTTATTAAAACTTGTATCCACTTAGCCATTCGTTTTCAAAACCACATTTAGTCGGAAAGTCAGGTTTACGTCATGAATATGTAAATATTGATAAACCTCATGTAAAGTAAAGAGAGTGTTATTTATTAAATGCTCAGAATACCTACGCTGTGGGAAAAGCCAAACACGAAGGAAAGTATTATGAAGGAAAAACTTTGAAGTGCCACTTTGGTGTAAGAGCGAGGGCGAAAAATGGTTCCAATTAAGAGGAAATGAAATCTCGAGTAAAGCTTTTTTGTTTGCTTTTCTTCTTTATTTGGAGAAGATTGTAGGAATGAGTGTTATTATTAACCTAGCGGAAATTTAAGTGTTTTAAGCGTCTTAATAGATCACGACTCATGTTTTCTTCAACTTCCCAAGTACCGGTACGTACGAAACTGGCTTAATTTTTATGACAGACTGGCTTGATATCAAAAGTATTGGTTTAATGACTAATAAATAATAAATAAATAAATAATGCCGGACGATCCACACAGCATCATCTAGCCCCAAGCTAAGCAGAGCTTGTGTTATGGGTACTAGATGACTGATATACTTAATACAATACATTACATGTATAGATATTTTTTATCATACATAGAAAATACCCAGAACACCCGGAATAAATATTTGCAGATCGTACAAACATTTATCCCAAGGCGGGAATCGAACCCGCAACCTCTGCGTCGCAGGCGGACATTCGCCCGCCGCGCCACATCGGTCGACTAGTTTGACTAGGATGAATGTTCTGGAATTGCGAATGTAAGCAAGGCTTAAACGTAAGCTAATGGTAGCCTTGTTTAAGTTTGAGCATAATAAACTCGGTATAGAGCTAAGCAATGTTTAACTTAGTCACGCATAGTACACCCTAGGCTGGTATTTGAATGATGCTATAAACCTATTCCGTATTTTAATGATACTAGCGAAACGCGCATGTTTTCGTCCGCGTGGAGTTATTTTCACACAAACCTCAACCCCCGTTGTACCCGCCCAGGGGTTGAATTTTGGAAATTCCTTACAATACACTTATTTCGTCTTGGTCCGTTAGTCAGGATTAAGATTCTTCTTATTCTAATTGGTATTTATTTTTATACAACTTGCTGATTGAACAAGCAGATGGCCCAGCTGATATTAAATTGTTACCATCGCCTATAGCAAAGTATTCTCTCGTAAGGCACGTTTCTAACGAGTATGACCTACAATTCACTACTCAGCGTCCATCAACCTGAGGTATCCTGTTCTTATGAACCTTCATCAGGTACCAGTCTTTCACAATTGTCATACTAATCATGATTCTGCTAGACTATATACTGCACTCTTACGTTGCAAACGTTCCATTGTTTGATAAAAACATTATTATGTTGGGTTGATGACAGATAATTAGTTTAATCATTTTACTAAGTAGAATATAAATAAATACAGCGCATACTCATTCTTTTACAAAAGCACGCAGCTATAAAAAACAATTGTTATCACAGAACTTGAAATACCAACATGAAATACCCACCTAATTAGAAAAGTTGGTTCTGAGCGTAATTTTTAAATAACAGTGTAATTATGAGCTTTCTCGTCGTCAAAGCATTTTATTATTCTATCCTTATTCTTTGATAACAAAAGAGTAATTATTTCAACTCTGATACAAACTGCAAAACCAACCTGGAAATTTGCTGACTCTACGAACATTACCTGATCTAGGTTAGGTACGCTGAACAGTTTGCGCCAAACAATAATTTTGTGAAGCTGTAGGTGAAAGAGTTTACCGTTTATTTTATGGTCCATTCCAATATTGAAAAATGTTTTCACCACACCGCAGCGCCGGTGGCGATATGAAGTAATTTTCTCAGCCCGTAGACACAATGTAGTTCAAGCTCTTTTGTTTGGAATATTATGTAAATAACATTCGTTTGTACGTACAATTCATCTTTACCGGCACAAAAATAAAATAATTGTTATATGATACCTACTGTGTGTTAAAAGAAAATTACGAATTATCGGAACCCGAGTTCGCAAATTTGGTTTGATATCCCTAGAGAAATAATATTATTGTAAACACCGATGCAAATATTTTGTATAAAATAAAGTAAACTCATTTAGAACTGACAGCGACTTTTCAAAGACGCAGAAAACTAACACTGTTAATTTCAAAGTAGATTGGTACTTAACCATATAAACTAACAAGTTTTTAATCAATACAAGATCCAATCATACCTACTTATTTTGAAGCATAAATTCAGGAAGTGGGTTAGCGCTATATTCAGGCAATGAAAACTAGGTTTTATATGTTGTGATGTTTTTGCGTCACCAAACTAATTAGCACATTGGTAGGCAGTTTCAGCAATATTCAAATATTGACCTCAATTTTGCTGTCGGTACCTAAAACACGCCTTTAAATTGGGTACATCCCAAAAATATACACCCAATTTACACATGACTTTATTATGCAATAAATTTTAGTCCATGTTTATTATGTTAAATCAGTGGGCCATCATCATCATTATTGACCTCCCGCGATCCTCGTGTCGCAATGTCGTTATTCCATCGGGTAGGTAGACGTCCTACGCTTTGTCTTCCGGTTCGTGGTCGCCATTCAAGAACTTTATTTCCCAGCAGCTGTCAGTTCTACGAGCTATATGGCCTGCCCATTGCCATTTCAACTTGCTGATTTTGAGCTTTGTTGGTGACCTTGGTTCTTCTAAAAGTTTCCTCATATCTGATTCTATAATCAGACGCATAGCCGCTATAATTTGCCGTAGGAAAATGTGAAAGACTTACTTCTTAGGAGACTTAGAAGCTTATTGAGTCTTGCCATGTACTAAAATCGACATTGTACGTTTCCAATCTATGCGGAACCATCTTACGTTTAATATTTATGACGCTGTATAACCTGGAGATTTCCAGTTTTGCATACCAATATATTCATAGTAATTAATTTAGTAATTGGTTTAAAGGGTTTGAAGGGTGTGGGTACCAGTGAAATTACAGGCACATGAAGCTTAACATCTGTATAACTCAGAAACTATCAGTAATAAGTAATTCATTTCCTATTAGGGCATTAGGAATGTGAAAGAGTATGACAAGTGATGGATTTTATATTACCGTGGTGGAAAGAAGCTTATATTCCAGCAAAACCCACAAAACCTTACTTCTTTTAAATTTAAAACGTATAGGTTTTACTTGTCATGTTGACTGTACGCACCTGGTATTGATTTCAATTCCTTGGTTTGCTGGTCGCGTTCTCGCTTTCTGAAACATCGACCCTTCTTAAGCCTTGAGGCTTACAGTTAGTCGGATAAAGAAAGTAGACTAAGAAATTATAATTCAGCTTCTATAGTGTACTTTCCCACACAAAAGCTTCCCACATGATTACAATAATAAAAGTAAAACAAATGCGTTATTCAACGTCAATAATTAGTGGTTAAAATATAAAATTTCAAAGAAATAGTCTTTTTGCTTTACATAAAATTCAAAAATGTAATCAATAGTGTACTGTAATAAGAAATATTACTTTACCAAAAATGTGCATTTGCTTTTGTCGCTTACCGTACTGGCTTTTACTCCCACTTGGCAAATAACTCTTAATCAACGCTGCAAAACCAACAAAAACAGACGAATGGAATCCATTAAACATTTTTTTGTAGAGCTATTTGTAGAGCTATTTTTGTATAGAGCTGCCATACTCTAAATTTTAAAACCCTGTTTTGAAGGTGAAAATACCAGTATATTTTGGTTCATAAACAGTAGTGACGTAGTAAAATAGCAGTATCAACCTTAGCTAAATGCAATAAATACAAAGGAAACGAAAAGCAAATAACAGTTATACATTTAGTTTTTCTTATCATACCTTTGTCTTTCCTTTGAGTATTTAGATACCAAACAGGGCGTGATTTCTATTATTTACCTTAAAAGCAATACTTTACCTACAAGACACAAAAGAGTACGTCTATTCTGTACCAAGAAAAATCTCATAACGTTAAGAGTTGCAGACTACAGAGACTAGGTACTCGAACATTTTACGATATTGGTTTTACTTCCGCTCGCTACTGAATCGGATATCATGCATTTTACTGCTATTGTATTCTGCACGTCTTTACTACACTAAGATGAAGCAATTTAATAAACTTTTGCGAAGCAAGTCTATGAAAATAGCTTTAAGCATGCTTGTGTTATCCATTTTTTCCTAGTCGCGAAAATGAGTAACGCGTTTAAAGGCTATAAAAACACCACTCTCGTGCCCAGCTACCCTTAACGACTAAGACGACTTATCTCTAAGTTAATGGTCAGATTGACAACTTCAAAATAAAACTTGCCATTTGAAATATTTTACCTTATAATGAAGAACTGTGGTCGTTTTCTGTCATGTTTAGAAGCGACATTGTTTGTTTCGTGTTATTCTTAGTTTTGTTGCGTAAATTAGGTGGCATTGTGACTAACATTACCTACTTGAGATCTAAACGGAATGTATGAGACTTTACAGAATTCGTATGTTCTGAAACTTTTACAATAAATTCACTTGACACTGGCAACATTGTCTGCCGAATGACGGACAGATGTATAGGTAGGTATTCACTTGAATTTTGTTTGAGTAGATTCTGTAGCTGTACTTAAAATTCTGCGGTAAAATGAATTGTGTTCCAACGCGGGACTTTGTTTCACCAACAGAGTAAGTCGAGATAAATTATAAATAATAGCTCTTTGTCTGTTTGTTTTTATCCAGTTATTAGACTTAAAGTTTTGTACAGCTATTGAGTTAAATTACACGAATTATTCTTCCGCGCTTTCCGTGCGGTTTATTCTTAATTTGTAGCTTTTATCTTAAGCTTTAGAAACACGATTTCGTTGTTCCATCAGCAAGGTGTTTAAAAAAAAAATACCAGCATAACTCATGAAGAGAGTAATGCTGAGAGTTTTACTACGAGGTAGAATCAGAAATGAGAAAATCTGTAGTAGAAACCTAGGAAATAAACCTCTCGACAAAGCGTAGGCATTAAGCCATTACTCACATAGTTTTTTTGAAAAGAAAAATTCGTTGGTGCACGGTCAGATTCGAAACCACTACCGTAAGACCAAAAAATGGGGTTGATTCAACTAAACCACAGGTGCTCCGTAATATATTTAATAACGGCTTTATAGAGTTCAAAAGTAAACATTAATAAGTACGTAGTTGCAACATTGAAGTTAGTTGTAAGTGCCGCGTAGGTGGCTATAATCTTCTTTCATTATGCTATTAACTGTAAAACTCACACATGTAAAAAGTAACAAACATAACGTAAAGAGTGTAAAAAACGACTCTCAAAAACTTCAATACGACCACCCTTTACAGCTGTCGATAACCAACAAGACACGTCAAAAAGATTTTTTTTAAAAACGGGCTTCAACGTTAATTTGCATGTAATTTTTTGCAGTTATTTTGATTTGAAAACCGAACCACTGAACTGGTTTTGATGATTTTTTATGGGACCAAATTGAAAGTAAAAATGCTCTAAAATAAAAAAAAATACGGGCTTCTGAACAAACATAAATAATGCAACCGAATTGAGAACATTCAGTTTTTCTTTTAAGTTGGTTGAAAAAAAACGAGACAGGTCGTTACCTTAATTGTTGATTAATACTTCAAGTATCACTAATTTTGTTGTTTATATTTTGAGGTCTCCACTATCAACATATGTTTAGTAGTTTAAAGCAACGACTCCAACATTTTGACCTACACAATGTCATGATAAACCAAACTTTCAGCAAATTTCATATCTTGTCTGGGTTGGGTCGGGTTATACCAGGAACCTTTGAAATTCTAAGAGCGAACATGATTGTAAGAAAAGTTTGCAAGCTTTGTATAGCCCCAAGTAAAGCGGTGCAAACTATGAAGAATTTGTTGACGTATACATTCTTCCAGCTACTATTTATACTAAGAGTTCGCCCAAACCGAGATATCGAGATTTTGGCTTATTGGTAGTCACGTTATTAGGTATACGAAAATTCGAACAAGAAATTTTAAATAATGTTTTAGCCAGAAAGATTTCAAATAGCATGAATTATCTATACAAATAAATAAAATTGAAGTCTATGTTTGTAAAATAACCACTTTTTACTACTTGCATATGAATGTACATACACTACAGTACATTTATACCAAAATAACATATTTTAAAATTTTTGTCTGTCTGTTTGTTCCGGCTAATCTCTGGAACGGCTGGGCCGATTTTGACGGGACTTTTACTGGCAGATAGCTAATGTAATAAGGAGTAACTCAGTTAAGGAGTACTTATATTTTAGAAAAATTCTAAAATGTCCAAATACTGTCCAATACCGCAGCAGTGAACTTCTATAGGCTGTTGATGATGACGATGAAGTGAAATAGCTATTAATGTTTGTTTAGTTAGTGGATACTATTTGAGACATCGTCATTGAGACTCGAAGAACTGACATCCGCTATGGAGCGGTTGTTGGTTCTACGAGTTATATGGCCTGCTCACCGCCTCGTCAAATTGCTAATTCTGAAAACACGAACATTCTTTATTGGCAAAATGCGTTATCACGTTCTCGCATTCACTACATGTCGGAACCGTATAAGCTGGCGTAATTGCCTTCTAGCAGGAATCTCTTACAAAGTTTTGGGGCAATCATGACGTGAATATAGCTCTAAAGCTCATTCAACAAACACCTTTCGTAGCTAATAAAATAAAGGTGTTTTTGATCAACATCTACCCAATCGTAAGGCCATTTGACTGTGACTGTTTGGTCTTACCTAAGTCGGTTTTGTATTAGATTTGTTTATATTTCGAATTTTACAGCTAACGAACTAGTTGTGTTTAAAACGTAATGCAGTTCTCAAATGATGTATATCGTCATAAAGTAACACATAGGTGCTAAATTCTATTTTAAAATAAGTTTATGGCTCGTTGAAAATGTTGTATAAACACAACACGTTAAACATGTTAGTAATCTGGCATGGAGTAGATGCGAATAACGAGTAAGTTACGCCATACCTTAACTTAAAAGTTCGTTTAAAATAATGGATGTAATTCAAACATCATATCAAATTTGCACAGATCCAAATGTAAGTCATTAAATTGTTTCTTTTATAAGAATTACTGTTGAAACAAACATATGATCCACCTGATGTTAAGTAGTTACAATTACCTATAACAAAGCATTGTCTCGCAGCATTCGTTAGGAACTGCACTGTTCTGCGTCCATCAACCTGAGGCTTACAGGTGTTCAGCCTCCTGTGTCTGTAATTTCAGCACCCACCCCCGTTAAAGCGGAACCCAGCAACGCCTTTTTGGCTCAAAGTGCTACGTGCTACTCTTTTGACTTGACTTTAAGCTACCTTGTTCATGCTCTAACCGACATATTCTCCCTAGCCATTGTTATTACCAATATTGTATTTTTGATAAAAACAATACGCAATAAATACACACACATCGACGTGAAAGGATTTCCGATGAATACATAAACTAAATCTTTAAGTTTTTCGATCAGAACAAAAAACAAAAAATAACCACACAAATTGAAAAACATTCGTATATATGCGAGCGTAAAGTATTAGGTACCTACAGCCTATCTCTAGGTACCCAAGGGATGAAAGGGGCCGACATAAGTGATGTGGCGTGAAATCCCGGTCCGAATCCGGGTGCAGCGGGATTAGTCGGGCTGACGTGACCGGAAGCGGCTGAAAGGTACTGTTAACATCAAAAGTAGATAGCAATTTTGAACCTGTATCTGTAATTAATATAGTGTAAGGGCATGTTTCTAAGGTGAGTGACCTTCGAGGCCATGCTTTGTTTTAGGCGATGGTAACCACTTAGTATCAGGTGGGTCATCTACTTATCCGATCAGCAAAATTATAAAAATTTCATACTTTATTTTAGTTTCATAGAAAAATTCAGTATTATTCTGATGCTGACTGTACCAGATAGCGATCCGAGTAATGTCGGGATGCTGGTAATCTGTGTAATCGGCGGATGTAGCTAAACGTGAGCTACTGTGAAAGGATTTTCGTGGACACCGCATTTTTGTTGTGGGTGTTAACTTTAGTATAAATGGAACAATTGACCTCTGATTAATCAAAGCAATTGAACATGCTGTTTTTTTGCTACGCATTTCTAGCTGTGTTGTTGTTTGTTGCGTAATTTTATTAAACAGACAGTAAAAAAGTATCCTCACTTAAGACCTAAGACGTAAGAGTCCTAACATAACAGTAGGTACTAAGCTAAAGCAATAGAGGCTCATCTGCCATCTTTTCCTTCAAAATCAATGACAGCCGTCTTTACGTATTTTCCACTGACTCGACTTGATTAAAGACTGTTTAGATTCGTTTTCTGTCATGTTTGGAAGCAACATTGTATTTAATTATTTTCATTTTAATTGTTTTTCTATTCTAGTGTTATTTAAGTTCTGATGGGTAATTTTGGTGGTATTTTAACCATAATTACTTGAGGTCTTAGCACAAGTGTGAAGAATTGAAATGAAAGTGTGTTATGAGGCATCCTGATTTGAACGAAAATGTTTCCCTTTGGTTTTGAAGAAAAACGCCATCTTTTTCTTTAAAACCGATGACGGCTGACTTTACTATTTTTACCGACTCGACTTGACTAAAAAGAATTTATTAAACCCACTTGACATTGGCTAAATTGTCCGCAAGACGGACAGATGCCAAACAAAAAAAAAAAGTATGTTTATTCCAGCTTTTAGTCCATATTCTTTGGTTTATTCCATAGAATAATAAACTTTTAGTCCATATTCTTTGGTTTATTCATCCACTTGACACTGGCAAAATTGTCTGTCGAATGACGGATAGATGACATTAAGAAGAAAAAAGAAGAAGACTAGAAAAGTGACTTGAATAGTTTCCTAACGGGCACAAAGTACTTTTTATATTATATACTGAAACTAACGGGTTTCCCGAATATTCACCAAATAATTTGTGTTTGTATTGCGTGGTTCTGACCGCATTGGGCTGGATTTCTTTCTTACGGTTTTTTTATAGCTGCTTCACTGCTACCGGAAGAGTGCTATCAGGAATAAACAATCCATGCTTGCGTGATGTTGTTAACCAACTCCCATAAAAGCATTGTTATTTCCGATCTTTTGTACCTAGTACAAATAAGCTGAGAAATAAGAGGAGAAAATTGTATCACGTGATCAACGCGTAAAAAGGTATATTTTTGTAACCTGTAAAATAGATTACATTTAGTTGGCTCATAAATAAGTGCAGCATAAACAGACTGTGGAGAAAAAAAACAACAGTATAACAGGTATAGTATTGTTGTTGTTGTATTAATTGTTGATTAATACTTCAAGTATCACTAATTTTGTTGTTTATATTTTGAGGTCAACAGTATAACAGGTATAGTACCTACATATAAATATACCTACAATATTATACACACTGATGCACACACACAAATAGCAATAATCTATACCAATTATAAGAATCTTTGTCCTACTAACTGACTGAAATATAGACATCGCGCAGCCTAAATTTGCTGTCGTATAGGCTTAAAATTTAATGGGTGTATTTATCTTGGTGCGTAGGGGGAAAGGAATTCGTGAAATTCAACCTCTAAAGCGTACAGTAGGTATGAAAATAACGTTAAACGTTTGTATGAAGTCGCTGGCGTTTCATTAACTTAATATAATCCGTCTTAAGGAATACATTCTCGACAGATCAAGATTTTTTATTTTTACTTTTAATTTTATTCACTTAAAATATCATTACAGTATGATAACAATACAGTTCACTTGAAATTTTAAGTATTAAGGTTACGGCTTACAGCAAAACGCCTGTATATCATAGGTAAGTAACTTAGACTTATTTAGTTATGCACAGATAAACAGGTGATCATTAAATTTGACTGTTAAATAAGATTTAAAACGAAAACTTTCTCAGAGCTCTATGCTATAGTCATGCTGAATATTGCTGGATGTTATATTGTATTCTAAGTATGCATTTACCAAAAAAAGTATATAAGTATTCATCAGTCATCTGGTACCCATAATACAAGCTATGCTTAGTTTGGGGCTAGATGATGTGTTAAAATGTCTACAAATATTTAGTTATAAATTTATTAATTAGTCCTAACTAACGTTATTAGATCTTTTTTGTTTTTATATAAATTGCTGAAGGAATAAGCAGAAGGCCCACCTGATCCTAAGTGGTTACCATCACCTAAATCAAAGCATTGTTGCGCAGATCACGTTCGATAGTAACGTGCCTTACGATGCACTACTTTGCGTCCATCAACCGGACGTTACAAGTAAGCTTATAGGTGTATGTTATGTATGATTGTTTTATTTATAAATTAACAGTCGCATTATAAATTGGTAAAAGACCAAACTTAGTGTTATCTTACTACCTTGCCCCTGATTCACCTTTTTTATTGCAAAAAGTACTTTTGTTGTAAATCCCGCTGTGCCCTTCAGGAGTAAAATTTTAAGAAACATTACCACAAAAAGCTACTCTCTTTACTTATTTCTAGAACTTCCGCGTTAGGTATACGTTAGTCAGTCAGGCATTGCAGTTTATATATTTGAAGATGCATTATAGAGTACATGATGTTCATACATACCTGCAGATGCTAGTCACACGTTTTTGGCTGAGAGCCAAGCGAGACGGTCGTGCCAAGATAAAGTCATCATTGATACCTAATCCAAAACATTTTTGCGCACAAAAAATTTTTTTAACTTAAACTAGCTGTACATGACGGTGAGAACTCTCATTTTTCTTGAAGCTCAGCTTGAGTCCTTTATAGCGTGTACAGTGGCAAACAATCAATCATAGCCGGCGAAAAATCAATCAAATAGTATGTCAAGCAGGCCATTCTAACTTATCTATACTTAATTATTAATATAATAAAGAGGAAAGATTTGATTGTATGTTTGTTTGCATTGAATAGGCTCCGAAACTACTGGACCGATTTGAAAATCTTTTTCACCGTTGGGAAGCAACACTGTCCCCGAACGACATAAGCTATATTATATTTTCAAAAAAATTAAGGATCCCTAATAAAACCCGTGCGAAGCCGGAACGGGCCGGTAGCCATTCAATAAAAACGTTATTGCCAAAATCCCGTTCAGATTAGTATTCCGATAAGAAAAAAATCAAGGTTTTCTAGTCAAGGGCGTCAGAAATGAATGGAATGGAAACAAATGCCCAAAAAGCGAAAAGTATGACAATTCTTTAGATCCAGATAAAAAGAAGACCTAAAGCTTGCTGGGAGCCGTTCGTTCCAGGGTGCACCAGATTGGTAACTCTGAAAATCTAGGAGTAAGTTCAGCTGTGGATCAGTTGAAAATGATGATAATGAATAAGCAAATAAACAATATTTAAGCGATAAAAGCTAAAGAATCTTCACGTAGCTAGTTTATAGTCTATCTACAGCTTCATATTGCGTAACCAAATCAAATCACAGGTTCCCACGTAGCCACGTAGTCGCGTAGAAGGTCTACGGGCTACGCCATGACTTTGCCCCGCTTTTGCCACGTAATTGCATTAGCGGCGTAGCTGATAAGCCTGGCAACAATAGCCTTAATTTGCATCAATGACGGTCACAATTAGCTACAACTTCAACCACTGTTCTCATAATACGGTGCTTACCTAGGGTTTTGCTCAAAATTGTTTGACAAAATTCTGGTGACTGATGGCGGGTGATTTTCGTCATCCTTCCCACTGTAATTTTTCAAACGGTAGGCTTACGGTAGGTACTAAATTTGTTTCCAGCCACCTTTTTCTTTTGTTTCATTTTTTATATTAATGTGAGACCCAAAATACAAGTTATAACAAATAACTGTTGGTATAACACACATTGCTCAAAAGTAATAGTTTATCTATCACACTCACTCTTTTATATCGTTGAGCGTGACCGAATAAGGTATTTTTATAAATTCTGTGTATATTTCAAAGTTATGGCTATAACGTTGAGCGTGTTTTTTGATAACCTTGGATATCTTTTTAGATCCTATTTCTTAGGAACAAGTAAGGTATAATTCTATCATCATCGAAAGTATAATTTTTGTCGTAAAAACCTCTACCATATAGGTTTCAAAATATCAATACCTAGCTAGATGGTAATTATGGTTCTTTAGTAGTAGTAGAACTCTTAGTGGACGGCTCGTCCGGGAAAGTACTACCACCATGCCTATTTCTACCGCCAAGCAGCTTTCTGTGTTACGGTTTGAAGGGTGTAGGTGCCGGTGTAATTACAGGCTTCACTGTATGCTTCAGGTTGATGGACGCATAGTAGTGCATCGTAAAGGCACGTTTATAATGAGCGTGACCTGCGAGACCTCTGTTATAGGTAATGGTAACCACTTAACATTAGGGGGGCTATCTGCTTGTTTCAGCGACAAGTCACATTAAAAAAAATCAAATCATTTATTTACATATATATTGTTAATCCAGGTGTAATATAAGTGTATTGTAAGTAAGTAAGTGTAGTTCTCTAGCTAAGCTAAGCATCATAGCATGGAAATATTTGTGAAATTTTAAATAATCGTATGATAAAAAATTGTAAAATGGATATTAAACTTGAACCATTGATGATACGTAGATGGTTATGTATGTAGCATCATAATTCATATTCGTCGTTTATTTCAAGTACAAATAGCATTCAAATAATATATATGAGACTCGTATTACTCAACATGAAAATTAATTTAACCGATATCTAATTTCTTACAATACAAATATTTCAAAAGCGAAAGACACAGTTTTTGATACAGAATTACCTTTTACTATGGAACAAGTAAACAAAATTACTCATGGACCCGTTAATGGGTCGACCCACCGGGACCATAGGTAAACACTCATTCTGTTCTAATAGGTTACTTTATTAACAATTTGGCCAAGAATTCGCTGATGTTTAATACGCTTTTAATAAAATGTTGGTATTTTTCCGTCACCAGAACGCGGTCTCACGGGCCGCAACTGTAGAATATCGCCAAAGAATCGAAAGTTTATTTTTGATGCCGCTAAGGACTTTAATATTCAGGCTGCTATTTTGCTCTTGCTATATGTATATTAGTATCATTGCTACGTGTTATGCCTATAAAGTGGTTTACGCGCTAGTATAAAATAATCTTCTAAAACAGCTGCTCATGGCGTTAAAAATTGGCTCAAAGCGTCATTGACACGACTCACGAATACCAATGCACAGTAAAATCAAATCTAATAATGACAATCATTCCGGGCAAGTGTAAATGACTCTTAGTAATAGGGTCCCGTTTTTCCCTTTGGGTACGAAACCCTAAAAACAAAAGACAGTGGTATAGATTTGGTTAAGACATTGTATACTATTTATACCAATCTAATTTGACAGTATTATAGTTATAGCTACTTTTGATTGCTTCAATTTATGAGAAAGAGACGGTAACATATTTAGACAAAATTCTAAGACAAACGGAAAATAATACCAAGTAAAATTCATGGTACTTTATTTCTTCTTTATTCTGTTGTGGTTTTCTTTCGAGGCCTTAGAAACAAATCTGGCATTAGCATAATCGCCTTGTCGAGGTTTTTCCGCAACACTATTTTCTTTCAATCGTTCTACATGGAACAAAGGCGGAAACAAGGTTATTCATATGTCAGTGAAACTTATAAACATCTAGCATTCGCCTGCAACTCTGCTCTGTACCTACCTGGATAAAAAAGAATGATCATTTCTGTCACTAACTATACAAATACTCAAATTCTAATAAGCCGTTACGGAGATGAGTGGGAACACACTTTCAATAATGGTATAATATTAGTACAATACTTATACTATCGGTAACCAATCCATCTGTCATGTGTAAATGACTAGCAAACACCCCCAAATATGGGGGGAGATCTAGCAGTAATAATAATAATAATGATGGACAATCTACACAGTATCATCTAGCCCCAAGCTAAGCAGAGCTTGTGTTATGGGTACTAGATGACCCAGAATACCCAGAATACCCGGAATAAATATTTGCAGATCATACAAACAACTTATTCAAAGGCTTAAATAAGGCAGTGGACTTATTTATAAGACATAAATGTGAAAGTTATACGGTTTATACAATAATCAAAAAATATTCTACCTATGAAATGACTAGTATTTATTACAACTATCCACTAAGATACTTTCAATAGAGACGCATTAAAGTTTGGTGCCAACCGTCTGTCAGTACCACAACAACGTTTGTTGATTAAATTAAACTTGGTACTACGAAAAAAGGGTTTACATTTCCGGGACGTATCTCATCTCCATTTAAACGAGTACATATTTCACGCGTTTCGCGGCCATTGCTTCATCAGGAGGTATTTGTTATACTCCAGTAAAAACGGTTCTAATAAAAAATATAGGGAGATTTGATAAAAAATTTGGCACCCTTTGTTTGCGATTATGTATTGACGACCGATGTGGCAACGCAGGAGGTTACGGGTTCGCTTCCCGCCTTGGGATAAATGTTTTTTACGATCTGCAAATATAAATTTTGAGTGTTCTGGGTATTATTATTGCATAACAAAAAGTATCAATGTATCTATTAAGTATATCAGTCATCTAGTACCAATAACAAGCTCTGCTTAGCTTGGGGATAGATGATGCTGTGTGGATTGTGCAACATTATTATTATAATATTTGATCACGGTATAAATAGACATAAGACATAGATAGGCATTTATTTGCTACGAAAACACACATAAACATACAAAACAGATCAAAAACTGAAGCCAAGACAAGGGGAACGTACATCTCAAAACTATTTACACCTAGTAGTTAGGCGTTATTATTCTATCGAAACCCGCAGCCTATAGGCCTAAAAAAGTCCTAAGCGGACTAAGATACTGAAAAATTACTCTGTAAAAAGCCATTTTCTACGTACTTTCTACGTACAATGATTATAAAAACTGTATCCTTATAATTAGGTACTGTATATAATTTGATTAATCTGTGAAAAGTCTACAAGGTCATAACTGCGGTGCCATGTCCAGTTTATGCCGAAGTGACAATAAAATTTCAGCGAGTATAATTTATGTGTTATAATACTTTGATTTTTATTCTGTATTATTATAATAATATTACTAAGCAGGTAGTTTGTGTGAAATGTGGTAAACAACACCGATTATCCTAAATAAGAAAGATGAGTTTTATTTAAATAGAAGTATTATAAAAACATTGATACACGAACAAGTAAATACATACCTTAGACAATTGGAATAATATAGATATAGAGAGACAAGCTTAAAGCTGTTTGAAACTCTGTCAATATCGATCGCTTTCAAGTTCATTATGCGAAAAGCAAAGAAGTAGAGCATTGGAATCGAGCGCAAGCTTTTGCGGCAAAGCCGATAGTTTTAATTTGATGAAAGTTTCCCTAAGCAAAGAATTTTAAATTTTATTGAAAAATGCGGACAAGTTTGGCCAAAGAAAAATGCCGATAGGTTTTTAATCTAATAAGTTTTTATTTGATTGGGTTGATGTTTTCAGATTAGATGTAATTTAAAAAAAAAACTATGAGATAAGTGTCTATAATCCAATAGTTATTATTGGATTATAGACTAATAGTAACTCGAAATAGTTATACCGTGTTTTGTCTCTTTCGAAATTCGAAATTTAAAACTATCTGTCAATGCAAAAGACAAACCATGGTGATCCTATTTCAACATTACCGTTCATTTTTTTTCTTATTTGAAAAAGGAACTACGATTACGTATGCTAGAAAATCACGCAAACAGATAAAGTTTGATGTACGATAATCAGTTTTTCTATACCCAATACCACTTCTACAGCACTAGCCTACATTAAATAAATAAAATAAATAAAAAAGCCATTTATTTCTTACAGAAATGCTATCTACAAAGTTTTGTTAGTGTTAAAGGAAAAAAAAAGATTTGTTAATGAGTTTAAATATTATTATTACTTGCTGTTTCCGAAGTTATTCTGTGGGAACCCCTCTGCAGGTAAAGGCCTCCTCCAAATTGAGTCAGTTTTCTCTGGATTGCGCTATTTGTATCCAGTTTAGACCCGCTGTGTGTTTGATTTCATCCTCCCATCTGTTGCAGGGTCTCCCTTGCTTTCTTTTGCCCACTGGCCCCCTCCATACTGTCACTCTTTTTGTCCACCTTTGATCTTGCAGGCGTGCTAGCCTACATTAGTAGTAGATATTAATATTAAATGATATTGTTGCAGGTACCTACTTCTTGCGAGATGTTGTGGCAGAAGCCACAGCGCGCACGGGTGGATTGAAATCATCTCTCCATGCCACCTACACTCTGCTCAGAGCAGAAAGGTACGTATTAAATTAGAATTTGACACATAAGTATTTGAAACTTGACCTTATTTTAGTAGGCAAGAATCTAGTTTTATTTAAATTGAAACATTTTTCATGAGTCTCAAACTTTATTATACCAAACAGAACTTGTCCTACTGGATAAAATGGGTTCGCGGGTTCCAGGTCAGGTTCCTCGGTCAAGATCATTGAGAATATCTAACTGAGTCAGAGCTGCCATAAAATAAATTACCATATCTATTCAAGTGTGTATAATATTTATGAAACAATACATCTTTGTTAAGTTAACAATAACTAAAGTGCAAGTTTACCACCATAGTCCATCAATAATTCGTGCCGCGTCCTCTATCTTCATTGACGTCATAACCATAACAACTTTTGAAAGTAGGTCATGTATTCAATTCAACGGCAGAGAAAATGGTAGTAGGCTGCATTCACATTAAAAGAAAATAGGTAAGCGCTGACTGTTTAATTTCCCGGCACAGTATATTCCTAAAAGATTTTCGGAATCAAAGAGTGCTCATTTGTTACAATGCTTCCTTCCTACGAGGCGCTGCGCTGTAGCATGCACAAGAAATTTCATTGTTAGAGTACGTCAGGGAGTTCTTCTTCTTCTTCTTTTTGCTTGATGTCACCTGTCAGTCTTTAGACAAACACATACACAAGACAAACAATACACTCTTATTTCAACTGTTCACACTTTGTGTTATATCCTCAGGTAGTGTTGGTTAAAATGCCACCGAAATAATTCAACAGAACTAAAAATAACAAGAGAAAAACTGTTCTTTATGGTGAATAAGAAAGTTTTTCCCCATAAAGTCATATCATCTGACTTAACTTCTATGACGATATCGGTTATAGAAGAAGATTTTGTACTGACAAGCGCTGGTAACCTTCTTTCTTTGTAAATGTGTCTATATAAGCAAAAAATTGTGCATGTAGTAGGTGTGGCCTTGCGGCACGCCAGTACTGCGCTCTGCATGTGCGGTCAGTCAAACTTACTCGTTCAGAAACAATCATATTAATTATGCAAATACATTATTTAAATAATGTATACTAAGTTAGTAAGAATCGTGACTTGTTTTTTTTGTGATAGATTACTCAAAAAAATCGTTTTAGCTACTTGCCAATATGAACATTTTTAATTTTTCTTTTTTGTGACAAATTTAAATTATATGTTAACATAGTTCCCATAGTACAAGCTATGTCTAGTTTAGGGTTAGATGATGTTGTGTAAAAATGCCCACAAATATTTATTTATTTAATAAACTGACGTATATGTACTTTGTATTTTTATGGATCTTCCCATCGCTGACAGGTTCAGGACAGGATGTATCCTGTCAGCGATACTGGTACCTTCGAAAAGTGAACCAATCTCTTCGCTATCCCTCGGAGAGTTCCTTCGAATCCCAGATCTATAAAAAATACCGACTACTTTTGCACATGTTTATTTTAAGTGAATATAAGAAATTCCTATTCCTGCGGTTAGCTACTCGGAGCCTCGGACAGGTGTCACGACTTTTCTTTTTCTTAGCAAGATAAAATGTTTCTTCGGGAAAGCAATTTCAGTACAGAGTGTAAAAATACTGCAGAATTTAGGAGTGTTTTGCGGAACTTTCATAACGCTTCGTGCTCAAGTAGATGTTCTCACCTCCGATAGGATTTACAAACATTTTCCCTCAAATTAAAAATAAACGATTACAATCTTTAAAAGCAGCACTATATCGGGTATAATTTATTCAATCAATTTTATAAGGCGGATAAGTGTTGTATACTCAGAAAATGTTTCAGTCCATACCTTGGTGCGTTCCCTTAGTTGCTTTTTATGATATACATAACATGTGTGTTGGAGGAGTCCTTCCTTAGGAGGAGAAATAACTTCTTTATTGTAACTGTGGTGGTCTGGCTCAGAATAGGAATAGGAATTTCAAAACTTGATTTGAGTCAAGTGAGCTATTAAAAACTCAATCATTGGGGTAAAGACCTTAATAACCTATTACACCTTGTATACAATATTGTTAGACATTGTCTAGGAACTTATAGGTGCAATGCGCAGTGAATAATATATAACATACCTTGTGTAACAACGAAGTTTTGCCGTTTACACTCGCCTGGAATAATATAAGAGAGACTCATAACTTTCAAAATGATTTTGTATACACATTTTAGAAGACACAAAGATCACGCTGTTTTAGAAAAATTAGACTGTAAAGAAACACATAACATACAATATGCAAAAATCTATAATATAAAAATGAATCGCAAAATGTTCGTGAGCGCATAACTCAACAACGCCTGAACCAATTTGGCCAATTTTTTTTTTTAAATGTTTGTTGAAGTTCAAAGATGGTTTTTACGGCGAGAAAAATTCGAGTAATTGCCGGAAAACCCCTAAAAACAGCCCTTTTCTTTTTCCCATACAAACGTTTTCTAACTAAAACGAGCTTTATTGCTATAACATAAAGTTCATATTGAATTACAAGCACCCACTGTTGTTTAAACAATGTAGGTATGTTCCTAACGTCAAAGAGTCAATTTGCACTTTATTACCTCTGCACAAAGTTCAAATTCAATCATATCTATCAAAACAGTGTGCGTTGGAGCACATATAAACAAAAAAAAAGAAAACGAAATCGAATAGTTCAATTTGGTCGGCTTCGCGATATTATTTCATTTGTTTTACTTTAAAATGCATTAGTTTTCAAGTCATTACAATAGTCAAACAAAAGCGTTACCAAAAGTGTTTTATTATTTTAAGTTTTTATTATTTCATATCCTTATTTTAAATACGGCTTGAAGGATTTAACTCCAAGTCATATCAAATTTAAAAAAAGTTGAAACAACAACAAACTGTCAATGTCAGTGTTTTTTTTTTCTTGGATTTTCGGTTACCTACTCTAATGTTTGCAGTTTGCTTTTGTCAATTGATACACGAAACAAATTCGTACCTATATAGTATTTTGTGCAGTGTTTATTGTGACAAAATAATCTATACAAATAAATAAAATTGAAGTGTCTGTTTGTAATATTAAAATAACCGCTTTTTACTACATGCATATGAATGTATATGCGATACATATACCAAAATAGCATTTTTTTAAATTTTTGTCTGTCTGTCTGTCTGTTTGTTCCGGGTAATCTCTGGAACGGCTGGACCGATTTCGACGGGACTTTCACTGGCAGATAGCTGATGTAACAAGGAGTAACTTAGGCTACTTTTTATCCCGAAAAAATAACGTGAACGGGAAAAAACTAACACGCGGGCGAAACTGCGAACGGCCGCTATTTTATGCCGTATTAACGCCATCTGTTGGCGGATGGATGGAAGTGGCTAGCTTTATTCTTTAACAAGTTGTTACGAGAAGAGGCGATCCCGGACGAATGGTGCCACAGCTCGCTGGTGCCCATCTTCAAAAACAAGGGTGATGTACAGGATTGTAACAACTATAGAGGAATAAAGCTCATGTCACACAGTATGAAAATTTGGGAAAAGGTTGTAGCGCGACGGATGAGAGAAGAAAGTGGGGTATCACAGAACCAGTTTGGATTCATGCCTGGGCGCGGGACTATGGATGCCATCTTTGCGCTTCGTCAACTTTGTGAGAAACACAGACGAGTACACAAAAATTTGCATATGGTGTTTATAGATCTTGAGAAGGCGAATGATAGAGTACCCCGAGAGGTTCTGTGGTGGAGTATGAAAGTTAAGGGAGTGCCTGAGAAGTACATACAGCTCATTCGAGCTATGTACGATCGAGCGAGTACTCACGTCCGGTCTGAGGCCGGAGTTACCGCCAAGTTCAATGTGGGTGTAGGCTTGCATCAGGGGTCGGCTTTGAGCCCTTATTTGTTTTTCCTGGTGATGGATGCTCTGACATCAGACATACAGGAAGAAGCACCCTGGTGCATGCTGTTTGCCGATGACATTGTTCTGGTTGGAGAAGATGCGCTTGAGGTCCAGAGCAGACTAGGAAAATGGTGGGATAAATTGGAGAGTGTCGGACTGAAGATCAGTAGAACCAAAACAGAGCATCTGTTTTGTGACTTCGGTGGTCCATCCAATTTTATCCCAATAGCCTTAGATGGTGTATTAGGGATACACCAGTTTGTTCCGATTTCGGTACCTCGGCTCATTGATACAGAGCGACGGCGATATTGGCCGAGACGTGAAGAATAGAATAAATGCGGGATGGATGAAATGGCGACAGGAACCACGTGTGATCCGAAAATGCCCCTTAAACTTAGGGGGAAAGTTTACAAAATGATCATTAGACCTGTCGTATTGTATGGATCTGAGTGTTGGACAACTAAAGGGACTAATGAAAGAAGGGTACTTGCGGCAGAGATGCGAATGTTGAGATGGATATGTGGAGTTACTAGAATGGACAAGATACGAAATGAGTATATCAGGGGTAGTTTGAAAGTAGCGCCAGTGACGGAAAAATTGAGGAGCAATAGGGTAGCGTGGTATGGGCATGTCATGAGGAGGGATGAAAGTCATTTAACCTTGAGAGCGATGAACATCAATGTTGATGGATATGTGGGTAGAGGTAGACCAAAGAAAAGATGGATGAATTGTGTGAAAGATGACATGGATAAGAAAGGAGTGAGTACAGATATGACGGCTGATAGAGGGGAGTGGAAGAAAAGAACATGTTGTGCCGACCCCACATAAAGTGGGATAAGGGCAGGAAGATGATGATAACGCCATCTGTTGGCGACATCGAGTACTACTTCAGTTAAGATTTGTAAGTAAAAATGTTTACCGCCCAACGAAGTGGGCACGGGTCAGCTAGTAATCTTATAATTTTAGAAACTATGAAATATACCAAATATTTTAATCCAGGTCAATAATAAAACCTAGTAAGTAGTATTTTGTAATTTTTTCGTGTAATTTGTGTTAACTACTCAAAATTTTGCACCATACTCACATCTTACTCGACTTAATCCACATTATAATCTATCACAAATGATCTAACCTACTAACATTAGCTTACTAGTGTATTAATACTATGATCTAGTCTAATCCCTATTTCCTGACTGTAATGAACTCTCAAGCCAGCTGTTTGCCAATAACTATGATAACTGATTAGGCAATTTAACACCTCTTACACGCCGATTAAATTCATTAAACCAGGTAGCAGTGTCTAATTGAATATAGGTTCACACTTCAATGAAGGTAGCAGTTTTGGGTTCGTTAAACTACTGTAAACTTCAAACACAGTAGAAATCCTTAAAGTTAGTTAGGTAAGTTAAGGTAAAGTTAAGAAAACGACTGGCCCTCATACCTCAGTTGTAGTCTGCTTTCAGTGCTGTAGGTTGTGGGTTCGATCCTTATCGAGGCTTTTGTGTGGTGGAAATATTATATACGTGTTCTGTGTCTAGGTACTATGTATAATCAAAAAAAATATTTAAGTTATCTGTTCCAATTATAAAAACTTACTTTGATTGGAGCTAAATAGCGCTCTGTAAAAAAATACCAGTATTTAATTATTCACAAAAATAAACGCAAATATTTTGAGAAGAAACCCCTTGCTTGGTAGGTACCTATATAATTTAGTTTGTATTTCTTTACCGTAAAGGTGGGTTTATCCTTTCGAATAGTAAACATACCACCATAAATGTAAAGATACTAAAACAACGCGTGAGATTTTATCTGCGTGAATTTATTTATATATATACCTGCGGTTTAGGCTGTGCGTAGACTATATGACAGCCAGTCAGTCGTCGTCATCCGTAAGGAAATATACGTTATGTGGTCAGTCAGGATAAAGATTGTTACAATTGGTATAGGTTATGTTTAGTCGTCCTATAAAAATAAAGTTAGAAAGTATACCAGTAGATTTGCTTGGCTGTTAAGAACGATGTTCACGAGCAATGCATGTAAAATTCCATCTGTGGAAAGGATAATTTGGATCCCGGCGGCTTATGTTATCAAGTGCTGTTGGCATTTAAGATTCGCAGCATCGAAATATGCTACATTTTTATTGAAACTGCTAAAAGCTCTTTTATTAGCAGAGAACTTTGTTGTTACGCATGCATAAATCTGTTGTACAGTCAGCTGCACTAGAATGTACCTATACAATTTGTAAATTAGTAAATGGTTTCACTGCGGTCCTAAAAATATTTACACGCCAATTAATAAAAAAATAAGTGAAGTCATCAACTAATTTTATAACTTTTAGTTTTTAGGTGTAAGAGTTCATTGTTTTGCTGTAATACCGTTGTGAGAGTTACAAATTGTATACATTCCAGTGCAGCTGTACTGTACATATATTTTTTCGTGATTTCAGATGTCCTAATATGGGTTGGTCATGCGTCGTGGCACGCGCCGGGGCCTTTTTCCTAATGCTCACAGGAGTATCTGCTCTCACATCCGACATGTAAGTACCATAAAATAACTTTTTTGTTTTTTTTTAGATTTGATTATTTACGAAATACATTTTAGCCTAAAAAGGATCATAAGTTCAAAAATGTAGCTTACATACGACTTATTCACATTGAAATTTGAATACAGTTGTTTTACTGTTTAATTTCTATATGTGGCTCGTTGTGTTGTATATAGGTAAGCTATATAGCTTATACATTATAATAACCATATAGTTTTAAAGATCGTCGGACGAAGACGCGCATGAGCTAATATTAATGTATAAATTGTTATATTTTAAATACGTTTACCAAGATGCAATATATTATAATGTATAATATTCATTACAACTTGGCATAAGTATTTAAAAAGATTTACTACTATATTTTGGACCGTTCAATTCATAATCTAAAATAGAAACATAAAAGCTATAAGCAAGGTTGTCTCGAGTTGTGTACGCAACGAAGCGCAAGTAACGCGCAGCTTGCTCAGTGAGCGGCGGCGTCGGCGGCAGCGGTGGCGGCGCAGCGGGCGCTGAACCGTGAACCACCGCGCCACCGCTTATAGAACCTACGGGGGTTGGGTCGTACCCAGTTTACTCCCTAAACTTTTACCATACAGGAAACATTATTTATGGCAACGCGAGAAACTCAAATGAAGAAAAACCAAAATAAGTTTTAGAGTTTACACATCTCAAATCCAAAATTATTAAAGATTAGCAGCCGCCCGCGGTTTCACCCGTGTAGAAGCGCTTCGCTATAATAAAATTAAAACCACTTTTTCTTTAGGTCTTTTCCGGTCTTTTTTCGTTTGGTTCCTGTGTTTTTTTTTTCGGGATAAAAATTTGCCTATATGTTAACCCAGATTATAAACTATATTGATTCTGAGTTTTATTCAAATCGGTTCAGTTAGAGTGTGATTGAGCCACAAATATCCGAACATTTAAGCTTTCGCATTTATAATATTGTCAACCGACCACAAAAGGAGAAGGTTCTTAATTCGGCTATATATTTTTTTTATCAAGACACTAGCTCTGACTTAGATTGATATGACTATACCAAAAAGTATACCAATTGGTTGGTCTAACGTTTCGTTCCCCGACCACTGCTATGCATAATGTTTATTTTGAAACCCCATTTCCATGATTTTTAATACTGACTACGCCCCTGCTTTTGACGAATACTGTGCAAAGTGTAAACGAGGGTTAAGTATGCTTCTAGCACATTATCATCAGAGGTTTATTTATCACTTTAAGCCGGAGTCGCTCGAGTTTAGTTCAGGCAGCGCAATAAATTTATATTTAACTTTAGGTACTTACTGCGTTAGTAACTTCATTCTGAAGGTGTAGACGGCCTGCCTCCAGCGACTCCGATGCGTAGCCTTAATGTAGAACGACGTTTCTCTGTCTCTAAGCTTTTCATACCATCTGGTTGGGGATCTTCCACGGGATCTTTTTCTCTCCACGTGACCAATAATCACCAGCTATTCTTTGTTGTCGACTTTCCGTCTCACAATGTGGCTCTCAACGACAAACTCTGACCCCGAAATAATCCTGTAGTAAATGGTTCAAGAACCAAATTGTATACCATGGAAAAGCTATTGTACTACATAGGTTTACGTTTGAGACTTTGAAAGGTAGGTTTATATTCAAGGTAATAAGCGGTAATGTAAAATCAATATTCACCAGGTCTACGTTTCACCGTATCTACCTACACGCTTAATTTGCTATGATATGCGATTTAATGCTCGAAATGTTCGAGTTTCTTGTAAAATACGGGCCATTACACAAACGGAACTGAGGGTTAACGATTAACTTGTAAGCTGCTTACGTAACGCGTGTATTTTTTTAGTTTTGCAGCGGGAAAGTCGGACAAAGAGATATTGGACAATCTTCTGAAAAACTCCCGCTATGACAAAAGACTGCTTCCACCAGTAGATGGTAAGTTTTCTATCTATCTGATTTCAATCCTAATGTTCTACTTTTTATACTAACTAATGATCATCGACATCATTTTATATTGTCCGTGACAACTGTTTCAACTAAAAGCAGGTTCTTTGTCAGTGACTTGCTGTAGGGGTTTTTCATTGGGTCATTTAAGATTGGTATATTGCAGATCCCGAATTCTGTTGTGGTCTAACATCGCCGAATGATTCGTTGGCACATAATAAGGTCGGGTTCTCGTCGCTACGGCCCCGCTCGCACAACCGGGGTGCGTTGCGTTCAATGTTTATGAAAAGAGAAATTTTTCTTGCATTTTATGTAAACCGTAGATTCTTTCAGTTTGTGTTCCACTGCAACCAATTATTTGCACGCAACCTAATTTACGTTCTACCACACGCAAATGTAGACACATATTTATAATATATTTCCTATGCTTTAGAATATGAATAATATGAACACCTCTATGCAAAACGTAACTTATACTATACTGTAACTACAACTGATGTTTTAGTTTTACCTGCTAAATTTAGAAAAGCACTATTAATGTATTCCTATAGCTATTCAAGTATCTAGTTCTAGCACACAACTCAGCTTCCAAAAACTGCGTGATTATACGTAAAATAATGATTGTTCAGATTAATAAATGACATGAAAAATCCACTCACATCGTGACCTCAAGTAAACAGAAATGATCTATCATTACAGAAAGATTTTTGAAATGCTTTTCAGCAGTAATAATTTTCTCTTTTCACAAACATCATAATATTGAATATTTTCATCGAAACCATTATATCCTTCATCTTTTTCAATTGAAATCTGGATCTGCCTTACCTTTTACATTATATTTTGTATTGCATAGAGTTGCAATTATTTTTGCTATTTTATTTTGTTTTGACCATGACATTTCAAAACATACCAAATAAAAACATCTAAAGTTAGTTATAATGACCCAGATTTATATATGTACTACCTATAAAATTACCTATAATATTATTTATTATTTATATAGTAAAATTCTCATGTATCATGTACTTACACCTCTTTCGTATTAAAAATAGATGTATGGCTATTTTATCCGCTAAAACTGGCACAAACTGTATAAAGCATGATTGTGTTGTTGTCGTAATGTGTGTTACTTCTTTAGTTGTTAAGTATCTACATTGTGATATCATGGAAATGATCCATATCATGGCTGTATCAATTTTCAGGTGTCCTCACCGTAAATGTTAGCGTGCTACTTCTTAGCTTAGCATCACCTGATGAATCTAGTCTTGTAAGTTTCTTTCTTTCTATTTCTTATTAGAACATTATATATTTAATTGCTGATAAGTTATTACTCATATACCACTTATTGCAGAAATACGAAGTGGAATTTTTACTTCAACAACAGTGGTACGATCCGCGATTACGATATTCCAACCAGTCTCATTACGACTTTTTAAACGCGATCCACCACCACGAAGACATCTGGCTGCCGGACACCTATTTCATCATGCACGGGGACTTTAAGGTCAGTGCTAATTTCAAGACCCCACAAACTGCGTTCTATGTTAACGGTTATATTTAATTGTATTCCTGATTATTCCCACCATGCTTTCGTCTGAAGGAGTTTGCCGAACACTCATCGGTATTTATCGAATTATATACAATGCTTCTTGAACCTCAATGGACCGTATTGTATATAATACAGTTTTAATAGCCTGGCACTGTTCTTTTACTCGCCTCATTACTTTACGCGTTCTTAACTTCTAAACTTTCAGTAAAACGTTTCACTTCTTTGCTGGTCCAGGGGTTCACAAGACGATTGCAATTCGCAAATATTGGGTGTAGAGTTGGCACGTTGATAGAAGTTTTCTCAGGAAGTTAGTTAGCCTACCTTGTAGATGCTTCATTGAGCCAAATTTGTGCAATAGTATATTTTATCAGTAATGTAGTTGTTACGTTTCAGGATCCAATTATACCGATGCATTTCGCGTTGCGTATTTATCGCAATGGTACTATAAATTACTTGATGCGGCGGCATCTTATTCTATCCTGCCAAGGACGGCTCAACATATTTCCATTTGATGACCCATTGTGTTCATTTGCCTTAGAAAGTAGTAAGTAAATATTTGTTTAGTTTAGCCTTAGGTAGTTCCGGTTCCCCAGTAAGTAGAAGTTTTATTATTTATGCCTTTAGTGATATCTGGTTTGTAATATTAAATTAACATTTTCAGTATCTTACGAACAATCAGCCATCACTTATGTATGGAAGAACGATGAGGATACGCTTAGGAAGTCACCTTCATTGACAACTTTAAATGCCTATCTCATCCAGAACCAGACGATACCATGTCCTATAAAGGCTAGTTGGAGAGGTAAACGATTATTTCACAGCCGATCACACCTAAGACATTAAAACCAACATCGCTTATTGAAGCATTTTACAAAACAACTTCGTTTTTATTTCGTGATCTACAAAAAAAAATTAAGTAGATTAGTACCCGGAAGTCCTTTTATTTTGTTTTCAAGCACATTCCTATACGTTGCACAAAGAGATCAATGATAATTTTTATAAATGAAATTCTGATTAACTCTTTTCAGCTTGGTCTTGGTTTCTCTAAGATAATTTACTTTTCTTGTTTTATGTTAAAAGTCGTTATACAGAGTAGCTCGCTTGTAGTTGTCTATGTGAGTTTGTTATCGTGTTATCGATTGGCTAGTGGTAAGGCATGTTCGTTCATTAGTTTGTTGATCATAATCGTGGTCACTTAAAAACCTTAGAATCAATTTAGCTACCAATAGTCGAACAATAGAGTTTGCTAGCATATAGTTAAACTCACTCATTAGAGGACTCACACAAATTAGAATATTTACATAACCGTAGAATGTAAGAATTTATTAACGTCTTTGCAAGCAGCTGAGGGTAATTCACTTTACGAGGAAGATGAAGAGCTGACATGTAATCTTTGCCAGAGACGCTTTGAGGAGCAAGGTACTTAGTGCGCCGGACGCGGCACCGTGCCGTCCGGTGTCGACCTAATTCATATATTTTCCGCTTATGTGTGAGTAAATGCGTCATTGTGTTATAAACATTAAGATATTCGATTTGAGGAAATTAGTAATTGAAAAGGTATCCCGGTCCGCTGAAGATCCATGTTCACGAACCATGTCCATGTCTTCTGCAGATAAAACTGTCATCTTTTCATCTTTACCATGCATGAGATTATTTTGTGTGAGCACGTGTGAATTGTAGATAAGTACCTTATGTTCTTGTTTGGTGAACTTCATGTGCTACGGTATATGTTCATGAACACTATGACACAACACGCATTACTCATACATAAAAGATGTAGCTAGTTATTTAGACGATCTTGTTTTTGCTGCTATGACTTTTAAATAAATATGACAAGGCCTCTGAATGGAGTTACTTGGAATTTTTATATCCACGCATTCACATTAAAAATTCTATTTTTTTTTATTTTAACCGAGATCTGACATTCTTTACACAACAAAATACTTGAATTTACGGTGTTCAAATTATACTTAACGATTCCCTTCGCAGGTAACTACAGCTGTTTAAAGGTCGACTTAATATTTACTAGAGACCGAGCCTTCTACTTTACCACTGTATTTATACCTGGGATTATTCTGGTGACCTCCTCGTTCATCACATTCTGGCTGGAATGGAACGCAGTTCCAGCTCGTTCCATGATAGGTAAAATATGGCTGGAATCGGTCGCGGTCTTGCGTATGGCATCTATTTTCTCTCTTTCTCTCCGTAGATGTGGCTGGGGCTGCTCAAAATAAACACGCTATCTAATTATTTTTGCAGGTTTCGCTTGAATGGCATTCTATCGTAAATAACATTACTAATCTTGTCGGCCCTTCGAGTTTCACTGTACCTAAAAAACGCAATACATTTTTATTTATTATTTTTAGATTTTGCTTGATTTTTAGGTAATTACAGCTGCCTTAAAGTGGATCTCATCTTCACGCGGGATAGATCATTTTACTTCACAACCGTTTTCATTCCGGGGATCATTTTGGTGACGTCATCGTTCATTACTTTTTGGCTGGAATGGAATGCAGTGCCTGCTAGAGTAATGATAGGTTGGTTTTATTATTTGTTTGCTAAAATGCTTTAAACAGTTAGTGTGGGATTGTTTTTTTATTTACATTTTTAAGCCAAACTTGAGGGAATTGAACTTATGGCAAATTGTGTGAGTATATAACCAATAAACTACGTTTATTAAATTCATGCGCTTATATTTCAAAAATAGAACTTACCTACAGTCGATTTATGTAAAATAATATTTTTTTATGTATTGCATGGACATACTCGTATTACGCTCAGACACTGCGCTTATTTTAAATTGTGCTTTGATTCTTTTAAACTCTTGTCAAAAATCATTTAAATAACACAAGCTTTTCTTTGTTACATATTTTTTAGAAACATAAGTTATTTGTGTAAATTTTTTGCATCACGATATTGTTTAACATGTTTATTTTTGGATACAGGTGTGACGACAATGTTGAACTTTTTCACTACATCGAACGGATTTCGGTCCACCCTGCCTGTGGTATCAAATCTTACTGCCATGAACGTGTGGGATGGTGTGTGCATGTGTTTTATCTACGCGTCGCTGCTAGAGTTCGTATGCGTGAACTACGTGGGCAGAAAAAGGCCTTTACACAACGTGGTCTACAGACCAGGAGAGAATCCGGTCACTCAGGTGAATATGATAATGCTTCTCACAATCGTGGCGCTTTTGTTTGTATGTATCAAGGGCAAGTGCTTAGTGAAATTTTATGAAAAGCTACGCAGTGAATTTTTAAGCGTATGACTGCCGTAAAAGACTGACTTACTTGCTCTAGATACGTGATTTGATGGTGTCAATAAATAAAAGGAACAACTAGATACTTGTGGTGTTATGTGATCAGTGTCGTGTGTAGCGCCGCATTTTTATCAACGCACAGAAATTTTACAGATAAACTCTACATAATCTTAATTCTTACTTGTAAATACACATCACTGAGTTATTTCAAATTTGCTAACAAACGATATACTATTTTAATTTAGCCCCAATCGAATTCCTTGGGCTATTGGCCTGAAGCATCATTAAAATGTATTCACGAAGGATTTAAATTTATTTAGGTAATATTCTTAGCTCTAATTTATTCCTTCTCACATTTATTTATTAATTTATTAAATACACAATGGAGTTTGTACACCAAGAGTACACTGTTTTCCTTATTACATTTAAAATTCACTGCACTCCTTCGTGAATACAGACTTTACTACTCTTTGCAATGTTTTCTTTTATATTATAAACAACAGGACATAGCATGCACATTTCATAGAAATTAAATACTATATTGGCACACCTATTGGTTATTATATTACATGTCGGCAATGTCATGTTGTTGATTATTTCTTGTACAGCATGCCTCACTTTTAAATTTCTTGCATGTAGGTATGTCTTCCAAATTCCAACATTATATTTATCACGTCTTCACCGGGAATCATGTCACTCCACAGAAATAATGAGACTATTTTGTGTGGCCATTACACCATCGTTCAATTATGTTTGTATTTTTATTTCTCATTGATGATGATACACTTCCTGTTTCAATACTTTTGTACCTATGAGTACAGTGTCAAAGAAAACATTGCAAAGATGATTTAGATTTTTGTCTTTTGATACAATGACGAGTCCTTTGATTGTGTTATCAAGTGGCCACAACAACTTAGTCTATGTTCACTGCACAAAGTCAGTTCATCAATCACGAGTGAACAAAAACTGTGTGTGATGTGTTCACAGCGTCTGCCCGCTGTCCTGAGCAGAATTGGCATTATACTGGCCAGCCCCTTGGTAAGAACGTTCGCCGCATTCCATTGGCACTTTCTGAACATTGTCACTTATCATATTTCTTTTCTTTAATTCAAAACTTTTTTCAAGTTATCTTTACCAGGAAAACGAATAAGGCTCTTTTGTGCTCTGTGATTCATTTGAAACCCTTTTTAAACCACCTATATTTTACTTATACACTTCGAAATTGTAATCTAGTATTGTGATAATAAAAAGAAATATTATAGGTTTAAATTACCCATTACGTTAATTAGAGCACCTACCCCTAGTCTCATAAATGTTGCATGTCAATTGTATACTTAAAGTAGGACAATACCAGGAATGCTCATAAAACACTTTTCGATTATCAGGAGATACTTGATATTTATTTTAGTAAGTACTGACTTTAGTAAACAGCACTGTCTGCATGACACACGTATGATTGCTTAAAAAGCTTTATTAATAGTTATAATCATAATATCAGCAAAATGTCTTTGCTGTTTCTGTAGTCTAAATTTTGTTTTATCACACATTCGTACTTCTCAACACTAGGAAAGGATCATGATTGACTTTCTGTATGAAACGATAAAAGGAAACTGAGATCACTGCGACACTTTGCAGGAAAACTTGCAGTGCTTCTTTATATCTTTTATAAAATGCTTACTTTTCGTTTGCTAAGCATAGCGAACAAAGAATAAAACTTTGAAATTAGCTTATACATCATGTGACTACTTCTTTTCTTTTTTTGTTTTTCATGCTTTTGCTAAATATTTGCATTTACTTAGGAGGCGGTCGCTTTCCTTCAATGGGCTAAATCAGAGAAGCCGCAGGCGGAATGTAGCGGTGCTGTAAGTGATCTGTCACTGAGAACATCTTTGCCCCATCATCATCATTTCTGAATGTGAAATCACGAAAATTAACGCATTTTCTCTTTTTAACGCTGCTTTGGATTTCTGAAGCCTGTGAGTATATAAAAAAATGTTAAGTTTATGTTAGCCGGTAAGTTAAGATTGTCTAAACAAGTACATTAGTGCATAAGTAGGTCGTACTTACCTATTTATGGCACTGGTTTGCCAAAACTAGCTAAGTGACGGAGCTTACGATTTTGAAATTGTAATTTTAATTGTTCAGGATTTGCAACATTATATTTTTCATGCTGCTAATGCATGATATAATCATACACGGCGATTTTGTGTAATTTGTTCAATAGGTACAAGAATCATATTCCATGGATGAATAAAATGCAAAAGTCTGGTTCGGATTACGATAGTTTCAAGTTACGATTACTTCCATTACTATAGCAGACGTTTTTGACAATCCGTCCTCACATTAAACAACAGAAAGTCAGAGCCATTTTCTACTCAAACAATCGCAATCCTAAATCCGACAATTTCTGAACTTTCATGCTTTAGTAAAAAAATACGTAGGTGTATTTTGTATGGCGAGTAGTTAATTCTACATGTTTCTAGGGGGATAAGAAGCGAGAGTCAACAGGAGGTGCTGCAGATTTAGTTACTTGCACAACGTGCACTGGACCCCCTGGCTCGTGTACCCACACGGCTAATAACGGCGGTGTCACCGAGGTAACTAACACATCACTGGCTTTCATAATGTACATTTAGTACTCTCACGACTGTAAAGTGTCACCTTAAGCGTAAAGTGTAAAGTGTCACCTTGCGTGCTTGTTATACCAAGCCTTCCATCAAAGACAAAGTTCATGTAAAGGAGTATTGTACACATTTTCTTGACATAAATTCATTGGAAATTATCACGTAGCATAGGTATACCTTACGTCTTGTGCTTTAATCTCAATTCAGCTTAAGTGCAGTTGAGTCTGCATTAGTAACAGTAGGCCACGATGACTCATTTACCATTGCCTTGAAGTCACGCTGGTAGATACTTTATAAATTTATTTTTTACAAAGAACGTACTACGTAAACACTTTTGTTCGAAAAAAAAAATTCTTGTAGGCGCTTCGTAACATTCACTAAGGTGTCTTAGCATAAAATCCAATAACTATGTACCTACTAAGAACATAACTATGTACTCCCAGAATAAGTGAACCTGATTTCATGGTTTTTGAGTTTTTTGTGTAAGAGTTTATTGTATTACTATTTTGAATATTATGAAGTGAATACACATGCAAATGGACTTCCATGAGTAGGTGCTACTGCGTAGAGTCGCCTCACCGTATATGCTTACGGTATCATCATTCATGTACAAAATAATTTCTTCCAGCCCTGTTTCGTCCAGGTTCGCAAAAAAGAACCGCCGCACCCTATCCGAGTCGCGAAGACTATCGATGTCATCGCCCGGATCACCTTCCCGACAGCGTATGCCGTCTTTCTCATCTTCTTCTTCATCCACTACAAGGCCTTCTCTTAAGGGTGCCTCTACACCTGCTGCTGCTGGCTGCTGGACGCTTCATATAAACGGACTATACTGTGTTCTTTTTCTCGTCACTTATAAGGAAACTACGTCACCTAACAAAACTTTTGGCGATTGTGATCATAACCCACATTCTAAGATCTTAGTCATAAGAAAGTTGACGCACCTTGAGCGCAGGCAGAAAGCTATTATTGCAGCTTTCGTTAATTTTAAGATAGAATGTGAATTTTCTACGGGTTTTGAAATAGTTTTCAAGGAATGTTATTGAATGATTCGATTGTATAATACCGAGTAAATTTTACATAATTATATTGTGTAAATATGCAAAAATACTTATGATAAAAAGAGGGATCAATTACATAAAATATGTACTTATGTCTTGTAGTTGTGTGGCGGGCTTTGTACCGAACTGTGTTGGGATCTTGAACGGAAAGTGATCTTTTCTAGATAAAGAAATCTATTTCAAACCTAAAGACCAGTCCAAGATATTTGCGTTTAAGTTTAATAATTAATTACTGTATCTAAATTTTAAGATAGCAAAAAGACATGAATACATTTATATTTGTAAGTAGAATCATAGGTATCAATCACTTTAGTTAGTACATTTAAACTATCTACACGGCAATGCATAAACATGAGTGATAAATTAGATATTAGATGGTGTTTATCTGCCCTGCTGCTTTGTAATGCTGATCAAAAAAATATCGTTTCATTTGAATGACATTAAGAATGAAGAAATGAATTAAGTTCAAGTAGCATAGATAAAGCTCAAGTTGTTAATACTTTAATCATAGGAAAATTTATTTAAATTCACAGTGTTTGCTAATTTTTAAACCATGTTCATAAATTGGTACCGAAATTTTATCTGTATAATGGGTGTGGACCGTGAACATGCCTTCTTACATTAAATACTTAATTTATGACCTTCGTCTAATGCCCGGTTACCATAACCTGCGAGCGTCCGTAAGTAGCATTACGGATCGTCGTTTGTCGGATGAACTCTCATCTCACTGGCTAATGTAAACTTTACTGTTATATTTAGCCAATAAGATTAAACGACAGGCGTTCTAAAGGATACGGAAACTGGTCATAGACTATATTTGATCGATTTACCACAGGCTGTAAATATTATAATATAAGAAACACCTGTCAATACGTAAGCAATCATTAAATCTAATTTGAAATTTACCCTTTAGTGCGTACATCTGCGTATGAATAGATTTAAGACAAGTAGTACCTTATATATTGTGCTGTGAGACCATAATTAAGTACCATCACTAAATATTTTGCATAAATTAGATTGTTCACTAAGGAATTTCTTATTGATTCTTTAATGTACGAAGTCACTTGTAGATATTAGCAGTAACAAGCAATATTATATGCAAGATGGTTCTCTTTTCACTAAACAATAATTATACCGGCAGTGATAGCATAATTTTTAACATAAGTCGTCATAAACCGATGGCTAACTAATTATTGTACCCACTGCATAGTGAAAGTATTAGTAAGCATAAGCCTAAGCTGTGGTCACGAAGGTTTTGCTTTTATCGTATATCGCAAAGTTCATAATCTTTTTTAAATAAGCGAAACCTAAAACGTCCACAAATGCAAATAATTTAAAAATGTATAAGTAGTTAATATCATTCAATGTTACTACACCATCGATCTTTGCCTTTGCTTATTAAATGAGCGGACCAATGAGTCAACTGATTTGGAAAATAGATATTTTTAAGAAATACGTTTCGGCTGTGCTTTTACTCGAAATTATCATAATGATATTCCTGTAGGTATGCCTGATACATTTTTACGGTTTACAAATTGTTTTGAATGGTGAGAAATGGGTATCTTACGAGTGCTACAACCAAAACCGTAGTGCCTCTACGCGCCTACGCTGTAGCGCTACGCGGTAGCGCAGTGCTACGCGAATGCGATAATCGCTTTCATGCAAAGAGCTAAAAGCGAAGCGCGGTTGATTCTTTAGAATAATTTGTACTTATTTGAAACCAAACTAATTTAAATTTAGCAACTTATGTTTTATACAAATTTATTCACTTTGATAAAGTGAATTGTTTTTACATTTACGAAGTAGAATGTGGTTCAGTTTACATACATGATTATAAAAATAATATTATAGATAATAGCAAGCCAAAACCTAAGGTAAATGATGAATCATCGTGATTATTGTGGTTAATGATCTCTATGTTAAATAATTCTTGAGTTTAATCTATGTTGTAGAAACTTTTAAAGAGTTTAAAGATTGTAAGTACCTTTTTGTGTGATAATTTAAAAAGTTTTACTTACATACACAAAGTGATACCTACCATTAATAATTTGTTTTGTAATCATGAATTCTATAAAATTATACAAATTAAAGTACCTGTAAGGTGAAATCAACATATCATTCGCTTTATAAGATTGTATCTGTCTATACTATTATAGTTAAATTATATTTATTCTCCGTTGCATATACCTATAATAATATATAAAATTGTTACGACTTTTTATATTTCCTTATGAATCTTTAATTATTTTAATATGAACATATTTTGTACTATAATATTATTATGTTTATTCTAGCTATGCCTATTGCTTCATGTTGTTGAAGTCACATGCCTTGGTAGGTTTTAATGTCATCATGTTTCCTATTCGATTGTAAATAAAATAACTACAATAAAATGTACTATTTCACAATAAATTAGTTTTTCATGACAAAACCACTTACTATGTTATTAACAGGTTTTATGAGGGCGTTACATGTATGATTTTGTAAGATTAGTTCCTCGTGGTTATAATAACCTGTTCTTACCCACTGTCCACCTCATGAGACTACCTAGGTGAACCGTTGAAAGTTTTTTTACAACGGTCCACCTCTCAAATTAAACGGGAACGTGCACAACTTTATTTTGGTGACGGTACACTTCAGAAATTTGGTACTGGCCGGTATAATATCTACGTCGTGACGAACAGTTCTTCTGGCGCTTCGGCGACTGCTGCCGCAGTACGCTCGCCTCGCGCGTTTTTTTATGTTCTAACATAAACTTGGGATGAATTGATGATCTTTGGGAAACTAAATGTTTCCCAGGTGAACAACGGTGAACCGTTGTAAAAAAAACTTTTTACGGGTAACCCAGGTGGTCTCAGGGAGGTGGACGGTGGGAAAGAACCTATAACAACAATGCGAGTTATGTGTCTTTGTTTACAACAAAAAATATATTTTTAGATGACATACAGGATATATTTAAATAACTCTATACTCTATTAGAGTATACAAACTTTTTGTAGAGGTTTGGGTAACCAGTACACAGCACACTCTGTCAAACATAAAGTTAATTAGCTTAAATTAGTATTAAGTACTGTCAAAATGACAAAGCAAAGACATTAGTGAGATAATAATTAATTTAATATATTTTAAGGAGACTCCCCTACAATAACAAGCCGATCCCTATAAAAGGCGGCCCGAGCTCAGCGAGCGGCCATTTTGCTTATTCCCTCTCGAGCGGTACGGTCGTGTTCGGTGCGACTTGTGTTCAGACTTGTGATTCCCATGAAGTACTTTTTAGTGGTTAGATTGAGTAGATAACCGTTATTTTAACTGTGGCGTTATTGAGGTCTTATTTTTAAAGAGTTATTTTGTTATTTTCTGTCGAATTGAGGTTAGAGTTGTATTTTTGATTTTGTTTGATTAAATTGTTATTGCAGTAAGTAAGATGGTTATTTTTCTTTAAAGGATTCCTCTCCTGGATCCTCAATTCAGAAGTGGGATACCTATCTAATGCCCATCAGGCCAGTCCTTTCGATTATAAAATCCTGCTTTGTTTTCACGTAATTATTGTTGTGGGTAGTTTTTACTGAAATAAGACACCAATTCGTTGTTCAAGTAGATTTGTTTGTGTAATTTATCATTGTCATTTACTTGTGAGTGAAAATGGCTGATGAGCAGCGAAGGTCACGTAACAAGTCGCACCGTCACGATACCGACGGTAGGTCAAACGATCAGGAATGGTCAGGTAAGCCGAGCAAGTATCTAAGTCGAAGCGTTTGTTATAGCGCTAATTAATGCCTAGCAACGAGACAAAGGTGAGACGTTTCATGAAATCACGTTGGCAAAAATAAGACCACCGACTCCGTTTTGAAATCTTTTATTGGTTTCCAGTTAAACTGTCACGCAAACGACTTCAACGCTACACGTGGGTGTGGCTCCCGACGACATCATGTGCAGGTGCAGGATGTCGTGCTGGCGTGGCGTCCGGTCGGCCGGGGCGCGGCGGCCGACGCGCGCGTGTGGTGACGCGTGCCTCTGCTCGCCTTGCTTCGGGCCGCTGCGCGAGGCTGCTAGCCGCTGCCTGCGGCCGGCGCTTGCGTGTGGTGACGCGTGCCTCTGCTCGCCTTGCTTCGTGCCGCTGCGCGGGGCTGCTGGCCGCCGCCTGCAGCCGACGCTTGCGTGTGGTGACGCGTGCCTCTGCTCGCCTTGCTTCGGGCCGCTGCGCGAGGCTGCTGGCCGCCGCCTGCGGCCGACGCTTGCGTGTGGTGACGCGTGCCTCTGCTCGCCTTGCTTCGTGCCGCTGCGCGGGGCTGCTGGCCGCCGCCTGCAGCCGACGCACGCGTGTGGTGACGCGTGCCTCTGCTCGCCTTGCTTCGGGCCGCTGCGCGAGGCCGCTAGCCGCCGCCTGCAGCCGACGCACGCGTGTGGTGACGCGTGCCTCTGCTCGCCTTGCTTCGGGCCGCTGCGCGGGGCTGCTAGCCGCCGCCTGCAGCCGACGCACGCGTGTGGTGACGCGTGCCTCTGCTCGCCTTGCTTCGTGCCGCTGCGCGAGGCTGCTGGCCGCCGCCTGCAGCCGACGCACGCGTGTGGTGACGCGTGCTTCTGCTCGCCTTGCTTCGGGCCGCTGCGCGAGGCTGCTAGCCGCCGCCTGCAGCCGACGCACGCATGTGGTGACGCGTGCCTCTGCCTGCCTTGCTTCGGGCCGCTGCGCGAGGCTGCTAGCCGCCGCCTGCAGCCAACGCACGCGTGTTGTGACGCGTGCCTCTGCCTGCCTCTGCTCGCCTTGCTGCGTGCTGCTGCGTGAGCCTACCAGCCCTCGCCTGCAGCCGACGCACGCGTGTTGTGACGCGTGCCTCTGCCTGCCTCTGCCTGCCTTGCTTGTCGCCGCTGCCCGAGCCTGCTAGCCGTCGCCTGCAGCCGACACACGCGTGGTGTGACGCGTGCCACCATCTGATGTGATAATAGCTACCTAGACGCGCGATTCAGCGAGGCCTCCGTCTATAATATTGAAGATACGAGATTTGCGATTCAGTGATGCTTCCTTCTCATGTTATAATAGCTACCTAGACGCGCGATTCAGCGAGGCCTCCGTCTATATTATTGAAGATACGAGATTTGCGATTCAGTGATGCTTCCTTCTCATGTGATAATAGCTACCTAGACGCGCGATTCAGCGAGGCCTCCGTCTATAATGTTGAAGATAACAGATGCGCGATTCAGTGATGCTTTCATCACTGGTATATAATAGTAGACGCTCGAACTCTTAACGAGTTCTGCGTTTACCTCAGGCAGTTGGGACGCCTTCTGCCTGGTTTTTTTTTTCAGATGTTGTTCTACATGATGATAAAAAGTACTTGGAGATAAACATAACCTATAAGATCTTATGGTGTGGTAACGTTTGGGGTTAAATAACGAGAGCTCTCATAGTTATAAAATGTTTATTTTGAAAATTTCATGTTATAAGTTAGTATGTGTGTGTCCACAGCAAAAACTGTTGTGGCAAACTCTTAGACATGTTTATGTTTCAGATGAGGTATGTGATCCTAGTTTAGGATCATCATCAGTGCCACCTCATCGCGGTGCTGAAGCGTCGAGCAGCAGTCGCTGCAGCTGGACGACCAGGTTCCCGTCGAGGGCGACGTGACGTCAGAATTGGCCGTTTAAGGAGACTCCCCTACAATAACAAGCCGATCCCTATAAAAGGCGGCCCGAGCTCAGCGAGCGGCCATTTTGCTTATTCCCTCTCGAGCGGTACGGTCGTGTTCGGTGCGACTTGTGTTCAGACTTGTGATTCCCATGAAGTACTTTTTAGTGGTTAGATTGAGTAGATAACCGTTATTTTAACTGTGGCGTTATTGAGGTCTTATTTTTAAAGAGTTATTTTGTTATTTTCTGTCGAATTGAGGTTAGAGTTGTATTTTTGATTTTGTTTGATTAAATTGTTATTGCAGTAAGTAAGATGGTTATTTTTCTTTAAAGGATTCCTCTCCTGGATCCTCAATATATAATATTGCACGCACTTTTTTGAAACTACACTAAAAACAAAGACAAAATATAAAATCCTATAATCTAATAAAGAATTATACATTACTTACACAATAAGTATGTATTTATAAGTTCAGTTAAAAGAAAGGTATAGTAATTAATCCTATGTTACGCGTTGTACTAACATTCTATGACTTTTGTACACTATGTACAATGACTTGTGTAGTGTCAGTATTGACTGCTCACACAAAACTATGCGTCGATTAAAAAAAAACTCATAATAATAATCAGAACATTTGTTTTCAACTTATTTAGGTATTTTAAGTGTTGCTGCTATATACTTAAAATAAATCAGTTGAAGCCAGAGCTTCTGCACAAAGTCTAAATTCCTATTTAGTAGGTACCTACCTAATCTATTTTAAGCGTTAGATTTTATAAATAATGCAACCTTTTTTAAAAATAGATAATTTACTTAGGTTAGTACCCATAACACAAGCACTGCTTAGCTTGGGGCTAGATGATGCTGTGTGGATTGTCCAGCATTATTTATTTATTATTTATTTATTTAGTATCAGTATATAAGGTAGGTAATCAAGATTATTTGTAGGTAGGTAATAGAAACGTTATTATTCAGGTGCTTACCCTAATGCATCAACACTAAATGCCTTCAACACTACATCCTACAGTAAACTATAAATTATAATTTGTTTAGTGCAAAATATTTTTTTAGTTTGAAATTAACTAGTATAAAGCTTCAGGTGAATAGGTTAATTTGCCTCGTGCGAAAGTATAAAACAGCAAGTAAGTAGGTGGTAGGTACCTTGGGTACCTACCAACCACTATCCTAAACCTGCAGTAGGTACATAAGTAGTAACACGGAGTGTATGTGCCCAAACATGTAATTTAAATTATTAAACTGTACCTACCCATCAGATAACATGCACTGAGTGGTTGGTAGGTAGAGCATCTAGAACAATATTTGTTATCTACCTAAGCTGTAAATATGTAGGTAGAGAAGCTAGCACTTGCACTGATTAGGTAGGAGATAGATGCGTCGTTAATAAGGTGGGAGGTATGTAACGTACCTATGTACTCAATGTAAGGTAATAGGTAGGTACAGGCTTTGTATAGCCACATTATACCTACTCACTGGCTTTCCATGCTCGCTTGCAAAAACGTCAGTGTTTGCAGCATTCGTGTGGAACTATGACTTATACCTACTTCCTTTCGCCTCTTGTAGACTAGATACCCAAATTGTGAGTTTGCTGTCTGCTGCCCGTTCGTAATAACTATTGTTATGATATTGTAAATAGTTTTAAATTTATTGATTACAACTTTCGTCAAATAAAACACAAATTCGATCTAAAATATTTTGTATCGCTGTCCCTACCTTGGTCACCTGCCTGCCTGAAAACTATTCTAAGGAAATGGACTGCGTACTCTGATACCGATACATAGAAATTGTGGAATCTATAGCGACCAAATCTCACTGGTCTAGAAGTGTCAATATTTAGTCGAATCGCTATAACTAATAAACTTCAACATTGAATTAACTAGCGATCATAATAGTCGCCTACCTTTACATAATGCAGTATACGTTCGATATTTACAAAGCTACCTACACTTGGTAGTGCTTTGGGTATCTGATTCATATAGATAGATTATATTTTTATTGTACGCTATTGAAAAAGTAGAGCAGAAATAAAATAACAACATAAAACTATAGGTAAAATGGGTGGCCTTATTACAAAAAGCAATCTCTTCCAACAACATTTGCGTGAACAGAAACATATTGTATAGGTAAGGAAGGGGCGTACAAAATATTAATATTATAAATAAATAAGTTGTAAGAATATAATAAACTACCATAAAATTGATAGGAGCGGTTAGGAAGTTTTAGTTTTGAGTCTTCCAATTTGACGCAGACTACACCCAAGAGGACTACGCTTAGGAAGCAGGATTTTTCTTTTTATTCTTTGTTACACACTAGATGACATTTAAAATAGACACAAGGGCACAAGGGTGAGCTTAACGTTAAAAAGAGTTCTCTTTCAGCAAACCTTCAAGGAAAGAGTGAAGTGAAAATAGAGATTCTACCAAATGACATGAGTAATAAGAGTGAATGAATGAAAAATAATGCAATTTTACATTCATTTTCCGTGCATTTGGACTAAACTTCATTTATCGTTTTGATGTTCTCGAGTTTCACTTAGCTGCACTACCTACCAAACAATTTACGTAGGCATATAAGTACCCACTAGGTACGTACCTACCTACTTTTTGTACTCGTCGTCAGCTGAGTGGGTTACGCCATCTACTGGCTAAAACACCGCTGAGATTATTCTATACATGTTTGTTAAATGTCATAGAAGGTGGTTACCAAGCTCTACCGATTAGCTTAAAAACTTTTGGATAAATCTTTACCTATAATAAGCCCGGTAACGCTGTCGGAAATCGCTAGGCGATTATACCAGCATTTTAGTCCGTTCGAAAAAAAAAAAAAAAAAAAAATTTACCTATAATAATAAAGTCGCTTTCGCCGTCTGTTCTGACCTTTTGAACTACTCAACAGGAGTGATTCAAGAGGAAGGTTTGTATTATGTAATACGTACATACTTATTATAGCACAGAAAAGCCGAAAAATTCAAAGGTTTGTACCGTCCAAAGAAATGGACACGGGTCAGTCAGGTACAATCAACAATCAGTCGATAAAACAACAATGTCCTCTTTCTATCAGTTTCAACTTCGACCCACTACGCATCGCGCCACGTATATATTATATATATATATATATGTGAGTCATCTACACTTCAACCGCCGAAGAGGGAGGGAAGTGCGGGTAAGAAACGAACGTTTGTTCTTTATTCTGGCTTCCAGTTCGAGAGCTACTACTTCCGAGTCTTTTGGTTTTGCCCTCGAACGCCGACGAGCAGAGCAAATGTGACGCAGTAGTAATGGCTGTCGAATTTACACCATTTACATGAATCGAAGGACGTGTTTTCCGTGGTGGTGAAATGATGGCACCTTCCTTCACTCTACAGAGTACTTTTTTATAGACAGCAGTACAGACCAATGTTCCTAGATGAGAGGGCTTTCCTGCGAATTCGGGTAGTTTTTTCAATTATTATCTTGGAAGACATTTTGGAAGATTTCGAATACTTACTAAAAAAAAACCTCTAAAACAGTAAGTTTTTTTTAATAAACGTTTGACCTCAATCTCACCCGATGTTAAGTGATGATGCGGTCGACGATGTAGCAACGAGCTCCATTCCTTTGCTATACGCATTAAGAAGGTTGAGGCCAAGGGGTTTAGTGCGGATGGAAGGGATATCAACCATAAATGGGTGTCTCATCTCCGTACGCCTGGTGGTCCAATGATAGAACGGAGACAGGGGAACCGTTGTGGAGCTCCAAGTACGGTACATAATTGTACCGTACCGTACCGTACTGCCCGTCTCTTGTACCAAGTAGTACCGACTCAAGATTCTTTGAAAATATCTAAGGGACATTCCCCTTAGTCATTTGAACTGAATTAAACGGCTATGTCATCCTACATCAAAAATATAAAAAATGTTTATGTACAAGCAATTAAAAACTGGTTTGGGGGTTTTGGTTTACCATCTGGCAACACTAGCAGAGACAAAATGCATCTAAAAAGTGCTGAAATAGATTTATTTTACCAAGTTTGAGTTTCCTGTAGAGTTCTTTTGTTTCATGAAGTTTTTCTCGTACAAATGAAAACAAACTGGCAAAAATGATAGTTTTCGACCTTTGGTCCGTGATTCAGTGGTATCTAAGGCCGTTAATCAAATGGTTTCTGAGAAAAACTACGCGGCTATGTGAACTTCAAAGGATATGCTATGGTGATAAACCTGGTGCTGCTAGGACCTGCAATGTGGAGAAGTCATTGGTATTATCTCGCACCAGAGACGTGCAGGAAGTCGTCTCATTCCTAGATACGGTTGTTTATGAACGGAGATTCACTCCATTGAACTTTCGAGATATTGTAACCCCATCTATTGCAGTTATACTCAGAGCAAAACAAATCAACCCGAAATATCACGGTGCTTTCGTTGTCTCATTTAGAAAATGCATTGAGCAAATTTGGAGCTATAGAAATTTGATTGATGAAGTAGAGGATCTACGGAAAACTCAATTTGATTCTAACAATGCTGACCATGAAGAGAAGCTTCTGAGACTTTGGTCATTGTTGGTACCTAATGAAGATCTAGAGAATAGAGTCACCAAGCAATGGCAATATATTGGATTTCAGGTGAGAATGTCCCCATTAACCTTTCATTTTAATGCTCAAAGCCCCAAGTACCAAGATTTTTAGGTGTGCATGATTCATGTGTAATTTTAAATAGCAAAATATAAAAATGCTTATCATGTATCCATACAGAAATTACATATCTAAAAATCTCTCTTGTTTTGTACTACTGATGTACTACTCAGGCTTTTACCTAAAAGTAGCCAAACTACAACCAACTCAAACCTAAGAACTCATATTTTTTTTGTTTCCAGGGTGATGATCCTAAAACTGACTTTCGAGGAATGGGACTACTTGGATTGGATAATTTATTGTTCTTTGCAACTGAGTATCCTCAAGCATCCAGCCATGTTTTAAGTCATTCTCATCATCCTCAATATGGCTACACTTATGCGATTGTTGGTATCAATTTGACTTCTATGGCATACAACCTTTTAAAAGATGGTTCAGCTAAAACATACATGTTTAATGCAAAATCCTTACCAAATCTTAAACTTTTTCATAGATTCTACTGCTATCTGTTTTATGAATTTGATAGATTGTGGATAGAATCAAAACCACAGGACATGATGGACTTTTCCCATATTTTTGAGAAGTTTAGAAACTTAATTACAACAGAACTGGCTGATCCCGCTTCAGTTTTTAGAATAAATATTGAAGTTGATATAGTATGAGTTAGAAATTGTATTAGCACCAAAGGTTACTTTTCTTTATTAAAACTGTACGTCACTCTAAAGGTAGTCAAAGTAGGAATATTTCTTAAATACACACCATGGTGAAGTGGAGTTAGGTTTAGTCAGGAGTACACCTACTAGTTTTACAGCCATCATAATTGTTTTAAACAATGTTGATTTGTACTATGACACTTTAAACATAGTTTTACTCCTGTTTTATACCAACAGTCACACATGACAATTTATGAATCATGCACCTTATTCTAAACACAGATACAGGAGCAGAATATAAGTAACCTAGGGTCACACTAGAATCTCATTAGGACTGCTTTTTTACTATTAAAGTAGTGCCACTACACCTGCTTCGCCTGTCATGTCGCGCCAGAAGCCATTACATTTTGTATAGAAGTAGCCAGCGCAGACACTGTATAGGTCTGTTTCTGTTTCGGTCTACCCCATACAAAGTGTCTGAGATGGTCGACACATGTCCCCACGACAGGCATAGTTTAAGTGCCTAGGTACGCACTACATGTGTTGATTATTTTTTATAGATTATATCAGGTACTTTACTACCTACACTCGCACAATTTTGACTGATTTCTATATTTAAATGTCCATCAACTTCACTTAAATAATGTAGTAAAAAACTATATTTGTTTCCTTGAAAGCATTCCTAGAAATTGATAAAAAATCTAAGAGGTTCTCCTCAGTTGTCTTTTGACTAGTCACAAATCACAAAAAAAATTATGAATAAGGTTTGGTGTTGATGTGTGTTCAATTTGTCTCACTTATAGTGTAATTTTATTTAATTTGTAGCAATGGCACAGTATGTTTACATACTTTATTGTGCAATGCTTTATGCAATGAGGGTCTAAGCTAGGTAATACCTAATGTTATACTAGCTAACTTTATACTTGTGCAAATAAAAATAATTTATTAATAAAAATATATTTTATTAAACCTCTCAGTAAGTAACCATTAAGCATGGGACGGAATTTATGAAGAATAGAAGTCAACTACAACTAAACTCATCAATTATCAACAGAAATTATATATATATAATATATAAAATAATGTTAAAAATGCAATAAGAAAAAGATTAGAAAAAATATGGGCCAATATAAAAAACATTAACCTTATCATAAACATTATTTAAGTATTGCTTAGGATGTCTCCTGTCACTGTTTGTACTACCCATTGATAAGAGGTGGCAATAGTTTAAACACTGTTTATCTTTTGACACATGTCATGGAACATCTTTTCAAAACGATGCAAAATTCCTGGGGAATGCTTAAACTAATCATAAACATCTATGTACTTATAGAAGAATTATTTACGTTTCTTTTCTTTCTTAGTGTCTTTTACTGGTTTTGACCTGCCTGCCTTCACCAGTGCTATAAGAGCTGTGATTGCCACTAGCCCAAAGCCAGCAACTCCTATTTGCCAGATCCATGGATGCTGTGCTAGTAGTTCTAGTGCATATGCCACCACTATTTTCAGGGTAGCCACACTCCAATCGACAATATCATCACTGAAAAGAAAAATTATGTTATATGATCTTATTTTTATTAATAAGTGATCACACGCGCGACTTCGTCCGCCTGAAAATATTTTTAAGTAGGTACATAAAACTTCAAACCCCCCATGCATGCCCGTCTAGTTGTTGAAATTAATTTCTTATTTTATAATATTATTTTCTTATAATACTTATTATTAGCTTCCTGACCTTACCTACCCTGAAAATTTCAAGTCTTCTAGTTCTAGTAGACTAGTTTGAACATATGTAAGTAAATAAGATATTACCTTAGACGGTGGTTTACTCGTCTAAGGATATTACTTACAATGGAGATGCAAGTAGAGGAACTGGTTCTCCTTTCGAATTCTTGTACCAATCCTGAGCAAATGTTACAAATGATTTGACATCAGTCTTAGGTAGGTTATATCTGTAGACTTTTCCAAGACGAAAGCTGCAATAGAAACAAATGTAGGAACTTACTATATTTATATAAGTACCTAAGTAGTCTCGTTCAGGCAAAAACACAGGTTCATAAAACGAATGAGTTATGGGAATAATTTTAATATGAACAAAATAAAAATAGATGCCTAAGCAATTTCATCACTAAAGTGTCTCATAAATCTCTCAAGAAAAGTGAGGATTAACCGAACTAAACTACCTATAATTTAAAAGGCTGGGAATTAGAGCTCGGCTCAAAACCGAATCAATATAGGTAACTATGAGGCTTCTCACTCATTATGTATTTTAGTAAATACTTACAATAGGAATGCCGGCAGCTTAGTCACTTGGAAACGTTTGGCTGTATTTACACCAGCCAGGTTTGCGTCCATACGCGCGACATTGACGCGCCCGCGTAATGTGGCGCCAACTCCTTCCCATACTCCATGTAGCCTCTGGCATTCCACACAAGATGCGCCATAACTGAAACATAGTAGATACTTACTTATAATCTGTGTATTAGTTTAATTTGTCTTTTTCCTTTGGATAAAATTATGAAGAAAGTTACGCATAGTATCTGAAGGTACAATACAATATTTGTAGGTATGGTGTATTTTCCATAATTACCAACTATCAACAGAAACATGTTGGTTTGTAATCGTGGGAGAATAATAAATCTCTTATCTCGAGGATTTACATGTTTTAGGATGCAGTGTGTGACGTTAAACAGCTAAGTTTGCACTGAATTTAAAATCGTAGAAAATTCAGTTGCTCAGATATTGCACAGTCTATATTAATAATTAAGAATTACTTGTACATAAATAAAGTTTACCTGCTAAGAAAAAAACATGCACCTTATTTATCAAATAATAGTAGGTACTTACAGATGTTAATAACATCTAAACTTAAAAAAATAAAATGTCATTGTACCTACTAGTAGATAATTGCCTATGCATTCTGTAAGCATGGTGTAAAAAATCTGATACTTACAACATTACAAACCAATCCCCAGTTGTTGCTCCAGTGGCAGCTTGAGTGATGTGTTCAAATATTGCGTCAGTCAGTTCTTTGACTGCAGGAGACTGGTTTTTTTCAAAGAACCCATAAATATCATTTTCATCAGACTCTCCTGAAAATTTCAATAGGTAACATCTGTAATTTGTTTTAATAAACTTTGGTAAGAATAGTAAGCCTTTTTAAATATTAATAATAATTTAGTTTCACTTTAAATACTACAAGGCTTGAACGTAGATCATTATAAACAGGACCAATCATACATAACACAATCTTATTACATAATACAGTTTTATTTCGAGGTAGTCTGAGCAATCCTATATTTTTAGAAGGTTTCATGGCACCAGAAATCAGATTATCAAGTACTGCTGCAGAGGAAGCTCATTTTACTAGCCCTAAATTATTATTTCTAGTATCTTATTAAATTATTCTAAATGAAATATAATTAGGTAGATATAAAATCACACTATAAAATCATTTTGACTCCATAATGTTAGTGATAGGTTTTTAATGAATATAAATAGTACCACTGAATAATAATGGCACTCCATGCCGGAAGAACACAAGAGCAGGTTCCTTAGCCGGGTTATAAAGCCGAGCCATGTGACTGTTTGAGACTTTCACAGATACAGCATTCATGTGCTTCAGGAAGTCCTCTTGCAAACTTTCAACATGTTTTTCCAGTTCATCACAAGGCTTGCAGTTTCCTTTGGCTATAAAACATAGTTCAGTTTTTGAATACATTTTTTTTATTTGAAGTATAGATTAATAATTTATGTGTACTCACAGAACATAACAATAAGTTTTTCTTTTGTTTTTATTAATTCAAGTAATTCGTCGTCGCTTACACTTTGAACGGTGGCACATTCAGTTTTTAGAACCGCCCAAAACACTAGTAAAAGAAAAGCTTCTACTTTTGGCAACATTTTACAAACTTTAAAACAAGTTCCTAGAGAAAATAATACTTTTAGGAAACTTCTGCGAATAGACGGTTTTACTCTTCTCACTCTGCTAGTACCTAGTTAGCTAGGCCTCATCAAATTAAATGAACTTTGAAACTTTATAAAATAAAAATAATTAAAAAGAAACCAAAGAAAGCCGGCTGCTCGGCTTGACTCGCTCTAGACTGTGCTGCCAGCTCGTGACCCAAAAATGGTAAAAAAATACAATCTAACGATAATAATTTTAATTTATCACGTATCTTCTGCTAGGATCAAAATCCAGTCACATGTGTCAAGTGTGACACATGCAACAGGATCACAAAGTACTTTTTTATATACTGGACAGGATTTTGATGATAACAGAATTACATGATCGGAGGCAGGTAGCTACAACTACCTATACAGATTTTGCCTAATGCTAATCCTGAAAGCACAGTAGTACCTTGTGTACTATTTGAATGAAAAATGTTCGTGTATTGAAAAGGCCAGCTAGGAGCTGATTTTATTTAAAAGACTGCCTAAGTGATGGAAATTAATGTCGTATCAAGGCTACAAGTAGGCTTGTGCCAAGTATAATAATAATTATGAAACAAAAAGTATATCTGCTAACTATGTATAGGTACCTAATATAACAATATAAGGTACATACAGGATTATTATTAGTATGGTTACTATCCCATAGCAATCCTCTAAAATACGGTATGGACGCATGCGTCCGTAATACGACATACTGCGACATACTGTCAATTCGCGGGCGGCCATATGCGTCCTCGCGCGAGTTGCATTTATTTTTTCAAGTTTGTGGTGTTGATAGCCAGAATACGTTGCAAGTGCGGGTAAGGATAGTTCAGAAATGAAATTACCTGTCGATTGATAGGCTATACTTTACGGGTACAGTAGAAAAATTATTTTTATTTCTGTGGTAAAGTAGTGAGTGACGTCAGTGTCGCTTTGTACTCTGTATGAAATGTAAACAAAGTTCGCGTTACGATTTATTTGTTTATTTTATGTGCAAAGAGTAGTAATAAAGTGTTGTAATTTGTTATTGGATATGTAAACAACGCCTAGTGATCGTTATCTTAAAGTGGAGTGATAAAATTTAAGTGTTATGAGCATTTGAAGTGGGCATGCCGTTGCCAAGGGCTTTTTTGTGTGATGTTTTGTGTTTGCTGTTTTTTACAATATTCGTCAGGACTGGAAGGTATGGTGTATTGAAATATATACTATGATACATTTTCATACTTATAACGTAAGAACTACAGTGTAACAGCTATCGTGTTATTTTATAAATTACATAATTTTGCAACCGAAAAAGTCATTGACCTTACCAGAACATTCGTGATCCAATAATTTATTATTTTTGTATGGGGAGTAAATAAAACTACATGATAACATTATCAAAGCATTATTGAGAAACATAATAGCATTTATTATTTCTTTATAAAGCGTGTGTAAATAACTAAAACATAAAATTTTCTGAACTCTCTCTGTTTTTTTACCATCGCCATTTTTCCACACATAACGTCATCAATTCCAGTTAGATTTGCCTGTTGAAATAAAAAGAGTCTTGTTGGAAATTTCATCTAAATTCTTGTAATACAAACAGTTTTCTAATTGGTGCCATAGTTTTTGCGTGGTAATCAATTTAGTGAACATATGTCCTCAGCCGCCATTTATTTTTTTTTTTTTTTGTACAGTATGCGGAAAACCAAAGGAGTTTCATATTTCATAGGCGGTAATTCTAGAGGATAATGTTGGTAGTAAGTAGGTACCTATGTAAAAAAACTTATGGCTCTAATTTCCAAGTACAGTGGATATCCCGCGTCTTAACTCTTGGTAGGTACCAAGTAGTGCCGACTCAAGATCCTTTGAGGGTGCTTAACGGGGCTAGTTAGAGTAACATCCAAATATTACTTTTGCCACTAACCTACATGTTCCATACGGGACAGGATGCCCATCGCCGTTCCTAGAAAACTAGCTGGTTTTATTACGATATGTTTTTCTTCACTGTTTGAGAGCACTGACAGTGCATACATTTTTCAAATAGAAAAATCTATTATTGCACGGCCGCCGGCTTAAACCCACGACCTTAAGATCAGAAGGAATCACTCCCACTAAACCACCCGTGGTCTCTTGAAATTATCTCCGTTGCTTATATAGTTGTCAGCTGTCATACAACTTATATTTCCCAAGGTGGTGGATTGAAATGGTTAGCAGTGAACCTAAATTATACTATACTAGCGGCCGCGTTGTTAATATTAGTAGGATCTAGCTATGAAGTATCTAAGCTGGCATCACTGCCGGCCGCGTGTCTTGTAGTGAGTGTCTGTCAGATACCTACCTATTATGTCTATGTTGACACTGACTGTCGAACGCATAACGACATAACATTAGGCATAAGAACACAAAAAATCATTCATTTCAATAGGTAGGTACCTTAGATCATTCAAGGTAGGTACCTACTTCGTCGAATTAAACTTTCAAAAATAAATAAAGTAATTTCGCGAATATAAACCACAAAACTAGCAAAAACCAGTAGCAATCTCAATCACAGACGGATGGTGGGTGGCTAACTGATATTGAAACGAAGCGTATAATAGGTAAATAAATATAAACAACTATAAACGAAAGGTAAGTTAGCCGTGCAAAGTGCAAGCATTGAACAATCCTACTTCGTCTGGCAGTGAATCAAAGAAACTGCAACCTAAGTATTATGTACCTAGTTAATATGGAGACCAGGTGAAGGTTATCAAGTGTATTACCCTGTGTCACGCATATTTACTGTTCCCTAACTTAAGAATCTCACAAATCAAGGTAGGGCGAATCTATCGATCTAACATTTTTCAAGTTGTAATTTGGCCTTAGCTCACGGTTAATATAAGATTGAGATTGCTTCTATGACTCATAGTACTGCTTATTGACACGGATTTGTTTTTCCCAGAACACTGACTTAAAAATGTCTGAGAATGTTGAAGAGAAGGTGGTTATGACCCCTAAATGTAAAACTGCTTCATCTACAACTTTGGTGGTTGAAAGAAAAGCTGTGGAGCCTGAAGCTAGTGATAAAATTCATGTTGCTGGTGGTGACCACACTGGAATTATTATCAACAAAGAAAATGTTTATGGTAAGATTTTATTATATTGACCTATTTGATGAGTACTAAATTTGGAAAGGTTTTCCTACATGGGATTTAAGATAAGGGATGGGCGTGGGGCGGATAGAAGACCCTGTCCTAATAGAAGGAGAGATGATAAAGAATAGACTGTCTGTATATTCTTGAATAGAATGACAGCAAACCTTATTCAAAAAATCAAATCAAATCAAAATATTTTATTGCGGAAGTAGTAACAATGGGGTAATAACAGAAAAGAAATGATGGTAGCTACAATAGTTATCAAAACTGTGTCGTAATGATCAACACTTTTTTTTTATTACTATTAATATGAACTAAAATAGTTGATACAATGTGAAAATACTTACCTCTAAGATTTTTATGTATGATAGTGATGATTCTTAGAATAAATAGTTCCTGACGTGGAATAGTATTGCAGCTATCATTTATTAATAAATGAGGGGCAAAGTAGGGGGCGGAAGCTAATTTAATGAGAAATGAGATAGTAGAACAATCATTTTATTTAAAGCTAGCTAATTAAATATTTAGGGACACACTCACTGGCTGCTATCTTTATTATATACTTTTATTAAACTCATCCATTTTAATATAAAATGAAATATAATGTTACATTTACCCTCAAAAGATTTGCATCTCACAAATTATACCAACTCATTTGAAGTAATCCATAAATAAAATATGGAATTAAAATCAGCTACAATAATAGTATTATCAGCAATTATTAAAATAATATAAAAAGCTACTGACCTTGACAGTGTATTAGGTTTTCCTCAAACCTTTGCGTAATTTAAATATTTATGGTAAGCTAAATATTTTAGAATGATATTAACTATGAATGATATACACCCATGAAATGGGTCTGTATTGGACATAGACCCATGTTAATTTATAACTTCATTTAACAAGAGCATAAAACAGCCTGCATAGTGTTCTAGACAATTTGTTTTTATAAAAACAAATATTTTTATAAAACCAAACAAATGAATCAAAGTATTTACTAAATAACCCAAAGTGCTTAACCTCACTTATTGTCCCGCTGTTCTTAAAAAAGTGAGAACTTACATTTATTTTTTAACATACCTCTGGCAACCACCCTGTGAGAGACTCAAGATTGTTGAGAACCTATTTCGGGTTTCAATAATCAATAACATGTATATACTCTTTAACCTTAGGCCTACTATGATATCTTCATTTTATAATATCATTCTAAAAATAACTATGAATGATTGATGAGTAATCTGTACAATGGTCATTGTGTACCATATTATGTGTGATGACTGATGATTCTACATCTTACTTTGTACAGTTTAAGTTGATTAGATAAGCTAATTATGAGCATTACTCCATGCCATAGATCCACCCATAGAGTGTATGGGTTAATCTGAATATAAATTAAAGTCAATTGGGGTTAAGTAGACGACTTACTACTGTAGATAGAAAAAGTAAGAATCAGACCTGTTAATTAACTAATTTTGATATATTATTACTTAGTTTTTTATATTTTTTTTAGTCTATTCATAGTGAGCTTGCGATATACGTTCCTATTGCTTAATGTCGATGATGTCACTCACCATCACAGATAATATGTTAATTTTTTTAGCCGAGTTATGTCGGAATGAATTGAATTGAAGATGAATTCCCGCGTTCCTAACAATATCGTCAGTCCATCGGGTAGGAGGGATCGTCTTCCGGTTCGCAGTCGCCATTCGAAATCTTTTATCCCCAAGCGGTTGTCCGAGCTATATGGCTTAACAGAGAGAATGTATTGATAATTAATAAGACATAACTATTCTCTTTTTAGAAAATGGTGTCACGGAGCCATGCCACGCCCAACTGGAGTTCTGCGTGTTCCTGGTATCAGCGGCGACAGGGTTACACACTCGGGAAGCTAGAGCTCTCAGATTCTGGTTCAAGCCGCAAGTACCCCCGGATGAGCGTTTCCACGACGCGCAGTCCTTCTTCAGAGAGCTAGTCAGCCCACAAGACTTCCCTAAAGGTGAAGAAAGAAAGAAAGAAAGAAAGAAAATACATTTATTTTTGGACACACAGCACACAAACAAATACAGACAATAAATCAATAAAACTAGAGTTAGGTACAAAAAAGAAAAGTTACAATAAAATTTTGAACAGATTTTGTAGGTAAGTGCAGTACGGCAATACGACACTATAAAATACTAGTTACTTAGGTACTTACCTACCTACTCACTTAGATTAGGTGGATACCTAGACCTACCTACCTAAATATATAGGCAGATATCCAACCCATTTCACAACATCGCATCGCAAATCAGTCTGTCCCATCGTCCGCGCAGAGGTGCGTGCGTACGTGATCCAAAAATGGGTTCCATCTCAGCTTAAATGTCGCTTCACCTGTGGGGCCACAAGTGAAAGTGAGAGTGCAAATTTTTCTAGAAAACGAAGACCCCTTTGTGGTATTTTGTTTTTTATGTGACTTGCAGATGAGATAAGCAGATGTTACCATTACCTATAACAAAGCATTGCCTTGCACGATGCATTACTGCAAAACGTATATATCAAGAATGCGAGCATCATAGCTTGGCGGTAGAAATAACGGTGGTATGGTATTACTTCCCCGGACAAACCTACAATATCATCGGTCCATCAGGTGGAGGGCATCACACGGTTTATTTTCCATTTATATTTCAAATCAGTGTTCCATACCAACTATGACGATCCTTGTCCTGACTGACTGACATATAGGCAAGAAATTTTTTACTTTCAGCCCCTAAAGGGGTTACGATAGGGGCTGAACTATGTATGAACATAGTATCACACGGACAAAGTTGCGCGCCTTTTCACTAGTAAATTAATAATAACATTTTCAAATATATCTGCGATGGTAGTTTTGAAATGATTTATTGATTAATTATTACTTCGTGAAATTCTACTTTTTACAAGCAAATACGCTCTGAGTGATTTCATGACACAGCGAAACTAATCATTCTGGCAGACACCCCAGGGAATACTATCCCATTTGTTAGTTTCAAAGCGTCTGACCCTTGACCTAATTAATTTTACCATTAAGTTAAGTACCACGTCCGCGCCTTCGCTTATAAGTCAACAGTCAGCTAGACGAAAAGCGAGTACATCGAAATATTTATTTATTTATTTATTTATTTATTTATAGACGAGCAGCTTTCGCTGATATGTCTACGTCACACAGTGTTGAAATTTTTGGTCATTGTCTTTTATTTTAGTTGCACACTTTAAGCACTGTTCTACTTAATCGTAGCCAGTTATCGAGCTTGTTTTTGAAGGCATTGACAGATTCAGCGGAAACGACATCCTCAGGCAGCATGTTCCAATTGTGGACCACTCTATTGCTGAGAAAGTGATGTGCTACATTTGTATTGGCCGAGACACGAACTAAGCTAAGATGGTGGCGTCGTGCTGCTCTGTCTTCTTTTCGTAGGAGGATGTCATGTAAATTCGGTAGGCTGTATTGGTGTGTTAAAATCTTATATGTTTCAATGAGGTCCCCTCGTAGCCGTCTTTGTTCTAAGGTAGTGAGGCGCAAAATTTGTAGTCTCTCTTCATAGGGTTTACGACGAAGACCTAGTGGCATCTTGGTAGCCTTCCTCTGCACACTTTCCAGAAGACTAATATCTTTTTGGAAATATGGGCTCCATACTTGATACCCGTACTCCAGTAGTGGTCTTATATAGGTTTTGTAGATCTTAGTGAAGACCTCGACAGTCATAGTTTGAAACGATCTGCGGATCACATAGATAAATGAGTTAGCTTTTTTGACCATCGTGGTGATGTGCTCTTCCCACTTTAAATTGCACGTGATGTTGATTCCTAGATCCCTTTGCAGGTTGACTGGTGTCAGGTTTTTCCCATCCAAGGTGTATGTCAATTTGGGGTTGTTATTACCAAGGTGCAAGATACTACATTTTGACACATTTAACTTAATAATCCAATCATTGGTCCATTCTTGGATACGATTCAAATCTTCCTGCAATTGCCCAGATTTAATAAGTGGATCTGCGAAAAATTTACCATCGTCAGCAAAAAATGCAGATGTGGAGTTAATGAGGTCTACCAGGTCTGTTATAAATATTCCAAAGAGGTGGGGTGCAAGTACTGATCCTTGGGGTACCCCACTCAGAACTCGTTTCTGTTGTGACAGGGAGTCCCCTATACGCACTTGAAAAGTTCTATCTTTAAGATAGCTAGCTAACCATTTAAGCAGAGTACCACGTATGCCAAAGTGGTCTAGTTTCATAAGGAGACGCTCATGGGGTACTTTGTCAAATGCGCGTTCAAAATCCAGGTACACTATGTCAACAGGCCTCTTGTTATCGAGTTCTTTGCTCCATGCATGTACACAAGTCAATAGGTTTGTTATCGTTGATCGTCTCCGTACAAATCCATGCTGCTTGGTTGAGATAATACACTCACGGCTTAAATACTGAGTCAGTTGTTCGCAGATGATTCTTTCCATAATCTTAACCACAACACTAGTGAGGCTTATAGGACGGAAATTCCCCGGGTGCGTCTTGTCACCTTTTTTGTAAATTGGAGTAACTATTGCGTGCTTCCAGTCCTTAGGTAGATATCCAGTTTCAAATGACCTGTTCATTAGGTCTGTCAGAGCTGGAGCTATGGTCTTAACACAGCGTTTAAGAATAATACCTGGTAGTCTATCAGGACCTGGCGAGGACTGTATATTCAAATTTGATATAATTTTTTCAACGTCTTTTAATGTAAATGATATGTCACATAAACTGTTCTCTATACATGTTATCGAAGCAATTTTAGTATTTTGGTCTATAATAGGTTCTTCAGAATATGCTTTTAGAAATTCTTCTGCAAACACCTCTGCTATGTCACTGGCCTTTGTTACTAAATCACCGTTATGAGTTCTAATTGCTGGTGGGATGCTAACTTTGGTAGAGGTGCAACGTCGGATATGAGAGTAAAAAGCCTTGTCACCATATTCTAGAATGCTTGATTCGTACATACATCTCTGTTTCCTTGATAGTGCAACGCACCTGTTGTTTATTTCACGAAAATGGGTATAGTCATCACCCGAGCCAGACAATCTATATTTATCCCATAATAGTTTCTTGTCTGCAACTAGTTTAAGAATACCCTCATCAATCCATGGTTTATTGTTGGTCTTAATTCTGGCTTTTTTTTCAGGGGCATGTTTGTCAGTGGTTTCGTTTATTGCTTTTAAGATTTCTGTCCATAATTGGTTGGTGTCACATGAAGGGTTCACTGTCTGAAGATTCTCAGCTAAATCAGTGTTGTAATGATCAAAGTTAATAGATTGGTAGTATCGTCTAAGCTTGGTGGACTTCTTTGATGTTTGTACCTGGTATTGCGAGCTGAACTCCAGCACACAATGGTCACTTTTACCTATGGGTGGCCAATGAACTATTTCCTTGATCAGTGTCTCTTCATTCACCAATACCAAGTCCAGCAGTGAAGGTGCATTATTATTCTGGAACCTTGTGGGGCTACTTACAAGTTGGAATAGATTGCTGTTAATAAACATATCTTTAAAAAGCTCTGCTGGCCCAGATTGGGGCTGGTCTACGAGGAAAAGCCATTTTATGGATGGGTAGTTGAAGTCTCCTGCAATTATTACTATGTTGCTTTCTGAAGCTGCCAGTAGATTAGTCCATAATTTGGTGTCACGAGATCTCCATGTGTTTTCATTTGTATCATCTGGACGGTACACCCCTACCAAGAGAAAGTGATAAGTATCATACTGTATATCTAGATACAGCGCTTCTACATCTTCACACATGTATCTCTGGTTCCGTCTAGCCACTATTGGAATACCATTTAAACAGTCTCTGATATACATTGCTACACCTCCACCCCTTGTTTTGCCTTCAGATTTATTTTTCTTATGTTTACGGTCTAGTCTGAATAAAGTATAGCCAGGTATATTGTATGTACTATTGCGGTCTTTACTATTTAACCATGTTTCAGTAAGAATAACAAAAGTCGGTTTTCTTGTATTCACATAGAGCAGAAAGTGGTCAAACTTAGATATTAGGGAGAACAGATTTGTATACATAAATGTGAGGTCAATATATGGATTTCTATCAGCGTACACTAGTTTTTTTGATTAACAATTTTCGGTACACCCTTCACGTACCTAATTGTTAGGCAAGTCTCTCCATTCTCTATTCTGGTTTTAAGGCCCTCTCGGAGTCTTTCGAGCTCATCACGCTATTCAATATGCATGAAGCTTAGTTAAAAGTACGGAAATGTACCGTAAAATTTGATTATCTATTCTATACCATTTATAAAAATCTTTGTCCTGACTGGCTGACGAAATATTTATTTTAAAAGTACCTAGTTATGCAAACGGAAAGTTTACGGTCATACTGACTAACCTCACAGCTCAGTTAGCCTTCTGTGCTGTAAGTTGTGGGTTCTATCCCCACTGATATAAACATTTTTGTGATGAATATAGATGTTCGTTCTCTGTGTGCGATAGTGGGCGATAACGTCTCCTCTTTTGGGCGCTGGAGAACTAGAGGGGAGGTAATGGGCCTAGAAAATGGGTTATTGAAGTTTGGAGGGGTGATGGCTGATTTGTATTACATATAATAATATTAAGTATTTTGATATTTCATCTAATTAAAATTTTAAAATGCACTAAAATTAAAACCTACTATTACACAACGATTATTTAGTTCATATTTCTGTCCTGTTTGATTGTACAAAAACTAATGAACTCAAGACCAAACTAATATAGCACACTTTAATTATATTAATTAAAGTGATTAGTGTCATTGTGGTTTCATAGGTAATTAAAAAAAAATTAGGGGCCCTGAAAAATTTATGATTCTTAAAGTGGGCGGTAGGTGAAATAAGTTTGAGAACCTCTGTAGTATACCTATGGTATACCATGGAAAACACACCATGGAATCTGATAACACCAACTCCCGGCTGCGTCTTCCAAGGTTGTGTTATCACGGCCCCGAACCTACATGTCTACCATACTTGGGGATTACAAAAATAAGCCTGCCTCTATAATATTATTGGTTTGTCTAAATTAACACATTTGCTAATACATTTTATTTCATTCCAGATTATGTTGGATTCATCAAGAAGATAATTAAATTGATGCAAAATAAGTATCATCAATTGAAATTGTTAGAAATAGAATTGAGACAAGATGGCACTGGGCCTCCACCTCCAGGTAAAAAAAAATATTTTGTTAAAGAAATATTTATGCAAAATTTTGTATGACCACAGATTAAATTACCTTAAGTACATAATGCCAATTCTAACATTTTGATCCTTCATCTTAAAACTGATTCTATTCATACAAAAGTATTAGAAATAGACGTAAGATAAAAGGTTTTATTTAAAAGTTATATCAAGGTTAAATAAGTATTCTATTTTATGTATTTTTTAATTTTATTATACAGAATCGAATGGCGTTCTCAATAAGAGCATAATATACAACTATCATAATGGGTGTATGTATATTATTAAATAGTATGTATTATATTTTGTGCATGCTAACATTTTGTGAAAGTTTTATTTTTGGTTATATTTTATTTTGTTTTGTAATAACCATTTAGTATGTTTGTTCTATCAATTTTGTCTTCAATAACCTTTGAATATTCATTTCATTGACCTTTCTGCTAGCTAAGAACTTAGGTAGTAAATAAATATCTTCTGAAAAGGCATGTATTATATCTTTAAGCATCTGTTTAAACTCAGACTGATACTCATTTTCTTTTAATCAATTAAGGCAAAGGGTACTGCCTCCCATTCTATGTTCCATTTAATGAAATGGCGATAATACCTTTAACTAAAAAACGAAGACTATTCGCCATACGACTTCTTTTTAAAAAGTGGTATATGTTTACAATTTTAGACACATCTGATCTATTTTACCTATTATAAAATCTGTATTTTTTGTTATTTTTTTGTAAATAGGAGAATTTTGCGATAGACCATCCACACCTACCCTTAGATTTGGTCACACCCTTCGCCTTAAGAAATCTTGTGATTTGTAGTATGTATATACATTGTATGGTTTTAAAACGTATGTCATTTAAGCACATATTACAGTACCATCTTTTGTATAGTAGCACAGTACCACAATAGCTATCACATAAACTGGAACTTAGCTTATTATATTTGACTAACAGAATGTTACTTTATTTCAGCTTATATTGATGACAGTATATTAAACCAGACTGCGATAATATCGGAACAAAGAGTTTTGGATTTGATAGAAATGGCTTACCCCAATCCCATGAATGTAGAAGATTTTGTTTCGTAAGTATATTTCGTGTAAGATAGCATAATGTTGCCAATAAAAAAACACTTCACCCGTAATGACTTATATTAAAAAAAAATTAAGCTTCGCAACTCAATCCCCAAACACGGTAAATATCTCCTTAGATCTTTTAGTACCAAGAAGTACCGACTCAAGATTTTGAGAGAATGGGTATTGCGCACATGCATTTTTCATGTGGAAAAATCCATTGGTGCACGACCGAAATCGAACCCGAAAAAGGTGGTACCTTAGGACCAGAAGGCGAGGTCACTTCCAATAGACCACCGGTGCTCGTAATGACCTATATATCTATTTATAAATGATAATTTTATTTTATAATACTTACTCTTTTTACGTAATCAAACTACGGGCGGAATGACATATTTTGAGACAGTTTTCTTTCGAGTTCCACTAGAATTTGTTTTTAGTAAATAAAAACAATATTACTAGGTCTATAATATGAATATTTAGACATCATTGTAGATAAAAAGTACTGGCAAAGTTAATAGTGATCACTAGATTAAATTTCTTTACTTTTCAGTGCTGGGAAATGGTCTAAGGCAGATGTGAAAGATGCGTTAGAAGCGTTGGAAGAGAAAGGTCTGACTCGAGCAATGTCGGAAGGTATTTACGTCAGGCAACACAGTGTTGATACACAGGTAATACATTCAAATAATATAAAAAGGTAAGTACCTATATGTCACTGACATATCAAGTTTTAAATTTCAATCTCAAATCAAATGGGAGTCGTTTTTTTTTTCATCTTTGGAAGCGAAAAAGCTTTTTCGAAGTATAACTTCTTTATGCACGCTTGACTTGGGGAGTAAGCCGGTGAATGCATGACGATAGCGTTACGAAAAATGTGATCGGGCAAAGCGAACGAAAGTTAAGAGGGAGATATAAGTTAGTGAAGATAAAAAAAGAGAGAGAGAGAGAGAGTTACGTTGCGTATATTACTGTAGGGCAAGAGAGAGAGGAGAGAAGAGAGAGAAAGAAAATGTGTGCATTTTCTTACTCTCTTTCTCTCATAGCCAGTTGCGTTTCGTATATTAAAGAAGTTTTACTTCAGTCGTGTGGTCTAAAGCACACGACGACACAAACCCAAGTGCGAGTCGTGCTCGACTCGCACTTGGCTGGTTTTTAGAAGCATGTGTGGCACCCAAATGTTTGTTCTCTGTGTTCACAACACAGATGCTTGTACTCAGTGGGGATCGAACCCACAGCCTATAGCGCAAAAGGCAGAGCTATTACCAACAGAGCTATGACAGCTGTCAAAAACACATTGTTTTCTAGGTCGTCAAGCAAATGCCAACGTTATGTTCATCCCGTCAACCGAGCATCGCTGTTATAACCGCTCTGTACTGCGAGAAACAAGCAGTAGACGCCATGATGGACAACCAGGAAACCTACGTGCGGTATACAACAGTCGGTCAGTATCAACCACATTTTACCACTACTGTTAAATAAATTCAGGCGTGGCTTTGAAAGTCCACTGTAAAAATATGAAATAAACAAAAACAATGTTTGTAATGTACGCTATCAACTGCACTTCCAGAGTGTAAATATGTAGAGTGCAGGAGAGTTTATTTACGTATTTACGCCCTGCAGCTTCATTTATTGCACATATTCAAAACATTTACATTTATATGTAAAACGACAAACTCGACGAATTGACGTCGGAATTCCTCAGAATAAATTTCTCGTATCTCTTATAGTTATTCTGAGGAATTCCGACGTCAATTCGTCAAAAATCGGCATCTCATATTATAGTTGCCGATTTTTTCCTACTGACTGGTCTCGATAAAACATCCTGTACGTCATTATAGTCATCATACGTCCATTTGTAACGTCCCAGTGGCTAAACCTACCTCAAAAGTCCGCACAGTCAATTATCGGGCAGAAACTAGTCGGGTTTATAAATAAGAGTATTGCAACAAGTCGAAAACAGTAAAACACTTTATTCATGAAATAATTACTAAAGATACATTGTACATTTTTTGTGATGCCTTACGTAATGAATTACATGTTGGACAACTTTATTACTATTCTGAACTGAGCTGTGAAGTGTCGCAGTTTGCAGTAGCCTTGCCTTCTGTGCTGAAGGTAGTGGGTTCGATCCCTATCGAGAACAAACATTTGTGTGATAAACACACGAATGTTTGTTCTGTGTCTGGGTGTTATACTTATGTAAGTATGCTAAGTATGTGTTTAGTTCCCATAGTACAAGGCTTGCTTAGTTTGGGGCTAGAAGCCGTTGTGTGAATGTATGTCAATATTTATTTATATTTATGAATATATATTCTAACACTTAGCTTATGGTGGGATACAATACAATCTAGATATCAAAATTCTACAAATCATCAATATAATATGCATTTCTTACATACCTACATCATATGTATGTACCTATTTATGTAATATGCCTTTCAAGCAGATGACAATAAAATAATACTTGATAGCAAATTAAGACTATAGTACGCAAGTATAATTTAAAATGGGTTTTTAATGCGTTACAATATTTTCGAAAACTTGGACGGGTCCAAACTACGAAAAATAAATTGGTCATATTTAATGATTCTCTAGCTTCCTCATCTCGTTAGTGGTTTAAGTTAAGTTTCCGGCATCTGTTTTTTTTTACATCATGTACGAGTTATATGTTATGTAAATAATTATACCTACTGACGAATTCTGCATTAATGATTTTGACTCCCATTCAATATTATCTCGCAAATCACAATACATGCATGCGCTTTATCTTAACTTACTGCGTATAAAATAAATACATTAATGGTACGAGTTAAGGTGCACCTGAAACTGGCGCAGAGCTGCCTTTTTTTTTATACAACACTTACGGCCCACCTGATGGAAAGTGGTTACCGTAGCCTATGGACGCCTGCTATTGCACGAACAAAATGGGAATTATGAACTTAACTATGGTGTTCCTTTTGACAGCGATGTACTTTCCAAGTTCCAAAAATGATGGACATTGCTAAAGCGGTCATAATATTCCTCATAAAAGGGCGACAGTGCGGAGATCCGAATACCAGCAGACCAATTATAAGAATCTTTGTCCTGACTGACCGACTGGCGTATGGACAACGCATCGCCTAAAGTATTGGTCGTAGAGACTATAGAATTAACTATAGAACTAGAATTCTCAGCCTATATCTGTCTTGGTGCGTAGGGGTGTACTAAGAAAGAAGTTCCTGAAATTCATCCCCTAAAAAAGTGCAGCGGTAGCTGAGGTTTGTGTGAAAAGTTTCGTTTCATGCAAATTTCAGCAATTTTCACTAGTTTCAAACAATCGGATTTGTCGTTTCGACTCCGCACCAACTATCTTCGCGTCAGTGCAAACGCATCCTAAGAAGCTACACAATATTAAGGCACATTTCTCTTTTCCTTGAGTGCTAAAGAATAAGCAAACATCAAAATAATAAATACATCAGCAAAAACAACGTTACTTGAATATGAATATAAGCTTTTCAACTTGCCCACTGGCTGATATCGATTTAATATTATTTACGTCGGCAGCTACTGTCTCCAAATACTGATCACCCGCACCTTCTTCGGTACCCGCGTAAACATCAAACGAACTGCCATCGCCGTCCACTTCAAATCGGAATATATAGTCAATACCTGAAAAAAATTGACCAAGGCTTCATAAATATAGGTTACACAGTACAATGTAGTTGCATAATACTGATGTTACTAATTGCGTTGATTGAAAAGCCTAAACTTATCTCTAAGGGAACGGCGTAGAAAACCTCTACACGACATTGTTAGGATCGCGGGAAGTCGGTGGACGAAGAAGGTTTAAAATCGTTCTTCGTGAAAATATTTAGGGGAGGTGCATTCCATCGGTGTTCTTCTAGTGATGATTATCGGTAAGTATTCGATCTTACCTTCATTATACAAGGCGTATGCTGAGTCTTTATAAGCAACGCCCCGTTGAGTTATTATTTCGACGAAGTCTTCAGCTTCATTATTATTTGGACGATTCGCCACTTTTATTTCACACACTGTGTTATAGCTTGTTGCAATGGTAAGGTTCAATCTGAAATAATAAAGTTTATCAGTTTTACTCTATATATATTATCTCGGATTTAAGTATAAAATCGTCCCCGAAAGAACTTATTTTATTTTTATCATCTTACTAATATTACAAACGCAAAAGTGTCAGTGTTTGGCAGGTTGAAGTGGTAATGGGTAGGTCATATAGCTCGTAGAACCGACAACCGCTGGGGAATAAAGGTTCTCAAGTAACGTCCACGAACCGGAAGACGAAGCATCATTTATTTTTGTAAAAATGGGAAGAAACAGCCTCACGACTTTAAATCTCGAGGCACGGTAGATATCCCCTCATATCTCTTAGTACTAAGTACCTACCTGCTCGAGGTTTTTTGCAGATGTCTAATGGGAGGTAAAAATGTAAATATTTTTTATATAAGTAATAAAACAACAAATCTTCCAGATTACCTTCTGTCGTTTGTCAGTTGACCTTTGATAATAATTTGGTTTCCCGCTCTCAATGCCGGCGTCGGGAACATGTTACCGTTGCTAAGTGTTTGCCAAGGTGGACCTTGTATCCCGTTTAGATGTACACTGTGAGGTTCTTCGTTACGTCCTTGCTGATCTCTGCAAAAAAGATATAGGTAAATTCCCGCTCGCTCGTATTTCTAAACCCCTAAGTTAAGGTGTACATTCTAAACCCAACGTTCCTTTGAAAGCTATGTATCATATAAATGACTCATTTGCTCTTCATAGAAAGGCTATCAATACTAATCCCATTTAAAAATATAATAATACAAATCAAAATTAAGATGCCTCAACCTAACGTTCCTGTTCAATATAGCTATGTACCTATCACGGATATCTCATTGGCTCTTCATAGAAAGGTATCTTTCATTGTTTTCCTGAAATACTAAAGGTATTTACGTATTATATTTTCCATTCATCCAGTATATCAAGAATAATCCAGCATACCTTAATTTAAATATTTTATCAAAACCAATTCGAGTCATCAAGTACTGTTTTGAGGTATAAGCAAGTATAAGTACTTATTCGAATTTTGAATGTATAATTTTTTTAGATATCACTTATACGGTAGCATGGCTTACACTGGTGTACCAAAAAACCAGCCTAGGTTTTATAAAGGCAAGCGATCATGTAGGTACTTTATTTTGTGTAGGTAAATATTAACGTATATTCTATGTACGTATGCTATGATTATTACTAAAATATTACTCATAGAAAAACCTAACACTAAATTCCCAATAACGTTTGTTTAGACTATCTATGAAGTGCATTATGCTTAGGTAGGTACCTAGTAAGCAGAGTTGGCTGCACAAAAAATTATACAATTTGAAACTTCAGTTCAGTTTATGAGCTCTATTTTTTTCATGTTTTGCCTGGAATTTGTAATAACAACTAGGTAGGTATTTGAATTAGGGCAACAACCCACGCTAAAAATACGATCAAACCAAAGAAAATTCATCAATAATTAATGATAGACATACCTATACGAGAGTATAAATAGGGGTCAGTCAGACAGGGTATTTATATTTACCATCAGTCTAGTAGTAGGTATACCTTACCTTAATTTAAATATTTTATCAAAACAATTCGAGTTATTAAATATTTGCAGCAAGTGATATAGGTAAGTACCTACCTACTCGTATTTTAATTATCTAGGCAACGCACAGCCTAAACCACTAGTCGTAGAGACTGGAACTTTTCAGGGCATGTTCGCCTTCCTGGGTAGAGGTGTGGTACCTACTAAGAAAGGAATTTCCGAAATTCAATTCCTAAACGGGCACAGCGGGAGTTGAAGTTTGTATGAAAATTAGGTAGGTACTTCACACAAGCGAAGTCACGTGCTAGTAGTTTCGCTAGTATAATAATAAGTTTTTTTTACGGTAGCCTAGCGTACACTGGTGTATCGAAAAGCCAGCTAGGGTTTTTTATAGGCATGACTAGTAAAACAATGAGATAAAATGCGTTTTACGATAGAATTTAGCTATTTTGATCACTGGTGAAAGTTTAAGACGAATAAATTGAAATAGGTAGTCTTCTAACGGTTTTAAAATAACAAAAACTAATCAACCTGTAGTACTATCTGTTTTAACTTGATACCTACTAGGTATCAAAACACTGCCAAAACAAAACATTATTACCTAAAGCTTGTGCCGCTCACAAATACACACAGTCTACAAGTATCTTGTTCACAAGGGGTGTCCGTTAACAACTACAAAAATAATCTATTCATTTTAGCATAATTTTATTCATAATTTATAAAAATATTCACGGAAGATTCGATTTTCTATAACTATTTCATTTGGTGACATCTGCAACAAAGTCCAATGTTACGTGAGTAATACTGTCACTGTCGTCTTGGCAATGACACTGACACAATAAAACAAGCCCAAGTCTAAGTTCACTCGTTCACAACAAACCCACTATGGCACATTCCATACACATATTTCGCATTTTTATGTAATCCAACACAAACACAATAATCAGGTTGATAGGTTTACGTACTCAAGTCAGAGTATGTAAATTTCACATTGCTAATTTGAATTACTTATTTCTCAATCAAGTTATAAGATCTAAGAGGATATGAAACTATATTTAAATACAACTAATAAAATCTAACCTAATCAAATCGTACCCTGCTATGCAATCCCAACAAGCTTTCAGCATTTTCGATTATTTTGATGCACATAAACTTCCGTGAACGTGGCGCTAACGTAAAAGTAGGCGGTCCGCACGACAAACGCGTCTCGACGACTAAAGGCATTACGTACGATCGTAAGATGGAGGTTCAGATTGGAAGGAATGACGTAAGATAAAAACAAACACGCCTATGCGCTCATACACCTTGAAGTTTACGGTTAGGTACCTTTGTGGACTGTAGCCTGTAGGTAGGTAGATAGCTATATATTATAGTCAAGCGGTAGTGTTAAATAGAAAAGACGTAAGAACAGTTTGAAATAAAATTTAGCACTGAGGGCGACACTTTAAAATTATAACACACTGCATGATTCATTTGCAATTAAATAAAGCACCTTTTCACACTCGTAGAAAACAAGAAATGTTACGCTTACTGAACAGCTGTTTTATGAATGAGGGGAATTCGGTTGGTAAAATACATATTATTACAGTTTTGTGCTAGTTGTTAACTCTTTAATAAAACAGTCTGCGTTTTTTATGTTGATTCTGTGTGAGCACAGTATAACTTTTTACTAAGGTAGAGTCGTTTTAAGAAAAAAATACCTTGCAGCCAGGAGGGAATGTAAAAGACATTACATATTAAATTAAAAAAAGTTAAAGCAGATACATCTAGGTTAATAAAAATAACTTACCTTGAAACTACTGACCGATTCAAATTGAAATAATTTCATCATATAAGGCGTGGTATTTTTAGTCTCTACACAATGTCAAGCTCGTCTCATGCACAAGTTCAACTGCCAGTGTCTCCCGCAGGCTCTTAGTCGTTTATTTTTTTGGATAAAGGTGATATTGACGTGTTAGAAAACAACTGGTAGGCCATGTATGCGACACAAAAACCTATAGATTAATGTCACACATTGCAGTAAGTTGAACTGACTCAATAACAGTACCTATTTGATAACTGTCAATTGCATTTCTTGATAAGACTGATAAAGTTTAAGCATGTAGTTCTAAATAGTTTTATTCGCAAAGATTTTTATATTATCCCAAAACTTGTTCCCTCTTGTGGGATCCCTATCTTGTGATTTCAATCATACTTTGTGATTTCCTTAAGTGCAGGTAAGCACTATAAAAACTAACAAATTAGTTTTATTCGATTTTACACTAAGTACATGAACGTGTGTATGTATGTATCTCTTCTATCCCTTTCAAGGTTCTTTTAGGAAATGGTTCCGCGTTGCTTACCGAACTCTACTCCGATTGCCAATTTCTTTCGATTTGGTCAAGGCCATTACTAGAAGCACAATCACGTGTACAAATTAAGATCATACTACAAATATTAAAAAACAGAATAAAATGAATATTTAAGGGGTCTCTCATACAGCAAACGTGATTTATTTGCCGTTTTTATCATAGATAAAAACGGTACGCGAGTCCGACTCGCACTTGAACTGTTTTTATACCTGAATTAGGTACAGTCATTGTTATCACAAATGACCGTCTAACCGTGTAGTCTACCTTTAATGTTATCTAATTTGTTGCGTTCTATTCTGGATATTGACCTGATTGAACGATTATGTATGTATGGTATTCTTTTAAAAATACCTTTGCTCACTCTCGTTTCACCTACAGTTTGACAGCTTGACTAACTTGCCCTCATAGGTTGGTACTTTAATTTAAACATTACTTAGCTTATTTGAACATTAAAATAACAAACTCTATAGGTATATCATTTTAATTTGTCACGATCAATTTGAGAAGAGAGTAAAAGATGGCAATAGCTTAAATCTTTTTATTTTATAATAGCTACCCCGACTTCGTCCGCTTCCCACAATTTACTAAACCAGCCTTATGGTCTTGGTGTGGTCTTCATCATCATCATCACCACATGGTGATGATATGGTGATGGTGATGGTGATGAACGTTTATAAAAGTAACTCTTCAATTTCCTCCTTTCATCTGTGCTACACAATGTACTAACGGTTGGTAGTTTTCTATAAAGAACAATGAATAAAAAAGAAACAGTGATCGTTTGCATAAAAAATGTTCGCTTATTTACAAGTGGTAGGTACTGCTATTTATGAGAATGTACCTGATATAGTATATAAAGTCCTTGAATTTTTAAAAGGTTTTTTACAAAGCTTTTACAAAACAAACAGGTTTTACAAAATTTTATTGTAAAGGTATTTATTTATTGAAAAGGTTTTGGGAAGCCCAAAAAGGTATAAGTCAAGATCAAATGATCCTGAAAATCTTTGGGGTGGCAAAAGATCACATTAAACAAAGGGCTGCATCGGCTGCTGATGATTGTAACGATATTTTCAATCTGACTTCGTAGAACACTTAGTTACTTACAGAAACTTAAACATAATGCTGTTGACACTCAGCAACCCTTCTTCAAACACAATTTCACTCAAATCGTTGAAATGAACATAGCAACTGAGGTCTAAAACTTCAGAATACCCAATAATTTCATATGTCACTTCGAAATATTCTTCACTGTCGTTCATTGTTCTGGCTTCTAACCTTAGCGTGAAGTTGGTTACTGAAATGAAAGTAAGTTGTTAGCTAAGAGATTAATAGAGTAGGTAAATTAATTAAAAACAGATAAATTGCTTGTAAACGTTATTTGTTAAGATCGCGGGGAGTCGGTGGATGGAAAGTGCTCAGAATCGTTCTTCCTGGAAACGTATGGGGGAGGCCTATGTCCAGCAGTGGACCTTTACAGGCTGATGATTCATTACATTAAGGGCTTCATATAAACGTAGGTAATACCAAAAAAATTTGAATGAAAAGTCGCTAGTTTTTTCTAAATTGTCTTGTTATTCAGGGACTAGACTATAAGATTTCGTTGTTTTTAATATGAAACAAATAAGAAATATGTCATAAAAATATGCCAGATTTTATTCGAGCTAAGTATATTTAACTAAAATATAATCAGCAACCCTAGATAATAGCTAAATAAGAAAATAATAGCATTGTTATGATAGAAAATATGCTTGAGTTATAAATAATAGCATTGTTATGGTAGAAAATATGCTTGAGTTGCAAATAATAGCATTGCTATAGGTAGAAAATATGTTTGAGTTGCAAATATATAATAGCATTGTTATGGTAGAAAATATGCTTGAGCTGCAAATAATTTTGGTATTATACAACCGTGTATAAGCTCCGGTCTGTATTTATAAAAACCGGCCAAGTGCGAGTCGGACTCGCGCACGAAGGGTTCCGTACCATTATCTATAATAAATATGGCAAAAAATCCGGGTTGTTGTATGAGAGCCCCCTCACCTAAATAGAATAGAAAGAAACAGAATAAATAAATTCTGTTTTTTAAGTATTTGTTGTTATCACGGCAACAGAAATACATCATCTATGAAAATTTCAACTCTCTAACTATCACGGTTCATGAGATACATCCTGGTGGACAGACGGACAGACAGACAGACAAACAGGCAGCGGAGTCTTAGTAATAGGGTCCCGTTTTATCCTTTGGGTAAGGAACCCTAATAACAAATCATTCAGTTACTTACCACGCTTTTTTCTTAAAATTTTATAAATTTGCCACGGGTTTGTGTCTGAAGGTGAAGGGGTAACATATATTTTATTTTGTCTAAAATCATGCCTGATTCGGCAAGGCTCCGTTCGGCCTTTTTCTGGTAGCCATACAGTAAACCTAGAAAAAGTAATAACAGATCATTAGGAATCTAAATATCTAAAAGCAAAGATTAAGTAATATATTATGTATATATCATACAACTTGCTAGGGCCCACCTGATGTTAAGTGAAAACCAGCACTTATAACAAAGCAATGCTTTGCTGGTCACGCACTTTAGGAACGTAAACGATGTATGACGATGATGTGCTCTGCGTCCATCAACTTGAGCTACAAATGTTAAACCCTATATGCTTGTAACGTTACCGGCACCCTTTCAACCGAAACAATGCTGCTTGGCGGCAGAAGTAGGCAATATACATTCACAGTAAATACATCTGATTGTAGAACATACAATCCATACGAGCGACAGTTAAGTATCGTACGTGAGCGATAGCCAGTCAATGGAGGTTAGAAGTACCTACTATAAAAAAGTAGGTACCTCGTACCACAATACACATATATATTTAATATATAAACTCTAAAGAAATGTTCATATGTATATGTATATATGTATAATTTTAAGTAGCTAATTGCAAGGCTACACTCGGGTCCAGGGGTAGCCAAACCTGGAGTTGAAAGCTTGGGCAAAGTTTCACAACGAGATCCGTCCCTATCCTCCACGCGAGGGGGTATAGAATTTATCGTCGTATGTACCACGTTTTGCTTTATGGCGTTCTACAACAACAGTGATCTGATGGATAAATTTAACATTTGTGGTGTCAGCATATCGTGTTTACATTTAAACTATATTGCAGTCTGGTTGCCGCGCAGTGTAATTCAGATGTTGACGATACGTTTAAGTTATATATTTTTTTCCTACTTTGTCCTCTACATAAGATTGAGGAAAACAGAGTTGTTTGAACTTTTTAAAGCACATTGTAGTTCTGACTTTGATTCGAGTACGAATCTCAATGATTCTATAAGTTTTGCTAGTATTTAAATTTAACTTACGCATCATGATCGGTATTGAGGGTCCCATTTACTCGTATTTCATAATTAGCCTTTATTGCTGTCGGTAATTGAATCCTTCCAAAAACATTGTTCGTTTGGATTTTCTCCTCGAAAGTTCTGTAAAAGTAATACATGTATTATGGAAAGAAAGAAAAAAAATAGCATCATAACTTTAATCTCCAAGCACGGTAGATATCCCCTCCGATCTCTTAGTACCTATTCGAGATTCTTCGAGGATGTCTTAAGATATTTACTGATTAAATCTAAATTTCTTCACTAGCCATCTCAGTTGGTAGAAGCTCTGCCTTTCTGCACTGTAGGTTCAATCCCCTCCAAGAAGAAACACTTGTGTGATGTATATGTTTGTTCTGTGTCTGAGTGTTATATTTTGTTCCAAAGTATGTATTTACAAGGATAATATAATACTCATAAGAATTATATCAGTTACATGGTACAAGTACAAGTATTGGGAACGCAAAATTGAAAATGGTATCTATATAAAATGTGTACGTATGATATAATATAATCAAGTATCATAGTTACGGAAAAGAAGTACAAGCTTTGCTTAGTTTGCGTTGTATCAATCTCTGCCAATATAAGTATATTATATCATGTATTTCTTTTTTATTTAAATAAGCACGGGTATTAAAAGATTTTTTATCAAGTATTACACTACTAGTCATATATTCACTTGCATTATTATCAATGAAAATGTTATAGGTACGGCCAACTTATAATGTATACACTTGTTTATTTATTGGGAAACCAAAAGCAATATAATGCTTCTAATATATTATTAATATCTCCAATGTCAATAATACATTTCTTTAATATGAAGAAATCCTTATTGAATCTTACCTTTCTTGCATTTTCTTATCTAAAGGATATGCAATTACTTGAGACCACGTGGCTGAGAGAACACTAATAACAACTGCGAATTTCATTTTAAAATAAAAACCGTCTTAACTTTACTGTCACAAGTACTTGTATAAAAAAGTGAGTTTAATTAAATAAATCAATTTAAATAGTCGGTAGACTTAAGAGAACTATATACTAATGTAAAGGTGGTTGAATTGAAACTAACGAGTAACTCGCGCGCCGTATTGGCTTTTAATATATAAGACAAATTGTGAATCATTTGTTACGGGTCCTAAACCTTCGTGACTACATGTATTAAAGGAAACAACATCAAACGTACTCCAACTGTAACTAAGTTATCCTTGTATGGGCCCTTTCAAAATATTGGAAATATCCTAAATGCTTCATCATACTGGTGAAAGTTCGTAGTACAGTCAGCTGCACTAGAATGTATAAAATTCGTAACTTTCAAAACGGTATCAAAATCTTATAGTAAACTATTATACAGTAAAAACTCAAAAACCGTGAAATTAGCTGATAAGTTCACTTATTTTTTGAGTTTTTACCCTGTAAATATGAATTGTAACGCTGTAAAACCATTCTGTAAGTTACGAATTGTATACATTCTAGTGCAGCTGACTGTACAACCGCGCGCATCGCAATTACGGAAACGATCTGTTAAACCTTATAGACATCTTTTGCCTAAAACTGAATAAGTTTAAAGTAATAAAAGTAAGCCACTTCTTATATTAATCATTTCGTCAGCCAGATCAAAAGTCACCACGGATCTAAAAAATACAAATAAATAGGTACTTGTTTAGATATCATCACCTGAGGGGTGAGTGTGTATAAGTGTTGCTGCTAACAAACTCCTGTTGCAAGTGTCAAATGACGAATTTGCTATAGAAAATCATATTTGACACTTGCAACAGGAGTCTGTTAGCAACAAAAGATACGCAGTTAAGAGAGTTAAATATGAATAGGGATACTACCGTCAATATTCTTGATTTCTTAAAATACGCTCTGACTGAAGAGGGTTCAGTTCCAACTATGAGATTTTTGGTGTACCTACACAATTTGTGTCATCTACACGGTTCATGTACGTAATTTTGACTAGCAATAGGAATTTTAGTTTTTTTAACGCCCGTTGGCGGCGGGGATCTTATCCTGTATCCATACAAAAATCACATATGAGCCGTGTACACCTAAAATACTTGGGGCACAGTTCATCCAACACAAGTTCATTCTGAAAAAAAAATGAAATCTTCGAACCTTGAAAGACCTACTTTGATAGCAAACTAGAATACGTCCGTACTAAAATACATAGCAACTAGAAAAGTGATAAGACCGCCCATTGTACTCCTCTGTGTTGTTTCTTAATTTTTTTAATGTAAATTCATAATATGCTATAAAGTATTTTCTATCTTTTTTCTATATCTAGACTATCTTATATATGTAAGTACTACAATTACAGCTATCGTCGAAACAGTTTTTTTTTTCAAAGCACTTACTGATAATATGTTAAATATAAACTTATTGTACTTATTTCGAATAAGAATTTATTTGTATATTTTATATTTTACTATGGTTTGAATGAATATTCTTACATAAATTTTAGTTTTTATAGTGCTTACCTGCATTTAATGAAATCACAAATATTTTATATTATCCCAAAAGTGATGCTCTCTTATGGTTCAGTTAACGCGCAGGCTTTGATAGTATATCGTCAAAACTGTAGATGGAACCACGGTTGCTAAGGTTCCGTATTAAAAAACATCCTAAGAGCTATTTTGCCGCGTTCTATTGAAATCTCTGTAGCGCAGTTGGTTGCCGCATCTCCGTATCAACAGGAGGATTGTGGGGTCAAATCCCACTCGAAGGATTAGGCTTTTGGGATGAAGGATATGTGTTTGTATTTGTGCATATTTATTTTTGACGATGGTCGAAAGAATAAGGAATAAAAAATTCGTCTGCATATTTTTTTATTATAAAACATTATATTATTCAATAAAAAAGCGGAACCAGCCGCATTATCATAAACGAAGACTAGACATTACAATATACAAGTACAACAATAATAGTTGATAAATACTATGCTGATAATAATGCTATAGTTTTTACAAATATAAATTAAAATATAATAAATATTTGTGGTCACTTACACAACCCGAACTAACTTATCAGCCCCAAACTAAGCAAAGCTTGTACTATAGGAACCAGATAACTATGCCCATTTTGTATTGATGATTTCATGACCATGTAGAACTACCCAATACCTACATAGATTCAGGATAAGCAATCTAATACTTATTATAAGAATCTTTGTCCTGACTTACTGACTGACAATAGACAACGCACAGCTTAGACCACTGGTCGTAGACTTGAAATTTTGAGGGTATATTCGTCTTGGTGCATAGAGGAGTTTAAAGAAAAAAATTTCTGAACATCTAAACGGGCACAGTGGGAATTAAAGTTTGTAAAAATAATTTCATGCGGACGAAGTTGCGAGTATCAACAAATAAGCCTATTATTATTTCTGATTTATATCATTTGTATCATCTAGAACAAACAGTATACTTTTAATGAGCTTCACGCCAGTCTTGAAATGAATCTGGCCTATCTCCTCAAAGCTCTTGATCATGCAATAAATTGGTGGGCTTGGACCACTTTTATCACCGTTAATTGATATCTCCAGTTCTTTACTATCATCGGTCAATATTGCTTCCACTCGTAATATAAATTCTGGTTCTGGAACAATAAAAAGTATTTAATTGATAATACTTGACGACCTATGTGGCGCGGCGGGCGAATGTCCGTCTGCGACGCAGGAGGTTGCGGGTTCGATTCCCGCCTTGGGATAAATGTTTGTACGAACTGCAAATATTTATTCCAAGTGCTTTGGGTATTTTCTATGTATAATAAAAAAATATCTATGCATGTAATGTATTGTATTAAGTATAATAATAATAATAAATATCTATGCATGTAATGTATTGTATTAAGTATAATAATAATAATGCTATGATTCAGTTCCTCACACGTGGCTCATTAAAATATTGGAGATATACAAAGTCCATCCGCAACTTATATCATTCTTAAGTAGCTCCATGAACAAATGGACAACCCAACTCCAAGCACGAGCTTCAAATAGATTAATTGAAACAACTCCAATCAGAATTAGGCGCGGCATATTTCAGGGAGATGCGCTCAGCCCACTTTGGTTCTGCTTAGCATTAAACCCCCTCTCTAACATTCTCAACTCGGCTAAAGTAGGGTATTTCCTTGGAGATAAAACTGACACACAGACAGACCACCCTGAAGGCTTACTAAATCACCTGCTGTATATGGACGACATCAAAATATATGCTTCTTCTGAAGATGACCTAAATCTTTTGATTGAGTATACGGAAAAGTTCTCACAGGATATTGCAATGGAATTTGGTATAGATAAATGCAAAATAAACTCAACAAAAGCAGGACAAAGTTACCAACACACATACCAAATGCATTCTGGCTTAACTATTGATTCCTTGTGCGAGAATGAAGCTTACAAGTATTTAGGATACCATCAATCTAAGCATATACATTATAAAGAAATTAAAGATAAACTGAGACAAAACTTTAAACATAGGTTAAATTCCATTCTTAAATCACAACTTAACTCCAAACACACCACTAAAGCAATAAACTCCTACGCTATCCCAGTCTTAACCTACTCGTTTGGAATTATTAAATGGAGCAAAACAGAACTTTTAAATCTCCAACGCCTTATAAATGTGACCATGACGAGACATCGTAAACACCACCCGCGTGCCTGCATCCAAAGGCAGATATTACCACGAGTAGATGGGGGGAGGGGTATTATCAACATCCTTAATTTACACAACCGACAAATAACAACTTTACGGGCATTTTTTTACAGCAAAGCTGACACGTCTATCCTTCATAAGTTAATATCTCAACGGGACCGAAAACACACACCACTTAACTTACAGGATCGCAATAAACAAAATAATGAGAAACTGACAGACAAACAGACTTTAATATCTGAATGGACCCTAAAGTCTCTTCACGGTAGACATCGCCACGATCTTAGCCAAACCACCGTCGACATCCAGGCGTCGAACGAATGGCTCCATCGAGGCGAACTCTTCCCTGAGACTGAGGGGTTTATGATCGCTATTCAGGATCAAGTGGTTGAAACCCGGAACTATCAAAGACACATAATGAAAATATATAACTCACCAACAGAAATGTGCAGATGTTGTAGCAGTTCATCAGAAACTATTCAGCATATAACGGGGGCTTGTAAATCGATTGCCCAGACGGATTATAAGTTTAGACATGATCAGGTAGCGAATATAATACACCAGCGACTAGCTATTAAATATAACCTCATAGAAACTTCTATAAGGCCAACTCCGTACTATAAATATACCCCCGAAACTGTGTTGGAAAATTCTAACTACAAACTGTATTTCGACAGAGCCATCTTAACAGATAAAACCACACACTACAATAGACCAGATCTGACACTAATTAATAAAACCAATAAAACAGCTCTTCTTATAGACATAGCTATTCCTAACACACACAATCTGCAAACCACAATAGCCGAAAAGCTCTCGAAATATATAGAACTGAAAAATGAGATAACCCGGATGTGGAGGCTTGAAAAGGTTTCTATCATTCCAATAGTCCTATCTTCAACCGGTGTTATCCCTAATCAACTATTTCAGTCACTCGATTTGCTTGAATTACCCAAACACACCTTTGCTCTTCTACAAAAAGCAGTTATTTTAAATACCTGCAGAATCGTCCGCAAGTTTTTACAAGCAGACTTATCTTTTGATGCCCAAACATCAACTTCCAGTGCGCGAGAACAACCAGCTGGATCTTATGATACGCACTTGGCCTAGGCCCGTGCTTGTCAGTAATATTACCGACTTTATTTAGTCGAGTAGATTAAAATCTTTGCCCCAAAATAATAATAATAATAATAATGCTGGACAGTCCACACAGCATCATCTAGCCCCAAGCTAAGCAGAGCTAGTGTTATGGGTACTAGATGACTGATATACTTAATATAATACATTACATACATAGATATTTTTTATTATACATAGAAAACACCCAGAACACCTGGAATAAATATTTGCAGATCGTACAAACATTTATCCCAAGGCGGGAATCGAACCCGCAACCTCTTGCGTCGCAAGCGGACATTCGCCCGCCGCGCCACATCGGTCGTCAGTATATCAGTCATCTAGTACCCATAACACAAGCTCTGCTTAGCTTGGGGCTAGATGATGCTGTGTGGATTGTCCAGCATTATTATTATTATTTTATTATACTACTGATCTGGTGACTCGTAACAAAGGTTTTTAGCCTATCTCGGGCACCAGACTCACACAAAACTGGTTTATCTACATTTCTACCACCAAAATTGTACCCATTACACTAAGGACCTTTAGTGTTTGAGAAAATAAATGAGTTTTATTATTTTTCTTATTTAACATAGATTTTGAGTTCTATTGTTTCCCGATATTTCGGCACAGTTGCATGCGCCATGATCACAGGTTAAAATAAGTTAGGTACCTACAGGGCTGACCAGGACATCAGATGATCAGAAAAAAAATTACATGACTATACTGGTATTAGTCCTTACCTGGATTTCCTTTGAATTTTATGTTATAATTTCTCGTCCTTTGCACTTCAGAGGAAGCTTCAATTTTTAAATTAGATTTGTAGTTGAAGTTAATCGTACAAGACGGACTATCATCGCCTTCTTTGCTCGGAAATACAACAGTGAAACTAAAACCAAAATAAAATTACATAATTTCAAAACCCTAAATATTGTTTGTAGTTCCAAACATTGTTTTTTATCTTAATTAAATCCTTACTTTTCATCTGATAAATTAAGTGTTCCGTTTATAGTTATCCGTGTTTCATGTTTTAGTATTGTGGGCATCTTGAGTTTTAACCCTTTGACGTCTTCTTTATTGATATTTCTGAAATGTTATGATTAAGGTTAGCGTATTTCCCCATTAAGTATAAATGATCATTACTCTATTATAATATTCGCGTGCAATATTAGTAACTGATTAAGTAATCTGATTATAGAGTTTTAGGTAGAAAAATAGTGCTCCACTCCACGATTTAAAACTCATTGTTATAATAAAAAGGTATACTTTTGTAAAAATAATAAATAAATATTGACAAACATTTTCAACATAACTATTCAAACAGCGCCCTCTAGACCCAAACTAGGCATAGCTTGTACTGTGGGAACCTAGGTATAGCTGATATAATATGCATATCCTTTTTGTAAATACATTCTTAGAATACTTATAACGCCCAGACACAAAACAAGCATTTTATGTTCATCACACAAGTGTTTGTAGAGATAGAACCCACTACGTTATAAATAAAATACCCCTAAAAAAATGTTAAAAATAAATTAACTTACGCGTCCTTTGTTGTAGGATCTTTCGTATCAATTGGAAGTGCGATCACTTGTGTAAGTGTTATCGCGAGCACACAAAGTAACACTACAAATTCCATAGTAGATTGAATACCGTACGCTGTAAAACTTAAGTTTTATATCGTATAGTGTTGCTCTACTTTTAAATGCTTTGATTGTTAGCAAAACTGTAAATTTATTTAATTTTATAAATTAAATTTTATTGGTTGTCCTTAGTGGGACTATACCAATTAACAGTTGGGTCACAATGGTAAAGAACGTTTGAATTAGTTTATATAGTTTATATGATTATAATGTGATGAATCATTTACAATTTACATGCTAAATAGCCGTGTAACTACTAAGTATGTAATATACGTAATAAGTTTTTGAAAATTTGCCTTATACGGACAAAGTGAAGTCTTTAGTGAAGGGACTCTAGTTCTTCACTAGAGTTCTACTACAACTTTGTCCGTATAAGGCAAATTTTCAACAACTTATTACGTATATTACATAGAACATGCTTATTTCAGCCGCTAAGCAGCTTGCTGTGTTCCGGTTTGAAGGACCGGTTACGGTGCCGGTGTAATTACAGGCACACGAGGTTTAACACTGCATGCCTCAGGTTAATAGACGCAGAGCAGTGCATTGTAGGGCACGATTTCTGCATAACATTATAGGTGGCCCTTCCGCTTGTTCCAATAACAATGACAAAAAAAAGTAAAATCACATCAAATTAGATCTATTTAATATATATATAATTATCTCAATTACTATTATTTGACAGCCATCACAGCTCAGTTTGTAGTAACCTAAGTCTACGCTGTAGGTGGTGTGTTCGATCCCCACTGAGAACAAATATTTGTGTGATCTATGTTCATCACACAAATGTTTGTTTTGTGCCTGGATCTTATATTGTATTTTAAGCATATAAATCCATAAAAAAACCGTATGTAAGTATTCTATCAGCCATCTGGTTTCCATAGTACAGGCTATGCTTAGGTTGGGGCTAGATGATGTTGTGTAAAAGTGTAAAAAAAATGTGCATAGATAACAAGTGGCTTTCATTAACTGAGCAAAGCAAATCTCGGCTTTAGTTCTGAACAGGAAATTACTATGGTTAATTCTATACCAACATAATATATATATTATCTACTCTTATAATTCCTGGTTTTTGAAATGGTACCTAAAACATTGATATATGTATGTAGATACATCCATAAATAATAAATTACAGTGATTCTCAATATACTAAGATTTTTGCAACATATTATAAGGTAATAATAGCTGACCCGTGCCCACTTTATTGGGCGGTAAACATTTTTGGCTTTCCTGTGCTATAATATGTATGTATTATACATATAAACCTTCCTCTTGAATCACGGAATTTAATGCAGTTTTCAGCAATAGATAGAGATCTATTGCTGAAAACTGCATTAAATTCCGTTTAGTAGTTTAAAAAATCTAAGCGAACAGACAGCGGAAGCGACTTCATTTTATACTATGTAAAGATAATATTTTTTTTATATATACAATTTGCTGATGGAACAAGCATATAGCCCACCTGATGTTAAGTGGTTACCATTGCCTATAACAAAGCACTGCCTTGTATCTGATTTTACTGTAGCATATAGGGTAACGAACCTAGATAACGGCAAGATAATTCAGTATCAAATTTAACTTTGGACGCACGTTAATAAATAGTAGACAAACGCTTACAGCGTTTGTATGGACAACGTACCGACTTGTTTAACCTTAAGTCTCGTGTGCATGTAGTTTCAAAATATAGTTATACGAGTAAAATATATTTGTATTTTTTTTAATACAAACCTAACTGATAATGTTTCATCAGGCGAATCGAATGTGTATACATTGGGAACTATCGGCGCACATCGTGTGGTCACAACGAAACTTCCCTCCGTAGGCCGCACTCGGGAAGCAATGACGGCTGCCGGCAACACCACCACTAGGCTTCTAGGGATCTTCCAGAAGGTTTGTAGTTGTTCATTACTTTATCGGGTTATTTTATTCAACTACAAAATTTGTGTTGTGTCAAATGCTATGTTCTGTACTTGTGATTACCCCTATCAGACATCCTTAAGGAATCTTGAGTCAGTACTACTTGGTATTATGGAAATAAAATAATAACTAAGATATCTAAGGGTATATTTGCCGTACCTGGGGGTTAAGTTAGTGAAGTATAAATAACTTCTTTCTCTTTCTTTTTTTATTCAGTAATTATCAAAGTTTTCTACGTTACTTTCGAAAGTCTATAACTTATTCATTATGTACATTATATTATCTAGTACCCATAGTAAAGCTTTGCTTAGTTTGGAGCCGAATGGTGCTGTGAAATATTCATAAATATTTATTTTATCAACAACTGAAAAAGTATAATTGTACGGGCAAAATGAGGTGCATACTAACCCGTTTATTTGCCTTCTGTAGGTGTAGTTAAGGTAGTTAGTTAGTAGTACAATTCTGGTGGATTACGTATTCACCATACAAACTTCAATCTGCTGCTTACTAAGGGGCCATCTCCACTAGCGACAGAATCGCGGCGATACTATCGTCGTGGCACGTTTTTCAATACACTCTTGCCGCGATAATTATTTATTGCCGTGTGGAGACACTAAGAGAGTGTATAGAAATACGTGGCACGACGATAATACCGCCGCGATTCTCTCGCTCGTGGTGATGGCTCCTAAGATCGGACGCAACAGAAACATACTTTGAATGGCACGTTTCTAGAAAATACTAAGGTATTTAGAAAATCATGCTCTATCTTGAATTCACATCCACGTATAGTTACTTCTTCCAATGTACTAGATTTAGTTTTAAACTAGTTTTTGAGATTACTACAACATCGCGCGGCGCCTAGTATTTCTGCATCTGTTGTTTTACCTTTTGAACTTTGATCTGTTATGTTTTTAGTCGGTATGTGGTAAAAAATACCATTTTGCTATCCAGTTGTTTATACCTATACCTCATTTGACGTAACCGCGGTCGAATGCCTCAGTCTCAGGTCAATTCAGTATGACTATGTGGGAAAGGTATTTTGTTGCATGAAGATGACTAGTAGTGACGTAACTGTTTCTATATGTTAGTCAAAATCGTCATCATGACATTAACTTTCTTAATATTTAAGTATTGGATTCTAGTTGCATTCACATCTAACTTTGTTCAGCACTACAATCTCACAGTCTGTATTTCTATAGATTTAAAATATACTATAACATTTATTTTAAATATACTATAGATATTGACGACCGATGTGGCGCAGCGGGCGAATGTCCATCTGCAACGCAGAGGTTGCGGGTTCGATTCCCGCCTTGGGATAAATGTTTGTACGATCTGCAAATATTTATTCCGGGTGTTTTCTATGTATAATAAAAAATATGTATGCATGTAATGTATTGTATTAAGTATATCAGTCATCTAGTACCCATAACACAAGCTCTGCTTAGCTTGGGGCTAGATAATGCTGTGTGGATTGTCCAGCATTATTGTTATTATTATTTATTATTGTTATATGCTCTTATGAATAGCCTAGCTACAAGAATATTTTTTTCTGACTGACTGGCTAATGCCTATCCAATATCTTACAGCGTCCGTTCGTATTGCAAAGTTGTTTGCCGGATAAGCTATCATCTCATTGGCGAATAATATTCATTCATTCCATGTAATTTGAACTATTACTGCCGTGCAGTTGGTTTAAACTGATCATTGTTGTCTGACAGTTAAAGACGCGTAGGACTAGTAACGGATGCTTCTAGGATATTGGAACCGGGCCTAACTGACTGTTAAAGACAGCGCACAGCCTATACAGTGGCTTAGGCTGCTCACTACTGAAGATGTAAAGTCCCGCTGGTCTTAAAGACTGAATTTTCAGGATATGTTTGATTAGATAATCCTTATAAAGTTCCCATAAATAAATTGCACAATGGCCAGAATCCATGGTGTAATTTAACGTACTGATTTATTATTACTTATTATAATATATGATGGCTAGATGATGTTGTGTAATAATGTCCACAAATATTTATTTATTTATAGTAAATATTCTTAGATATTCTACACAATGTCATTGACCTTTAGTAAGCCAAGCTATGAGAAGCTAATATGCTATAAAATATTCGAATACATGTTTGTTGATAAGTACTTTTTATTATTCAAAACAACACCCAGATGCAAAACAAACCATGTTTGTCCTTGGAGGAGATTGAACCCACAGTTTGCTGTGCAAAATAGGTTTTACAGTTTAGGAAGTAAATTATATCTAATGTGGAAACTGAGTACGCTAATAGGTCGAAGTATTTTTGGTATCGATTTCACATAGTGCTATAAAGTTAAACGATTTACGGTCGAGCGCCCTTGAGATGCCATGCCTGCCCGTTCCGCTATGTATCCATGCGTGAAATAACTATGACTCCATGCTTTTGGTATAGAAATTACTTTGTTGTGTTTGACCACGTGAGCGAAGTGAACGAAGATCTTATTGCCACTTGAGCGATTAAGCGATGCATGTTTGTTTGTTCAATTTGATTATTCCAACAAGGGGTTTCAAAGATATCAAGTGTCACAAGGAGTTAAGAAAATAAAGTTACACAAACAAATATAAAGAGATTTGTATATTGTTGTATATTTCAAAATTTTCGTTACATTACCATAAGGATGTACCCACCATTTTTGAGATGATAATAATACAATCTGCTGCAAATGCTGGACAATCCACACAGCATCATCTAGCCCCAAGCTAAGCAGAGCTTGTGTTATGGGTACTAGATGACTGATATACTTGATACAATACATTACATATATAGATATTTTTCATTATACATAGAAAACACCCAGAACACCCGGAATAAATAATTGCAGATCGTACAAACATTTATCCCAAGGCGGGAATCGAACCCGCAACCTCTACGTCTCTGTTTGTGTGATACAACAAAAACTGTAAAATATAGATCACCGTTGAAATCTATTTCTTAGAGTTTCGTTGATTTTAAAGTTCAAAACGATTCGCTTGTTCGCCTTTGTTCAAAGTTGCCAAACGTTCATCGTTTTTGTCATATTATTCTTACCAGCAAATTTTGTTGGTACAAACCTGCCAAACTCCATGCCAATCAGATTAACGATTTGGTTTAGACGAACAAGGACTTTCGCTCGCTCGATAGAAAAATATATAGGTAACTGTATTTTACTATCAACTCAATCTAAACTGTTTTGTCAATATCAAATCCAGTTGAGATAAGATGTGCAACGTGATCACATTTTTTCTTCTCGTTATCTCGTGCAAAATATTAGATTTATGTCTTCATATCTACCGTGTGATAACATTGCAGCGCCCAAACCCATCTCGTTCTATCTAATGTAGCCTTATCGCTTATATTTTGCATAAGTACAGTTTAGTTTAGACAGTTGTCACAACACAGTTTATAGTAGCCCTGCCTTCTGCACTGTAGGTGGTGGGTTCAATCCTCACTGAGAACAAACATTTGTGTGATAAATATATATGTTTATTTTGTGTCTGGGTATTATATTATGTATTCTATGTATGTATTTACAAAAAAGTATATAACTATTCTATCATCTATCTAGTTCCCATAGTACAAGCATTGCTCAGTTTGGGGCTAGTGAGCTTTGTGTGAATGTTTGTCAATATTTTATTTACATACGTGGATCTTTTATCTACAAATTTTAACATGTGCACCTATGGAAAAAATATCTCGTGCCAAACGCGACATGTCTCACGTTGGACATCTTAGCCCGGTAGGTAAACGTGATTGAGCCCTGAAACGTGAAATTATAGAACAACATCGGTACATTGGAAATTGCAACGTGTCTAAAGTTAGTTCAACATCTGCCAGCAGTCATCATAATAACGTTCGAACTGGTATGAAAACTGTTTTAATATCATTGAGCTAAATGCGTACAAATGTATTGAACAAAACATTTCCGCACTACCAGTATAACGTTTAAATGAAATGAAACTCTTCAAACAAGTTTTGAAAATACAGTCGAATTATCGTATTAAGTGAAATGAAATAGCTTCACACCTTTAATCCAATCAGATCTCTTAATACCAAGTAGGTACTTACTTACTTGAGATTCTTTGAGGATGTCTAATGGGGGTAGTCAGAGGTATGTACAAATATTACATACATTTTGCATTAGTTAGTATTCAATACGTATCAGGTTGAAAGCCTATCGCCGCTTTTCGACTACTAACTGGTTTCCTCACGATGTTTTCCTTCACCGACGACCGATGTGGCGCGGCGGACGAATATCCGCCTGCGACGCAGGAGGTTGCGGATGGATGTACGATGTGCAAATATTTATTCCGGGTATTCAGAGTATTTTCTATGTACATATAATATAAATATCTATGTATGTAATGTATTGTATTAAGTATATTAGTAATCTAGTAAGTACCCATAACACAAGCTCTGGTTATCTTGGGGCTAGATGGTGCTGTGTGGATTGTCCAACATTATTATTATTTATTATCGTTTAAGAGCACTGGCATTGCGCACATACATTTTTCGATAAAAAAATTCATTTGTACACGATCGGGTTCGAACCCACGACCTTGGGTTCAAAAGGCGGGGTAGCCCACTAGACCACCGGTGCTCTCCTATGATATTTTAAGAATATATTAAATAATATCACTTTAAGTAGGTAAGCCTGTTTCTGTGTGACAAAAACTATTACCTTTCAAAAAACTCGCACGTATTATGTAGGAAAAGGTATGACATCATTTATGGATGACAATGAGTTTATTAACATAACTCTAATATAGACGAAGTTTTGGTTATATTAGTTTATTGTACTAGTTCGTCAGCCTACTGCTCGTGACGTCACAAACTTTACTCATTACAGCACTAGAATTTGTATAATAAACTTACTAAAACATTTTTGACAATATTCAATGTGTGATGAATAATTTTTCTAAATTAATCATCATTCCTGTTTTCAACTGGCAAGAAAGAACGGAGTATGGTATTTTCCAATCAGGTGTAGGTACCTATTTACCTGGCTAGACGCTATACGCATTTGAAATATGGGCTCCGGAAAAACCCGCCAAGAAAACTTACGTATGTAAAAATGTAATTGTAAATATTCAATCTTAGTGAATTCGTTTACATTAAAGAAACTTTATTTGAATAGAGTATCGAGCTGACAAAAATCATGTTTTTTCAATGGATGGGACATTTGGGTAGTACCTATGTTGATCTTCATCAAATTTAGTGGATGGACTAGTGAACCTAATATGTAGTACCTATCATATTTGCTGGTAAGATTACTATCTAGTAAAATCGGCCTAAACGTTGAGATGCCTGGGTAAAAAGTAGTCCAAACATATATTAAGTGGTGCATAAAAGAACTTTGTTCATAATTACAAAATAAATTTCTGATTTTGATCCTTTGTTGTTTTTGCGATCCGATGAAGGTTGTAAATTTTTCAAAACCGATGCAATGTATTCAAACTTTAACAAATAGGCGCGATTAGGTCGTGCCTATTAGGTCGGCTAATAGGTACGATTAGGGCGGCTCTGAAACTACTGGATCGTTTTGTAAAAATCTTTCACCGTTGGGAAGTTACACTATCCCCGGGTGGCATAGGCTATATTCTATTTTCAAAAAAAATACTGAACCTTACTAAAACCCGTGCGAACCCAGGACGCGCCGCTTGTAGTAAATAAATCACAAAAACACACTTATACTTAGGTTATTATTCTAATTTGTTTCCTTAAAACTGACTAATTAGAGATATCTATATTAATAAATATAATGTATAGGTACCTACCTATACATTACTACCTATATTATGTAAGTGTAAGTAGGTACTAGGTACTAGGTAGGACGGTATGCGTGAAAAAATAACTAATTCTAGTGGGGCCGTGTGCCTAATTGGTTAGGAAGCGTATGTGAGTATAAAAATATAAACATTATAAACCACTCATGTGATGTGAGTGTAAATCAGTCATATTTTTTATATACTTAATCTTGTGACCTTTTGAATGTGGACCAGACGGTACCAGTATTGTCATGAAACCAAAAATATGATTTTAAATCGTCACCAAGCCGAGAACGAATGCCGACCAAACTGCCTCAGCTACAGGGTAACAACCCTACCTACCTATACCGTGACTAAAAATATGCAAGTATTGCACTGATCATAGGAATACCCGACCTGTCTTACGTACCTTTATGTAAAAACCTAGCCGTGCAGTGCCTAGCAGTGTTTTCAACAGCGTCACCATCTTATTAGCATGATGTTTACCGCATATAAGTTAATAACTCCGTTACACTAAAGTTGTATAAGTATGTATATGTACTTATATATGTTTATTGATATGGGTATATGTATAAGTATTATATCTTAAGTATATAAGTAGTTTAATATTATAACTAGTACTTGTATATGTATATATATATGTGCATATATATCTATAATATATGTAAATTCCTATACTTATAGTTTTTCACTTAATTAATTAGGTATCCTTATTTTTATAAATGCTTAGTATCATTCTACTTGAACAGTTTTGTTTTATAAAACACGCCACACCATCTTTTTTCACATCTAGGATGACTGGCAGACAATGCTATTAGCATTAAGTTACTCCTAGCACTCCATTGTTTAGTGCGAAAGTTTTAAATAAAAAAAAAATGTTTCTCACTACTAGATATTCTTGACTACGTTCTAGTTAAATATTGTGCAATGTATGAAAGATCTGAGCTGGATTTTTTCCTGTTTCTTCTGATTTGTGGCCACATAATTTTCTGAGCTTGGTCTCTTGGCCTACCACTCTCGCTTGCGTAGTAGGCAGGTACCTACACTTATAAAAAGTAGCAAATTTAATAATAAAAAGCATTTATTGATCAATATCACATATTCCAATAAAATATGTTTGTGAACATTTCACACGACACCACCTAACCCTAAACTAAGTAAAGCTTGTAGTTACTAAAGGAATCGGATAACTGATACTTATACATACTTATACACTTTTTAGGGTTCCGTACCCAGAGGGTAAAATAGGACCCTATTACTAAGACTTGCTGATTTTTTTTCGTGTTCAGTGTTGGCCCAGTAGAAAATTTACTTTAACCCCCGATTTGTAAGATAGGGTTTACGATATTCTCTAACCGCTTGCCACTGTTCCACCCACAGGTTGAGTACGTGTTTCTGGTAGGAGTCGGTGGCGGAGTGCCTCATTACACTGACTATGCGAGGCATGTCCGTCTCGGAGACGTGGTCGTCTCGACACCAGCGCCAGATCTACCTGATAAGTACGTATTCTATAATGTGTCAGTATTTATATGTCTGGGTTCTTTCTAAGAGCATTTGTAGCAGCATTATGAATTGTATTCTATCAGATAATCTCTCATCTCATTGGTTAATGTAAACTATGTAAGTAGTAGTAGGACTCATTGTAAAGGGCATGGTACTACCACCATGCTTATTTTTGCCGCCAAGCAGCTTTGCTATGTTCCGGTTTGTGGGTGCTGGTGAAATTACCAAGCACATGAGGTTTAACACCTGTATGCCTCAAGTTGATGGACGCATGGCATTGCATGAATAATTATAGGATCGGGGTGTTAGTCATGCACAAGTAAATAATATAATAAATTTATTTACTTACCGAGAAAATTACAACTAATACAAGTATTAATATAGATTTATACAAAATAATATAGTATTAATATAGTACAGTCATTGGGTATTTTTTCAACCAAATGACTGTACTAAATCCAATATGAAATAGTTGAGCTATCTACAGACCGTTGCAAAAGATCTAGAGATAGCTCAACTGATCCAAATCAGTGAACTGCTTGAAGACCTGGGTTCTGAAATATTATAATGCGCCCCAGTAGAAGCTGTATCAATATGAGAATATATTTGTGAACTTTAGTTCACGTTAGTTCATGCTTGTTTTTCTTGGGTATGAAGTTAAGTATAAATCACATTACCCGTTCCACATGTCTTGCTAGCTTATCGGTCCCATACATTTTGTATAGAAAAAATTACAAGAGAGCAGACACGCAAGAGAGCGCGGGCTCTCTTTGTACAAAACCCATACTACCATCCAAAATTCCATTACAAAATATCTGAGGCAGTAGTATGCATCAATAAGTTTGGATCACTAGGTTATTTTAAAAGGCAACAAAAGCAAGTATGCCCGGGACGGCGGCGGCGACGGTGGTCGAATAGCCGGCGGCTAAACCAACAGTAAAGCGTATTTATAAATACAATATCCATCCATCAATGCTTTGCATAAAACTTTATTTATAGAACACACTAACGTGAACGTTTAGATTTTTGAATTTTCCACCACGTAGCAAAATCACACAAAGTTATTTGGTTTTCAATAATTTCAATTAAGTAAGTACAGTCAGCTGCACTAAAATGTATACAATTCGTATAAAATGCTATCACAGCATTACAATAAACTATTGCATGGCAAAATCTCGAAATTCATGAAATATCAAAACCTCAAGTCTGAGATTTTGAGGTGTACACGGTTAGTGTCGTGTACACGGTTCATGTGTATAAATAAATGTGTAAATTGGTATGAATACATGATAAGCACCCCTGTCGGGCGTTAGGAAAACTGTTTTTGCTAGTCAAAATAACACATAAACCGCGTACACTTAAAAATCTCAGTTGACATATTTTTTGAGTATCTACCATGTAAATATTTACAGTGACGTTGTGACGTCATTTTAAAAGTTACGAATTGTTTACATTCTAGTGCAGCTGACTGTACTTACGAAACGATAAAAAGCCAAGAAATAAATAATTTGTACTTGTTTTCATTCACACTTGATTCAAGATTTAGTTTCGTTTCTGTACGCAACTGTGTTTCTGTATACAGACATCAAAGTTCATTATAATTGAACTTTGTAATAAAGTGCCTCGGATTCTATTAGCTGCAAGGGGTCAGTATGTGAATTAAATTACTTAGGTACGCACGGTCACTCTCGAACATTCGTCAGTACCTACAATCTTCAATCTGAATCCTTTGGACATGGTGCTCCATGTATGGAATAGGCGAAGGAAACTCACCAAAGGATGGGGCAGAAGCATCTTCTACCTGCATAACATAAATACTCCGGTCACCTATCTGCTTGCCTATCAATCTATCAATAGTTACGGTAAACCCCCTTAAACAGCAGCTACAATAAAACTACTTCCGAAATCTTCGGTAGGTCGCAGTAGCCATAAATACAAACAAATTTTCCTACAGAACCCAAGCTGTGAGCTACTTAACGTAAAAAAACGTGGGGTTGGTGGACATGAGAACGTTACTCCTGTTATAAAATAAATAAAGGCCGTAATTGTCCCCACATAAAATTAACCTCTCCATTTCATCCCATAGACGTCATAAAATTGGACCCCCATTCATATCATACAGTAGTTAACTTGTTTAGACTGATGAAGATATCTATAGTCTTCTACAGATGTAGGAAATGTGTGTGGTGTCAATTCAAGCATACTGATTGACTTAAGTTATTTCGTCTACTTAAGTGTAATAAAGTCGGCGTAGCCTCGAAATAGGTACACTATTTCTTTTGATCTAATTTGCAAAGAATAACTATTTCAACTTTATACCGAGGCTACCACCAGAGCTGTTATTAGTACCAGGTAGGATCTTTATGGTGCTACTTTTTGGACCAAATTATGGTGCTAATTTAGAAAAGTACAACGAAACCGAACCATTTAAGGTATCTTAATGTGTAGGTGGTATAACTGCGTAGGATTACCTATAATTCCTTTTGAAGAATACCAAGGCATACAACGTCTTTATCGGACTCATCATCGTCGTCAGTCCGAAGAAGTCCACTGCTAGGCTGAACATAACGATTTTGAGCCTTCATCGCCGTTTACGTGCACTAGGACGTACTAAAAAAAATTATTATTATTATAACGTATATAAGTAGTATATTTATTTCATACTAGCGGCCGCTCGCAGCTATGCCCGCGTGGCACTTTTTTTCCCGTCCCCGTTATTTTTTCAGGATAAAAAGTAGCCTATATGTTATTCCAGGTTGCAATCTATAATTATTCCAAATTTTATCCAAATCGGTCCACTGTATAGAGCGTGAAAGAGTAACAAACATCCATCCTTCCATCCTTCCATCCATCCATCCATCCATACTTACAAACTTTCGCGTTTATAATATTAGTAGGATCGCATGACATGATATATAACGTTTTTTTCCTCTCAGATCAGTATACGTTTTCTGCGAGAAAGCAGAGCGGAACAGCAAAGGCGGTTGGGATTATGAAGTGAAGCCTTATAAGCCTGTGGACCCCATGCTTCAGGATATTGCTATTCGGCTGACCAACTCAAAGGCTCTTTGGGATTCTTTCGTCAGTGAAGGTACAACCAATTACCTTTTATATATGAAATATCAGCTTTACCTTTAAGATAAGACTAGAGGAAATGCGTGTGGTTTCGTCAAAATGTGGACACCGACTGAAAAAGACCGATACAGGCCTGGAGAAAATGTGCCATAACACATTTTTGTCCACAGTCGGGTAATCGAATATCCATAACTTACTGCGCAGAAGCATTATTATTATTAACAGATCTGCGAGGCACGACAATATCCTTGACAATGCTTGTTTTAGATTATGTGTGAGTGTGAGTTTAAACGGTACAAGTAGCATGAGTGAAAGACTTGAAATCTTGTTGCCGAGTCGAAGATAAATGAAAGTGAGGAAGCAACTGCCGTGGCTCAAACTCGAACACGGACATTAGATTAGATGGCCAAAATAGACTAATTGATCCATCTCGTATTAAAACGAACAGTCAGCTGCATTGGAATGTATCAATTCTTAACTTTCAAAATAGTGTCACAACGTAACAGTTAATATTTTCAGGGTAAAAATGCAAAAAATAAGTGAGCTCATTAAAGGTTGTCTGGAAGAGATCGCTTTCAGCGATAAGACCGCCCATTGTACTTCTGGTTTCTTAGTTGTAATTTGATTGTTCTAATTCGTGTTTTAATGGTGAACAATAAAGCTATAATCTATCTATCTATCTCATCAACTAACTACAGGTATTTGAGTTTCTACCGTCTAAAAGTTTATATTAAATGTTGTGATAGCATTTTAAAAGTTAATAATTATATACATTCTAGTGCAGCTGACTGTACATTAAGACAATCGGAGGAAATCATGTTAGCAAATAGAAAAAATAAGAGTAAAATCCGTTCTGTATTTTCCGCCATTTGCGCGCAGTAACACAGACGCGACGGGGGACTTTACTGTAGTGTAGTGTAATTAAAAATACTATAGACGTCCAAACCTCATAAAGAAGAATGAAAAACAACGTTTTTACTGTTTCAGCTATAGTTCATAATCATAGTTATTGCCGTACTGTAGTTAATAATATTGCTTAATTATTAGCCGCGTTATTATTAGCTGTGCATGTTTTAAATCTAACCACTATATGTTTCAGTTTATATCATAGTATTCATTGGTTATAAATGTTTAGATGGCGTAACAGCTAGAGTCAGTATTAACATCCACACAAACCTTATTAGGTTCTACTATTGGTTAGTAGAACAATGTGAAACATTGTAATAAACCTTATTTTTGAGAAATAAATAAAAAAGGCTGTCGTAGCTGTCTGAGAATTTCAATTGCTATCCGATTGAAATTCTCAGACAGCTACGACGACAGTGTATCGTAAATTGTTTAACCGACGTTTTAAAATAAATCACCGTGAAGATTTTAAGCAGAATAGACTAGGATATTTGATAGTCGTCACAGCTCTGTTCGTACTAGCTCTCTGTGTGTGTTCTGTGCTTCGTTTTTAGAGTTCCGTACCCAAATGGTAAAACAAGACACTATTACTAAGACTCCGCTATCTGTCTCTCCGTCTGTCACCAGGCTGTATCTCATGAACCGTGATAGTTGACATTTTCACAGATGATGTATTTCTGTTGCCGCTTTAACAACAAATACCAAAAAACAATAAAATTAATATTCAAGGGGGCTCTCATACAACAAACGTGATTTTTTTTGCCGTTTTTACTATAGATAATGGTACAAAAACCTTCGTGAGCGAGTCCGACTCGCACTTGGCCGGTTTTTTCTTCGGTTGTGGGTTCGTTGCTCACCTAGAACAAATATTTGTGCGATGAAACACAAATGGTTGTTCTGTGTGTTAGTATTTTATTGTATTCTAATATGTCAATTATTATCTGGTTCCCGTAAAACAAGCTTTGCTAAGTTTGGGGCTAGATAATGTTGCGTAAATATCTCCCAATATTAATGCATATTACTATTATATATTTTATACTTGCAATTTGTCTAAAATGTACAGACACGCATTTCCATATTAACTTAGTTATTTTAAGTAGATGTAATGGCATATTTTATATAGTATTTGTTTTTAGGTCTAAATCGCCTAAGAGATGTGCCAGGGCGCTGGGAGCAACCTGAAGGAGCAATAGACCGGCTGTGTATGGAAGTTGGGGAGGGTGCTTACATTGAAGTATCGCATCCCGCTCCCAAAGGCGATCAGATGTATGTATTTACTTTATTTATGTTTTTCTAGCGGCCGTTCGCAGCTTCGAACGCGTGGCAGCTTTTTCCCGTTCCCGTTATTTTTTTGGGATAAAAAGTAGCCTATTATGTTAATCCAGGTTACAATCTATATTTATTTCAAATTTCATTTAAATCGGTCTACTGGTTAGAGCGTGACAGAGTACAAACATCCATCCATCCATACTTACAAACTTTTGCGTTTATAATATTAGTAGGATATTAGGATATACTTACCTAAGAGCAAGAAAGTATAAGAAACTATGGTGATAGGTCAGTGTGACGATTGCGTTACGGAAGGCGGGCGGACGTCTCAAATTCAGTATTAATTTTTTTTACGCAAGAAGTAGATGGAAAAATCATAATTGGCCTACCTAATGTTGAGCGGATATCTTTCTATAACGATTTACATATCACCGCTTTCCATGCATGGTGGCAAACCCTCTGAATTTGGGGGAGGCATATGTCCTGTAGTGGACATATTTATAATAACGGAAACTAAGGGGAAGATCGTGGTTTCACTTTCCTTTCTTAGTACACCTTTCTTATTATTATAATTGGTATATCTATTACATTTCATAAGAATTGAAATGCATCACATCCCGAGAAAGTATTTATTGTTGTTAATTTACAAATGAATGACGAATTGAACAGGAAAATTACCAACTTACTATTATAGCTACGCAAATAAGCTAATAATTTTGTAATATTTTTTGTTAATGACGTACATCTATTCAACACGAGTATAACCTTAAAAGGATTAGTTACTACTTGGAAACCAGAAGCTATCTGGTTCCCCACTTTGCCATCACTTTTTTGTGGTAAATACATAATATATAATAATAACCCCACAAATCTCAGCAAAGTTGGGTACCAGATATCTGTCGAACATATTTTTTTTAAATACATACAATTTAACATGTTCATCACACAGATGTCCTTGGTGTGAGTTTTTTTTACATTGATCCCCAGTGAAGTAAAGAAGATTGTCTTACATATTTGTGGCCCGCATTTTCCTCCTTTCGGGATAACATCTTCTAGCTAGTCTTTAAATGTCCTTGTGTTATATGCATGCAAAAGCATTTGTGGCTTGTGCGGCTGTGACAGCATACCATGGATACGTCTCGTCTGTGCTCTCATATGGTCTGCTTTTATGGGGAAATTCGGTAGACGTGAATAAAGCTTTCCGGGTTCAGAAAAAGTGTGTGAGGGCTATCTTTGGTGTTTGGTCTATGGAAAGCTGTAAACCGTTATTTAAACAACTTCATATATTACCGTTGACTTGCATGTACATTAGAGAATTATGCATTCTGGTGAAACAACACCCGGAGTATTTCAGGAAACAATCTGAAGTAATGGCTAGGAATGCTTCATCCAGAAATCCATTTAAGCTGTACCTACCTCATCTAAAGCTGGAAATCTATAGGAGAAATGCCTATGTGAATGCTATAAGGGTGTATAATAAACTACCAAACTCATTTAAAGACCTACCTTATAATATGTTCAAAAGTAAACTGACAAGATGGTTAGCAGATAGCTGTTTTTATGACATCAATGAATTTATGAATTATTCTAATAAATCTTGACTGACATTTTATTGAAATATTGTAATTGGCATTAATTTAATTAGCTAAATAGTTAGGTAGGCTCTTATAATAATATTAATTAATCTGTGAGTAGGAAGATAAGCTGATGGTTTAGATTCCAGCATATAGGTAATTCAGTTATAAATCTATGTAAGGGTAGGTATTTAATAATTTCATATAATTTGACTCAGCATAAATTGACATTGTAAGTAATTTTGTTAAATGTTAGACTCAATTAGGGATTATTTGACATTTGCACACTATTTTCTAGTAGGACATAACGGAATCTTATGTAAACCCCAACACCAAGAATATTGTATCTGTACCTATGTTCAAGCAAATAAATTTCTGATTTCTGATTTACCTTCCCTATTCAATATAATTAGACTTTTCATAGAAATACAATACAGATTCTCTATTAATATTATCTATTTATTGAAAATGTTCTTACCTTGTTTTGTTATTATTTATTATTGGATTCAATCAGTGTCTTTACGCTTCATATAGCTATTATTAGTAACAGGAAACTCAATTTTATGAATGAAGTCGGAAAGCTAAATGTAAACATAGATTTACTACGAATAAAGGTTATTGTGGGATTAACTTTTACTGTATTGTAAACAATACTAATAATATGCGCATGTGGTTTACGTATGTAATGCGGTTTATGCCTCGTGGGTTTTACCGTTTTACGTGGTTTTACATAATTTACATGAAATTAATCTTACTAGGGTTTTTGCCGTTTAAAAGAAATCAGAAATCAGAAATTTATTTGCTTGAACATAGGTACATATACAATATTCTTGGTGTCGGGGTTTACATAAGATTCCATTATGTCCTACTATAAAATAGTGTGCAAATATCAAATAATCCCTAATTGAGTCTAACATTTAACCAAATTACTTACAATGTCAATTTATACCAAGTCAAATTATTTATGAAATTATTAAATACCTACCCTTACATAAATTTATAACTGAATTACCTATATGCTGGAATCTAAACCATCAGCTGATCTTTCTACCCACAGATTAATTAATGTTATTATAAGAGCCTACCTAACTATCTAGCTAATTAAATTAATGCCAATTACAATATTAAAATAAAATGTCAGTCAATCGATCGAAGAGCATCAATCGATGCGCAGGCTGTCTTATGATACTGATGGTGATCATTCCAACAGCCTTGCTTTGGAGGTTTTAAGTTGTCGTTCTTCGCTAACCAGCTGTGACCTTTGTAACAGGCCTGAGGACAGGTTACACATTTTAGTTCTGATTCCACGTTCTGACTTTTTCGTCATCAGCTACTACGTCCACTAGTGGACTCCCCCATATTTAGGGGGGTATTGCCATAGTCACCTCTACTGCTGCGTTCCCTTAGTCGCCCTGTTACGACATCCACTGGAAGTAATGGAGTGAGTCCCATTCTAAACTACACGGACTCCACACTAGCTTTTATTTGTGGGTATCAGTTACACTAAATCTAGACCATGAAGTCATGCAAACATTTGTTAAAATTATGGTTCCTTAACTAATGTAGAGCACCGGTGGTCTAGTGGGAGTGACGTGTTCTGATCCTAAGGTCGTGGGTTCGAATCCAGTTGTGCACCAATAGATTGTGAGAAAGAGAAAAATGTATGTGTGCAATGCCAGTGCTCTTAAACGGTGAAGCAAACCAGTTAGCATTCTAGCAGCAGCGATGGGCTTGCCACCTGTCACGTATGGAATACCAAGTACTGCCTCTGATTTAGTACCCGCAGACATCCAATTCTCTCTATCCTTTGCTTTATATATATATATATATATTTATCTTTATTTGGAACTAAAACATGGCACAGGTTTGTAGAAAAACAATAGTATCTGCAAAAGTTTATAAAACTGTGTCGCGAACATTAACGCTCTCCTCCGAATTTGTCCCACCATTCTCTCTCATAGACATCGAGATCCACATAAGTAGTATACTTGTGTTATTTTATATTATTATGAAATACCTTCATAGCTTATCCTAACTAAAGGAACATACAAAATATAAACGCACTTGCCAAATACCCCTTATTAGCAGTTGCACAGAGATCGTCAACCCCATTAACTTGTTCATTTTCATGTTGTTACAGAGACAGCGCAGGCGGTTTACGCGTACACTGCGCGCCCGTAGCAGGAGGTCGTGCAGTCGCGTGCGCAGGAGAAGCACGCGCAGCCTTCGCTGCACACGTACGCGCTAAGGCTTACGACTGTGAGCTAGATGCCGTACTCGACAGCGTCGTTGGCAATAGGAAGGACTGCTTCGTCTCTGTCAGAGGTACGTCTTCTTATTATATTTACGCATCATCAGGCTGAAGAAGTCAGTCATACAAGTTGAATGGTTTATTGAAAAAAATGGTACCTAGGTAGTCATTTCGAACACCTACTAACATGAATTAAAGGATATTAAAACAATGCATTTTATTAATTTTAGACATCATGTTTTAGGGAAACATTTATCGCTTAAGACATACACAATCGATATCTAAATAGAAATATTATTACTTTTATTTTCCAAAACGTCCGGGTTCGATTCCCGAGCTGAGTACATTTTTTTTTCAATGTATGAATGTAGTTTTTCTTTTTACCAAAATCGACGACATGGTTCCTAAGAACGGATCTTCGTATGTCTTATAGTTTTAGACTTTCCCATACTGACCGGTCTAAATGTTACACCTAGGGACTCTCCCATATCTGGCGGGTTTGCCATAGTCACAACGTTTGACAGGTGAATTGCTAATTACAGGTATTGGTGTACAGTAGGTACTCAGGAGGTGTCATCATAAAATAACGTCACAACAGTTTCCGAAGACTTTTTTGCCCGTCCATTGGTCATTCATGACAAACAATTTATATTAATGGGATCACAATTTTTCCTAACCTAACTTCCTATTTGCTAATTAAATACCACATTTGGTCATCGTTTTGGATGACTTGCTATATTGGTCATGCAACGTCATTTTACGTAGAATGAATGAACTTGAGCGATTTAGGTAAAATACCATGATTCAAAGTTTAACCGCGGGCCGCAATAGCTTTTCATTTACCTCTACGTAATTTTGTATGAGTTTCTTAATTACCTATGCGAGGATAATAAATCAAATAGATTTATGACGGCAACATACGTTCGTTTTGTACCAAATCATATAATTATGATATACCTACCTAGTATATATTTTATTTTGAACGAAATCTTACTTGATTATTATTTTAAAATATATTCTCGTGGCAGACCACCACGGAGATTTCGTGACGAGTTATATGCACATCTTCCAGGCTGGTCCAACTTGGCCAGGGACAGAGAAAGGAAGAGAAGTGGAATAAGGGTAGGGTGGCGTTTGCCCTGCAACTACAATACCTACATAATCGCAAATATATTTGAAAAATTAAATTAAATTTTTTGCTGATAACAATAAAATTTACTAACTTAAAATTTATGACTTTATGACTGTGACTAATTCCAATAATAATTGACCACAGAGTTGGCGCTAAATAAAAGAAGTCTGATAGAAAGTTTCATACAGATTTATTTAATATTTAAATCATTATCCCTAAAAAAAGAAGCTACTAAATATATCAGCCTTAACTATATCCGATTTAAAAAATGTAAAGATATAATGAGGATCTTCGGCGTAATGAGCAGAATAGCTCCCAAAATGCAGTAATTGCTCACTTTAAGATTTATACAGGCGAGGTATTGTTCGCAAAACCACTTAGTTTATGTCTAACCGCTTGTGGCATTTACCTACATCTTAGCTATTACGCCCTCTTCTCGGTTCTGGCTATGAACGGAAACTTGGATGGCCTAATTTATTTATATAATACCACACGTATACTTACGATATACTTACATATTTTATCGTTTTCCAGGTATTGCAGACTATCGCGATGGAACCCGGGGCAAGGATTGGCAGCCTCACGCGGCTCTGGCCGCAGCTGCAGTTATGAAGGCCATAGTATCCGCAATGGACCCGCCTACTGACTAGAAAGATACCTGCCATTTTTTGAATATGCTAACTAGACTTCACTTTTCACAAATTATATATAGAAGTTATACTTTATCAATGAAAAGTTGCCCCATTAATCTTTACTGAGAGGTGGCCTAAATAAACAAAATTCAAACTGAGTTATGCTGAGCGGTTTATAAATATAACTATCAATATGAGATACATAAGTAAAATTATAAGGTAACTCTTGTACTGCAATACCCTACCCGGCCAATGTAGGCACAATACAACGGATCTTTGTGGCTTTAAAGTTTGTCTGATATCGCTCAAGCTCCTTACAAATGTAAAAGCGCAACCGAGGCACATGTTATATGTTTCGATAGTTTAGTCTGAGCTTCCTTTTAATATGTATAATTAAAACCTACCTGGTCTAACGAAGCATTGTAATTGTTATAGACTTTAATATATATTTAAAAAGAACGGTCGCACTAAGTTTACAGTAAGTTTGGAACTGCAGACTTAATGCGAAAACAGAAATGGTAATATAAATAAAAACAATAGTAATAACTATACCTAGCTGTTCGTTCCGGTTGTGACTATAGCCACAAAGTTCCGCTTTGACTATTGTATAGTAATGTATTTGCCATGAAAACGTTACCTTACAATTGTAGTTTCAATAAAAAAAGACTACACAAGTGTTCTGAGATGTAGGTACTTGTAACCAATTTTACTCAATTTTTCGTAGATAAATTATAATTATATTTATAAGTACTTTAACTATATCTACCTACTATAAAATAAAGTAGAAATCGGTTCTAATATTTACTCAATTTTCTTTTAGGAAATTTTTAGGTCTGACTATGTATCTTGAAAGGTACTGTATAAAAAACTAAGTGAATTTTCGACAAGTCAAGGTTAACATTTTAATCTAATTTACAAGACTTACTTGCCTTATATTCGGCTGTTACACTTACAACCTTATAAAGTTTATTGTAGTAGCGTATGTAATATTATCATGTATTCATTATTTACATAATACGAATATGCCTACCTACCTAGTGTATTATTACCTAGTATTTATATTTTGATGTATTTATTAACCCGAAGTAATATAATTATTTATATTTTTTATAATAATAAGATTAACAATATCAAAAAGTGATGTTGCTCCTGGACCAGTTAATTCAATTTTTTTGTGTAAATGTGAATTTTGGATTTAATTATTGTTTTTTCAATTTAGTTGAGATCTTGAAAGTTTTGTGATATTTGTCGAATGTCATATTTTATGTCCCAAGGATTACTATTCACCTTATAGCAGATTCTCGTATCCCTCAATTTTATGATAAAAAAATAGAATCTAGCTCAATTTGTCTTCCTGACACAGGCCAAACATCTGCCAATTTACATAATAACCAATTACAGGTTTACATACCAATTTACAGGTGGCTGTAGAATCATTCCGTGGTTAGTCCTTTTCACCTTTGGGATGAATTCTGTGAAAAGTTCAGGCTACTCAACCTATGTGAAAAAGACTAGCTAATCATTTTGCTACTATTAACATAAGCAATGTTTATCTATTTGAGCTTAGAAAGTACCTTAGAATTAAAATTTAGTATGTTTAACAATATTTATACACTGTTATCTCACTGCCATAAATGGCCTATTTAAATAGAAATTAAATTGTTATGATAATTAGATCAATCTGTTGTGAAATAAAAACCAAAGTTTAGACTTTTGGCTGTTTTTTGACAACCTTGGGTCTAGTCGCCTAAAATGTGAATTAAGTATATAATTATTTATATTCTACATAAATAGGAATAAGATACACTGGTGTTGTTCATTCACAAAGTTTTATCATGTTGATTTATTATTCCAGAATTAATAGTTGGTTATTATTTTGTTAGTGTTGCGTTTATTCTAACTTAGGTAGGTATTATACCTACACGCTTTTAGTTTTTTTTGCTTCGCATTGTTTGCATATTTTTAATTAATAAATATTATTAGCTTGCATTTTTCTGCATTGTTTTATATCACCAAGCACAAATAAACGATTCTCAAATCAAAACTTTTTTATAATTTACTATAATACCTAACGATAGAACGCGGCGAGAATTGAAAGACAGTAAATAGGTGGAGATAATAAAAGAAGAGTAGGCATTGAAGAGAATTGGCCTTCGTTTTGCAGTGGAACACTACAACAGGTTTTAATGAAGAATAATTACTATCTTTATTAATTGCCTTACTTAATTTGATGAGCAAAACAATATTTAAAGAGGCACACAGTATCTCCTGAACACCAAGCCAATCCACCTGGCAAGGGTGTTGACTACACTTGGTGTGTGAACTCGTCTGCAACTAGGCTACTGGGGGGCCCTTTTTGGGTGAAGGAGTGGTGGTTCCTAGTCAAGCCAGGCGATGTCCCCCAGGAAGGAAGCTTATGTGGTAACAGCAAACTCTTCCACTATGTGGAAGACCTATGCCTAGAAATGGACTTTTTAAGCTGATATGAATATTCAATTCTTATTTGTATGGCCTTTGCAGGGTTGCCCACAACATTCACCTTGGTATGACCAAGGACTTCCTTGGATAGCCCTAGCCAGATAAACAATAATATTAATAATTAGTATTTTATTGCTTCTCCTTGACACAAACATGGGCTTCTAAACATATAATACCATTTTGTATACTAAAGAATTGTCAGCAAATGGGCTGGGAATGTTGATAATCTTCATCATTTTGTTGCAAACATTTATCCTCCTTCAAAGTTCCAAGGACTCCAACATTGTCTAGATTTATTCTGTGCCTAAAAACAATTTTTAAAATGTTAGTTCTTTATCGTAACAATATTATTCCACCACCCCCAAATACAACAAACCAAATAATAATATGGTTGCAGTAAGTACAAAATGGAAGTATAGGAAATATTTTTAGGACAAACTCAAGCCTGGGATATGTAACATACACAGGGGCATTTTAGTTACTTGTGTAGGTAACTAGGGCTACAAGATTTAGAAAATAAAAAAAGAAGCATGAAAGTTTACTTGCAGATAAGTTTTTGTAAAGCTTGAAAAAGGGTTAGCAGTAGTTGGCATAAACAAAAAAAGCTTGACATTATAAAGTGACATAGGTAACTCTTGAACCATATTGACGAGTTTCAGAAGACCCTAATTCGCAATTATGTTTCATCAACATCAGCTGTTAAAAAAGCATTGAAATTAAACAAATGGGTTCCTATCTGGAATTCTTTTGTTATTTTTGTTGACACATGACTTTTTCTATCGAAAAGTCGAATGAAATTAACCGTACTTAAGGCAGAAGTCTCATGCAAATGAGGCAGTCTAGGCCTTGGGGTACATACTATAAAAAAATACCAATAGATAGACAAAAATCAATGTAATTTCTTACCAATGTATTACAAACAGTGACAGAGTTAATTTTAAGCACCTGTATGGGGGTTAGATGCACGATCACAACTTTATAATATTTCCTGCGTTGTTGAGCAAATTAATTGAATTTGACAATCAATTTTAGGCTCATTGATTAGTAGGGTGCACACAAAAGCAATTATCAGTTTAGAATTTTAGATGTTACTTGCATCACTCTTTAGAAGCATGGCGCTGTTGGGCAGCCATCAAGGTTATTGTTGATCTTCTATAAGTTGACAAAAAACATCATTCATACAACCATGTCAATTTGACACAACATAAAAATTCAGTAATTTCAAAAGTAAAGATGGGTTTGTTTCTTTTACATTCAAAGCTTAAAGACTTATTTACTTACCAACATATTTAACTTCATCAAAAGCTTTTCTTGCTTTCTTTAGTTCCTCATTCATGGTGAGTAGATCTTTCACCCGGGCATATTTTCTTGGATCCTTTCTTACTAAGAAAATAATGTCTTCAACCTGAACTCTACCTGTTCTGCCCACTTCCATGGCCCTGTAGAAGTAGATTAACAATATAAACAAAGAATAAGATCATTAATCATCATCATTAAGATATAGCAAGAAGATTGCAATGGAGGGCCACATAAAAAACCCCTGGTTTGTGAATGAAAATTAAGGATTGTGAATGGCAACCACAACCACGAGACGAAGGAAAAAAGAAGATATATCAGACCAAGGTGGCAGATGCTCATAAAAGGGCTGATCATATCTCTAGATACAAAGATAACAGATGAGCACTACAAATAACCTAATGGAAGAGCACTAAAAGAAAAAAAACAGAGACCAAGTAGACCAAAAAAGTGATAGGCTAATCTATTTAATGTACACAACAGTAAATAATCTGTTATAATAATGTGTATTGTGAGAGTGTGCAATATACAAGCATAGATAATGAGAAAATTGAATTTCATGCATAATTTTAGACATAGATTGTAAAGCCAAGTAGGTACCTACGTAAGTATGTACGTAAGCTATGCTACGGAATGTACCTGTGTGTCGTTTCAGTAATAAATTCCATGACCAAGTCTTCTAAGAAATCTACACTCTCAGTGTATGGGTTTTGGTCATCACCAAAGCCATACATCATACACCTTAGTTCTTTGCTAAAAAGCCTCTTTCGCCCAGAAGCAGTTGCACCAAGCTGCTGCTCAGTCTCGTCGTCATCGATTTCATTCTAAAAATTTTGTAAAGAACGTATTAATTACCTACTTATAAGTGAAATGCCCATCAATCTAGGCTGTAGTTAACAGATGATGTCTACTCTTGTATTTAAAATAGTGAACCACGTCACTGGTTTCATAATTTCTGTAACTAGAATTAGGGCCCTGGAATTTGTTCTGTGATGTTATCTAAGTTCAATAAATTGAAATTGGTAATTTCTTACTTGTTCAAAGTTTTCTGGAGTTTCTGGAGTAGGAGTAGTCATGATGTTTTTTGTTGTTTTGTTTGCGCACAGACAGAATATTAATTTGTTTGTGTGTACTTAGTTGTCCATCACAATCATCACATACAAAAATACAAAGCACGTACAATGTTTGTTGCTATTGCAAGGGCTGCCACTCTTACAACTACTATTGTAAAAAGTAAAGTACTCGATGCTCGATCGAATTTCCGGGGCCATGTAGCCTATTTTTTTTAAACTGATATAGCTTCTAGTAGCTTTTTTAATCAGCCCTACTTTTTAATCAGAAAGCCAAAAACCTATGAAAAAATAGAAGAACTTAGTCTAAGTTTATTTTAAGAACTATATGTTGCGTGCTTTGGTTTGGATTTGGAAAAATCCCAACCCCCAAAAAAGTAGTGAAACAAATAGGTCGAAAGTAGGGTAAATTACCCTAAAAATGAGGAAACGTTATGATCAGTCAACACTCTGTCCGTATGCCCTCAAAACGGGTGGTGTGATTACACAGCCAGGAATTTGTCTACATCTTGGCATCCAATTCCATGGTCGTGTATTTCATGGCTGTGCTTTCCAGATCGTAGAAAATATTGTACACCCTTGGAATAACACGACCATGGAATTGGATGCCAAATCTTAGGTCTCGTTTACACTTACTTCCTAAGGCGGATCCGACTTGGATCCGACTTGGAACCTAACCTAACCTAACCTAACCTAGGTTAGAACATAAAAAAAATGCGCGAGGCGAGCGTGCTGCAGGAGCAGCCGCCGAAGTGCCAGGAATAAATATAAATGACCTGCCTACACTAATCTCAAAATAGGATGGTACAACTTAACTCTTTAGTGGCGTCTAACTAAACGAAGCCTACGTTTTCATTTGACCAATCAGAGCAATGCTCGCTAATTCCCAGGTCGTGTATTCCATGGTTATACATTCCCTACACGTGTAGGGAATGTATGTACAACCATGGATTTGGTGTATATATTTTGGCTGCGTATTCCTGCCGCCTGCGCATTCTTGCTGTGAATTCCATTGTTGTACATTAACCGGACTCGATCTGACGATAAGCGCTTTGTTTTGTACACAATTTTGCATTTTGTTCTATTATTACTATTATATTAAATTATTTAAACATGAATCCTATGACGTGAGTAATAGCTTTTAAGTATTGGTATATTATTTAGCTAGTAGGTATGATCATATACTAGAAAATGAAGGTAAAATTCTCGGTGAGAAAATCTGTGTAGAAACTACAGACAGGCTCTGAATCAACAGTTGCCTACCTAGGGTCAAACCTAGTTTCTTCTACACGATTAAATTTAGCACAATCACAACTGACTTCTGTTAGTCTGTTCTATGTGTAGTAGGTATTGGAGATTTCAGACTTTCTACAGATTATAGTTCTAGTAGTAGGTACGTTCATGTTTTGTTAGACTAGTTTAAAAAAATGTATGTGCTTAATTTTGTTCATTACAGAAATATCAAAAACGTGCTGAAGTTAAGTGAAAGGGAACTTTCTAACAATTCTAAAAGTTCTTGGCATGATCAATATAAGGACAGCGCTTGGGTGTTTGTTGGCGGCTTGCCCTATGATCTTACAGAAGGTGATATCATTTGTGTTTTTTCTCAGTAAGTTATAAAAAATCCAATATTTGAATTGCTTACAAACCCTTTTTAAGTGCTGAATGTTAAATATTTCGTGTAAGTACAATAGTTATTTTAATACTTAAAAGTATGTTTTTTATTTTACAGATATGGCGAGATTGTCAACATCAACTTGGTTAGAGATAAAGCAACAGGCAAATCTAGGGGTTTCACATTTATATGCTATGAAGATCAAAGGTCTACTATACTAGCGGTGGATAATTTAAATGGAATCAAGGTAAGATAAAAATCTTGGTTTTTATTACATTAGTGCTTAATTTAGTGCATAACAAGAGGACCAAGTTTGATGGTCTCTGATGACTTAGTTTTCTGGGCTACCATCATGATTTAATGACTGCTAAAGCAGGAACAATCAGCTTAACATACCATAGACTTTTAAATCCACTAGCAGAACATTGCTTCACATTGTTGATTGGTTAGGAATGACATGGCAAGTATCTGTCAAGGGCCACAAGTGCTACTCTGCATTTGCAGCACTGATTTTCAGTGACACCACGAATACTATGCAGGGTGGACACATAAATTGTTGAAAGTACTAGCCAAACCAGTCCAACCAATAGAGCTTTACTTAGTCAGCTCAAAATGAAATATGTTCTTACCCACCAACTCTCTTTCGTCTCGTTTCTTTTTAATTATTTCAGATATTAGGCAGAACCATAAGAGTAGATCACTGTGAACAATACAAAGCTCCAAATGCAGATATGTCAAAGATAGATGAGGTGACAGCGTCCATTAGAATGGAGGGCTGTGCCCCATCCATCCAGGCTGCTCCTGTTAAAACAATAGTTAAGCAGGTTCGTAATTTAATGCTAATAAGAAAGTTTTATTGTTCCTAATGTTGAACCTTTAAAATGTGATTTTATAAAATGTAATATTAAAGTAAGTTTCAATAGTAATATAAGTAAAAGGTAATACAGATACATATTTCAGGAAAAAGTTGAAAAGAAAGAGTCCAAAGTAAAGAAAAAGAAAAGTAAAGAAAAAAAGAAAGACAAGAAAAAGAAGAAAAAGCGAAGTAAAAGTTCAGAGTCTTCTGGTTCTAGTGATGACTGATGAGTATTTCAGTAGGTAATTGGGAAACTTAAAATATTTATGTAAAAGAAAAGAAATCAAAATAAAACTTAATTTTCAAAAATACTTTATATGACTTAAAACAAATTAAACATTTTGTTAAAGTTGAGATCAAAATTACCTTATTATTATTTCTAGAATTTCCAATATAATTAGTAATTAAATACAGTAGACACAATACATGATAGAAAAAGAGAACATTGGTTACTTAGTGTATAAATTCATAACTAGAAAGAAAGAGAAATATGCACACGAATTGTTCTGATTACAAATAGCATAATATAATAAATTTAATCAAATCGTGAATAAATAGAAAACGTAATATTAAATATCTTTCGGCTACTATCAAAATATTTACACCCACATATTAATTTTCTCCACATTAGCAATAAAAATCACAAGTAATACAAGTATAAATAGGTTCAAAATGCATATGAAATAGCTGAGTTATCTGCAGGCTGTTCTGTTGGAAATGATCTAGGGATAGTTCTACTAATCCAAATCATTACCTAATTTACCAGTTGTATCATACCAAGATGCTGGCTACATTTCCCCACTGAATGGCATTGTTGAAACAGATACTATAATACCACAATGGGCCTTGGTACATCACGGACCTAGTTAATTTTTTTGTATAATGATACTAGATTTTCAACAGCTACATTTCAATACACACACAAACTGTTAGTGAAACTTTTTTTTTCAGACAGTTCATGTGTAACTACTTGCCAAAAATTACTTTCAGCTTCTCAAATACAGCATCATCACCATAAGCAATGAGCCCTCCAGAGTTACAATAGGCCTGTGGTTCCAGATCTCTAGGGTCATTGTATGTCAGTGGTAGTGCTGTGGTGTAGTCAAGAATCTCTCCACCCTTGGCTTTGAGTATGGCATGAGGAGCACATGTATCCCAACGGAATGTGGTACCTTTTGATAAAATATATCCAGCAGCTTCACCTGAAATTTTATTTTAAAGATATTAACCCTGAAAGCTTCTCAAATAATAATAGGATATAAGGAAATGCTCAGATCAATAGTTACTGAAGATAATAAGTGATATTGACTCTCACCTAAAGCAACTTTCATGAGCTTGTGACCAGCACCAGGCAATGATTGTACATCCCAGCCCAGTTTCTGGATCTGTGCAACCACTTCAGGTTTCTCAGCAGCACTCATAAGAAATATGTTACTCTTCTCATTGTTTTTCACTTCAGACACACCCCATTTGCGGACATCACCATAGCACAAGCCCCAGACTATTCGACCTAGTGATTGGCCACTGAAAACAAAATGTACTAGGTATAGTTTCATGGATGTAAAGTTCCATGTTATTGGTAATCCCTATTTGAAATAAGTCTTACTTGTCATAAAATGGCTGATTTATAACTCCAAATATTGGATCCCCGGTGGACTTAAGATATGCACCAATAAGAACAGTTACACAAGGGAGTCCTGAATCAGCATCAGATTGTCCATTTACACCAGCAATAAATTCTGCAGTTGCATCTAAAATGAAAACGTTACAATATGATGATATCATACAGACTCTGAGATAAATTATTGCGTTGCAATGCTGAAACTCACCAATAGGGTCAATCCAAACTCCCACGTCTAAGGGATTTATATAAGGAATATCTAATGGCAAAATTTTATCAATATTAAGGTTTATTTTGCAATGTGCAGCCTTTGCCATACGCTTTGCTGCAGTCGGCGATACAAGGGTACTCAATAATTCTGTGGTTTCCACCTCAGTTTCTTTGAGTTCTATAGTAACCCCGCCTATATCAGCGCACTCTTCCCCACTCACACTATCAGCCAGGCGCTCGCAATGCATCTCTATTTCATGCTTAGCACAAACTTGAGCTAAAACATCGGCAATGGTTTTGAAGTCTTTTTCGAAGCGAGTGTTAGCCTCTCCGTCGCCCTTTTCAGCCACTACTAGGGCTTCTGAACTATAGCCGCAACAAGATCGCGCAATAGTCGCGGCTTTTTCTGACGCATGTAACAAGGCTTTTACAATATCTGCCATCACGGAACCTAGCCAAGAACCTTCGCCGTATGTCCAAAATAAAGTTATTTAAGTTTTCATCACAATGGCACAGCATAAACAAAACAAACAATCCAATTGAATTATAAAAATAAATATGCTGTCGGAACGGAATATAAATTTCGGTTCGATACTAAACCAAATTATAAATAAACAGATACTGTAACTGTATGGCTGTATAAATTGAGTCCGGTCATTGCACGACCCTGAAAAATAAAACACAGTCATTGAAAGTGCGGGCAGGTATGGATCTCATGCCTTCTCTCTAAAAATTTGGGAAGTTTTTATTAATTTTTGCTTACACACGTCGGAGGCCCCCGTTGCCCGAGGCCCCGTATAATAATAATTGATAGGTACCTACCGCAGATACGGCGGTAGCTACGCCCCTGCGCCTGAAGCCTGCAATACATGTTGGCCGAGCTAAGGCCAACGCGAGCGTAGGCAAATCGATGCAAGGCAAGTGCTACCGTCTAGACGTTTGGCAAGTCTACACATACTATTGCAAGCGGCCAATGGCTGAGTTGGACGAGTGAAGCTGCCCACACGTTGGGTGCTGTCAGTTCGCGTTGTGCATTCGAACTACCTACATGGTTATCCGGTATTTATTTGGTTCGAACAATATGGACGTAGAAGTTGTTGCAGCTGCTGCTATTTATTTGATGAGCACGTTTATTAATTACGTCTTTGTATACCGGAAGAAAGTTGTAAAAAAAGAAAAGACAAAAAAGAAGGTGGTGAATTCACAGAAATAGAACAAATTTGAACACATCATCGTTGGTTTCGAACGATAATAATAATAATAATGCTGGACAATACACACAGCATCATCTAGCCCCAAACTAAGCAGAGCTTGTGTTATGTGTACTAGATGACTGATACACTTAATACAATACATTACATGCATAGATATTTTTTATTATACATAGAAAATACCCAGAACACCCGGAATAAATATTTGCAGATCATACAAACATTTATCCCAAGGCGGGAATCGAACCCGTAACCTCCTGCGTCGCAGGCGGACATTCGCCCGCTACGTCACATCGGTCGATATTATTTCATTATACACGTGCGACGATGACCGACACCAAACGCGTAATGGTGGGCTGACAAACATGTGGACAGACACGATTGGCCGAGCGTAGACAAGCGCCTTTGATTTGTGCAAAAAAACCGACACGGCTCCGAAGTGAGGCGAGCGGCCGCGAGCGACCGCGAGTGGTGACAAGTCATTGCAAATGACCTCTATACACGTTGGCGCTTGTATTCACTCGGCCAGCTAGGCGAGCGACACCGAGCGATGGCAAGGCAAGGCAAACATGCCGTCTACACGTTGGTATTGGCCCTCGCTCGGCAACGTTGGGCCAACATGTATTGCAGGCTTGAGATAATTTCGGGGCACGGCTGTTTCGGTCAATACCTGTACCGAGTCGAAAAAGGGAGTAAGTAAACCACAACAGCCTATCATCACTGCGGTGCCGACGACGATACGTACAGCGGCGCAGTACACTGAAACTGCGCGTTCCGATCATGATTTTGAATCCGCTACTAAAAAATTTAATTACGCGGAAAAAAATCGACACTTTGTAAGTATTACCTACGTTTTTCCGTGTTTTAAGTATAAATTTCGACAGTACACATGATAAGTAATATACATAAATACATACATAAGTATAAGATACAAAGGTATCTAATCTAATTATCTTATTCAAAAACGCGTAAAAACGATAAAACAGCAATCTAACGGAAATCGCGATCATCTGACCGGTGCGTTGACACGCGGTCGCGCCCTACCGCGTACCTACCTAGTCGTTGATCGCTGTACGGAATACATAGCTGGTTGATAAATAAGAATTTTAGCAAAATAATCGTAATTTGACAGTCAGTCAAGTGGTATTCTATAAGTCCTTGTTGTGTTGTAGGCAATTTTATACGTTCCTGTAGTACCTATTTGGAAGTGGTCTTATTACACCCGGTAGGTAGGTACACTTCTAAGTTGTGAAATCGCCAAGGTTCCCAAACATGAACGAACTGGTGATTACCTACGAACTTTACTCACGAATACGCGTGCTTTGTCATTACTCGCTGTGCGTTACGTGTTCATGGAGTCACGTGAATGTCCTTGAAACGCATGTTTATACAAGTAGGTAGATACAAGATACCTATATTCTAGTCTAGATTACATAGACTATGTACCTAGGTAGTTAGCTAGTCCTGCAATAGTGTAAGGGCATCAATTGCACCAAAAGCTTGCCGGCAGGCTCTAGCCGACAACAAAAACAGATGATGACCTAATTAGAATAAGTAAATAAATAGGTAATATTAATAAATAATTGTGAACATTTTTGCGCAACATCATCTAGCCCCAAATTAAGCATAGCTTATACTTTGGGAACCAGATGACTGATATACCTACTTTTTTTGTAAATATATACTTAGAATATGATACCTACTTATAACACCAAAACAGAGAGCAAATATCTATGCTTATCACACAAATGTTTGTTCCCGGGTGAGGATCGAACCTACCACCTACAGCGCAGAAGGCAGGGTTGCTACGAACTGAGCTGTAAAGGCTACTTACAATAATGCTAATAGAAAATACCTAGGTAGCTTAGCTATTTACCATTATAGACTACATTTTGGTATAACCACAGATATAGGTATACACTATTTATATTTGTGGGTATAACAATGATGAGGTCATAGATGTCTGGATGAGGTTCATTAAACTCATGAGCTCTACGAGCAGGCTACGCTGCCGTAGAGCGTTCTACGGGACTAGCCTGCCCTCAATATAATTGATATACCTACATGTAGGTAGGTACCCACCATTGGGTAGGTACCTAGTCATTTATGGTTTTTTTCTGTAATATCTGCTACTGCTTTGTCTTACATTATTTTGTATTGTGGTGGTTTGAATAAACGTTCTATCTATCTATTGGTTGGCCATTGAATTTGTAAACTTATAGTGCATTTAAATTTTGCAACAGATCGTGTTAGTCCAAAAGTTATTGTGATTGTACCCTTTGATTTACCTTTTGATTGTGTTTCTCGATATTACACTAACCAACCTATTGCACTATCTATCGTAATGACCTTAGCTTGGCATTTCTAATATCAGTCTAGGTATGGTCTAGGTATAGATACCTCTCGTAAAATTACAGAACACAAATTGTAGGCACCTGTAGTGGTTACAAAAGTGGGTAAGTACGTTAGTAGGTAGGTAAATTTCTGTCTATGTCTGTCTATGTTAGGTGGTATAATGTTGGTAATTTGTGTTACATTATTCCACCTAACCTACTAACGTATCTACTTACCTACTTTTGTAACCTACTACCTAGGTATAATATAGTTATGCATGTGTACTGCTATACTTACTATGTGTGGCCTGGAGGTATAATGTACAGGTTCTACCTAGGAATCGAAGGCTAGGTACCTATGTGAAATAATCAAATTTCCGATCCTTTTACGCCTTTCACGGAACTCTCCGAATATAGGTTCGAATGTGGAGCATTCCGCGTAACTTTTTGACCTTGCACTGAATTAATTGTAGTAAATTTGCGAAAGCCGTTTGGGTTCACACGACACGTTAAACTCTTTAGTGGTGTACTTAACTAGTACTTTACCTAACTACCAATAATGCTGTAGGTACCTCTCTACCATATAATATAAAAATGTTGCATCTATGACTATGGCTCGTATGAGCCGAGTAGGTAGGTACATCGTGTAGCGACCATAGTAGCGTTTATTATTTTATTTTATTCGAAAAGGTCCTACATAAAACTGACTTTTTAGTACATAACATCATTTTAATAGTGCCTATCTAGATCTTATACGCCTGTTTACCAAGGCTTTCATTGGACTCTCCACTCTAAGTAATGTATGTATATTACTTATATATATTATATACATGAATATTGTATGGTTCGAACCAGTTAGCGGAATATTTTATCATATATTTACTTCTATGATAGTGTACCATGTAAATAAATATGCAAGGTTCTAACTAAGGAGAGAGTGAAGCGATCGAAGATTTCTGTGATAAATTGAGCAATTTTGCTTTGGGGCAAGTGGATCAAATGAATAAGCTTCGTTTATACGTTCTAAAACCATTTTTATTTTGATTAGCATACTATACAAATGGTCAAATTTGGTACATTTATCACGTTGATTTATTTATTTATTTTTTATAGTTTCACTAACTTTTCATCGCACGACACCTCATGACAGTCCGTTAGTTTTTTTATTAGTATCGTTGCTTGTATCATTGACTTCATCTCACTGGCGAATGTTACTCAGACAGTTTACACTGTTCAATGCAGTGATAGTTTATTTGACAGGTAACGATCCGTAATAGGTACAACTAACGGACGCTCGATAGTGTCACCGGGCATCAATCGCAATAAGTTCCGTACAAACTAATGAATAATAACAATGAATAAATTATTGTAGATAAATATTTGCAGATCGTACAAACATTTATCCCAAGGCGGGAATCGAACCCGCAACCTGCTGCGTCACAGGAGGACATTCGCCCGCCGCGCTACATCGGTTGTCAAACCGAAACTAAAATTTCAGAAATTTTAATAATCAAATTCTAATTTCATTCTGGCATCATTTCCAAAAAATACGTGAGTGATCACCAACCAGACTTTAAAAGAAGCGCAAAGAAGTTTTTACCGAAACACAAAAAGGTCAGAGTATACAAAACAGTCTCCAATCAGATGCCATTTCTGGTTCTAAGTAGCCCAAGGTTTATTACAATAAGTTTATCATCAAAGATATCTATTGTGTCCGACGCGACGTAACTGGGTATAAATACGTTTTTAAATAATTTAAATAGCATCCGACGCGACGTAACTGGGTATAAATACGTTTTTAAATAATTTAAATAGCATCTTCACGAATTTTATCCCCAGGCATGGTAGATATCCTGTCAGATCTCTTAGTATAAAGTACCCCATGATTATTTGAGGATATGCAAGACAAGTTTATCTAGGTAGGTCAACCTGTAACTACAATATTTTTTAGGTCAACCTGCATTGCAGTAACTACAATATTTAAAAAAAAATTATGTAATACCTGTTTGCTGATGGAATAAGCATAATGGCCTACCGATGTTAAGTGACATCGGTAACCATCGCCTAGATCAAAGCATTTATTTACCTATTTATTTATCTAAATTTTATTGCACAATCATAAACAACAAGTAATAACATTTTTTTTTTTTTATGAAATTACATGTTTATAAAGGTTTTTATAAAGATACAGATTTTTATAAAGATAGCAATCTATCTTTTGACAACGGGTAATGACAGAACGGGCCCTATCACTAGGGCTAATTTTTAGCAATTTATAAGTAGGTACAATAATTCGTTGATATTAGCAATGACTCTTCTACAACATAAAACATGCGGAAAGTGATAAACAATATCACTGTACTTATTTGCGAGTCCACTTTGTTATTTCAAATTATGTTTTATCTAAGTCTAAGGTTACAAGATTAAAATAACTTCAAAAAAATGGCACGCATCTTAAAATAAGTGACTAAAAATAAATGAATAAATTTTTAATCATGGCCTTCGCGGATCTCAAGATCATTTCATTTTTGCCCTACGTTTCAGAGGCTTGTTATGTTTAGGCGCGCGCGCAATACACTCTACTACCTCCGCTGGGACGAATGTCTTGGCTTAAATTTCAAAAAATATCACAAGTGCATAACAGTGTCACTACAGTGAAAAATGTTGCGTTTGGAATTTAGCTGGTAAGTGTACGAGATAACCCTGGTTTGTGTGTGTTAGTAATGAGAGGATGGTATAGGTTCTGGGCAATACGATAGATAGATACAACCATAGGTATAATAGGCGATCTGAGCACTAATGAGTGATCTATTTTAAACAACCTTTGGATGACATTGACTGTGAAATTTACATGGGTTGCTGGTTTTGTGCTTGGAAACAAAAATACATAATCTAAGTTGATTATGTTACTAAACTATCTAACAATTACAATGTCCCGTAAATAGGGGCATAAGTGAAAAGTGGTCCCTGACTCTGTGTAGATAATTTACTAAAGCTAATGTTTATTTTCAAAGATCTGTACTCTGAAATAGCTTCGACACGTAGATATCCTTTTAGATATCTAAGTACTTGGTACCTACTCGTAATTATTTGAACTTGTCTAATGGGCGTAGTCAGAGGCACGTCCAAATATTACTTTTGGCACATACCCACATTTTACAGTTGTTGGTATCCTATACGTGACAATAGTACCTAGGTACTTATAATAAGCATCTAAAGTCGAGCATTATCGAGTTGTCTAGCATTATTATTATTATTATTATTAAATGAAATGAAACTTTCATAATTCTTATTGAAAGGTATGAAAAAAACGTAATCTCTCTCTCTCTATTTCTTAATTCTTCTATTATTTATAACAAAAGTTTTAATGCTGTTGACTGCATTCAAATATCTAGGTTGTTTTAATGGCTCTAGCCTTAATCGATATAATAATTTTATTTGAATTAGGTATAAACTGTTTTTTTGGTTATCTATCTACATTTTTGTTTGACCTTAGCATATTATTTCATAAAACAAAATAACATCCACGAGTAGGTACCGTAGGTATTTGTAACTAATACTTGGCTCTACATTATTATGTAATAAGATCGATTTATTATATTTTCGTTTTTTTATACAAACTTCAACCTCTGCTGTAACTTTTGAGGGGTTTAATTTTGGGAATTCATTTCTGTACACCTCTGCCTCACACCTCACACAAGACAAACATACCCTGAAAATTTCAAGTTTTTACAACCAGCGTTTTAGACTGTGCGTTATTTGTATGTCAGCCAGTCAGTCAGGACAAATATAAATATATAATTACATATAGATAAATCAAAAATCAAAACTGTATTTAAAACATGTAGTAAATAGCACTGGTGTAGCGGTGTAGTGGGAGTAACCCCGTCTTCTGATCCTAAGATCATGGGTTCAAATCCGGTCATGCTCCAATGTATGCTTCTATTCGAAAACTTATGTGTGCAATGTCGGTGGGAATCAAATCCACATCCAACGCCACAGAGTAACACCAACTAAGCTGTGAGGCTAGTCAATATATTACATGACATAATCACTATGTTTGAATTTATAGGGTACCTATCCACAGAATTAATAAAATTGTTTATAATCATTTTATTGCGAGAGGCAACTAAATATCGACTATTGACTTTGGGTGTTAAACTACACCCCCGAACAACTACAAACACATTTATATATAACCGCAATGCCCTAAGAGTATAAAGTATATTTAAGAATTTATATGGAAGAAATCGCTTTCAGCGATAAGGCCGCCCATTGTACTTTGCTAACCTGGTCTGTTTTTAACAAATTATTCTTGTGTACAATAAAGTGTTATCTATCTATCTATATTAGATTATAGGGCATTGCAGTCTTATTATCTAGTAGAAAATAATAACTCAATGCCGGTGCCCGATAATAGTTTTTTGTAAATGCGAATATTTGGAACATTAGTACACCTAGTAACTAATGTTCTAAATGTTACCCCTTAAAAAAAGTTACCCCTAAAAGGGGTTCAGTTAGTGACCAAGCGTAGCGTATCTACTTCAAGTCCGTCAAAATTGTTAGTTTTTTGGTACACGTATATTTCTGCAGGTTTAACGACCGATCTGGTCGAAACTTGGTAATTTTGGTAGGTATACAGGTTTTACAACTTTAGATGGGTCCTCCAAAAAAAAGAAAAATGGCTTTACGACTTTAATCATGGGCAAGGTAGATTATCCCCTCAGATATCTTAGTACCGAGTGTTTAAGGATGTCTAAGGAGGGTAGCCAGAGGTACGTCCAAATATTACATTTGGTACATACCCAGTAGTAGTAGCTTCGTGTCTATTTCTGCCGTTTAGCAATGTGCTGTCTGTTTATTCCATCAGAAAGACGCATAAATAATATATATATATATATATATATATTAGAAATACCTCGCTTTATGTATACGTATGCAATACTTGGTGATAATGATCAAATTGAGAAAAGATGGGGGGTAAAGTTTTCTTGGGTCCATAATAATTTTTTGATGGGAACCGCGATATGGTTACAAATTACAATAAATTATGATGATAACCTGTTTTCAGGAAACAATGGTGGACGGTCTTAGTCATGATGTCAGCTTCGGCGTATCCTCGGCAGCCTTCGAATATCATCTTCATCATGGTTGATGACATGGTAGGTTATAATTATAGTGTACTAAAAAACATTATCATCATGCCTCGTGGCATATGCATTGCCATTCAGCGTTGCAATGTTGCTCGAGCGTTTTGGGGACGCCTCTGATTGGTTTTAATTTGGATTAGTTCAGCTTTCAGCTTAAATATTTGATATATATTTTAAACATAACTAACTATTATAAAAACTTGTATTAGTTGTTAAAGGTAGTTCCAAAACTACAATTTTTTTAGGAATTCACATTGACCCAAATCTGAACTGGACATGTAGAAAATCTGTTTAAAAAAATAAATAATCTTGCAATGTTCTCTATAAAATATCCCCAGTAGTTAATGGGGAAGCTCTACTTACTGCTTACCACGGCCTGATTGCTTCAAATATCAGATACGGTGTAATTTTCTGTGGCAACTTTACTGATATCGATAAAGTCTTTAAACACCAAAAAAGATGCATAAGAGCTATTGTTTCACCTTAAAGTGACAGATTCATGTAAGCCGTACTTTAATAAATAACAACATCTTAACCATTCCTTCACTGTAATTATATTTTTGGCCATGTTTGTCAGACACAATCCAGACCTATTTTGACTATCAAAATAAAATTTGCATACGCAACTCTAAAACCACGTTAATGCGCAAAAGCCTTTTCTGTATGGCTCCATTTGTTAACAATAAATTACTTTTATCATTAAGATAACTTCAAATATCATTGTTCAGAGAAGGCTGAGAACTATATTGACTGATAAATGTTATGACACTTATAGACCAATTCATGACAGATAAACTGATAAATAATAATAACTGACAATTAATTGTCTATAAATAATTGTCTTACCTTTATTTTTCGATCCAGAAAATAATTTTGAGCACGATAAATATATGAGGAATCAAACAAGCTTCTGTCTTCCTAATGATCCAAGAAACTTCATGTAACAGTTTGTTACAAAGGTTTGCTTAGACCACTGAATATCTACCTAATCACACAGTAAGTCTGATCGCTGGAATGGGAAAAATGCAAAAATAAATACCTACTCAAATTGTAAGAAACCCCAAGACCGGAACAGGAAAGGTCACGTTATTCGGGAAAGTCCCAACTTCCAATGTCTCGATTCTCAACCTCAGAACAATCTCAACATTGAACTGGTTACTAGGTAAAATACGGTAAAAATAATACCCCCTCTAAACGGGGTTGTCCTCTATAGAAAACAATCTTGTTAGGTCGATTCTTTTTAATTTTTTAGCAATATAATTATATAGACATCTACCTACTGAAAGAGACACGGTACGACACTGATACTTTAAATTGATTAAAACGCTGTCATAACAATTAGTTTAGGTATCTATCTTCTACTTCTGTTGAATATACAGGCTGTCTGGATACTATACACACATGTATCCACATGCTTCTTGTAATCATTGCTTTGTAAATGTTTCTGTGAACAATAAAGAATTTAAGAATGCAGAGGTGCAGCTATCTTTCATAAGACCGTGATGAATTTACAACCGCTTCCATTTATTAATGTTCAATGCTTTTTGTTCCATAATTAGCGTGTATCAAAAAAGGACTTCACTGCAATAATAATAGGAAAAAACTTATGTAACGCGGGCTTTAGTTATCATACCACGCCACAGAGAATGTGTGCATACATACCCCTATCGGCATTCGCGGATATACCTACTTACCTAACTTCCCGCCGCCAAATACTACTCGGCTGTCAATGTCAAAAGAAAGATATAGACATCCTAGGCCGAGAGAGAGAGAGACGGAAGACCGGCACGAAAGCGCGCAGACGCATTTTCTGTTAAAATTTTCCTGATTGTTGTAATTACTAGTTGTGTAGAAGTTTCCAATCCAAATATACCTAGCTTGTGACAGTTGTAATCGTGCATCGAACTTATTTATCAACACCCCCTGAGAAACACCCATCCTATACTTATAAAATAAGAACCAGGGAGAGACCTTTTACAATTTAGCATAATTTTTGAGAGCAAAAAAACGTTGATGTCCCCATGTGATCTAATCAAAATGTCAAATACAGCTTGCCGTGTAGCGCTTGCCACACGGTTTTCAATTTGTTATTTTTATTGTGTAGATTATCAAATAGGCTTTATCGTTTCACACGCAATTACTTCAGTTGTGTAACTGTCCAGTTTGGCGACCTTGACCGAGACGAGAACTGTCGTACCTACAGTAGTAAGATATAGTAGGTACTGACTGATATACAAGTAGGTGAACGTGAGCTGGGTTCTAAAAGATGAACTCCAGCACATTATCAATGGATAGTTAGGTACTTGTTTAGTTAGATAGTTTTTAGTCAAGTCAGTCAAATACATATCGTCTATAGCTGTTTGTGAAGAAAGCGGTGGTGGGTTTCTTCAAAGCCTACGGACTATGAAATGAAATGAAATGAAATGAAAATATTTATTGATTATATTTTAGAACATTGTAAGAATACACTTTTTTCAATTTTTCACCGACTTTTTAGTTACAGTTTTTAGTTTAGACTTCAAGTAGGTATTGTTAGTTTAAAACAACAGAACTTAAAATAACATTAGGGAAACCTACAAAACTAAAATCGCTTGCAAAAACAGCAGAACTTTACGAACTCTTTGACGAACTTTACCTCTATCCAACTGGGTTTTAATGATTATAATAAGCTGAGTACAGGCTGTAATCTCATTATTTTACAGGGTTGGAACGATGTCTCATTCCACGGTTCAGACCAGATAATGACGCCAAACATTGACGCGCTGGCATACAAGGGGGTGATTCTGCAGCAATACTACAGCGAAGCGATATGTACACCAGCTCGAACCGCACTCCTGACGGGGAAATATCCTATGAGATTGGGTGAGTGACGTTTGGATAAAAAATGCTTACTACTTTGGTAAATGTATGACAATATATATATATTGACAGCTGTTACAGCTCAGTTTGTAGTAGCCCTGCCTTCTGTGCTGTAGGTGGTGGGTTCGATCCCCACCGAGAACAAACATTTGTGTGATGAACATCGATGTTTGTTCTTTGTCTGGGTGTTGTATTGTATTCTATGTATGTATTTACAAAAAAAAAGTATATAAGTATTCTATCAGTCATCTGGTTCCCATAGTACAAGCTATGCTTAGTTTGGGGCTAGATGATGTTGTGTAAAAATGTAAAAAAAAAAAAAAAAAAAAAAAAGAATAATTCACGGTTCAGCTCGGGCTCGATGTATTTTTATAGCTCTAAGCTAGAAAATAGGTCCATTCGTACCTCAACTACATAACATAATGGATTTTTTGCGTGTTTTGTGTAAGTATAGCTACTAGATATGAATAAACGGGTCTTTGTTTATTAAACCTTGTGGAGTATAACGACCGAGATGTTGCCCTACCTCCAGTTAGCTCGTTAGTTACTTGCCTTGTAATTAAGAGCACAGCACTATTAAAAATTTACGACACATTTCTTGTATTCGCGGCTAAATATTTCGCTATTCGCGGATCCAGTCGGTACATTTAATTAGAATCGGTGTCCTTTGCTAACGCGTCGACATCCTTCAGGCTTTCCTTTTCCTATAACAGGCACGTGCCGGTGCGGCTTTTCCAAATGCTTTTGCGGTTGCACCGAAAGAACAAATATAAAAAGAAAAATAAGTCTTATTGTCACTATGCCTAAAGTTCGTTATCAAATGCGGCCGCCGCTGTATTAATAGAAGCCGCCTTTGCGATAATCAGTGTGTGTTACCCTGCATCCAGGCCTTACCCTAGATGTTAGAATTGTCGTGGTACTATTAATACTTATTTTACTATAAGTAGTTTCTACTGAATAATAAAATAGCTGCGGTCATATTGCGCAGTGGAGATTGACGAATTTATCGCAGAAAAACAAATACGACACTTGAACCCGGAACCGACGCATTTAACCTACAGAAAAGATACAAAAATAAAAAAAAACACGTAACATAGTCATTTTTATAAATAATAATAATAAAATTAGTGGATATTTTTACACAACATCATCTAGGCCCAAACTAAGCACAGTTTGTACTATGGGAAACAGATGACTGATAGAATACTTACACACATCTTTTTTGTAAGTACATGCTACAAATACATACTAAAGTACAATATGTCAGAGATCAGATAATAATAATTTTTGTTCATCAAACAAATGTTTATCCTCAATGAGGATCGAACCCACAACCACAGAAGGCGAAGCTACTACGAACTGAGCTGTGCTGTAAAGTTTTAAGATATCTATCATTAAAAATGCTATATCATGTTTTAAATTTTTTTTATTCATGTGTTGGTTATTCTGGAATTGTGTGATTATTACTGATTCTGTGACAGGTACCCGCAAACCGATGCGGGTGGCCCAAGTGGTTAAAACTTGGTGTCTAATCAGGAGTTTTAGTTGTGTAGCTTGAGATGGAACTAACAGTAAGCTTTTAGAGCATTATTACTATACCTACGTCGGTAGACAGTTCATAAATTTAGGTAAGTACCTAACTTTTTTCAAAAGGTACGGGGCACCGGTGGTTATGTGGGAGTGACTCTGCCTTCTGATTGAAGTCGTGGGTTCGAATCACCAAAAAACTTTTCTATACGATAAATGTATGTGCGTAGTGAAACGATCTCTCAAATGGTGAATAAAAACATCATAAGAAAACCAGTTAGTCTAGCAGCGCCGATGGACTTGCAAGCTATCACATATGAAACACTAACTAAATGGGGTGTGACAAATGTAACGTTTCGACGGACATCTGATTACCCCCACTAGACATCCTCAATGAATCTTGAGTAGGAACCTACTACTTCGTACTAAGACATTTAAGGTGTTGTCGCGCCTGGGGATTAAAGTCATGAAGTATTTTTATTACTCTTATTATTAGAGTAAATAAATAAATAGTTGATAATTGCCTACATTACTTCTATTTAAAAATTAGATCATTTGTATTATCTGCGGTCAGTGATTTAAATTCTGTTATAGTAAAGACCCGCAGTTTACTATAGGTAGAACATTTTTAGAGTTAATAAAAAATATGTAGATAGGTTAAATATTAGATGTAAAATATTTGTATATGCTAAATTACTTCCGTTATAAATTTTTTATTTTTTTTTATAAATTAATTGGTTACAAAACGTTCGCGGCGTTGGATTAGTAACAGTAAAATATCAAAGTAAAAGTTACAAAATAATATACCTAAAATATTTTTTGCTCGTCTCAAACTAGATTTTTATGTATCCTGTTTATAAGTATGTAAATGAGGTATTTTGTTGAAGGACATTGCCCCGATATGCAAATTATTTTGTTGTGTGGCATGCATGACTTTGAAATTTGCTATAACCTTCGTTTTTGTCAAATATCATTGTAGCTGTGGGTATTTCATTATACCTGTTATTATCTCAATGTCGACACTGCATTTGTTTTTTTTGCTGGGTTTAGTGGGTTACTACTTACTGCATGTATGTATAGTGTTTACCTAGATCATCATCATGGGCCTTATTATAACTAAATATATATATTCTTACGTTGCTATCTGACCGGCAATGGACTCACACCACACCAGTAAACCTGAACGGTAAATTGCCGACTTCATCCTTATGAAACATCTTTATACAAACTAATTAAATACACCCCACTCCCATACCTAGGAGGTATACCTACCTACGGTAGTGTAAGGATGCACAGCAAAAAGAGTTCCATAAATTCAGCCCCGAATGGGGTGTATTTACTTAGTTTGTATAAAGATGTTTTATAAAGACAAAGTCGTCAATTTACCGTCGATGGTCCAACTCTCAAAGGAAAGAGATTAAATGAAAAAAAAATTGCATATCACTCATTTATTTCATATTCTTATCATTTAATTATAAACAAAGTATAGATAATATTATTGAGAAGCAAGGGAGCAAGTAGATGGCCCACCTGATGTTAAGTGGTAATCACCGTCTTAGAAATATTACGCATTTTAGGAACATTCTCTTTTTTACGTCTATCAACCTGAGGCGTAGAGGCTTCTTGTATCTGTAATTTTACCGGCACCCGCATCCTTCCAACCGGAACACAGCTGCTTGGCGGCAGAAGTAAGCATCTTGGTAGTACTTCCCCAGACCTTTACAATCTACTGCTGCTAAAATACTAAAGGTGTCAATAAAGAGTAAAATTGTCTTTTTTATTTAGGTAAAGTATTCGATGACCTAGATGTCCCTATTGCTAAGACAATTGTGAAGATCGCGTGATTGTTGCAAGGTAATTGCACTAATAGCCAATAATCAAGGTCCAGTGCAATTAACACTTATTGTATTGACATTTTAATAAATTAATTTAGTGCTATTTTGAAATAACATTTCCCTGACTATAAAAATACACTTATAACCATCACATGTGCCTGTAATAACACGCACCCTTCAAACGGAGTACAGATCAGTGCTTGGCGGGAGAAATAAATACAATAGTTATAAATGTACTAAGGACTTCCCGAGTAAACTAATAATAATATAATAATAATGCTGGACAACCCACACAGCATCATCTAGCCTCAAGCTAAGCAGAACTTGTGTTACTAGATGACTGATATTCTTAATACAATACATTACTTACATGCATCCATATTTTTTTATTATACATAGAAAATACCCAGAATACCCGGAGTAAATATTTGCAGATATAGAAACATTTACAGGCGGGATACGAACCCGCAACCTCCTGCGTTGCAGGCGGACATTCGCCCGCTGCGCCTTTCGGTCGTCAGCTATTACAAACTATTACGCAAAGAGCTTTACTACTACGGATAAGTTGGGGGATTTTTCAGAACCACCTTTAGAGGAATAAAATAAGTTTATATTTTTCCCCTGAATTATATGAAGTTGTAAGCAGGTACAGTCAGCATAATTTGATCTGTTTTATAAGAATTTCGAAACTGTTAATTGGCTCTAACCATAGTATAAATAAAGAAATGAACCTAACTAATTCGCCCAGGATTTGTGCTATAGTTTTTCATCACTACCTAAAAGTTTTGGGTTTACCTACTATTCCATCAAAGTTTTAAATAAAAGATTAATATTTTTTTGTGTAAACTTTTCATTCGAAACCCCTTTTAAAACCCGACAGATAGTTATTTACTTTGCTGACTGTACCTACCTATCAAGTAGCTTACTTACTACTTAGAAGGTTTTGACGCCATCGTTCTATACTAATTTATTCTCATTGTCAGTTTCCTTTGTGATAGTGAAATTCATTGTGAATATTATTATTTTATCAGCGGCAAGTTGATCAAATATGTACGTATAATTTCATAGGAGTGGCGAATAAAAAAATACATTTTATTAAAATGACACGTGTCAAACGATTGACAGGGGCTACCATTAAGTCATTTGAAAAGTATACTTTGAGGACGGACTTGAAATGAAAACGCTTTTTTTGCAGCAAATAAAACCGGAAAGAACCGGGGGCCGGGGAAGCCGACTTCTTCTTGTTTTGTTAACTTACAGGTTTTACGAGTTTTCAAGCTGTGAATTTAGGGTCATTGACTTGAATTTCGTAAAAAATTAAAAATCTTGTAGGTAGGTAAAGTTCGTTTTATAAATAGGTAAAGGTGGATATAGACGTGAGAATAACCTGTCCAAGTCAGACCTAATCGTACCACGAATTTGCGAACTAGGTTTTCTGACTACTCAGATTGATAATGACTTTGACTTTGGTCTACACGAAATGACATGGACCCTTCAAAATCGTCGGTGTAGAGTAGTATAATACAACGAATGAACGAGTATTATATTTTTCAGGAATGCACGGTATGCCTCTATACAATTCCGAGGATCGAGGCATTCCGCTTACCGAACGCCTGCTGCCTTCATACTTGAAGGAGCTGGGATACTCGACTCACCTCGTGGGAAAGTGGCATGTCGGCATGTCTCGTCGAGAGTACTTGCCGACTTCACGAGGATACGACACGCATTACGGAATGAGAGGCGGCTTTATAGACTATTACACTTACAACAAAGTTGAGACTGTAAGTATCTTACTACACAGCTGCTATGAATAGTTCTTTCACTCATCAGGCATCTCAGTTCAGAGGTATATAAAAACAGCTAATTATTGAACACTTATATTACACGGGTATTTATCGCGTATTACCTTTTATATTTATTTTCCTGACGTTTCGACTATGTTGCAATAGTCGTGGTCGCGGTCGTGGCGCGACTCCGCTACAGGCAAACAGCTAATTCTCAAATAGTTCAATTTCGACTCCAATTGATGGAGATAGATTGATAGAAAATACTTTATCGCACATAAAAATAGCAGAACAAAGACGAATGCTTCATAGCATTATCCTCAAAATAACGTTTGTGTATTGTGGGAAAAAGTTTTATCGATAGTTTACAAAAGATACAAGTAATATGAATAATTATTTAAAAGCTCTTGGGCAAATATTTGTGTGATGAAGGTTTGTTTTGTGTCTGAATGTTATAATATTACTTTACCAATAAAAGTTCTTATTATATAATGACAATATAATTTTTTTTATAAAAGAGTATTTATTTTATAGAAACTTTACCGGTAATCGCTTACTTTAGGTGTCAACTGTAACTACCAACTTTATGTTATTTTCAGTGGCCGAATGGAAGGTTAATGTATGGGTTGGATCTCTTCGATAATGATATTCCGCAGAACGAGGAACAGCGTTACATCGTTGACGCTATTACAGATCGATCTATAGGAAGTAAGAGATATTGAAATATAAGTACCTACACTATCTGCTATAAATCTGTCTCTTTAGACACAAATACTAAAATAACGTGGTTTAGTAATCATTTAAATTTACCTATAAGTTTCTGATTATTTTAACTCAAGCTTAGCTATACCTTATAGTTATTAGATGTGGATGTTAACATAAGGACGTGGTTGCACATTTTCTTTCAGTTATCCAACGCCACAATACATCAAAGCCTCTCTTCCTCCACGTAACGCACAACGCGCCTCACGCGGGCAACGCAGGCGCACCTCTACAACCGCCGCTGTTCTCCAGTGTCAACAGCCGGCACATCGCCAATTCTGACCGACGCCTCTACGCAGGTATCTAATTTGTGAACTATTATTCCGGCTGCGCCAATTTTCTAAGCCTATTTTCTTTTATTATGTATTTTTTGTAAAAAGTAGATAAGTAACCCACTGTAGGTATAGCTACAAATTTGTTTATTTACTGAAGCCTTTTTTACTTAGGTAAGCACTTATGACTCTAATGACACTGGGTTGCTGATAATAACCGGCAGCTCTCTTGCAACACTACCAGTGAGTGTGCTCAACACAACTGTCATGCATTTAAAAAAAAAGTTACAGTTTAAAGGGTGTGTTAAGTACTCAATGTACAAAATATAATGTAAAAATAACATGGTACTTTTCACTACTACAGTTATTTATAATGTAAAATGATCATGATTATCAGTTGTTGGAAAAAGTTTGCACTCGCGAGGTCTACTGTTTGTAGAACTACTAGTATAGTACCTAAGTAGAAATCAAACTCTATACCTATTACGATTACAATATTGCAAGCAAACTCGTCCATTTGTCACCTACATTGTTGCTTTATGTTGGAAACTCCGAAGTGGGTAAAGTCGCTTACTACATTGTAGGTATCTACAATCTACAAAGGTTTTACATAATAAACACGCAAACGATTGTATTCTACACAACCTAAAAGTGTCATTTTTACCAGGTGGTCCACATTGTTTCAAACTTTATAAAGTGAAAGGACATAAAAAATTGGGACAACTGTTGGGGCATTGGGGGTTTTGGTAACTCTTTCTTACCAGTTTTGTGAAGGTTGAGAGAAAGGACAAATTAGGGCTATAACTTTAAAACTCGCCAGGAATGAGTAATATGCTCGGTCGCACAATGACGAAATCTTCACTTTGTAGGCATTAGGCACTTTAGTGATTGAAAAATTTATCGTTAAACTTTTTCAGAGGTCGTGGCCCATATCGACCGCAGCGTAGGACGGATTGTAAAGGCGCTCGCGGATAAAAACCTCTTGGACGATACGATGATAATATTTATGTCAGATAACGGAGCCCCAACTGTTGGCGATCTTAGCAACTGGGGAGTTAACCTACCGCTTAGGGGAAAGAAAAACACACCTTGGGAAGGCGCAGTAAGAGTACCAGCATTTATCTGGCATTCGTCATTAAGACCTAGAGTTTGGAACGGTCTCATGCACATCACCGATTGGATGCCGACGTTAATAGCTGCTGCTGATGGTAACTTAAATAAAGCTATAGATGGAATCAACCAATGGGATTCAATCGTTCAAGATAGTGAATCTAGACGTAGAGAAGTTTTGCTCACAGTTGAAGACAGTGATAGAAATATGTATGCATCGTACCGAGCTGGTGATTTTAAGGTTGTAGTGGGAAATGTAACTGGTTTAAGCAATGGTTACTACGGAGCAGAGTTTATGACAAACAAGGGTCCTACGCAGGATTACTACCATACGCTAAGGTCATGTGAAGTGGTGAAGACGTTTGAGGAAATGGGCATGTATCTGGATGCTGTTGATGTGCGAAATACGAGAGCGGCAGCAACAATTAGACAGGAGGATACTGTGCGAGATCAGACACCCTGTGTACCAACGCTAAGTAAGTTAAAAATAAGAATAAATAAGTAATAAGTAAGCAAAAGTAAAAACGAAAGTTAATCAGGATGGAATATTTAGTAACACTTTCAAAGTCTCCCAAAATACCTACGCTATTTAATCTGTGTGAAAACGAAAGCGTTTAAAATCTTTCTCGAAAAAGTATTGCAACTAATGCATGTTAATTGTTATTTCTTTCAGCTCGTGGCTGCCTTTTCAACGTGCGACGCGACCCCTCGGAGAGTCACGACCTTTGGAACCGTGCTTCCAAAATTGCTGCTGTCCTCACCAGTCGACTAAGGAGCCTTTGGTCCATGCAACAAAGACGAGGCCCACCAAACCTCCGAAACGAGTCTGACCCAATCAACTTCGGCTATACATGGGAGACTTATATCACCGGCAATGAGATCGACAATATTGATAGTCTTAACTTTCTGAACTTCTCTCTGAACTATAGTTTAAACAGAACAAGTAACAGGACACCCACTCAGACTGCTCCCATTGATTGCAACGGGACGACTGGTATTAGAAACTTTTTGTGCATATTGAAAAGTGTCTTTTGATTTTGTTTTTAGCGACCCCGCCTTTGGGCGTCGTGTTTTTATATTCCGGTCGCAAACAAATTAATTTTATAAAATGTAGTGTGTATGCCAGTTTGTTATATTATAATGGTTCAACCGAGATAAAACTCAGCTTGGATACATTTCGCTTTCAGACGAAGCACATACACAGACATACTTTTTATCTGTAGCAGTACAAGTATAGTTTCCATGAAATTCCCTTTGGGCACTCATTTGTTATTTGCACGGCATTTGTTTGTGTGGTTTTGCCGAAACACTTGTTTTATTATTTCACTTAGTTTAATTTTGACAGTGACAGAGTTTTACCCGCTTGGTGTAATCGAGTCCAATAGATTTAAAATTCTAGAAATAAAAAAATCCTCGCGGGACTTCCGGCACTACCTTGTTAGTACCGCACATATTGACCATAAGGCCGACTAGGGTGAGAGGTTGTAAGTACAGTCAGCATCAAATTTGATTACTTATTTCATTTCTTATTTCAATTAAAAAAATTGCATATTTGCACAATTGCTGTGTGGATTGTCCAACATTATTTATTTTATTTAATTATTAATAATTATAAACTCGTTTATATTTTTTTTATATTGATATTACTTTTTTTAATTTCCTAATGATAGCTTGGAAATGACAAGAATGGGTTCATTTTCATTAATTATCACTTTCGAAATATTCATTTTCAAATGATCATAATTCACTTTTGATGCTACTTGTACCTATAAATACTAGATCCCAAACATTAAAAAGTTTAGAAGGCATGGGCAAAATGTTATACCACCTGAAGTTAGGAATCCTTTAGAACAGAATAATAAGAATATATATTTATAAATTAATACTTAGGCCTATTTACTTCACTTTTTATGTTGCTATAGTTAGGCATATAATCTAGTATCTAGTTCAATGTTGTTATGCTAGTTGGCTTACTTTAATACTAAAAGTAAAATCTCAATTTATCAATCTCTTGTAGATAGCCTCTATACGATTCCACGTTGTAGTTTCGTCAGTCATAGGTTTTTTATGACCAAGAGTTTGAGTGCCAACTTGTACTTTTTAATTATTAAATGGTTAAAGCTTTCAATAGTGGTACGAGTAGTACATAAAACCCACATTGGAGTCATTGCTACATTTATTGTCTAAGTTAATGTATTTTGAATGACAGTTGATTGTGATATTTTGCACTTTAATCTGCAATTGTATCCATGATGGTTTTGATTACGTTTTTTAATAAACCCTGAGAACTAAAATTTTATGTTTTGATTGCGTAAATCTGTTTAGGTAAACGTGTTAAGGTCAGGTCCACAAGTATCTGAATCCATATGATGCCAAATAATAAATAAAATAGATAGCATCACGACTAATACTAATAGGTACTAATACCTCCTCGAGATTCTTCGAAGATGTCTGAGGGGGATAGTCAAAGGTACGTCCAGATTGTTACATACCCACATGTTGCAGTAGTTGGTATTCTATACGTGACAGGTTGCAAGTCCATCACCGCTGCTAGAATACTAACTGGTTTCCTCACGATGTTTTCCTTCGCCGTTTGAGAGCACTGGCATTGCGCACATACATTTTTTCATAGAAAAATCTCTTGATGCATGACCGGATTCAAACCCACAACCTTAGGATCAGAAGGCGGGGTCACTCTCGAACATGCCAAATGTATTATCTATCCCCTTAGACATCTTCAAAAGTATCTGTTTAACAGGTTAGCTGTCCCGAAGCAAGTTTCGATCTTCTTTGTACACGTCCTCGTAGTAAATAATGACAGCTAACGCTCATGAAGTTTCGTATTAAGTTACGTCATTCTCTTCAAGTATTTTATGATACTTTATGTGTCCTAGTGATTGAAATTAATTATAACGATAATTGCTAATGTTAGATGAGTATGATAAGAAATTAATTATTTACGTTTAATGATAAAATGTACGTTTATGTTCGTAACACTTTAGACATCTGAAAAATATCTTTTTGAAAACAATCTTCTGTTATTGAATTGCACCATTCAATTAGGTACCCTTTCGGCCACCAGTTTCCAAACAAGAAAAAAATTTAAAGAAATCAAATCTACGACGGTTCCTCACTTGAGAAAGGTCCTACGATTAGGCTAATTTCCTTTGCTGGCTTCGTTATTGTACATACATGAGGGAATATAATCGCAGGTCTACAATCGCCATTTCGGTTTTGATGATAATAGGCTAGTTTCCTAATTTTTGTTGGCAACCCTAGTTCAAAGGGTCTCACAATAATAGTAACATCGGTGAAAGAATAATTTTGTGTTTGAATAAGGTTAATGTTAATTTTTAAGTGAAATTTATTTTTTGTTTAAGTTCAATAATAAATTGATTGGTAGAATTTGGTTGTAGTATAATTTACTAATGCTACAAATAATATAATTATTAAAAAAAATTATCGATAGATCGATTGCATTATCTACATCATTGGCCATGAGGCACATATGCCTCATGGACGTACCAGTGCAATCACCCATGAGGCACATGTGCCTCATCGGACAGCTAACCTGTTAAGGTTTAGCATGGTTGGTGATAGTGATTATCATCATCATAGGAATATGATCATCTACTGTGTAGGATCGCCTAAATATTATAATTTTCATGAAAATTTATTACTCTACAAATGATTACTCTCTCAAGCAAACTCATTATAATTATGAGGTCTGTTTAACCAATCTCTTTCGGACAAAGAGTCATAAAAATGCGCAGGCACAAAGCCGTTTTCAATTTGCCAAATGGTTTTTATTTTTAAGACACAATTTTATTTGAAAGTAAAAATGTAGGTAAGATACTACCTACCACACCTACTGCAGTGCTATCTTGATTTTGTGTTGAAATTATTAAAATACTTAGTCTTAAGCAAGAAATTATTTAAAATATATAAAACAAGCAGCCGCACGCGAATTCAACCGCGTGGTGGAGGCGATTTTGCTAACATCAATGTTTAGGCGGCTTACCATTATAAAATTTAAAGTACCTACTGTTTCTATAGGTCTCTTAAATTTTTTTTACACTTGGTTTGCAATATAAATTTAAAGTTTAAGGCACTTCTCTAGGAATCTTTCTGTTTTTTTCACTTGGTTTGCTTTTATTTGATAAAATTTAAGGCACTTTTTCTCTTTACCTTTATTTTCACTCGGTTCTTAAACATTATTCGGAATAAAAATTACCTCACATCTTAATCCCGATTACAACTGTATTTATTTTGAGGTTTATTCATTCGGTCCAGTAGTTAATCCGTGACAGCCACAAACATTTAAATATCTAAGCCTTTGTAATATTAAATTAGAAGAATTGCAATAAGTATAAATTATAATAAATAAAATAAAAATACATTTCACACAACGCTATTGAGTTTGACTAAACAAGCTTGTAATATCAAAACCTAATTTGAACGATTTCAAGAGAAGAGTGAATAATTATCATCTAGGTGAGCGTGCTACAGTTAACATAATAGTAACAATGTTGCAATATTTTGCCGTGACATAGGTAGTAGGTACCTATACCAATTGGTATTTCGTGTTTTCTACAACAAATTTCACGCAAGCACGTATTGGCCATGACCTTGTTATAAATAATTGATCGCGAATTTAGGGTAATTCAGTATACTTACATATTATAACTTTATTACAAACTAGCAATAAAGTAATTTTTTGCGCGTGACTTCGACCATTTTCGTTTCTTCGACCAGTTTCTACCAGGCTGTGTGTTGCGTATGTTAGTCAGTCAGTCAGGACAAAGATTCTTATAGATAAGTGGTTTAAAATATAAAATGAGTATTATTGACGCCAGAAACGTGCATCGTAGTGTAGGTACATTCCAAACGTGCGTGTCCTGCGATGCAATGCTTTGTTATATGAACTATCAGGCTCATTTCATAATTTTCATGCAACAAATTCCTGAGAGGCAAAAAAACATGAAATACGTGTTCCTACTCATATATGTTAATTTGTTGATGTCCCTATAGATAAAACTGCCCCGCATTGCCTATTATTAGCGGTACCTACACATAGTGAGTAATTGATTGTATAATAATAGTACAACTTTTCTGGGCTGATTGGTTTTTTAGAAATTGGTAGATTCTAAGTAATATTAAAATGGACAAGACGAGTACAAGTGCTTTATTGTTTACCACAAAATTCGCTTCCACACTGCAACATCATCAGCGTGAAGAAATCTACTGCTGGACTGCCATTAAAATTTCCTGGAAGGACGACAACTTCCCGCGATGTTCATAACACGGCCGGCGGTTCTATTGGGGGCTGGCTTCATACATTTCGTTTGGCGCCCTTCGTGATGGTATGCTTTTATACGTAGTACTCCCTAGTTGTACTACGGTAGCTCGTAGAACCAACAGTAACTGGGCCATATAGCTATGGTCTGCCTATTGCTACTTTAACTTGCTAATTCTGCAAGTTGACGGTGACCTTGATTCTTCTACGGATTTCCTCATTTCTGATCCTATCACGGTCACGTTCGAGTGCAATAACAATAGGAATGAGCTCGGAACAAAATGCAAATGTGTATTTGATTACCTAAAATTACAAATTATCGGGATTGCAGGGTTCTTTATATTAACTTTTGTTTGGTTGTTATGAGATAAAACTAACCAAACAAAGAAAAATCAGTTGTAGACCACCAGTGCAATAGACTGCTGATGTTAAAAGTTATACTGATATTCTCAACAATCAACATTTTCACAACATTTCTTCTAGCTAGATCGTTTTTACCGCTAAAACCTGAGGGCGTAGTCCAAGTTTATTTTGACATATTGCACGCGTATGAAGTGTCTTGTAACATGAAATTATTATTATGGTTAGGCGTAGTAGGTACTATGATTCGTTCTGACCTAGGTTTATATTTATATTCTCCTTTTCTGAACGTTTCATCCACGGTCTTCTCACGTTTTATGCAAATGCGTATTTCAAATGCAGCTAAGATTACTTTGAACGGAGAAAGGACCATCAAGAGTATAAAAACCACTATCCGCTAAACCCATTTCCTTGGTAATGTAAATTGGACAAATTAATTAGCGTGGAACAAGTTGGACCACAACTGGAATGAAAAAACCCCTTTCGAGTTGGTTTGAGCTTGGATTTTTATAAAACGTTTGTTGTTAGTACTGCCTTGAACCTACACGTATTTGATAGGCAGGTAGGTACACTAAAAGGATATTGACATAGGTATTTTAAGTAGATTAACTTTTTACGCACGTTGATTACAGGTTGTACAGGTTTTATTGGGCTTTTATTGGGTCATGGGCAGGCCACTCGTAGAACCGAACATCGCTGAGGAAAAAGGGCCAAGAAAGGCGACCACGGACCGAGGTGCAGACCGAAGTGCAGAACGCCCTCCAACAGGACCGACGGTATTAATAGGATAATCGATGGATGGAAAAGGCTTAAAATCGCTCTCCCAGGAAAAAATATTCCTGGCCTTCCTGGCCTATGTCCTGGGGACCAAGTCTGATATTTTATTTTATTTTATAATTGGCACTGTTCGTCAGTCATAGCAATAAGTAAGCATGTATAGCATAGCATGTAAGTAGGTACTATATTATGATAAGCAAAAGCATAAGATTTATTTATAGATTTACGAGATTACCAGTCTCGTATTATCAATGCATCTGATGAACTAACATCAACCTATGGTTTTATCAATGTTCAATCATGTGACGGAATTCAATAAAGATAGTTGTTTTAATTCACAATTGAAATGCAAGTATCTGTTGATAAGCACCAAGCCGGAAACTGGACACTGACGAAATCATCGGTTCAACGCCCTTTGTTGTGTGTAAAATTGTAAAATATTTACCGTGTTCTGAAATCATAACAGTTAAGTTTACTAGCGTGATTAACATGTTGATTTTGTGTAGTTTGTTGTTTTTAATTACTAGTGACGTGATAGCTGAAGGGAATAAGTCGGCGGTGAATATTGTTTTCATCATAGCAGATGACTTGGTATGTTTTTTAAAAAATATGCATTGTATTTTTTGCGTATTGTATCGCACGGTTGTGATCGGACCCTAATTGTGTCGCGTTAGTCTGTCTGACACGGAGCCTTATTTCATCTGTGACATGGCTGTATCTTTTGTAACGTTAAATGTGGGCAGTTGGTATTGTTATAGAATAGGTAGGTATGTATTTTACACACCTACCTACCCAAAATATTGCCTGTTTCCCATGAGATATGCAGAAACCACAGATATTCAATTGCTACGAGCCTAATTTTTCATTTACCTAAGTACTCTCATAATGTTTTTTGATGTCCTTCCAGCATTAAACTTTTTCAGTGTACATAATCAGAGGCCTAGTTTACTTATTTTTTTAGAGCCAAGACGAAATCGTTACTAAAATTTGATGTCAAAGTTGGGCTTGTCTGAAATGTCAGTTTCAAAGAATATTGAAACAATCGAATCATGAATTTGATGATAATTCATTACAAGATCTAGGCCTCAAACTTGATAGATAAACTATAACACTAACGGCCAAATACTCAAACGTAACATAAATTTAATCACGTCTCAAGTGACGAATTTTTTAGCAAACGTGATTAAATCGCGTCTCAAGTCGCGATTTTTTGACTGATTTTCATTGCAGACTGTCAAAAATCGCGGCTTGAGACGTGATTAAATTTAAGTTGCGTTTGAGTATTCGAGCGTAAAATGTATTGAAATTTGAAATAGGTAAGGCCTGTTTCAGGGTTGGGACGATGTCAGCTTTCACGGATCTGATCAGATTTTGACGCCAAACATAGACCTGTTGGCATACACTGGGGTTGCTCTTGGAAGGTATTACAGCCATTGCATATGTACTCCATCAAGATCAGCATTGCTAACTGGAAAATATGCGCACACTCTTGGTTAGTTGGTATCTACTAGTGGAAAAGTGAAAGCAGATACAAAGTTTCTGCACGCTTTTAGGGGTTGAATTTCAGCAATTCCTTAATTACATTTCTAGAATTCAGAAATCCCTCCATTATGTATATACAAAATGGAGTTTGACAACAGCGTTTCTGTATGTTAATAAATGAAAAGAACTAGCGAAACGCGCGTGACTTCGTTCGCGTGAGGCCATTTTCATACTAAACTTTACATGCACTGTACCCGTTTTGGGGTTGAATATCGGGAATTCCATCTTTTGTGCATCTCATATTTTAGTGGCCGTGCGCTGTCTATATTTCAGTCAGCCAGACAGAACAAAGATTGTTATCATAAGTTACATACAAAAAAAAATACTTAGGTGCCAGTCTAAATTTTTAGAGTTTATGAAACATATTTCTGCTTTCTAAACAACCATATTTTTGTACGCAATATAGGAACAAAATTTTTTCAATCAAGCTGAAAGCGTCATAAAAATAATGTGTACATGGGTTGGTTTATTTCTATCGCATTCTAGTCTTTTGTTTTTAAAAAGACTTGCTATTTTCACAAAGAGCAAACTGAACCCGAACGTATTTTGTAAAAGGTAAATCTATCTCCACATGCTCAATATTTGATATTCATGCCCTAACATTCTGAAATCCGATTAAAAGCAATCCAATATATTTCTCAGGTATGCAAGGCTATCCTCTGACAAATGGCGAGGATAGAGGCCTGCTGATAACGGAAAAAATATTGCCACAATATTTGAAAGAGCGGGGTTACGCTACGCATTTGGTTGGAAAGTGGCATGTTGGTCATTCTAGGGAACAATATTTGCCAACAAACAGGGGTTTTGATAGCCACTTTGGACATAGAGGAGGGTTTTTGGACTACTACGAGTATATTATTCAAGAAACTGTGAGTGAAATTTGAACTTGTATCTGAATGTTTCGAAAGCTTATTGTACTATAGCTATGTTATTTATATTTATATAAGTAAGCTTGTTATAAGCTATAAGTAATCAGCATGTTGCTTCAGTATATCGTATTAAAAAAAAACAAAAATCATAATTTAATGAGAAAGTTTATGTTTACTAACCTAGAACGAAGGTAGGTACCTACCTAAAATTGTTATATATATTATCTATGATTAAAAGTGGATAATAATATCAGGTATTCAGATTCAGGCAAGTAGGTATATTATATTTTTCTGATTGTTTATAACTGAATCAACCTCGAGTTTATTGAGTTGCTAATACAACAAGCAGATGGCCCTACTGATGTTACTATCACCTTCAACAAAGTATTGCCTCACAGATCAAACCGGAATATGTTCCGGCAAGCTGCTTGGCGGTAGAAATAGGTATGATGGGTGGACTCGTTCTACGACCACTATAATATTATTATAAATAAATAATTATTATTGTGATTTCAGTGGTCTTCCGGAAAAGTTTCAGGCTTGGATTTATACAGGAACATGACTGCCGACTGGGGCGCCGAGGGTTACATCACAGATCTTTACAATCAAGAGGCCAAATCGAGTAAGCTTTTTAAAAATTACTTTGTCTTCCTTAAACCTACAAATTCTCAAGAGACAGTCCTTACAGCAGCGTAGCCGCAACCTTTTAACTGAATTGGGGTAGATAAATCTAAAGTTGCGACGACAATGCACATCTAAGAAGCTTCTAAGTCGTATTCTATCTAATCCGAGAGAATTTAGCGTTGGTCTGTTCCATTTTAAATTGTTCTATTTGTCATGCTAGCACACAATACACACACACAATATACACATGTCCCATAACACAAGCTCTGCTTAGCTTGGGGCTAGATGATGCTGTGTGGATTGTCCTGCATTATTTATTTATTTATTTATTTACAATGTTGTAATACGAAGCTTTGTAATGTACTGTTACTGGTTGCTACATTATTGATTTCCAAAGTAACGAGTTGATTGAAGTTAAATGTTTTTATAGATAAAGTAAAGCTACGTAGCGTTTTCCCGCAATTTCGTCTGCGAGGATTTTACTTTCACGTGGGAGTGATATTATTCTTTCTAAATTGAAATTGTTCTTCGATTAGTTCGGAGCCTCAGAATTTGACCGTTTGATTTACAACCAAAACATATTAGCAGGATAGACAAGACAAACAGATTGATTTCGACATACATATAATATATATGAAATTGTTCGTATGTTTTTAACAGTTATTATGCATCATGACACATCAACCCCATTGTTCTTGATGGTGGCTCACAATGCTCCCCACTCTGGGAACGATGGTGCAGTATTGCAAGCTCCACCAGAAGAGGTTCGGGCAATGAGGCACGTAGAGTCACCTGAGAGAAGAATATACTCAGGTAATATTTTTTCAGGACTTTCTTTCTTTTCACAAATATATAGGAATAGTGTCGACCGACACCGTAATATTACAGTAATCATTTAAGATTGGCTTAGTATAGTACTACTATGTAATTTTAGTTCTTAGTTATGTATCATTTCGTTTCTGACGATGGCAGCACTCTAGCTGACACGCAAGCTCTACCTATGTATTTCAACTGTAAATTAGTTAACCGCAAAACCAATGTGGTCACCCTGTTTGCGGAGGTTTTCATGCACGCTTTGCAAACACGAAAGCGCATCATTACCCCGAGTTAACAATTACTAACCTAATAATATTATTGCAGCCATGGTGAAAAAATTAGACGATAGCGTCGGGGATATTGTGAAGGCATTGTACACTAAGGGTATTCTAGAAAATACGATTATAGTCTTCACGTCTGATAATGGAGGCATGACAATAGGGCGTTTAGTGAACTACGCTTCTAATTGGCCGTTGCGAGGAACAAAGATGTCACCATTTGAAGGCGGCGTCAGAGTGGCTGGGCTAGTTTGGTCCGCAAAGATGAACAGAACAAACCACTTATGGAACGGTTATATGCACGTGATTGATTGGTTGCCAACATTGATAAGAGCTGCAGGTTTTGAACCTCCAAAAGGTATTGATGGAATAGATCAATGGCATGCTATTCTTGACAACAAGGAATCAAAGAGAGAAGAAATATTTGAAATAGATGATTATACAGGGTTTGCTTCGATAATTTCTGGTGACTTTAAGCTAGTCACAGGGGCTCCTAATTCTGAATATTCTGACTATTATGGTGAAGATCTTAGAGGCGTTATTGGACATGGGCCTTCTTACACCGAAACTGTTGAACAAAGTATAGTTTATTCTGTTTTAAAGGGTATTAACAAACCTTTCAATATAAACAATACAAATTTGAGACACGATTTAAAAGTAAAATGCAACAAAGAAACGAGTGACATCTGTTTTCCTCAAAACGGTAGGTACTGATTTTCAGTATTATATGTAATTGTACATACCTTATTAGGTTATCTAAAAAAATATTATTTTTTTAGGAAAAAGTTGCCTCTATAATATCAAGAAAGATCCGTGTGAAACAAAAGATATTTCAATCAAAAATCTTGAAATCGTATTGAGACTTGAAACTTCTATAGAGACGGAAATGAAAAAGTTAGTGCCTAGGGTCAAACCAATTTATAGAGACCCTATGGCGGCTCCTAGTCTACATAACTATACTTGGACTACTTGGCTTTCATAAAAAAGGATCATACAAAAAAACGGTAGGAACCAAGCCGTAAGTTTGTTGCCGGTTTTTCTAGGCTTAGTTGCGAGGAACTGGCGCTTAGATTCACCTAGATTTAAGATTTTTCAAGATGATCCCTGCGGGTATTACTGAATAAATGCTTTTTGACTTTGATGCTTTAGAACTGTAGTAGCCGTGGTCGTCCCGACTTAGAAAAATACCCATCCATTACCTTCTATGGACTTCGTAAGAGGCGACGGGAACACACCTGCTGGACTAAGCTGTGCAACGCGACAAGATACATTATAAATACATAATACAGAAATAAATATTTCTACAAAGAATATCTACTTATATTTTTACAAGCATTACTTTGTTCTATTTATTTATTTAAGAATAAGTGCCCAAAAGTTACATTCCATCTTTAAGTCATGTGAATTTAATAGTGTAAACATATAAAAACATTTGATAAATAAAATCAGTTGCAGCCGTACAAAAACAATTTATGTAAACATGCAATAAAGTTGAAGGTACCGACGACGTGATAATGAATTATTCTCGTAGTTTAGGGTAGTGAGCTCCCACGGCCGTGATTGTTCAAATATTTATAGCCCCGCTTCAGGCGAAACCTTGCTCCAATCTACGTATCTACCATTGTTGGCTTTAGCAGGCTAGAAATAATAGAATAGCTAACAAGCTATTTAGCTAAATCTGTACCAATTATAAGAATCTTTGTCCTGACTGAAAGACTGACATAATCTAACGCACAGGCTAAACTGGCCACTGGTCGTAGTCTTGGAATTTGTCTTGGAATAGTAGGTACGTAGAGGTGTACTAAGAAAGGAATTTCTGTAATTTACCCCTTTACAGTGAGGATTGAAGTTCGGTTTGCTAGTAATAATATGCATACATACAAGATTCAATATTTACAAAATTTATTTAAAAATAATAATATTATTAAAAATCACTTTATTACTTTTTTTTCTTTATTGTAGGGCTGCCCAATTTTGAGCATACCTAGGCATCCTCCAACCCTTTCGAGTTCTTGGTTGAGTTAGACGTGTCGGTAGCACCCTTGTATATTATTATATTACTTTGTAAATAAGTAGGTATCTAAAAAGACATTATCATTGTGAATTATAGGAAATAACTCTATCAGTAATATGAATATAATAGTATCTTTTGAACTTTCGTGGTTGGAACACTTATTTACGGGTATTTTTCTATGTGATGAAAAAAGCAGATGGCCCACCTGATGTTAAGTGGTTAGGTACTGGTTATCATCACCTTAGTAATGAACGTGCCCTACAATACCCATATACAATACGCGGAATGCGCGGTAAATTTCCGTGTAATATTCAGTTTCACCAAAAATGAAGATAAGGAAATCCATGGCTAATTTGAAAAGCATGGTGCTGCTTGTTCAAACAACTTTCTCTGAATGTCGGGAAGTGAGGGCCCGGCACCAACAGAATTTCATTAGCCCGATATTATCCTGCAGTACTTTCAAACACAATTATCCAACATTGTCCGACCAACTGCTAACGAAAAAATAAAAAAATACCCAATTCTATTTAGCTTCAGGGAATAAAAGTGTGTTTTTCACGATATCGCTTTAAGGAAAGTAAGTTAAAGAGATTATGGTTTGTTGGAATTTGGAGATTTTATGGTTCTGTACCTGTATTCTGTTTCACCTATCTAGGTGTACATCTTTATATAATAAGAAAATGTAGCTATCCCGTAAAATATAGTATACCAATTCTACCTCCGGCATTCGGCGGCAGTCAGAACAGCACAATTTGATTTTAGCATAGAATAAGGACTTTTTTTTCTATGCTAAAATTTCAATTCTCTAATTATCACGGTTCATCATAGGCAGCCTAGTGACAGACAGACAGGGAGACAGTGGAGTCTTAGTAATAGGGTCCCGTTTTACCCTTTGGGTACGGAACCCTAAAAAACGAAACAGTATGGCCCATGCTAAGCTGAAATTCTAATGCAAAACAAAACACTGCCTTGATTGTCACCTCGGTAGGTACTAGGTATATGTAGGTATACCTATATCTGAGGCAGAGCCATATGGGGCGAGATAATGTTGACAATGTGCGAATCAGTTTGTTGAGTACTCCATCCACGCAAGTGTGTGCTTGTACAGTCGGCGTCAAAAGGTGATCTAAATAAAACGTGTTTCAGAAATTATGACCATAAGTAAACAGGCCTTTGTTTGTTTTGTAGATGATTGAAATAAGTTGTATAATTGAGTAAGTTTGCCCAGAACCCATTCCTTCCGGGAGGAACACCATGACGGACTATGGGAGCAGGGCCATGTATGATGTATATCTTGCGGATTAGGCCGACTAAGCTGGGAAGCTTCAATACATGCGGAGCTAATTAAGCCACGGATTTCCTTACGATATTTTCCTTCACCTTTTGAGAGTATCACAATTTTAGAATATACAAGCCCATTGGTGCACAACCAGATTCAAACAACCTTAGGATCGAAAGGCAAGGTCGCTTTTACTGATATTATATTTTACTTAAATATATTATTTGTACATGCCAATTAGAAATATTTATACCTATTAGGTTGGTACTTATCTGTGATTTTCTTTGTAAAGAAATATGTATTTACATAATAGTAGGTAAGTAAATCAATCACTTATCTAGTCCAATAAAAAAAAACGAATGTGCTTTAGACGACACGACTGAAGTAAAACTTCTTTAATATAGGTACGAAACGTAACTGGCTATGAGAGCCAGAAAACAGTGCTTTCATAGCCCCTCCATGGTAGTGTTAAACGTTTAACGCAACCTTGTTGGAAGTCGCATTAGAAGTATTACTTCGAAAAACATATTGCAGCATGTGGATTTAACATTTCCTTTATATGTCAACTGTACCGAAAAGCTTGAATGCAATCTCTATGTGGGGTAGGTATACATTGTGTACATGGTACCTATCTATCACGCAATAATACTTGGCGTAGATAGGCACTCACGCTCGCCATCTGACTGATATCATGGTTTGGCGTCTTTGTACCTACCTTGGTCTAATCTAATGGAATTGTGAGAGGTATTGTCGATAGACTTGGTTGTTATAGCGTCAGCATCAGTTATGACCATCGTAAGTAAGTAAGTACTTATCAAAATATTAAATTTTTTCCTACTAGGCACGCAACAAAATATTGAGATCTCATGTAGGTAAAGAAAGAAAGAAAGAAAATATATTTATTTACTCCCAAAATACAAATTGCACAAGTAATCAAAAACACATTACCTAACAAGTAATCTACTTAGGAGTAAAGTTTGTGTAGATACCTTGGGGTCCAATGAGCCCCTGTTTCAGCTGCATTGAACAAGTTGTGCAGTGCTGTGCTGAAGTAGTAGCATTCACAAAAAAACCATTGACTCGCCATCAACTTAATTTCATTGAAACATTTTTTAAGCTATCATGTCAGAAGTAGGTAAGTAGGTAGGTACATACCTACGGTTTCGCCCACCGGCAAGTGATATCTTGTAGTGCTAGGTGTACCTTTATATTTAGCTGATATATATGGAACAAAACAAAATCCGTCAAAAATGGTTGAAAATTAAGCAGTGTGTTTACAAATGAACGTTTATGAAGTGTGTATTTAGTACCTACTTATAAAATATACGAATTTAACCACACCACGCTTCTCTGCACTTGCCGTAACAATTTGAGCAGGCTGAATATGATCTCGGCCGTTGAAAGATTAGTTGACGACCGATGTGGCGCGGCGGGCGAATGTCCGCCTGCAACGCAGGAGGTTGCGGGTTCGATTCCCGCCTTGGGATAAATGTTTGAACGATCTGCAAATATTTATTCCGGGTGTTTTGGGTATTTTCTATGTATAATAAAAAAACATCTATGTATTTAGTGTATTGTATTAAATATATCAATCATCTAGTACCCATAACACAAGCTCTGCTTAGCTTGGGGCTAGATGATGCTGTGTGGAGTGTCCAGCATTATTATTATTATTATTATTTTCAACTCCACTAAAGCTCCTCAGCCGTAGGAGCTAAGCTAGATGGGGTTCATCCCAATCCGAAAGTACTCGTTGGCTCACTGATGATTAAATTATCATGTTTGTTTATATTTAAACAAGCGAAACGCGTGCGACTTTGACCGCGTGAAGTTACTTTTATACAAACTTCAAACCCCGCTGTACCCGTTTAGGGGTTGAATTTTGGGAATTCCTTTCTTAGTCCGGTAGGTAGAGGCACCAAGATGAATATAACCTGAAAAATTCAAGTCTCTACGGTCAGTGGTTTAGGCTGTGCGTTATCTAGGTATATGTTAGTCAGTCAGTCAGTTGAAGTAGGTAGGTATGTATGAAAATAATTTCACGCGGCCGAAGTCACGCGCATTTTGCTATCGAATCTACAAGTGGATAAGTACAAGTAGGTACCTCGGTGTGAGGTGTGAGATCATTACACGTGCTAGTATAATTAGTAACTGCTTCAAATATTTATTCAGTCTAGATTTCAAATGAGGTATCACCCAACATGCCCCTGCCCCTATTCCATTTTACGGCCTCTCGTAAATTTTGTGACTTTTTGGGGTTGAATATTCATTCATCCCTGGTTTTATTGGCCATCGTGTTTACTTAGGATCTGATCGTACAAAGCTATTTAAATAACTATAAAGTATATGTGATTTAATTTATTCATTTCATAAATTACAATATATCCACTTGTAGGTACTTACCTACCATGTTTTACGTGCTTCTTTTGTTTTGTTGAATGAAACTTGGAATAAATAAATAATAATTAAAATAAACTTTAAAAAAATTAAGAAAAAACAAACAAAATACATCATACAATATGTATAGTTTTGTAAGTAGAATCGATACTAACCTTATCGGCTCCATAGCGAAAGTATAAGAACCTACATAATTAGAAGACCCCATCATGAACTAAGTTTAGCTTATAAAAACCTAGAAAATGTTAGAATACATAGCTAACCCTGATCCGCAATCAGAGGTAGATCGGTTTTAAATCTGCGTACAAATGTCCTTGCTCGTCCATGGAGGTGGAGGTCCTTCTCTATTGAGCGCCAGTCAAAAAGTAGGGACACCTTTTTTGATAGTCCATATTCTTAGCCTTTTTCTCCTTCATAAATTTTTCTGACAAGTAATCCGTTAAAACATTATGAGCTTCAATAAGGGATTCGTTTGCCGCTGAAAAGCCATATAATTAAAGAAGAAGAAGAAGGGATTCGTTTTCTGTCATCTTTGGAAGCAACATTGTATTTTCATTTTAATTGTTTTTCTAGTGTTATTTTAAGTTCTGATGGGTAATTTTGGTGGTATTTTAACCATCATTACTTGAGGTCTTAGCACAAGTGTGAACAATTGAAATGAATGTGTGTTATGAGGCATCCTGATTTGAACGAAAATGTTTCCCTTTGGTTTTGAAGAAAAACGCCATCTTTTTCTTCAAAACCGATGACGGCTGACTTTACTTTTTTTACCGACTCGACTTGACTAAAAAGAATTTATTTAACCCACTTGACATTGGCAAAATTGTCCGCAAGACGGACAAATGCCACAAAAAAAAAACTGGCTGATTAGAAAAAAAAGCGTACTGGCATTCTGCGGAGTATAACTCAAAACGACGATAAGGAAGTACGTAACTTCGCTTATAGTTTTTCGGAGTAGACACCATATTGCCATTGTTTGCTAAGTTTAATTGGGAACGTCACATGCACACATCCCATCGAAATTAGTTCAAACCGGTGGCTTAACAATAGCCGTTTACAGTACGATGCCCTATTACTCGATAAGTGGTACTAAATACACTTGTCTTGTCGAGTGGATTGCTATCCTATAAATTTTCAAAATTAGTGTACAATTTATATAAATAATATAGAACATATTACTTGAGTAGGTATTTGTTGCATAATAACCTTTGTCTAGCTAGGGAAAATAATAGCATTTTCAAGTGAAACTAATTTAACCTATGCATAACCTATTCGACACATTGCTCGCCAAGAATGAGTGAGTGAAAATGAATACTTACTGACTTAAAGAAAATGAAAAAAAAAGAAATTCATCTCTGAGTGATTGAAATAAAATTTATGCCATTTGTCGAGGTAGATCAGGGTTGCTTAAACTTTTAATGTATTGATTTGATTTAAATTATATTTTTAGGAAAATATAGTACTTAAGTATTTATTTATTATTTACACTAACGTGCATTATTTTACACAAATATTGAACCTAAGTACATAATATAATATAACTCTGTTTTCTAACATTTGCAGGTTTTTACTACAGGTAGAAAAGAAAATTTAAATCACTGACCGTAGGAAGTGTGCCTGGCAATGTTACCTTTTTGGACACCCTAACTGATTCTTTGTCCAAGGTAAGCACCAGACCTTTGTTAGTCACATCCACGTAGGTACCTTTAATAACTCTTTGATAAAAATAAAAATATGGGTGTTAAAATATGACTTACATCCAAACACTTTATGAACAGCTACACCATCATGGAAAAATGGCAATCAGTGTTATCTGGTTATGAATGTTGGTAGCCCTGACTTGTAGGTAGGTATAATGTCTATAAAATTGAATGTTGCCTTGAAAGGCAAAGGGTGGACTGTCAACCCATTATCAATCAGTCGCAATGGTAGACTTGCACCCATTTTGTTGTCAAACTGAAGAAGGTAAGTGATATTTACGTCTAGATTATGACGAGTCTAAGCACCACAAATTACTAGCAGCTATCGATGTGGTTGAAATAAATTATTGTTCCTGCTACATACAATTATTTTATGTTTTTAGGATTCCGTACTAAAAGGGTAAAACGGGACCCTATTACTAAGACTCCTCTGTATGTATGCCTGTCCGTCTGTCACCAGGCTGTATTTTATGAACCGTGATAGCTAGAGTTGAAATTTTCACAGATGATGCATTTATGTTGCTATAACAAGAAATACTAAAAAAAAGAATAAAATAAATATTTAAGGGGACTCTCATACAACAAACGTTATTTTTTGCCGTTTTAATTATAGATGGTACGGAATCTTACGTGCGCGAGTCCGACTCGCAATAGGCCGGTTTTTTTTTAATTTTATTTTATTGCCACAACTCATAAGTTATACTACATTTTCTCATACTATAATGCCAATAACGAATTTACATTTCTCGTATAAGTAGGTACACCTTGTAACTACCATCACTAAACCAAATTAACTAATTACACAGAGGAGCCGCAATGGGTATACACATAATAAAATATAGCTAAATATACAGATGTCAAAGTAGTGGTAGTTAAAAGTCGTTCACAGATAGGTTAACAGGCATATAGGTAACTACTGGTATAAATTATGTAGTGCTTGTAATTTCATCCTTCAAACAGATTCACAAAATAGCCATTCACAAAATAGCTTTACTACAATATCCATATCCAAGCTGTGTATTATATAAAATATAAAACATTTTAAATATGAATCCTTAGAAAATTGATGCATTACAACACGAAATGTTTTGTGGCATTCAATATTAAAAGAAAGAAAATGGTGACATCATTTCCTTGTCTATTTAGTATAATCTTGGGATACTCTCTATTTTGTTCATCTGTATTCAGACGGCGGGGCTGGTAAGACGCCGTTGTGTTGAATTTCTTATTTTTGAATCTCAACGTCCTTTTCAGCTTCATACCAAATTGCGGGAAATGCGATACTCGTGGGAATATGTAGGCAGTTATCTACATAATGAGGTTAATGTAGACGCGATTTGCCTAAATTTTGCTAAGAGGATTCCACATTTGCACACCGTTAATAGCTTTGAAGGCATTTCGAGTAAAGTTAGGAAAAACGTTTACGTTAGCGTACACTCGCATGATGTTTAAGCACTCTCGAAGTTTTTATGACTCGCTGACAACGACGCGACGAAGGCTCGTGTAAATATTTCTGGGTTGGATAAAATATTTAAACTCATGTAGGAATTCACCTGAATTAATTTATTTACTACAGTAATCCCGCAACTTCGTCCGCGTGGGTACTGTAGTTTCGAGTAGTTTGAATATGATGGCAGGTGCTGCATTAGCTCAAATTTTAACTGTTATTAACCTTGACACTAATTATACAGTAAAAAGTGTGGTTAAGAGTAAGTTTTTAAAACTATTAGGTATCATTGATCGTGGTAGCGAGTGCTGCGATGTTAAGCTGAAAATGTTAACTGTGTTTTGTAGCCATGACAATGTTAATTGTTAGGTTAAAACGATTCAATATGTTTGAATGTGGTGGCTCGTGCTGCGGTTGTCAAAAATGTGTAAGAGTACTTAGTAACCTTGCCACGAATTATAAATAAAAGTATGTTTTTAAAACCATTAAGTAACCATTTAAGTCTCTACGACCAGTGGTTTAGGCTGTACTTTGTCTATATACCAGTCTGTAAGTCAGGACAAAGATTCTCATACTTGATATAGATTAGGTAGGTACTACACTAGTGAAATGACGGCGCGTAATAAACTGCGCGCTATTTGAGAGCATCAGCTGAAATGTCAAAACCAGGAGAAGGTCATTGCGTTTGTGTAGGTACATACTATTTAAGCTCAAGTGAATTAAGTTTACGAAGCCTTTAGATTTTTTTTTACTTGCTGATGGAACAAGCAGATGGCCCACCTGATGTTAAGTGGCTACCACTACCTAATAACAAAGCATAGCCTCGCAGGTCACGCTCCTTAACTGCCCTACGATGCACTACTCTGCGTCGATTAACCTGAGGCATACAGGTGTTAGGGCTCGTGTGCCTGTAATTATACGTTAGATGTTTACGTTCCTACGTAACGTATGTTGGCTTTACTCAGGCATCTTAGCAGTGTTGTAACATATTAATCAGCGTAGAAACTAAAGCAAATAGAACCAAGTTGAGTCCTGTCTTGTCGAATGATGTGCAAATGGTTGATGGGCCACAGCCGAGCCCAATGGGTCATCGCTTGGACAGACAGCTTGATGGATTGCCTATAGTGGGCTCTGCAAAGGGCAATAGGGTTCAGACTTTTCGGACGTCTTTCAGTCTCGTAAAGGCTGTGATCCATCAATAGTTTTCTCAAGAGGTTTTATTTTTAAGGAAGTGGGTATAATATAATATTTTATCAGCTATTTCTACACAAGCAGTGTTGTTGTATTATGTCTTGAAGGGTGTGGGTGCCGGTGAAATTATAAGCGCATGCTGCTTAACACCTGAGACCCAATTATCGTGACGAAATATCATTGATTAGTTTCGATCCTATCAATTTTTAAACGTAATTCTTCGATCCTATCAATTTTATGTAATTCTTTAAAATTGACATTTCAGACAGGCCCAATTATGACAATCAAATTCTAGTTTCGATCTCGTCTCAGTTCCAAAAAATCTAATGTGCTAATGACAATGTATAATGTATGTTAATGACAATGAACGCAGGGCAGATTCTAGAGCACGTTCTTAGCATGACCTGCTAGGCAATACTTGGGACCACTTAACATCAAGTATGCTTGTTCCGTGATTCCGCTGCATAAAAAATATAAAACATGATAGGTAAGTTTGCTGCCGGTTTTTATACAGAATACAGTCAAATTTTATAAAATTATCGTAAAATTTTAGAGGTAATGTGGGTACCCATGAAAATGATACTCATGCATATAATACATGCACGGTTCCAATTAAAATAATGATTTTGTGTAAGAATGTCTACTAATATTTTGCTAAAATATGAAAACCGCCTTCCGAAATCGAGAGAGCAATTCTCTTCATTGTCCAGGAGGGTTTTGTTATAAATGTGAACGGAGCTCGATGGCTGGCAGACTCATTGGGAGGGCATTACCATTCCTTTGCGCTTTATTAGGGGAAGGTCACGCGTAAACGCTAAAGAAGAAAGGAAGTTATTCACGTTATTCCTGGAATCTCTCTAATAAAGCTAAATATTGAATACGTTTTTAACTATTGTTACATAAAATAAAATAAATATTTATGGTAAGCTATGACTAAATAATCATTTTATTAAACGCATATCAGGCCGCTCGCAGCTTCGCCCGCGTGGCAGTTTTTTCCCGTTTCCGTTAATTTTTCGGGATAAAAAGTAGCCTATATGTTAATCCAGGTTACAATCTATAATTATTCTAAATTTCATCCAAATCGGTCCACTGGTTAGAGCGTTAAAGAGTAACAAACATCTATCCATCCATCCATACTTACAATTATACAAACTTCCATACATCCATACTAGCATCCATTAGTAGGATATACTTAGATCAAAAGAATTATAAGTAAAATGAATACCTACTATAAAAAATTCTTCAAATTTTTCTTTTTTACACTTTGCCTATTAATTTATACAACGTGTCCCAAAATTCAACGATAAGCGGGCACCAGAGGGTGGACCTAATCATGACTATTTGAGAAAAAAATACTTAATTTATTTTAAAATTACATATAAATTAAATATTTTTTTTTGTAAAAGGTATTTAATTTTCATGCTATTGAATAAAAGTTAACACAAATGTTGAACAATTTCTTTCATTAGAAAATATTCTGAAAATGTAAATAATAAGATCATTTCGTATAATAAAAAAGATCTATTTATGTAATGTAATGTATTAAGTATATCAGTCATTTAGTACTCGTAACACAAAATTGTCCAGCATTATTATTATTATTATTGTTATTTGTTTAACCATCCCTACAAAACACTTTGGTATTTTAGAACCTAGCGATAAATTATAGTACCATTAGGCTTTATTCCATGTTTTATCAGCGTGTAATAATGTAAGGTCACGTCAAGCTGACATTTACAATCCACGCCTGGCATATTGATCCCGAGTTTTCGACCTAAACCTTTTATTAAGTTTTTCCAACCCTTTTTGAGCCATGCCCTTAATCCTTAATCTACTTTTTCACTTTTCAATTCTAGGAATTCTACTTCTGTAGGTCTGCTTAGCATTAGGTTTAGTTTTTTTCTGTTTCTAAACTTTAGCATATCCTTAAAATTAGTATCAATTTGTTTGAATAAATAATAAAAGTCATTAATATAAAAATAAAATATGTAAATAATAAAATAAATTATAAAAGGTGACCTTACCGTTCTATTGTCCAGTACTATGTTTTGTATAAACCTCAATAAATATAAATTATTTTTTATTATATTATAAACGCGAAAGTTTGTGAGGGTGAGTTTGTAAATGTATATATTTTTTTCCTCTCATCTCCAGAAAGGCTGCATGGAGTTGGATGATAATTTTAAGAAAATAGATGTATTGTTCATAACCTGGAATAACACAATATGCCAAATTTTTTAAAGCTTTATCCGGGCAGGATTAATACAAGTGCAGTAGCGGCGTTAGGGTATGGCGCGGTTGGGCGACCGCCTAGGGCGCCGGATGTGAAGGGGCGCCGCAGGCGCCCCTTCATATCCTCTTACTCTTTCAGCGAGGCCTACTTACCCTAATACCACAGTTTGCTAAAAGTTTACTTTACAAAAGTTTCATGAATTTTTCGTCAAATGTCCTTCAACATCGGGTTTTTTCCGTTTTCGACGACAATTTGGTATACAACTTGCCATACAATCGAAATTAAATACCTACCTTAACTAGAATGCAAATTCACTTCAAAAATTGACTAAAAAAAGTTGTAAATTTTCAGGCAAATTTTTATGTCAATTTATTGTTAACTAGCCCGCAACTTCGCGCGGGATTTAGTACAGTCATTGGGTATTTTTACCTGGAAAGTTTTCCGGGAGTTTTGAAAATTGGCAATTTTATAGATTTTGACGTGCTCTTTCCGAATTTCAACTTTGCCACCTCGTAGCTTTGCCGCTCGCGCCGCCATATTGGAAAAATGGCGCCTAAAAACAGTTTTTTGATAATAACTCCTTTTCGACGCATTTTACAGGAAAAACATATGTATACAAAATAATTGTGAGAACATTTCCTACAATTTATGTTATAACCTTTTTTTTCCTAAAACCAATAGTTTCGCGGTACGAGTGCCGTAAAGTGTAGTTCAACACACGTTTCGGCAGAAATACTCATTTCCACACCACCATGAGGTACCTAGCGAAAGCGGCGCATTTTTTTATCGTGGTTCTCATCAAATTATACAGTTACAGTGATGTGACAATTCGTAAAAGTTTCATCGCGGTCCTCTTCGTTCTGGATTTCGTCGTTTATTTGCTCGAGAATAGTGTCCGTTTCTTCTTCTTCACTGCTATCTTGTGATGAAAATTGCGAATTATCACAGTTCGTGCACACAACGGAGCACTTTAGCCTTGCTTTTCTGCATCTGCAAGCTTTTTGACAACCTTTCTTGCATTTGCAAGAAATAAGTTTCAGCAAGCTTTCCGGAGCAGGGGGCTCGAATGTAGTAACAGGAATGAGCCAGTTCTTATCTTTTTTCCATCCCCATTGTTCTACATTTTGTTCGTTCCCATACCACTGCTGAACCTGGTGATAAGTTCGAAACGAATGTTCTGTTGGTGGTAGCGACGCAATATTAAATTTACTTTAATATGCTGATGTTGTGAAGCATGCATATCTATAATTATTTAAAGATGTACTTTTACGAATTGTTACATCACTGTCACTGTATAATTCGATGAGAACCACGATACAAAAAATGCGCCGCTTTCGCTACCTCATGGTGGTGTGGAAATGAGTATTTCTGCCGAAACGTGTGTTGAACTACACTTTACGGCGCTCGTACCGCGAAACTATTGGTTTTAGGAAAAAAAATGTTATAACATAAATTGTAGGAAATGTTCTTACAATTATTTTGTATACATATGTTTTTCCTGTAAAATGCGTCGAAAAGGAGTTATTATCAAAAAACTGCTTTTAGGGGCCATTTTTCCAAAATGGCGGCGCGAGCGGCAAAGCTACGAGGTGGCAAAGTTGAAATTCGGAAAGAGCATGTCAAAATCTATAAAATTGCCATTTTTCAAAACTCCTGGAAAACTTTCCAGGTAACCTCTATTTTTTCAACCAAATGACTGTACTAATTAGACAAATATTTTATTTAATGAATGGTTGTTTCATTATATCCGTTACCTTTTTTTCGTATGGGTTTAAATTGCAGTTAGGGGGCGCCGTAGAAATCTCGCCCAGGGCGCTGGTAGTGCTAAAACCGGCCCTGTACAAGTGGTAGGTACCACCGGCAGATGCGGGTGGTTCTCTAAAACTCAAATACAACTGTGTAGGTACCCAAAATTTTTTAGATAACACTTAGTTTCAAAAATGCATTTATCGCACGTTTCCCTTGTTTTTATACATTTATTTGTACACCGAGATGAATGTGCCAAGAAAACTTGCTTTTCAAATGAAAACTACTTAGACAGTTTTCGGTATAAACCGAAAAGAGCAATTAATACTTTATAGTTTCTCATTTTGCAGCAGCAATTTTCACTCAAACTTTATCTATAGTACTTACTTGCAAAGACGCCACTGACTTGCAAATAGTAAGGATAATTAGAAGATATATGAGAGCCATGATTCTTCTTTGTTTGCTATTAGGTGCGTGATGTCTTTAGGATAATAGTGATTAGATGGCACTGGTGTAAGTAACACATATTGATAAAAGGCCAAGCTAAGAATGATTTGGTCTAATAAATCTAAGTATTTATCTACTGTTGTTTGAATATTGTAAAATATATTCAAGAACAACCCTTTTAATTCGATATTAGCTAAAAAAATGGAAATGCAGATTTTGTAAGGGTATCTTTGTTCAATATTAGGTATCCCATAGCGAACTAATTGAAACGAGTGGAGAGTGAACGCGAATGAAAAAAGTACAAAAACACGAAAGAGGTCGAAGTAGGTTTTTGTTGGCATCTCGCTTCTGTATCTCGTCCGACGGTTTCAAAACATATGAATACAGAATGATTTAACTGTTTTTGTTTCGGAAAGAGAAAAAACGAAATTAAAAAAAGAAGAATAACATCACGACTTTAATCCCAAGCATGGCATCTCCTCAGATCTCTTAGTAGGTACTTGAGATTCTTCGAGGATGTCTAAGAGGGGTAATCATAGGTACGTCCAAATATTATATTCGGTACATACCCACATTTTGCAGCAGCTGGTATTCCATACGTAACAGGTTGCAAGCACATTGTCGCTGCTAGAACACTAACTGGTTTTCTCACGATGTTTTCCTTCACCGTTGGAGAACAATGTTAAAGCGCACATGATTTTTTTGGTTAGAAAAATCCATTGGCTGGGTTCGAACCCACGACCTTAGACTCGGAAGGTGGGGTCACTCCCACTATACCACCGCGCACCGGGACGGAATGATAATTCGGAATTTAACAGTTAAGATAGTTGGTGAATTTCCTCAATCTTCGGTTTAATTATTTACTTGGGACAACACGGGCTGGCAAAGTTTTCTAACATCACACATCGGAAGTATCATTCAGAAAGCTACAAAACGCTTGTTTCTTATAAATGTGGTTTGTACATTATTGAATATAATAAAAACATTTACTCATCAATTAATCTGAATCTGAAAATAACTATTATTGTACTTACATAATACATCTCATATAATAACATCATTCAAGAATCATCAATGATCAAGAAAATTACAAAGATCAAGTATTTATAACAAGTATTACAAACTACATAATAATGTAGTTGAGCAATCTGTAGACCGTTGCAAACGATCAAGCGATATTACCAATTTTATTATAAAGAATATTCTGTCCTGTCAGACAACGCACAGCCTAAACTACTGGCCGTATAGACTTGTAGTTTTTTGGTTTTATTCGTCTTAGTGCGTAAAAGTGTACTAAGAAAGTAATTATCGAAATTCAACCTCTAAACGGGGGTATAGCGGGGGTTAAAGTTTGTACGAACTTCACGCAGACGAAGTTCCGCGCGTTTCCACTACTCTATACTAATAATATTTTTGTTATTATATATTTAATAGTTTGTTTGTATTGCATAGGCTCCGAAATTACTGGACCGATTTGAAAAATTCTTTCACCGTTGGGAAGCTACACTATCCCTGGATGACATAGGCTGTATTATATATTTAAAAAAAATAGAGATCCTTACTAAAACCCATGGAAAGCCGGGGCGGACCGCTAGTAATGAATAAATTGCTAAAGTTGCAGGGATGGTCGTTGGCCATTAACTTACGGTAAGGTACCTATGTCTCGTTTCAAACAATCGCACATACGTGAGGTACTCATTTAGGATTCTCTTGATGCCGCAATAACGTGTAATTATAATTAGCAGCCGCCACTTTGGCATCCGTACACCCGTATCATCCTTACATCCACGTCCCTAGATTACGCAGGATGTTTCAAAGTGTCACATTTTCTGTAAAGAGGTCGATACATTGGCTTAAATATCTATAAACGACCTATATGTATTTTCATTCATTCATGTGCCGGTACGGTTTAATAACAGTGATTTTGAATAACTTTACGCCTATGATAACTTCCGCAGAGTATCTTCCATCTTGTGATGGGACCTATCAATATAGATGCGTTCTTGACGAAACCACAAGGATATCCGAAACAACCAATCTATATCTCAGACAACGCACAGCTTAAACCACTGGTCATAGAGACATGTCATTTTCAGTGTAGGTATATTCGTCTTGGAGTAAAAGTTCAACTCCTAAACGGGCTGCGAGTGTTGAAGTTTGTATGAAAATAACTTCACGTGGACGAAGTTGTGTTTGTTCCGCTAGTACTTTACTAAATGTACAAAATAAACAGGAACATGCAAACTTTATTTTTAGGTAACTTCTGATGTCTACGCGGATGTATCTTCGTTTTTCTGGATTTTGTGACAATGTTTTCATGAAACACGAAACTTTCCACAAGTTATTTGTGGATGTGTCGTGTAGAACCACCTTAGTGTGGGTAGAGTGTTAGCTCGTTAGATTTTATATAATATTTAGTAGCATTTCCCTTGGGAGCACGTGATACGTGATGCTGTGAAGTGGCGAATTCACACCTTTATACTGGAAATGGTAGACGTGGATTATTTTGTTCAGGCAGAGATTAATTGGTTTGGTGCCTTTTTTTATAATCAAAAATATATAACCTACTTAGGACTTAATTAAGGAACCAGAACCCTCTTTCCTAGTGTTTCTTGTTAGGATGAAACCATGGCACCCTAAAACATACCTAACAAGTGCCGGTTTTTTTTTGAGTGCAGGCCTCTTTAGTTCGGCCGCCTTATGTCCACCGCCGCCCACCGCTCTCATCCATCACTCACGCAGTAATATAGATAAACTAGGTACAAAAACAGTAGGTACCTAGGAATGATAATTTTCGATAGGAATGAGTTTGTATAGGGATTAAACGTATTGGTATAAAAAACCATGATAAAACCAGTGAACTTGTTTGAGTTTTATCCTTTGAAATAGAGTGATCGTCCTCTAAAATCTGCCACCTCTAGGATACTGCCGCCCTTAGCCTATTGACAAATCCGGACTGTACCTAACTGGCGAAAAATCCCTCAACTTCGTCTGTGTAAAAATTTTATACAAACTTCAACCCCCGCCGTTACCCGTCTATCTATTCTACGACTAGCTGTTTAGGCTGTGTGTTGTCTATATGTCAGTGAGACAGGACAAATATTCTCATTATTGGTACTTATAGATTAAAATATATTGTACAATTTATAAATCAATAGATCAGTTTTGATAAAGAAATTGAATATACCGCTATAATATAATAAATTGTTATATGTTCAAATTAGTTTCGACTTAGTAAAATACCATCGACTATAAATCTAGTTATGCCTCCCATAATAATTACGTGAGATTTTAAGGTTCCTATCCTATATATACATACAACCTCACGAATTACTTCCCAGGTACTGTAGATATCGCCTCAAATAACAAACTCAAGATTCTTTGAGGATGTCTAATGGGTAGTCAGAGGTAAATCCAAATATTACATTTGGTACATACCTATAATTTGCAGTAGTTTAAATTCTATACGTGACAGGTTGCAAACCCATCGCCGCCATAAGGTTCCTACACCTTCACATAAATTTCGATATTTACCAAGGAGCTTCTGCATTCAAGCACGCTTACCACACGTTGGGTAATTAATCAAAACAGTCGCCGTTGAGAGGAAATTGATGAAGATCGCACACAGCTGTGAGGCAGGAAACCCTCCTGGCCAAACACTATGAAATTGAATTTATAATTACTCAGTGTAGAAATTATATCTATTGTGTTAAAGTACAATTAAAATGTCAAGTCAAATAATAAAACTGTTTTTTATTTGCCACTAGAGGACCGCGTGCAATTTCGCCCGCGTGAAGCTATTTTCATACTAACTTCAACCCCCGCTGTACCTGTTTAGGAGTTGAAGCTTGTATGAAAGATGCCTAGCTTCATGGAAGCAGTTTTAAAAATGGATGGGGTAAGTGAGGCTCCAAGAAATTCTAGATCTTGAATAAGTAGAGGTACATCTCGGAAAACAGGACTTGGAAACTAAGGACAGGTGTACTAAGAAAGGATGTAGCGAGGGTTAAAGTTGGTATGAAAATAACTTCGTGCGAACAAAGTCACGCGCGTTCCGCTCGTATTATAATAATTAATAACAGAAAACACTTCAAAGAAATGTAACGAGCTTCGAAGTTTCGTAAACCAATAATTAACTTGTACCGATCTCAAAGTTTTCAAAGCGTAACTTATATAGGTATAGAACCCAACCAAGTGCACTTCAAAGGATCAAAAACAAAGAAAATACTTTTGCGAGCAAACTTTAGTTTAACAATATCATCCTTTAACAATAGCGACTTCAGTCAGTTACACGAAATATTGAGGAACATTGTTGTTCCTCGATATTTCGTTTACCCTTTCATTTTGATTTAGCTTTTTTGATGCTCATTAAAGTCAAGGTCAAAGTCACAGTCAAAAAGAATTTATTCAGTAATGTCCGCAGGGATCATCTTGAATCATCTTAAATCTAGGTGAATCTAAGCGCCAGTTCCTCGCGACCAAGCCTAGTTTTTTGTATGATCTGTAAGATTCTAGACTACTTGACGGTGGATTCAGGAACAACCTTTCACATAAAGTAAGGTAAGCCGTCGCTCGCAGAGAATTTTCGCAGTTTCGCAGTTGAATGTGAGAACTCTATTTCACTCTGAAAGTGATTAACTGGTAACCCAACGTATTTAAAAATATATTATTTACATATCATAACCGCTAAGTGCTCAATCAAAGTGACTTGTCTGCTAAGTGGTCAATACTCACACAAATATTTGTCCTTGGTGGGGAACGACTCACAAACTACAGCACAGAAGGCGAAGATACTAATAACTGAGCTGTGAGGGCAGTCACAAAGGTGCGCCTCTTTGTGTAAAGTAGGTATTTTAAAAAATGTCTAAGTTGTAAAGTATGTTGTAACTGGTAGCACGTGCCACTAAGCACCACTCTAACGTCGGCTGTTCCTTTGTAAATAGTATTAGATTTACTTTATGTAGCTTTATCTCTCCAGCTAAAGTTGAACTTCAGAGATACACACAAATCTACTTTGAAACATTTTCCCTTAGCCCAAATGACGTCAGCAGTTTCGTACTCCGCTAATAGTGGTGACAACAGTCTCCGTAAATTGAATTCCAGTGTCCCGGTCACAGAGACTCCGACTTTCCCAACTCCAATACAGTACAGGTAACGTGATAAAGTCCATTTGCATATCGTACATACTGACGTTGTGACGTATATTTTAGATAGGTTCCATCTATCAGAACTTAGTGGTACTAAAAAAAATCTATAGGCAGAAAGGTGAAGCCTTTCTGTCGGTTGGTTTACGTCACAAACAATAGCTTCACAATTTATTAAAATAGAGTCAGCATCCGCATAATTAGCCTTATATATAAAAATTGTAGAAAATTTAGTCAAACCCTATTGAGTAAACGCCAATTTCTTTTTTTGGTCTTTGTGTTCAATAATTTTTGTAGATTTTGTAATAACTTTGTAATAACTGATAGAATACCTAAATACTTTTTTGTAAATACATAGGTACTTAGAATAGATATTTAACACCTAGACACAAGAACAAACATCTATGTTCATCACACAAATGTTTGCTCTCGGTATGGATCAAACCAACCACTTACAGTGCAAAAGGCAGGGCTGCTATGAACTGACCTGTGACGGCTGTCAATATAATACGCTTAGTTTGTTTTTAAATGAAATAAACAAATGTAAATGCCATAGACGACCTGCACATGCACACAGTAGGTAGGTATATAGATAGTACAATACAGATATGGATGACGTTCTCAGTCAGACATACTCAAAGGCACCTTTGTATCTCCGAGTACATGACAGATCATCCATCATTTTACCGAGCCATATCTACTTACTGGGTTTGGGAGATGATTGTCTGACTTTTATCTACACTGATATATGTTTATAGATGCATCTTGTTTGAAACAGACATTTAAGATTTAGCCACAGAAGTAGACAAAGAAGAAGAAGAAGAAAGTGACTAGACTTTATCTTGATTTTTAAATAATTTTATGATTGAAACAAAGGTTTTTATCACATTTAGATTCGACAATATTAAATACCACCCGTTTACTACCAGATTCCACATTTGGCCTACTTGAATAACTTAGTTTAAGGCTTAGATATCTCACATTTGATACTCAAATTTAACTCCTGCTTACTCAACTGTGAGGGTAGTTGGAAAGTTTTCGAAGCTACATTACCCATATAAAGTTCAATGACCGGAAAAGCTCATTGAGCGAAAAATATAAGGCGTGAAACAACTCTACATAAAGCGTGTTCACGGTATTCTGTTTGGTCTTTGTTTTGTAGATGCAAATCAGAATGGAATTTGGAAGTTACAGGAATGGTTTCTGCGTTAATATTACAGGTTCGCCCTTTTTTAAGATTTTTCTAGATAGGTAGAAATCCAAATATATATAAATCCCAATAGTACAAGTAAAAATCCAAAACTAAATATAAATAATCTAAAACGCCCAGAATAGTATTGAAGTATATATTAGTACTATGGTAAGAGTAACCACAATGTAGAACATGCACGAATTTGTGTACTTAATTATTATTTTGACAGCAAGAGTTGAACTCGCTGACGCTCATATTTACTCTTTGTATCCAGTCCTGGGGCCCGATCGCGAGCTCTAATATCTCGGCTGCAAAATGTCAAACCGACGACTAACAGTTCCAGCAAACATTCATGGCTGTTTGGTTGGTGTTCGGTTGTCTTCGTATTTTATTTGTACTAGAAGTCCATAGAATTAGGACTAATTCTATGCTAAAAGTCAATAATTTTGTAACACGAACCTATACGAACTTACAGCAATCTCTGTGTGTCTCTGTCTGTTCGAGCCTGTTCGGGTCTCATTTTGAATTACGAATGCATTGAAACGGCTCACCCGTTTCAAATTAGCTGACACCGTAATTTGGTATCACGAGGTGTTTTTATGAACTGTAAGTTATGGTTTTTGCTACAGTTTTGTCACATGTTTCAATTTTGGTTGGAAAATCTCAGAAAATAACTTTTTAAGAAATGATGTACGTTTTTATGATGTTCGGAGTATGTTTTTAAGGTAAACGCTGTGGCATTATAGTATGTACAGGGATGTTAGTTCGTGCTAATATATTATTTAAGTTCTTGGCAACAAATTTAATTACCATTAAGATTCTAAAACATAAATTGAGAAACCATATTGAATCTTAAGAAGAAAGCTACTTAAAATCTGACTGTTAAATGCAAAATGCAATTTAGTAAAGCATTAGCATGCTTTGCTAAATTTGATAGATTTAACGATAAAAATTTGCATGGCAACTCTGTTCATTGACACAATTCAATGACATTATTGACATCAACACTGCAAGAATTTGATACAAAAAGGAGTCAAGAAAAATTCAAATTGGATAAAATGACCCCCTTTATATTCCTTACATAATAAGACCAGAGATTATTGTTTCACTTATTTACAAACCACGGAGCGGCAACGTAATGGAATTTTATAAGGTTTCAAGATACTACGGAATAACGACTGGTACAATGTTTTCAATATTTTGGTCCTCTTGGATGTACGCATCTTTGTAATGCGTACCTCACATTTTATAGGCTCTTAAATCATTTTGCGAAATGAATAGAGGAATCAAATCATAGTAGTTTTGCGTATTGGCATTTCTCTATTTATAACTTTACATATAGGTATCTCATATGCATTGTTGCAAAAAAAATGTGATATGTGATGTATAATAACTCCACTCCACTCCAATAATGGAGTAATTCGCGCTCCTGATGATTATTTATTATTCAACTATTTTTGTCTTATTGCAATGGTCAGTAGGGCCCCATCTCATTATTGCAGTGTTAATAATTTACAAAACCATGCGTTCAAATCCTCTTTTCGTCTAAAGAATTTCGTATAGTTTTCATGTCAATTAAATTCAAGTTTTAAAGCCAGAACTAAATGTTAGAAATATATTTTAATAAATACTGAAAAATTCAGTAAATTACAATATATTTTACTGATTTTAATACTTTTACAGACATTTTATTCAGAAACATAAAAAAACAGCAACTTTCCGAAAAATATACGGATTTTATTGTTTCCTAGTTTCTGAACGTCAATTACATGACCACGTGACTAAAATGTCAGCAAAATTCAAAACTCACAATGTTAGCTAATAAACACAGACTTAGATACGGCACAGTCGACTAAATACGGCAAGGGAGTGTAATTTTTTATCGGGCTTAAAATATGTTTATTATATAAAATGATTTATATATAATAAACATATCATAAATGTGCACTCTTCGTCTTAGTTTTCATCTTAAATAAGTGATAGATTAAAAGTAGGCTACGTATTATGTAATTTTAGGTCACGCACTACAGTATAATATGTTCAAAGTTTCATTCAAATCCGTTTACTCGTTATATAGATGAGTAAGAATAGACATACATACTCATTCATAAGCTTTCACGTTCATAAATTAGTGTGTCATAATTTATTATTACTATATTAATATAAAAACACGTTTGCCATATTTTTTTGAATCACGATTGGTATTTTTTAACATCACGATTGAATTTATTAGCATACCACTGAACGCATATTATTACTCATTTATCATCTCACATAATTTACTTGAAAAGTAAATAGAACAAGCAAATGGAGTAACTTGCGGAACCTATCTAGTTCATTCTTGTCTATGTTCAGAATTGATAAAATTGTATATAGCACCATCTAGTATCAAAACAAGCAAAGTTTGACTAAGATTCCCGTGACATTTACTACCACTGAAATTTAAAAGCACGCCCTCTAGTATCGAGTAGTTGCGTTTCTTTAGTAATTTGAAATCTGAAAGAACTGAACTATAAGTGTTGCCGTTGTTCTAGTGACTTTGTCCACTCTGACGCTAAAAATAGAAGAGTCAAATTATTTTCACAATAAAATTCCGAAACAAACAAATAATAAATAGAAAAATATTAATTAAAAATTAATCTTGCTCTAAACAAAACAACGCATACAGTGGAATCAAATAGGAATCTACAGAGTGACTGCAAAACTGAAATCGAAATGGAAATGAAGTTTACAGTATCTTAATCCCTAAAAACTGGACTCGAGCAAAGTTTGCATTAATTAGGTTTAACTTAGTAATTTTAAAATGTTCTAGATATTACTTATATTAAAAAAAAATTATATCAACGTTTTGATTCCCCACACAACTTCTGTGAGGTGATCGCTCTGATAATGGATTATTTGTAATGTATTTTTGGTAAATACGATACAACAGCCAGATAGAACAAATATAATTACATAGATGCAACTAACACAGCTAGGTTGGCAGTAACTCTGCCTTCTGCACTGTAGGTTGTGGACTCGATCCCCTCTAAGAACAAACATTTATGAGATGAACACAGATGTTTGTTCTATGTCTGGGTGTCATATTCTATTACTATTATAACGTACATTACTATTTTATAAGTTCTCTGGTTTCCATAGTAAAAAGCACATGCACATGTACTAAGTACAATGTACACTAACTGTAGGCAACGCTTGTATAAGCGTTGCTTGTGTGAGATGGTAACATTGATAATTACTTGCAAAATGTGCGTTCAAAATCTGTTTTTGGTATCAACCTCGTAAAATTTTGAAATTCCATTAGATTTTTTTAATGCTATATATTGGTATTTGGTCAAATTCATCTTATTACACGGCATCTTTAATAGTTTGTAAAATCATAGAACAAGGTGTTAGTATTTTTAAAGATTTACGAGGGAATAGAAAAACGAAACATAAAAACCGTGAATTACCGATAAATACTCAAATAATGATAACTAGTTTTGGAACGTTACACAAGTTAGATAGAGAAAGAATATCCGTGTTAGCTAATTTACGAAAATTACCGAGGAACTGACATTCTATGAGCTGGTGATACGTATGTAAGTTACAGCATCGACCGACCGAATACATAAGCTCGTGATACGGCCCGTTTCAACGGCAACGTCTTCATTTGGAGGTATTTCAGTTAGTTATCAATAGAACTCATTAGAAAAAATCAGTAAACAATAAGCAAATCAACTCAGGCTACCTAATCAGAGATCGATTGACTCGGCTGGCCCGCTACTTTGCGAGTAAAAATAGTAGTGCTACTCTATATCTTATCCTAAATAATCCTAAAATAATAACACAGCATTGCATTTTACTGAATTATTACTGCAATGAGTTCATTTCCATACTGTATATTATTGCTTGTGCTTGTCTGTGTGGTATCTACTACAATGGCAGCGTTTAAAATGAAATTATATGGTACTATTTGCACACTAACGAAGTATTGCTTACGTAATAAGAGCTAACGCGATGGGTGGTACGAATAGCTATGGGTTTAAAACGCTACCCTGATCTAAACACTGTTTTTGGATTTTATCTACGTTTGTACGTACTATACCTATATATTCTGTCAAATATTGTAAATTATAGCTATTTAAATAGCGTGAACTAACAAATCGGTCCAGAATCAGGGGCCGAACTAATTCGGAGCTAGTGGGGCACGCGATCGGGCCGTGGCAACTACAAGTGCTAAACTTTTAATTAGTTCGACAACTCTCAAAGAAGCATTTAAGGCTTCCTGACTTCCGCCTGTTTGTTCTTGCCTCCAGCAATGCTTAGCTCTCACAATCAATAAATTAGTCGGTAGTTGAGAGCAACGTTAGCTTACAGTGCCAGTCTGAAGTTTGTGGATTCAATGTGGTAACGTATGAAGTACCCAAGTGCCGTGAAACGCTACTGGCCTGGCTTTGTCTTTCCCGAGAAATCTATTTCAAAGTCGCGCGATTTTGATACGTATTACTCAAAGCCACCGTTCTATGGTCTCTAGAGCTGCTATGGTCATTGTGTGTTATCTCTTAGATCTTTGGCAATCATTTTGAAATACCTAACTTTCCAAAAAAATACCTTTTGGAAAGGAATAGGTAATAAAAATTGACATGAATAAAATTTATGACCCATTAATTACGCCCTATTTGTGTTGTTATAAAAAAACCTATGCTACAGGTATGTGTATCATTTGCTGGGTGATGAATTAAAAGACAAAAGAAACCACCGCACTACCCCAATACACGTTTACCGTATTTTTAAGCTAGTCTTTCTCGAACACAAAATTGCATAAATCCACAGTGGAATAGATATAAGGCTTGTTGGTAAGTGAAAACAGGAAATGAGCTCTGAAAAATGCTGCAATATAACGGGATTTTCGAAAATAGGTATTCAGTCGACAGCTGTTGCACGCCCGCCAGATATGTGGAATTTAAATTCGTACCGTGTACTACACGCGAGATATTGCACGGTGCTATATTGTGAAAGTCATGGGGAATAACGAAAATTCTACCTAAAACAATTAATAATGTGTTAGTTGCTTTAACAGCCATAATAGGGCCATAGGAGAACAGCGTATGCCTGAGGATTCAAGTCGTGATGCTATTTTTTTTTTCTTTGTTGTGTCTACAATTTTATTGTGCTATATTCATTGTCTGGAATTTTACGTTGACGCTATCGCTAACTCGGCCTGCTGTTTGTTACACACTCGTTTGTCACTGCTCTAAAGGCCTGTTATTCAATAAGATAAAAAATAAATACGACTGGTACTGCTTTACAGATTTATTGCCATAATATACAGGACGGGAGTGATAATGTTCTTGAGTTTCCGTAGCAAATAGTATTTTTATACGGGAGGTCTAGGGGAGATAAAGTACTTCTCTACTTGAAGAGCATTCTCTGACAATCTCTTTTGCCAAAGATTGTTGATAAACGTTGGTTTTCGGGAAGTTGGGGGAACAATACCGGGATTCAGACAATTTGTTTTGACTTCTTCAAAAGATAATAAAATAGACAGTTCAATTTATCATGGTAAACGGTTTTTATGAAATAAGTACATTCTTTACCACTGACTACCCTCATTAAACATTCTCAATGAATATTGAGTCCGTACTTCTTGGTACTAAGAGACCCTTAGTGGATATCAGGAGTGCCTAGTTAAAGGCACGCCTGATATATATCCAGCATTGCACCAGCAGTTGGACCTTCAGACTGATGGTGATGATGGTGATCATAAATTAACTTATTTATGACATGAGTTTCCAACTAATTACATTCAATTTTCCGAACAGCGGATCCTTGTGGCAGATGCTCTCTCTCTCATTGTTCATGCAAATTGCTGTTTTATAGCCTGAAGTTCAAAAACCTGCTGTTTTGTTCTTTACTTTACGATGTTTTTAAGGGTATAAAACTACGTGTGTTGATTGAAAAGTTGAAAGTATTTTTTTTATTTACATCACAGTTGGTCGAACTTGTGTAACCGAACTTTCACCCCGAGTTATATAACTTAGACATATATTTTAGGTTTGTGACCCAAAGCTATAGCATTTTACCAAGATCTTTTACACATACATAGATTGGATAGAGAAAATACTTTGCATTTGCATATTTACATTAGAATAATTTAGAATTTACACAGCAAAAAAATAACAAAGGGAAATACAATATATACAACTTTATCTATGTGGATTAGGCCGACTAAGCTTTGAGGATAGTTAAAGTTATCCAGGCCCAGGTATTATCTATAGTGTCCCGTAAATAGAGAAAATAATTTTATAAAAACTGCTAACAATTTTACGTTTTATTTATTTTTTTAGACATGCAACAATAGTGTTATCAATAAAGTCATATTTCTGTATTTATTATTTTTTATCTTCAGCTCTATAGCTAAAAGTGATTTCTTCCAGATAACCTAGAATATACTAGATTTGACCAATATTTAGAGGAAATAGTTCAATAACAAAATAAATAAAATTTAGTCAGAACATGACCTTATTTTACATATTCTTATCTTTGATATACGTTTTTTCTAACTAAAATTGTTGCAGATAAAGCTGACGGAACATATACAGTGGTTTATTTGATTGATTTGACAATATCCTTATAAAAAAGCAACAAATCTTTAACTACCTAGGTACGTATATAGTCGGTATAACCTTTCTTCTTAGTTCCATATAGCTGTTGAGTCATTACCATCGATTTTGATTTCTTTTGAAGTTGTTTGTTCTATTTGTGTTTGTGCTATTGTATTCTAAGGATAAAAATATGTGAACAACCAAATATAATTAATTGGTTTTGTAGAGTGTGGTTAAAATTACAGACACATGAGGTGAGCACAGAACTGTGCATCGTAGGATCTTTGATGGTGATGGTTATCACCGCCTTCTGATTATGCTGGTCATCATCAGAACGCGTGGTCGCTCCCACTTGATCACCACCGGTGCTGTCCTAAAAACAAATAGCAAAATTGGGACTAGATGGTGCTGTATGAATCTCGTCAATATTTATTTAATGTTTCATTGGTTCGACTTATTTGGACATGTGTGTTGTCTGAGTGATAAATTACATTGTTCTAGGAACGATGCCAATTATATTATTTCTGTAACAATGCCGGTATACATTGGAAGGTGATGATACATCTCCGTCATTGTTATAAAAGCAGTTAAGTAAAGAATTATCTTGGTAAGTTTAAACAGGTGTCGTAACACGACTAGCGTTTTGGTGATAGGCTGAGCGTTTTTCACATTTCAGTTATTCTCAGTCGTAATTAACTAAATTTATATAACTGTAATGTACTATGTGTGCTATATTGCTACTCTTAGAAGAAACATTTTCATATTTTGGTACTAGACGGAAACCACCATTGAGCAAACCTACTATACTACCATCCTAACAACAGCAGACCTGCATACAGTCAAAAATACCCTGAAATGAAGCGTATTATGTAGTGGTATGCCTTAGAACCTTCCGTCTAAGTGGTAGAGCCGTCAGTGGTAGAGTCAAATGGCTGACCCTTCTTCTTTCTAGTTCTTATTTGAACCAATATATTCTGGAGACCTTGGTGATCCCAGTTTGCAATATGATTCGCTCCATTCTTTATTACCCTCCATGTATGTCATAAGAGGTGACGGGCTAAACACCGACACAGCGGTCAGCAATTCGTCTGGCAAGCGTGGTGACTGCGACAAGCCCCTCCAAATATAGGAGAGGGCTACGTCTAGCAATTAACTAGGTGATTTTAGTCCCTGCATAGCCATCCTTTTGCTTCCATGTCACTGCACCTGATACATAGTTACCGCAGAATTGTGTTGTTTTAACAAATAAATGTCTATGTTCAAATGGTTAAAACTCATTCAGTATTTTAATAGTTATTTGACTCTGTATACAAGAACTGCTTTCCAAGCCACGTCAAGATATTAAAATTCTATCATACCAAGTTCAAGATAGCATTCTTGACAAATAGGGTTTGGTTTTGCGAAGCATTTTCTTCGCTCACTCAATTTTCCGCTCCGCGCGCTTCTTGATGCATTTACGGATATTCCACTTACCCTGAAATTATACAAAGCACTACTTCTAAAAACCGAGTTTTATAGAAAAGCGGTGTTTATTGAAAGCCAAACGTAATATAGCGATTGTCGTTAAAAAATACTTTGTATCCTGCTCAGTAGGCCGTCGTATGACGGCTGGTGATTTTTGCAAATACTGGTAAAATTTAAAACAATGAATACATGTGTGTACATCGCAAACATTAATTTACATTATTCATACCTATGCGACCGTCAGTAGTAGTGTCTTCTAGACAGTGGCTTTAACAACTGCAAGAATGACGTTAAAACTAATTCAGTAAGGCAAAATAAAAAAATGTATTCGTAGTTTAATCAATATCTATTTTCCAAAGTCGACAAACTGTTGTCATTGTTTTTGTTTCAGTTTCTTGTCCATGTTTACGGTCTGCGTGTGTCATAAAATAAAGCAGCCGAATATTGTTTGTATAGTAGGGGACGATATCGTAAGTAAAATTATACAACTTATTAACCACAACGTATTTAGTTACTAAATTACACTAAGATACAATTCTGGTAATTTGTTTGAGTAAAATTTGCTTCCATTTTCTCAATTCTCAGGGTTGGAACGATGTGAGTTTACACGGTTCGAATCAAATAATGACGCCGAACATCGATATGATTGGCCATCATGGAATCGTGATTCAAAACTACTACACAGACGCCCAAGGAACGCCTTCGAGGAGTGCAATGTTCACAGGAAAATATCCTATGAACATGGGTAACTATGGGCAGCTATGTTCTACATTCCGAATGGAATGGAATGCTTTTGGCAACTTGTGTTTTAATAGTCTAGAAATTGCCAACAAAGGGAGCAGTAACCTTGTTAAATAATTCAGTGCCAATCTAGTAAAACAAGACCCTGAAATTATTAGTCAATGTCAATTTCCAAACCTTTAACGGAACTGAAATGACGTGAAGATATTCAGATGAATAAGTGCCAACTTGGGCGAATTTAGAAAATGACAGCCAACCAATTTAAACTTTTACTTTGGCAACTCGACGGAATTTGTACGAAATCTGGCCTGCCTTATCTTTTTAGCAATGAACCTAACCTGTAAAATATGTTTACTAATAAATTGTTTTTTTTATGTTAAACTAAATGTCAATTTACTTATTTTCTAGGAACTCAAGGTGTATCAATCGGAGCAGCAGAAGATAGAGGACTTCCAGTCACAGAGAGACTTCTCCCTTCATACTTGCAAGAGCTAGGATACGCCGCACACTTGGTGGGGAAATGGGATCTCGGAAAATCCCGTGAATATTTCTTGCCGACGTACAGAGGTTTTGATAGTTTCTACGGCTTCCTAGGCAGTAGTATCGATTACCACACGTATAATCACATAGCGGTGAGTGACACTACTGACACGTGTATCTAGTGAAAAAGGCTTTGCTCTTATGTACCTAATGCTGGCATCCATCCATAGCTAATGAGTCTTATACCATCCTTTTAAGGTTTTTAATCAGTTTGGTGAACATTTTGTAATGTAGCTTGTGGTCTTTTCACGTCACGTTGTTTAAATTTAATCATGCTCAAAATTGGCCCTGTCACTGTGTGTTATTTATTAGCATAAATGCTAAGAATATGGACATTCTATGCATAAACGAAAGAAAGGACAGATTGCCAGCGTCATGTTTACCTCAAAATAAAAAATGTATCAAAAGATGGCGTCACTTGCCTCGAATGGCAAAGTGGATTTAAAAAAAAGGAAAAATATGGCAAAAGTTTTTTTTGTGAGATTTTATTCAACCTTCGGAACTGAAATATCTGATTATTATTGAAAATATTTGAAATATCTGATTATTTTTGTAATTCATTTGTACGTATAAAAGTCTGTTTTGATAATGAATAAGAAAATCAATACCTACAATTCCAGTTTGTTTCTAGTGTTGTAACGGCAGTCAGATCTTCGGATTGGATTTCTTTAACAATTCAGAACCTATGATTTATCAAAGTGGACACCTCACGGAAGTTTTGACCAAACATGCTGTTAAAAGTAAGTTTATTTTTTGTTGAAAATCTTGTTTCTGGCTAAACGTACAAATCTTTGTTTCTTTTCTAGCCAGGTTTGGCACCATTATTTTATAGGTATTTTTGTTTATATAAATCACATCTCACATTTCATTTATGCATTAGGTAGAATATGAACCTACTTACCTACCTACTTACTTTAATTTAAACATTGCCGATTTTTTTACATGACGACCGATGTGGCGCCCACCGCGCCAATGCTAATGTCCGCCTGCGACGCAAGAGGTTTCGGGTTCGATTCCCGATTTCCCATTTGGGATGAATGTTTGCACGATCTGCAAATATTTATTCCGGGTGTTCTGAGTATTTTCTCTGCATAATAAAAAATATTTATGCATGTTATGTATTGTATTACCTAAGTAAGTATATCAGTCATCTAGTAGGTACCCATAACACAGGCTCGCTTAGCTTGGTTGGGGCTATATGATGCTGTTTGGATTGTCCAACATATAATATATAGATAGGTACCTACCTACCAATATATATATTATATATATTGGTAGGTAGGTACCTATCTATATATTATTATTATATGTTGTTATTATTATATACTTAATATATAATAATAACAACATAGTAATACCTACCTAGGTCACCTATATATTAATAAGATTGCCCAACAGTAGGCCAGTTCATGAATAAATTAAATATGGTTGGTAAAATCATGCAAGCTAAAATTTTTCAGTAATAAAAGATCATGACACGTTGTTACCGCTATACTTACACGTGGCGCATGCTGCAGCGCACACTGGAGGAGGGCTGGTTAATCTGCAGGCGCCTGATCATTTAATAGCTGCAAATGACCACATCGCTCACTCGGCTCGGCGAATTTATGCAGGCAAGTATAATACCCTGCAAACTACTCTAGAACAGAGTATATTCACTTGAGAATATGTTTTAGTACAATCACTTTAGGAGGCACCAGGTTAGTGGCTTTGCTAAAGATGCAAGTGCTGCGTATAATGCTTGTTTGTGGTTGTTGGTTCTTGGCACGGATTTCCTACATAGTTATATCATGCATCTACCTACTAAATAGGTGGCGCCAAGTTTTAAGACTTTTAGGCGTGCACAGACTGCATTTTCCAGATCAGTTTTTACTGAGTCAGTTCTTTTGTGGTAAAAAATAATGCCTAGGTGAAACAATAAGTAGTTAATTAATAGATAAAAATAAATCGAATACGGTATTTTCAGGCTCAGTCGTTAGTTTGGATCAGTGTGTGGGGGCAATTGTATCAGCACTCGCCGAGACAGAAATGCTCAAAAACACTATAATCATATTCGTATCTGACAATGGTGCTCCTGCAGTTGGAACAAACCAGAACTTCGGTTCGAATCTACCACTACGTGGTACTAAAGGCACACCATGGGAGGGCGCCGTGAGATCAACTGCTGTTTTATGGCACAACGATATAAAACCCCAAATATGGAAAGGGCTTTTTCACGTAACTGATTGGATGCCAACTTTGATATCAGCTGCTGGAGGAAACATATCAAATTCGATTGATGGCATCAACCAGTGGAATGCCATAGTCGATGGTAAGAAACCACCCCGCACAGAGGCGGTAGTAGCGGTTGACGATTTAATTGGCTGGGGAGCGTATAGAGATGGAGACTTCAAAATAATTGTCGGTAATGTTGACCAGTGTTATAGTGGATATTACGGTGAAGAACTCAGTAAGCTAAGAGACAAAGAACCGTTATACGAAAAATCATTGCTTGAGTCGGAGACCGCTTCTGTTTTTAGAGAGGTGTTGAATTTAGACTTGAATATAAGTATAGCTCAGAGGAATATAAATTTATGTAGCTTACGGCAATTTAAATCTAAAGTAAATAATACACAACTCTGCATACCTACGACCGGTAAGTGACTTGGAATGTGAAGTAGATATTCCGTTTGTTTTTTAACTTCAAACTGTGTTTTTAGAGGAGCTTTAATTTAAAATTTTCAGTTAAAGGCTGCCTCTTCAATGTAACTGCGGACCCAAGAGAAACCAAAGACCTTTGGTATGAAAAACCAGAAATTGTTAAAAGTTTAACTCTACGTTTACGTCTCCTATGGGCAAAACTGACAGCACGGAAGCGGCCTATATTCGATCTACGAGCTAAACCATTGTACCCTGACTATATCTGGTATCCATGGCTGGACAATGATGAACCATCTCCTGAACCATTGATGACCCATCCCCGGTACCCCATGCAAGTATCCACTGACGAAATTCAACACTACATGGGCTTGAATTTCGAAGACATGAAGAAGAAATTGAACGTTTTCGTTAAAAATCTTACCGACTCATTTTCAGACAACTTTAAAATTTGGTTCTAGGGGCCCGAGAATAAAAAAGTAGAAAATAAGCATGTTATTTGCATTTTATGAGTTCACTTTAAACTTAAACGTAGAGTAGCCGGTAGAGTCATAAAGAAAATGTTACGAAGTTTGCAAGACGACGAAGCTATTTGGGATAGTCTGGAGTAACGAATTTTATGAACCGGCGAGGCATTATGTCATTGGTCCGACCGACGGCAACGCTCGTCCTTTGATCAAGCCGTGCATTAGAAAGGAAAATTGGTCAGCTTTTAGATCTCGCATCACTGGACGCACACCCTCTAAATAAACACTCTGACCCCTAATATAATTAACACCTGTAGATTCTTGCACAGTAACATAGCGGTAAAACTCAAGTTCGAAACATGAAGGGTGATTAAATTCTCATTATCGACTAGTCAGCTCGACTGCGAAATATAAAAGCGCTCCAGTTTGTTAGCCATCCTATCAAATAAGTCTAAAACAAACACGATGCGCCCTGAAGCCATGCATGAATAATATCATGTTACTGATCCAATTCAATTGATTTCAATATTGAAATAAAAATGTTTGAAACCTATGTTACAGTTTCTAAATTTGCAACTGTTGGTCTAAATATATTTATGATTTAGTGTAGTAAAGCTTTTTTATTTAACGCTTCTTCTAGTTACATACTAAATTGCGATATCAATTAAGAACTTTAGATCAAGGGTATGAACTTTCTATTTCAACCAGCAACTCAATTGGTTTTCAACAGAATGTTTAATCTAATTGATGGTGTAAAACGTCCTCGTCTTTTAAATGATTTCTCCAAAGAATAACAATCGTTTTACATTGTGCAAAAGCTTCCTTAAACGTCTTGAATCGACTTAGTATTACCGTTATAAATCTTTTGAACCGTAGCAGCACTCTAATCCGACGCTTCAAGTTGACAAGAAATAAACGAGCCTTTGGCGATTTGTGCAGCATTTTTGTAAGGCTAGTGGACGACTAGCCACCGCCGCCTGTCCTGCTATGCGTCACAGCGCCGCGTCTGGTCGCGCTGCCGCCGCGCCGCGACTCGAAGCGACGTTCTTAAAAGTACCAATACAGAATAAATAACAGTAAGTGAGGTGACTTCCCATTTGAACTTTTAACGATGCGAGTTGTAAATAATAAGAAAATTTCTGCAGTTCTGGCTAAGGGCGGTCGAGTTGAACCAGGAATTTTTATTAGTTTGAGAATTTAAAGCAGAGGCCTTAAATGTTATTCTTTGAATCTAACATTTCAGACAGGCCCAGTTTTAACAATCAAATGCAATGCAGTTCAATCTCGTCACAGTTCCAAAAGAGTACGAAAAATGGGCCTTTGTATGTAACCCTACAATATTAGGTACCTCGTGAATTTAGTTTAGAAGCAAGTATTCCACTGCGATAGCGACTAGCTTCTAGTGACGCATTCAGGGCGTACGGAACTGGGGCGAAGAGCATGTTGTATTTTGTCCAAAAGAGTTTATCATCAAACAGTTATCGCTGGCGCAAACTGCTCTGGCTTCCGGCCAGAGCTCGCTGCGCTCTCTAACAACTTTATTATGCATTACCCCGTGTCGCGTGGACCTAAATAAGCAACAGTTTACTTGCCAAGTTTTGGCGTTACATTTTCATTAGGTAGTCTGTCATAGCGCGGTCGCAATTAGCACTGATGCTCCACTTTTTATGGGTTGCGTTCGAGTACTTTCGCGTGATATGAATATGAGCTAGCGACGAATAAAAAACCTTAAAAAGCTGCGATAACAAACAATGATATATGTTTCCTTGGACAACAGTATAGATAAAAATAACTTCACGTTCTTTTTCCCCGCTCACAGTAGATATTCCTTCAGACCCTTTAAACTAAGTGTAACTGACTCAAGATTGTGTGAGGATATTTCATGGGATAGTAAGGTAGTTTTTCAGTAGTTGTTATTCCAACCGTGATAGTTTACAAATTCATCTCTACTGCTGCAGAATACTGATTTCCTCATGCCGTTTTCTTTCACATTTTTTTATATTAATAAATAAATAATAATGCTGGACAATCCACACACATGCCAGATAGATATTTTTTATTATACATAGAAAATACCCAGAACACCCGGAATATATTTGCAGATCCTACAAACATTTATCCCAACGCGGGAATCGAACCTGCAACCTCCTGCGTCGCAGGCGGACATTCGCCCGCCGCGCCACATCGATCGTCAAATCGAATAATTCACTATCACAACGCACAATCTGAACTAGAAGTCCTAGGAGTATGAAATTTAAAGGATTAGCTTCCTATCGAAGTAAAAGTAGGGGGCACTAAGAAACTCAACCCTTAGACTGCAGCAAGGGCTGAAGTTTTTTTATCAAAATAGTAAGTACTTACTATATAGTAAGTAAAGTAAGCAGACCGTTGCATCTATTGTGGATGATTTCGTCGAGCGTCAGAAAAGACTGTTTTCAATCATGTCTCTACTGGACGTTGTAGTGCCTGGGACTAGATTTTAAACGGAATAGGCTTGCCCAGTACCTATTCCATCCTCAAAGCTTAGTTAGTCTACTTATTAGCCTACTTAGTATGACTAGTCATAATAGAATAAGCAGGACGAAGAAAATGGTGCTAAAAAAGTATTCAAATGGTGTAAATATTTAGTAAAGTGAAAATCTGCACCTCTGAGAATAGATTGAGTGTAGAATAAATAAAATGCTGCGCAAATTACAAATTCTGCTTGAGTTCTGCTTTGATCCTCGCCCTCGTTAAGCTTTCATCCTCTAAGAAGCGGTAGCCGTCATTATCATGCTAGTCTTAATAATATAGCGCAGGTGCTTACTCTCAAGACGAAAGTCAGTGCGTGTATATTTATGGAATTGAGACGTGGTCGCTGATTGTGTATTGGCCTCATACACAAGCTCTAAGGTAAGGCGCATAACGGGCTATGAAAAAGACTATGCTAGGAGTTCACTATGAGATAGAATAAGAGATGAAGAAATCTGTACAAAAACTAAGGTCACCGACGTAATTTGTAGAACTAACAACAGCTGCAAACACGATCCAGGAGACAAAGCGTAGGACACCCTAGTACCCGATGGCTCAACGATATTTGTAGGATTGCGGGAAGTCGGTGGATGGAAAAGGCTCAAAATCGTTCTTCCTTGAAACGTACCTGTAGGGTTGGACTATGTCAAGCAGTGGACAGTTCTACAGACTGTTGATGATGATAATGATTATGCTCAGTAAACTTCAAAAAAGTTGGAATTAAGTGTTAAGTCGTGGTTTACCCATAGAACGCTAACAGTTTTTCGTCAACCACGGCTTAAGCACATCGTCATTATGTAAATCCAATTAAAGCCTTTTCAGTATGTATTACACTATGTTACCAGTAGATATACAGAATGGTATTCATCCAATGGGTAGTTATATTATTACTACACATATTGGATCAAAGGAAACTTACTGGAAACGAAATTATATTCATAGAACAACTTATGTTGGCAGAAAATAATTTTGTGGGCCCATTCTTGGGCCTGACATTTGACATTTGCTTTTTTTGTGCTTAGGTATTGGTTTTATAATTAGTCCTAAGCTAGACAATAGTATCTTAACGATTACATCGGGGGTTGAAGTTTGTATTAAAATAAGTCCACGCGGACGAAGTCGCGCGGGTTTCACTAGTTAAAAATATTTATTTGATTATGTATCTAAGTCCTCTTCTCATAGTATGTGAGCACATATCAATGATAATCCCCCGTTGAGTGTGTCGGTATTTACAGGCTCTTTTGGGATTGTAATAAGCGGATTTTTCTTCGGCTTTTACTAATAGCACAGAACATTATGGCTTGTAATACTACGCACTTTTTGATTTTGATTTAGCCAGGGTTTGAAGTATCAATAATCAAATAATCTGAAGATCAGTACCAAGATCATCTTAGTACCAAGTAGTACCTACCGACTCAAGTTTTTTTAGCGATGTCTAATGGGGTATGTCCAAATATTACATTTGGTTAAATTTGCAGTAATTGATATTCCATGTGGCAGGTTGCATGCCCATCGCCACTGTTAGAATACCAACTGATTTCCTCACGATGTTTTATTTCACCGCTTGAGAGTTCTGGCATTGCGCACATAATTTTTCGTATAGAAAAATCCATTGGTGCACGGCCACTTTCGAACCCACAACCATTGATTGGATCAGAAGGCAGGGTCACTCCCACTCAGTCACCAGACTACCATCCACTATTCTAGTATATACATACCAATATAAATGGCAATTATATTGTATTTACCACCCCAATATTAGTAACTGTTTTGAAATTACAAACACAATTCCGATATTTCCAATAGGTGGTTGAAACGACTTCAATTTATCCGTCCACGTTTCTAAATTGAACGCTTTATTGGTAAATGTTATGGTTTTGGTGTGTGTTGTAGAGTTTAGATTTATTAAATGTGTCTGAGATGGGAAAAAATACCTAAATACGGAAATACTTCAATACTAGATAGGTATATTACAGTATGCTCTCAAACGGCGAAGAAAACCTCGTGGGGAAACTATTGCCACCGCGGTCAATCAATCATTCATTCATTCATGTACTTATTTGTGTACCTATAGCCAATACTGTAACCTACTATTAAAACAAATCAACTAACTTTGATCAAGTATAGTAAACTGTCGTACACATTATTATTATTAGCATCACAAAAGGTATCTATATATTGCGGCTGTTACTGTGGCATATGAAATTAAGAAAAAAGATAAAAATGGGAGAGAACATTTACCATTCTTAAATTTTTTTCGTATATGGCGAATACAAAAAAACGGCTTCGTTCTTTCCAATCACTTTCTTTAGATGAATTCGGCTAAGACAACATATTAACGCCAACGCCATCTGTGATGACTTATGCAAACTTTTTTTTATGATTGTTCCATAATACCTATTATGAAGTTAGGTACAGTCTCAAGTTTGAATTTTTTTGTTATACACGGTTTACTTGTAACTTTTGTATGGACGCCGGGCATTTAGAGAACTGATTGATTATGCTAGTCCAAATTACGTGACGGTAATGGTACTCTACAAAACAAACAGTCGCCTTTGATCCCCAAGCGCCATAGCATTAGCTATGAACTGTATTTACTATATCTACAATCTACAAGCTTGGCGTTAATTAACGGATAACCAAAGTTTTCAGCAATTTAGGAAGGTGCTACTGACGGACTAATTAGTTGCTAACTAACGAGCACCTCAAATATTAATGAGCTCATACTTGGGGTGTCTTCGGGGAACGCCTGTGATGAATTACGTGTAGTACTAGTAAACATAATCTTAGACGCTTTTAATACCAAATGATTTTTAACATAATAATAAATACATATACATATTCTATGTACATCATATAACCATTATTTTGTAGTAGTAGCTCTTAGTGAAGAATTCGTCCGGGGAGGTACTACCACCATGTCTCTTTCTGCCGCCGAACAGCTTGCTTGAAGGGAAGGTGCTTGAAAATTACAGGCATATGTGGTTTAGCATCTGATATGCAGGACTGGATCTCAGATATCTCAGGTGCAGGGCACATAGCAGTGAACGTAGGGCGCATCTACTTGTTTCATCAGCACGTATAAAAAACTATGCTAAGATTATACGTGTTTTGTACTAGTTCAACTTGGGATATATCAACGTCTGTCGTATCTTGCTTGTGTAAGCACGAGGCATGAAGTGCCGTGCTAACTTGAGCTTCAACTTGAAGGAAAAGTTCGCTTAGAAGTTTGAATAAACCATCTTAGAGCGGGGACTTGACTGAAATACTGATGATATAACTTTCAATGATGTACTGCAGTATGTTATTTCGAATTTTCAAGTTGCAATTTTCAAGTTGCCTATCGGTAAGTGATAACTTGAAAGAAACTTAGTTAAACTAAGGAATACTTACGAACTTGAATTCAAAAGCTCGAACAGTCGGGTTTTTAAAAGAGTTTTATAAATAAGAAATCTAGATATAGGTTTCTCAATGTATACCATTTATAAAAATATTTACCCTGACTGACTGACTAACTGACCACTAGTCGTAGAAACCCCGCATATCGTGACGCGTTATAAGCCTACCAGTTTCATACATTTTGTATAGAAGAGATAGACTAGAGTAGATGGCGCAGGTCTGCTCATTCTGATTTCTGTCTCTGTCTGTTCGATACAAAATACTTGAGGCAGTCGACGCGTTCACTCGGTTCAAGCGTCAAGCGTGATTTTATTTTTGTTTAGGCTGATGATGATGACGACTAAAAGGAGTCTTTGTTTAATTTTTCTTTCCTAAAGGTAATATCAAATATAAAAAACATAAAAGAAAACCAAATAAAACAAAATACAAGTAAACAACCGATTTGCTATTATCTACGCCCGCGACTTCGCTCCAGCTCGGGCTCGGGCTCGGGCTCCTAAGTTAGATAAAAATAATGATAAATAACACGACTTTAATCCCCAAGCACGGTAAATATCCCCTCTGATCTCTTAGATAAAAAGTTTAAGAAAACTAGTTTTATAATACTTACCTGTACTTGGGGAAATCATAAACATTTTATATTGTAGCACAGGTTTTTCCCCAAACCTATTTCAGGCACCAGTCTCTCACAAAACAGGCTAACTTGTCACATAACCCAACACAACTTTCTATAGGTAGGTACCGTGTATGTACTTACCTATTATGTTCATCCCTGTTTGACCTACCTACCTATACTCGTCCTATACTACTACTATATCTAAACTATCCTATACTACTATCGTTATATACTATACCTAGATAAGATAATAAGTTAACCTCTTGTTGAGAGAAAATAAATAAACATTTACCTTAACCCTTAATTTACCCAAGCACATTTTTTTGGTTTTTCTTTAGTGACTATTGGTTTTTGGGATGTCAGATGCAAACAGAAGAGGAAACAAAAAGAAAAAAAATTCTAACTTTATTACTTTTTTAGATAATTGACGTCCCCTATACGGGACGTTTCTCGGTTTGCAAAGAAGTAGTAGTCGTTCGAGGCGTCCCGTATACTACACATTTCCTAAGATGTAGAGATTTAGAACGGCTAAGAAATTAAACAAAAACTTTAAAAATGATGTCGAAAAATCTGTTTTATTATAATAATCAAAATCTACATTGCATTTTTAGGTTTATTTGGTAAATAAAACTTATTTAATACAATTTTTTTGGTCTTAGATTATCTGAAAGTCCAGAAATCTGGTTCATATACTACAGCATTTTTCTTATTCCAATGACTAAAATAATTGATCTAATAAACTAATTAATCTTTTATATTTATTAGTTTTTATAGTGGTAACCTAAACTATGGAAAACTACAAAGGTTTTATTATATCTCAAACGTAATGCACAGAGTGGAATTTGAGCGGATGGGGCTAAGCTCCGACGACGCCGTTGGTTGGAGCATCCTCATATTCAGAGGAGGGGACGTGAGTTCTATCACAGATATTTTCTAAAACTCGCCAAAGGTATATTTTTATCAATAATAAAGACCTGTTACATAAATTTTGAATCTAAATCTTCCTTTCTTCCTGTCTTGCCTTTTGCATGCACCAGTGCCTAGGAACTGTGTTCTTGCACTTTTTTGTCAGCGTGTTTACTACCTACAATATCAGCAGTAGCTAACCTTTTTTTTGCACCTCGTGTTAGACAGCATATGATACTGTGCAGCAGAAAACAATACAGCATATACAGGTGTCGTAGTTGAAAACACAACAGGCGAATTTGAGACGGGATCTGAGAGAATAATATTGAATTCTTTGAGACACCAAAGATGAGATGCCGGACAGATCACGGATCACGGATGCGTAATAGGGATAGGTATTTGAAAAAAATATGTGGTTTGTTTTATAAAAAACACATCTTATTATAATAGGTAATAGTATCTTTGCCGTCATTGTCTTAATGTCATCTGAATTTTGATTCTCGTCTAGTAAATCCAGCCTCTCTATCGATGAATTAATCGATGGAGCTCCTAAGAAGGGACAATATTGCTCGTTTTTGCTTTTATTGAACTAAGATACTATCGTCCAATGGGGTATCTTCAGCAGTAACTAGCACCACAGCTTCCATTCTCCTGAAAATTGAAAATTCTGTTCTGAAAACAAGAAAAAATAATAAATGAAGCACATAAACACTTTACTACACCTTTCGTAAAAGGAAAAACTAGTTCTAATTCTGTATTCTAACTCATATATTTGAATATTATATATTTTTTGTGTTATATAATCAATATTTAAAAAGTTATAATAAAAATTTGCAACTAATGTTCCATTTCTTGAACTCTACGTTTCAAGAAATGTGAAGTATACGGCACGTTGTAAAGTATGGTCAGAACGTTACGTAATAGGAAATGGGAAGAATAGGGGACGTCTGAATTGAGACCTATGTAAAATGAAAATAAAGCAAATAATTGGCATTACGTTTTCGTACGCTTGACAATTTATTCAAGCACTATATACTATTAAAATATCTAATAAGGGTGTCTAAGAAGAACATAATAAAAAAAAATACTTACCGTGAGCGCGTGTGACAGGTCCTCCTTCCTCAATGTTATAATGGCCACCAACGGAAATTCCAGAAACGAATAGTCTCACCGATTTTTTACATAAATTTAGTTTATATACGAAATATTCTCATATAATAATAAGACAAATAAACTCATTATTTTAGACGCTAGATTTTTTTAAAGATGATGTCCCGTATTCTTCCCAAAACTAGATTAAGGGTTAAACAATACACCTTAAAAATTTCAAAACTCTATGACCAGTATTGGCTGTGCGTTATATATGTATATGTCAGTCAGTCAGGCCAACATTTTTAAGAATTTTTATTAGAGATTTTGATGCAAAATTGGGTGTATGTGGAGGGTTGGCATCGTGAGCCATTACAAAGCAGTCGTATGAGTTTTTGACATATAAAGGCATTACAGGCACATTTTCCCGTTGGCTGGAAATAAAATTAAAGCACGGGAGACAACTTTATTCACTTCAATACTTTGTTTTCGTTGCAAATTGACAATTTTAATTTGTGGATCGGAGTTTTTGTATGAAAAATGGATGCATTGTACTGTCATTATTAATTTGGCGTTTCAATGGAATTTAATATTTTTGTAGGTAAATATATTTTCAATTCTATTTGTATTATTTCAGCGTAACGTTCCGATGAAAAGAGTTTCATTTTAAAAGCAATTTTATGTAGTTTGACAGAAAACTATCGAATGACTATTAATTTTTTATGACAAGCCTAAAAGCTTTTTTGGAAACTCGGCCTTCTGTTGGTATTAGTTCATTTGTTGCATCTAATTTGTTTAAAATAATAATCACACACTTCATAGTTGTATTTACTAGTTCCTAACATAATGTACTACGCTATGGTAAGATATTCGCACTAATACTAATAATACTAGATAAATGAAAATGAACGTGTGCTCAGACGGCAAAACTACATGAAAAAATATGAGATAGCTTATACAATACACGGTAGTAAAACCAGAGAGCGGAGAAAGTAAGATTAAACGAGTCTCTTTAGATATGGAAACAATAGGCTATAATTGGTTCCCAACATGTCTTGACAAAACGACGGAATAGTCAAACCACTAGCAGGTAAAACAGTGGTAAAACTGTTCAAGATGAAAAAAATATTAGGCATTCTGCTTTCCCAGAGGCTGCAACCGTCTTTTTATTACCTTTATTGGGGAACGCAGGGTTTACTTCCTTATTTAAAATGTTATTGCACAAAATAAAAAAAGTGTGCTAAAAGTTTTTTTAGTATTCATTGAGTCACGGCAAGGACCTTAGGGCAGCAAAATTGCGTCACCGAGTTGGTAACTATAGCTATACGATACGTTTGAATCGCTACCATAGTTCATCTATATAGTTGCATATATTGCACCTGATGTTAAGTGGTAACCATCACCTATAACAAAGCATTAAGAACGTGCCCTACACAATGCACTCCACCTCCACTTCTATCCACCTGAGGCGTACAGAGACAAATAAACTTCAAGATCTGCCAACCTTAAGATTTTAATAGTGGGATCCGTCAACCCTAATTTATAGTGTTCTGATAAATAACGACTACCGAGGCTGAGGTTTTATAGAAAACTTATTATACATACTATACATCGAGGCAATCAAAAATAGATTATGTAAATGAGTAGGTTCAAGTACCGTACTGTATATGGTTACATTAAGCTATAGGCAGTAACATTTTCAACTAAAGGTGATAAAACGTAAGCCCTTATATCAAGCGTGTTAGTTGAATGAATCATCTTGTAAGAGCAATAAACTCTATTCATAATTTCATTCATCTCGATTGGATTGATGAGTCTGAGGTCAAAATCCGTTAAAAGTATGACTAATCGAAACAATTTGAAAATGAGCTGTTAAAAATTGGCTCTTGTAATTTCAAGAGTTTTGAAGAAACTAACAGTGAAGTAAATGTAAGCTGGTAGGTATTTAAGTAGGTAGGTATGTTTAATTAATTCTGAAACTTACAAATAACAAAACCCTACATCAACTCTACCGGCTCGTGCTCTCCTTGTTTTATTATTTTGATCAAACTTTCGCTATCACGAACAAAAACATAAACAGCCTTCCACAAACACGATTAGAAGCCTTTGGTACTTTAACGTAAGCTGTGGTCCAACGGTCATGATGACTAGGATGACCACGCCGCGAGGGGACATGCAGGAGCGAGCGGGACAGAGGACTCAGTTGCGTGTCGCCGCGTCTCAGTCAGTCACCGTACCGGCATTATGCTCCGCGCTTTCTGTTCCAACGAACAAGCTTTATGAATCTCGCGAGTGATTTCTACTGAGTTTTCGGGACTTTTTGGATGTTTTAAAAGTGGTGCCATGGGGCCACTGGTGTTGTTTGTGATGTGTTTTGGTCTAGCAGCCGCCGCTGATAGGAAGCTGACCGTTTGGGAAAAGATCCAAGACGATGCTGACTTGTCTCAGGTACAAACTTTGCAATTACTTTATAAACTGTATAATAACCCAGATATACAAGTTATTTTATAAAAAAAATTACTCGGAGGCCTATTAACTAGAGGCTAAAATGTTTAATTACCTTCTGTGCTAAAATAAATGCAATATAATTTCAAAACACCTACAAAATAAGTTCGTTAGGAGTTATAAAGTTTTCGCATATGTATTTGCTTTCAAGTGAACTGGTTTTGCTAACAAAGTAAATATTATACCTAATAATTATAGGTGTAGAATCCAGGGCTTATATTAAATTTGGAGTCGATTTTACTATAGTTTTTTTTGTCTTTTGAGTGCTCTTGTCACTCTTTACTAACAAGATCTATATAAACCCGATAGTTTTAGTATAAAACACCTCACAACATAACAGAATGATCATTACATTCAAGGTGATCAACAAAGTCACAATACGCCCATGGCTCTACTTATGGGACTGTGAGAGCCCGCGGGATAAGATTTGTGGCGGTGTAGGCTTGTCCCCAATTGTCCATCCCAACTGTGCCTTGTCTTTAATATTATTATTATTTTCTCATCGTCATTGACAGCCTGTTCCTTATACCTAATCCATCCCAAAAATACCGTCAAAGTATAGAAACGCTGCTTTTTTTACTACGAAATGCAGATGCAAAGCAGATTAGCTGTAGGTACCTATACCTGCCAGGAAAAAAAAACAATAAATATTTGTGTAATGGTGTTGTCCTACTTACCTTACCTACTTAGATTTACGAAGACAGCTGACTAGATTTATATTGCGTTGCACCACGATTAAAATCTTTTGTGTTGCTACTTTTATTCGGGATCATAATTTGTACGTCATTTTAGACCTTTCACCAAGTAAATTCTGTAGATACGCTGTTTGTGGTAGCTTACACTCATGTGTGGTAGTGTAGGCTAATCACATACACATTTCCAACTCTAGATCTAATCCAAAGTGAACGACGGCCAGGTAGTCTGACTATTCGTATTATTATATTACGAAGTCTGAATCTTAGTATAATGTTTCTAAGTTGAACAAAGGTAATATTGTACATTCAAATTTATGTAGGACTAGCGAAAACGCGCGTGATTTCAACTTACGTGAAGTCATTTTCATACAAACTTCAACCCCCGCTGTACCCGTTTAGAGGTTGAATTTCAAGAGCTTTTTTAGCCTCTTTTCCTCGTGTCTCGGCTCTGCGTTGTCTATGTCAGTCTCAGTCAGAAAAATATAAACCATTCTTAGTTACATAATACAATGTGGCGGTGAATAGAACTAAGGATTAAAAATAAGGTGTATAGGTTGATCGAATGAAGCACCTATTAGTGAGCATATATTTACATGAAAAGGAAAACGCACTACATCAATTCTAAATAAGTTTTAACATGTGAAGAACTTTAATAAAACAAGAACTATAGACAACTACGCACATGAACATTGAACACCGATAAGTCACAACCAACTATGTCAATGAAGCCATAATACTCTAGGCAACTAGAGTTAACCATTTTTGTATTCGGTTTGCTGATGAAATAACCATAATTATATATAATACCAAATATACCAAAGCCCCAAAAATATAATAAAAAAAGCATATCTCAAGCCTGATCTCAAGTGGTTACCATAACCTATAGCAAAGCGTTACTTCACAGGTAACTTTTGTTAGCAACCTACGAAGCTCTGCTCTGCGTTCATCAACCTGAGACGTACATCGGCTCCTACACCCTTCAAGCCGAATACAGCAAGCTGCTTGGAAATAGATACAGGCATTGTGGTAGTACTTTCCCGGATAAGCCCTTCACTAAGTGCTCTACTACTACTAAGTTTTTATTATTGAAAAACCTAAACGTACATACATACATACAAAAAAGCATAACAACCGTTATGCAAGTTCAGCATAACATAACATTTATAATTCTTGAGTCATTGTTTTCTTTGCATAACGCGATAACAGCTGCGTTTAATTATTGCGAAATTATCGCCGTAATCAGCCATCTGGCTACAACTCTATGACTAACATTAGGTAGCCCTTTCCTCAGTAGTTACACACGGCCGATTATTTGAACCAATTAGTTGCCAACCCATTGTCAATGTTTAAGGATAGTAGAGCAAACTTTGACGAGGTAACTTGTCGGGTGCTCTATGCAAAACGTCAATAAAGGCCTGGAACGCTTCGAAATATTGCGACCTTATAAAAAATACTCAGCTGTAGTTTTTGATTCAATAAAAGTACAGAAACATAAAATAAAAACTACTGGAATAATATCTAAACCTACTTTTATCCGAGTAGGTTAGGTACACATGAGTATCGAGCGGGTTTTTATATTTGTTAGGATTTTTATGTTATAAAAATAAATCGGAAAAATGTGTTGCATAGTGAATATTGTCTCTGAATTTTGCCTTTACTTATTGACATGGAGGTTCTTCTATATCACTTTTATTGATGTTGCTGTTTAGTTGCCCGTATAAACTCTACCTACTTATGGTCACGCGATAGGCTTTTCATTCTACTTTTTCAAACTGTTTAAAACTATATTATCTTGGTCGATTTTATGCCTAATTCTAATTTGCTGACTTCGCATTTTACCTTATCACGTGAAATTTATTAGAAATAGATTGGGGTGTGTAATTTTATGAGTCACTTACGTCATTTCAATCAAGTTGGATAACCCTTAAACGGTGACTTAATACCTGTATTTTAGTCAAGTAGTAGTACACCCCTGCTCAACACACTCTCAGTGTACTCACACTCAGTCCACAGTACACACTACACTGCTTCTTCGGTTTCATGCACTTTTTTCTGACCAAGAGACAACGGACGGATGAAGCAATGTATTCCAACTTGGCTAACTGTCAGTATTAACATTAGCCACTGTCTATCATCTGAAGCAAAAATTACAGCATACTCGTACGCTAATCTGAACAGTGACCTATATGTATATAGTTAGCTAACTCTCTATAGTTATGTAAGTTTGATAATTGGTTCCACGGTACATATACGATAATCCGAATTAGTAGATCAATTTGCTTGTGTATATATATTTAGCTGACTATCTAACTAGAACGAAACTAAATGTGTTATCTATACTATTCATACGAATCTTTGTCGTGATTGACTGACTGACTGACTGGTATAAAGACAAAGCACAGCCTAAACCACTGGTTGTAGAGGCTTGAAATTGTCAGGGTATATTTATCTTGGTGCGTAGATGTGTACTAACAAAAAAAAATTCATTTTATTACTGATCAATCTTTTTTAAATACCTAATTTTAGTATAGTTCTATTTTAGTTGTGGAATATGGCTGGTAATTACAGTCTTTCTTGTTGACCCACGTTCTTTTTCAATTAATATCTCACAAAAAAAGGTAAATAGTGTGCTATGAAAAAAGAAAAAAATTAAATATGAGAAAATAGTTAGGGAAATATTTTAGTTGTGTATTAATTTGATTTGAGGCGAAAAAAAACTTAATTTATTCTAATTTAAATCTACATCACATTCTGTTCTTCATTTGCTCACTGTTTCCGTTTGTTACTTTTTTAGCAATGATAAATTATAGAGATGAAACCGGTACATACGCTATTTGATTAAATTCTAACTTTGTACGAACCAGCTACTTATGAGTTAAATCTAGTTAACTTTTAGTTGGCAGCACAATAGATGCCTCGCTTTACAATACAGCTTTTAATTTCCAGCTAACAATGAATCCTGAGCCAGTGTTTAACTCCTAGACTACTGTGACTGCCTGTTAGGTAGGTAGTTCATGTTCTAATAGTCGACACGACCAGCAGTCCTTTGACTAAGTTATCCACAATAGGAATGTTAAGACAACCGACGCTTTGTATGGTGTACTGACTCTGCAGAATTACGTGAGTAGCCATTTCTGCTACCAATTCTGAGGCCTAATCTCCGTATTTTTTTGGAGCTACTCAGATCCAAAAAAATTTAAAAAAACCAAGCGTGAAACTAGAGTTTGATTGTAAAAATTGGGCTTGTTTAAAATATCCGTTTTGAAGAATTTGTAGTTTGACACGATTAAAACTTGAATTTGATGATATTTCGTTAGGTTAGGTTTGATTTTTGATTTTTTTTTAGGTACGAGAATCGGGCCTCTGGCACTATCGGAATATTGGCCTGTCTGTTGTTGATTTCAATTGAATATAGATAGGTATTATTAAATTTTTGTTTAACATTATCATTTTGGCTGGATTGAGATTGCTTTCCAATACCTACTCACTGTAAGTAACACCCATTGTAAGTAAGCATTGTAAGTAAAATAGGCACTTTCTAGTAATATTCTAACTAAATAAATAAATACAGTCAGCGGAAGTTCGTGAATATCTGATGTATTAAAATAATGAATAACTTCGGAACTCGTAGCCACATGGAAATGTTGGCTACTATTTGAAGATTTACCTTGAATTGCACATTGACTTACATAACGCGAAGAAAATGTGTTAAAAAAAAAAGACTTCTGAAAAACTTTTACTGCTGATTGTACCTGACAGTAACTAAGTTGCTAAGTTAAAACGAAGCATCTTGTGTTATGTTATTACTATGCTCCCGAATTAGAACGAAAGAAGCCATAAGAGGCCTGCCTTGATGAGTCATCCCTTCCTTCCTAGCAGATTCTTTGTGGTCACGTATCTCCGAAACAAAAGGTCAGTTTCAAGGAACACTTTTTTGGCGCTGTGTAACTCAAATTTCATACTTCCTGGAGTCTGGTGCCGTGTAGGATGGAGAGAACTAAAGTACTTCCAAAGCTTCAAGTTTAAGATGATTTATAAAACTTTCAGTTTTACTGATAACGGTAGTCTTTACTCATTTGTGTTAAGAGTACCTATGTTATGATAATTTGTTAGTTTTTACTTTAATTATGAAATTAAGCACGGTGACATCTCTCGCCAATTTAACTGAATGCAATTTCGGTCATCGAGCAGGCTTTGATAATATAACGTCAAGTGTGTAGATGGAGCCACGGTCGCTAATGTACCGTATTAAAAAAATCCCAAGACTTATTTCATTGAGTCGATTGAATTCTCGATAGCGCAGTTAAGTAGAGCATCCCCGTATCAATGGGAGGGTCGTAGGTTCAAATCCCACTCGAGGGAATCATTTTTGGGATAATATAAAATCTTAGTATATTATGATAAAGATAATTCATGGCGAAGGGTTTTATTGTAAATTTATCTTGTTTCATTCCAACTGTTGATAAGTTAAGGTTAACACAAGCTCAACCTACTCACGTTTTATTTAAAAGACAAGACACGTGCTCAGAAAGTTCGGGAAAACCCAAAGGTCTTCCTTATTGCGTGTAGATTGAACCTTATGAGCTTGTAAATCCTGGGACTCTCTGTACATGGCTCTGGCGATTATTCTCGAAGCAAACTGAGCTTTATCGCACCTTGACTTGAGCGGAAATGACTTAGCATGCATTAGAGTATTAGCTGAGTAGCAAGGAGACCGCTTTCTGTTCCGCTGGGCGTAGGCTACTCACTTCCTGTTCTAATGAGTCTAATGTTTTATGATCAGATTGCAACCGGAGAGGTAAGCAACGGTTAGGACTTATAAGAATTGTAGGATTATTTTTTGCATTATAACGTTGGTAAGGTCTTTGATATTCATTAATAGTAAACATGATATCACTCAGACTATACTGACCACGTTTACAGAGAACTTGCAAATTGTAAACGTTGTAAATTTCTTAGCAATTTGTTTATGTTTTTTACCAAATTATATAAGATAGTTGAAAAAAAGTATATATTTTTATTTTAACTCAATTTATACCGGTATTTTGCTCTAATTTAATCTAGATCAAAATAGCGGAAACACCTGCGACTTTGTCCGGGTAACATGATTTCCCTACGAATTTCAACCCCCACTGTACCCACCTATAGAAGTTGAATTTTGGCAATACCTTTATTACACCTCTACGCACCAATTCTAACCGTTTAGACTGTGCGTTGTCTATATGTCAGTCAGGACAAAGAATCTTAGAATTGGTATAGATATAGGTTGTGAAAGTACTAGTCTTGTAAAGTTATAAGGTCACCAAGGTCACACGATTATGGTAGCTAGCTTGTATTACGATTTAAGAGCTTCTTGTATGTAACGTACCTTACTTACACGTCATCATGACAGCGCTCATCTTACTCACTTCCTTTAGATAATTACAGTGGACAAGGGGTTCCTTCAATCAACGGCCAGTTAAATATTATTTGAGCATCCTTTGTGGTTGCTTAACTGATATTAGGTTACATTAAATTGAACTCACGCAATCGGGGCCTTAATAATTGCTCAGATTTAAAACTAAATGTTTTGTTGAAAGACAACTTTAGGTACCTATATTACCCTACTCTACTTCTATAAATGCTTAAATATAGTTTAATGTTAGTGCTTTTGAGTATAAGTCTTTGTAAAGACTCGTCCGGGGAAGTACTAATACCAAATCTATTTCTGCCGCTAAGCAGCTTGCTGTGTTCTGGTTTGAAAGGTACCGGTGCCGGTGAAACTACAGGCACATGAGGCTTAACACCTGGATGCCGCAGGTTGATGGACGCTGAGTAGAGCATGGTAGGGCACGTTTCTAACGAGCGCGACCTACGAGGTAATACTTTGTTTTAGGCGATGGTAACTACTTACCATCAGGTGGGCCACTCGCTTGTTCCATCAGCAAGTTGTATAAAAATAATGTTATTTTTATCAGCAGAAATTGTTGGGCAGAGCCCATATGACATCATTGAAAGAAAAATGTTTAATGAAAATTGTTGCGTGTTTTGATCGAGGGGTTGGTAGCATCTTGTAACAATTCAGACTGAGGTAAATCTAAAGTATTTCAATAATCTTCTTAATATCTACCAAACTCCACAACCCTAACGTATAATTTACAAGAATATGTTTAATGTCAAAGATAAATTTGGGGTAGACTTACCTAGTTTAGTTATAAACGTTTCACATCAGAGAACATTTTTAAATTCTTTATTGCACACACATAATACAAAGAAAAATATACAAATAAAGGTAATGTACAAAGGCGAGCTCAGATATCGATATCAATGTGAGAATATTGATTCAAAATAATCACGTTTACTTTGGTTATTTAGATAAAAACTATGCATTTAGGATTAAATAAGTTCATATTTACATCTGCAATCTGAATTTTCATCTATTTTATAAGTAATTTATGACCTGTGAGGTAATAAATAAGCAATGAGCCTTTGCATGTTTCATTTAGAATTTTATATGATCTGCTAAGTCGTCATCTTCAGGATTTTATAAAGGTGTAGTCTAGTGCCTAATTGAAATCGCGATGAACTGTTAGAAAACTATCATGGTTCCGATGCAAAGCGCTCCGTTGCAGTACTGATAAGAGTGCGGAAATCGTTGCGGCTTGCCACTCGTTGCAAAAACTGTTGCTATAAAGTGAATCCTATTCCCCAAATAGGTTATCGGCTTTTGTATCGGGAAAAAAGCCCGAATTCAAAGCATTTCCAACTCCAATAAGATAGAAATTTTGAGGTTTGCTTTGCTTTGAAAGCAAACTGCTGGTATTGTGTGGTATATAAAGAGATTGGCTCTTTGTATCGCAGATTTTATCCGTTTAAAATTAATCGTTTCGAAAGCAAGAAACCTCATTTCAGATATACTGTATCTAAAATATTACTTTATTTGATCCTCAGCATAGAAATTATGTTTATTATTGGTTCTTTGAACATGAAAGCGAACGCAAATAATATTCAATGAAGATACTGAACGTAACCCAATAAAGAATATGTTATGTAGGATTGATGTGAATGTCACATTTTTACACCTAAGAGTAGTAGATATTTGAATGGTTCACGACTATATACAATATCCTGCGCCGCTTCCTGCGTTCCTGGTGGTATCAATTGGTGGGGAATTCAATATAGTGTTGTTAATGCGGGCGCGTGGCGCGCGTGACGCACCTTCTTACATTTTCGTATTCTGCCCCCGTCAGAACGACACCTGAGATGTGTCCCTAATGTATTCCTAACATGAGCCTTGCCTAAACGTTTTTCAACGTCTCTCACTGTCGGTTGGAACACGCGGTTACAATTGCACATAAAAACGAGTCGTGAAACTGAGGCAGACGATTGAGAATTTAAATTATGACTCATTTCCTGTGCTTAGGAATGTATTTACATAATTAATCAATATCGTGGTTGTGTCATAAAATTGGATACCAATATTGGAAGGAATGAAGTGTTATTACTTTAACTACCGGCCTAGGGGTGTTCTATGGTAGCACTAATAAATAACGTGTAATTGCGGCGAAAGTGTGTATTCCGGACGTAAACTACTTACCTAGTCTCTTTATCAATCATTCGTAAACTAAACGTAGCAGTGTCGCTAATTAACCTTGATTACAGGGTAGATTTAAGCGCTCTGTAAACATCATATCTAGAGAGGGTACTATTCTATGTATCAGTTAAAATACTGCGCTCATCTTTTTAAGTGATGTAAAGCTTTTTTGAGAGTTTTGACCCTATGAAAAGTGTCAGGCATTAGTCTATTATAAGTTCATTGCATAGTTGGATATAGGCCTCTTTGATGCCATAGTCAGTATGCTTGGAAGGTGGAATGGTGACCGCAGCGCTGGTGTTTAATATTCAGGAGATGCTGTTGCCTATCTCCTGGTGCGTTTCCTTTGTTACCTTTTGCTACACCAAAGGGAGATTATATTCTAAAACAAAACCATAACTATGAAATCTAGAAGTTTATAGCTATTAATCCACGCAAAAGTACTTTATGATCCCAGCCTACGGCTTTTCTGTTTTAAGTTCCTCAAAAACATAATGATTGATTATGTTTAAAAAAAAGTGCATATTTCATACAAACTTCAACCGTCGCTGTACCCATAATTTCGAGAGTTACTTTCTTGGTACACCTCTACGCACCAATTCCAAGGCTCTATGTTCAGTGATTTAGACTGTGCGTTGTCTATATGTCAGTCAGGATAAAGATTTCTAAAATTGGTATAGATTAGTAGAAAAAGTAATTTTTTTAAAATGTACAAGGTCGTTTAGCGGTTCGTTGCGAGGAGTTGGCGCTGAAATTCACTTAGATTTAAGTCGTTTCAAGATAATCCCTGCGAATATTACTGAATAAATGATTTTTGACTTTAACTTTCTTTTTGAAAGTTTTTAAAACATAATCTTAACTGGTTACGTGTAGCTGCCGGTTGGTAGAACACCAGTTCAATATAATGTCGGTTCCGTCTCGTCTGTGGGATCCACCACAATGCAAATAATGGCGGGTCCGACAGCGCTGACAGTGATGCGGGTGACATCCACTTAAGTGATACCTCTTGTACAGATTTATCTACCCGTGTTTACTCGTCGGTTTTCACGATGAAAATGCTTTTAAGGGTGAAGAAACGTTGTTTTTTTATATTCTGAACAAGGCAGTTCCCGAAAATCGTTTTAAAAGTTAACTTCGACGTCATGAGTATTACTATTAAATTAATATCTTTTAAACTAATGCTAATGAGCTGAGCTGATTCTAGGTCTCCAGTTCCACGTAAAGAACCAACAAGAAACGGATTGGTTCCTACCGTTAGAGAAGTTGACTATTTTGTAGAACATGCATCAAATATATAATTCGGTAAATATATATACAGAACTAATTAAGTAACTGTCTAAATAGGTAATTAATTTCTAAATAGCTCTTAACTCTGAAATTATTTGAAACCAATGGACTTCCCGTTTATCAAGAGAAGCTATTTGTGTAAATCTAAACTTAGGCAGTTACCACAGTTCAGGTAATTTATTTGAAAAGCGATATGAACAAGTACAAAGTAGGGTTGTTCCCGATTTAACTTTAAGATATGTTCCAATTTTTTTTGTTAACAATTAGAAGTGACGTCCATTACGAATACCTACTTGCTTCACTCAATAGTATATATCTTGATACAAAAATAAGCTATCCGCGTGGAATGATGGTGGAAATTTACAGCTATAACTTAATGGTTTCTGTTTACAACTTGCAACAACATAGTACAAGCTATGCTTAGTTTACAACTAGATGATGTGTGCATATGTCCAATAAGATTTACAAAATGTCGAAATTATAACTTTTCCACTTTGTATACCAAACATTTTAGACGAGAGACGAGTGTTTTGAGCTGATGCGAGTGGGTCGATACCGAGCGCTAATTCAAGTGGCAAGATCCCAAAAAAGAACGTAGAATAAATAAGTATGCAAGTAGCATCAGCGATACGCAAACGAGCGCACAGAACTGTGGGAAAAGGTTCTTGCAAATGACGTGAATGGATCGGATGATTGGTTCAAGTATTTACTCGCATGATTCTGATACTCGACTCAGCTTGTTTATAAAAATGAATGTAAACCTGACTGTATTCTATAAAATTCACTCAAGTTTCTTTACAGTATTTATGAGATTATGTGTCAACAATCAAAAATTATATTCAGACTCATAGACTATTTCAGATTAGGCATTAAATTCTACGGTACCAAATGATGTTCATATAAAAGCGAAACGACTGAGTGGATCATTTCTTTGGTACAAGATTTGAAAAGACAATCACCAAAAGAATCATATTTCTCTTTACCTTAATAATGGATGAACATAATGTTGGTACTCGGTTGGTTTAGAACTTCAGCCACGCATTTCTTGCTCCCGTCACGATTTTGATGCACATTTTTTTCTAGCTTTGAGAGATAACCTCTAATTTGTATGCAGGACGCACCTGTGAGGTGCTAACCGACACCCGCTCTACACTCTGAATGCAGAGTTGCGTAGCAGCAATGATTGAAGGGTGCTTTTAGCTAAAACATAAATACTGGTATACCTGGGGCCCAACTCCAAATTTTTTTGAGTCAAGACGAGATTGAAACAAGAATTCGATTGTTGAAATTGAACCTGTCTGAAATATCAGTTTCAAAGAATACATACAATAAATAATAGACGAGATTGAAACAAAAATTTGATTGTTAAATTGGGCCTGTCTGAAATGTCAGTTTTAAAGAACATACACAATAATTTGGAGATTGACACGATCGAAACTGGAATTTGACAATATTTCGTTACGAGATTTGGGGCTTTGGTAACGGATGTATGTCTTGAGGTTTAACTAAGATACGACCTTACTAATGTTAATAATGTACACAATATACAAAAATATCCTATTTTATATTGTTTGCTGTTAAATTGTTGAAACGATTAAGCTCTCTAATAAATATTTACACAAAGATAGCTTGAGCACTAGGAAAGTAGTTTATCCCAAAAAAGTTACGAATTTCAGGACAAAAAAAATTGTTCCCCACCGGTGTTCCCGAGGCATGACACACATCTTATTCAAGGTCCTCTAAATATCGTATGCAAACCTACTACTAATAAACTCGGCGTGACCTCGAAATAGTTATAACATGTTTTGTCTCTTTCGATCTAATTTGAAACTTCCTGTCAATTCAAGAGACAAAACATGGTGTAACTATTTCAAACTTACGTCACGTTTATAGTATTAGGGTATTCAATAAAAACGTTGGTGTATTAGAAAAAGTACATACACTTTGTCGCTTTATACATATTGCTGCATTTGGTTTCAAATTGATGGAAAAGAGTGGAGTAGGTATTACTACACGTTTTGAGCCTCGTTATTTATTCAGAGTGCACCCTCAAGAATGCTAACCTCTCTACGCTAGAATTCGTAAGTCACAGACATTTCTTATTTCATGTGAAAAAGTATTGTTTGTGAAAGTTAAAACAGGCAATATGTCGCTTTATCTTGGCTCTGCCGACTGCAGTTTTGTTATTTTCTTCTTTTAGCTTGCAAAGAAAAATATGATTGTAGTTGGCAAAATGGTTATGAAGTTGTATTTTAGTTGCATAATACTATCCCAGCACTATTATAACTTTGTCTAATTGTTTGGACGTTTCTTCTAAGTTTGAAAATATTAATAGCCTCTTTCTAGGGATGGCTTGATTTAAAACTTTGCAGTGGACCCGTATTTACCTGTGGCCAGTTTGCTGCCCATTTATGTCTTGCCTATTACACGAAATGAAAATAAAGCTTTTGAAATGAAATAGGTATACATATTCAGTATGCCAATATCAAGGCTCGCCATGCAATTGACCTTAATAACTAAATTAAAATTAATAATAGATATTTCTTATAACGCTTACAATCTGGATTAATGTTTCTGTACTTCAACATTATTGCTTGTGAAATAAATTGAATCGAACTAAGAAATATTAATAAAATCATAAGCCCGCAGTTTCACACAAAATTATTTTAAGCAAACAAGGAGAAGAATCGACCATCAATCAATAAATGCCATCGGCAATCCAAAGCTCGGCCATTCGTGAGTCACTGAATTTTAAAATCTGTGCGCTTGAAGTCTACTCCATCCGTGATAACCATCGCACATCGAACCACTGCATAATGTCAACTCATAGGCAGTAGTGATACTAGAAGAAATCAATATTATTAACTTATAATTATTAAATTAATAAAATAATAGCTTCGTGTACAAAGTATGAATCTGTTATTCGCAGTAAGTGTGGTTTATAAGTTTTAAGTGAATATCTCTAAGTGCTGTTGATTCTATGATTAATAAATAAAATAAAATAATGTCCTGATTTATGATTGAGCTACCCACCATGACATTTTTCTTTTTCTTATATTCTTAATGGCATTTATTCGTCGTTGTACAGAAAATTTCGCTAGTGCCAAGTCGATAAATACAAACAGGTCAAGTCAGTAAAAAAAAGTAAAGTCGGATATTATTGATTTTAAAACAAAAGATGGCGTTTCGGTTTAAAACCTCAGGGAAATATTTTCGTTCAAATCAGGATGCCATATATTTCAAAGTAATGTTAGATACCACAACACTAAAAAACAATTCAAACTTCTATGTTATATTTTGGCAGTTGGCAGATGGCATGTTCAAAATAAATGCGTTCGGTCCCTCAGTCAATAGACGTGTAATATTTTGGAATTTTAGTAAAGTTGATAATCATAAGTGTCACTACTGCTGTTGGCTTTCTAGTAAAAACTGTGCCCTTGCAAAAGGCACCATTCGAACGCTACTTGACGTGCAAGGTGCGAAGTGGCTCGCTGTGCAAAACGTGACATCACGAGGGAATTATAAGGTGACAGCGTACCTAGTTCCAATCCGCGTTATGTATTCAACATGATAAAGTAGAAATTTAGACAGCTGCTGCCTTTGATATTTTTACCTTACAAACTTTATTATCAAGTGACATTGTCTTTACTACGCCATTCAGAAAAATGTAAAAAAGACTACATCTAAAGGTCTCACAAGATGGCGTCCTTTTTACTTTATGTAGTTTTAAGCTCATTAAATTTTAATGTCCCTTTTCAAAGAGATGCTAAATAAGGCTTTTAATCCTGTTTCTATAAAGAGTAATTTCTTGATAGTCAAAATGTACTCTATTCAGATTTTTAATTTACCAAACCTTTATTTATGTTGTATAAAAAAAATTTCTTTGACAAAATCTGCCCATTCATAAATGCCAATTATTCCGAGTAAAAAATCACGGTCACTCGTTAGTAACCGTCGAAAGGTAGGGTGTGTTTGAGTGAAAGTCACAAACTGATTTTAAAAAGCGTGTATGGCCCATTAAATCCGTCATCGTCTTCAATTTATGGCCTGGTCCTGATGTCCCCTCCAATAAAAGTCAATGAGCCGTGATCTGTATGCCAAAACTTCCACAATGGAGCAATAACTTGGTATTACTGTGTACTGAAGCTTCCTGGTGCATCGAGGGGACATAACAGTATGTCAGATTACAGTGACTGTAAATCAATGAAATGTTAAACTATGATAATTTGAGCTGTTTTATTGGTACACTTTACATGATTAATTTTACAACATGTATTAATTATTACTTATGCTCAACGATTGCCTTAGACTCGACAAGGCTAGACCAAATCAAAAAGATAGTTACACATTGGTAGGTACATAAAAAATTTGCCACCACATTGAAGCTCAATGATTATTCTATTATTATTATTATATATTCATTTGTAAAAGGGATTGCTAAACAAACGGTAGGGACGAAGGTAGGAACTAAACAGATCCTAGCATGTATTTCTTCTTCTTTGAATAAAGCTTTTATGGATCTAGTAGCCTGTACTTCTAGACGTGGTCGCGTGGAACTGGCATAATTGACCCTCAGGATCCTAATGATTGTACGTCTTTTGACTTCTGAGGTAGTGTTTTGTTTACAATGTAGCCTGTTTTGTGTCCATTTTGTAGCAAAGCATTCAATTTAGCTCTTCAAAGTTAACAATGAGTGGAATAACGAGCTCAACCCTTACAAGTATCTACAAATAGATATAACATACTCAAGTACTTCTAACAATTTGTACTAAACATCAAAGATTAACTGAAAACGCTCAAAGCATTTTCAGTGGGTATTTCGCTGAAGGATTTGAGATTTGGAAATAAGCACACTTTAGGTTATGAACACAAGTTACTACTTGTTACTACTTGGGTACATAATCTAAAGTGTGCTTATGACTAAAAGTAGGTATACTACTTTTAGACATTAGAACACTTCTGGTCCATTATATTATCGTAAGCATACCTGTATCAAGTGTATCACATCGACCCCTGATTACGTGATTCGCGAAAGGTCTGCGAAGTAATAATTACTATTAGCAATCTACTTTGATAAGAGCGTATTTTTTTGTACTTATAATAATATTACTTTATACATTTAAAGTATCGTATTTGATGATAGAATAAAAAAATATTTGTGAACATTTTGCACATCATTATCTAGGCTCAAGCTAAGCAAAGCTTTTACTATGCGAGCCAGATAACTGAAAGATTACTTATATATCTTTTCTATGCAAATACATAATAAGGTAAGCCCAGACAGAGAACAAACATCTATATTCTATCTCGGTGGGAATTGTCCCCACAATCTACAGTGCAGAAGGTAGAACTAATACAAACTGAGCTGTTGGCTAGTTAACATAATATTTATCGTGGACCTGTCGAGAGATACGTTATATAAGTAAGTGGGTAAACGAATTATATAAATAATGTGTGCTAGGTATGTTTTGATCAATAAAAAGCTTTTCTTTCTTTCAGGAGTTGAATCATCGGCTTATTCTCAAAGTCCCGGTCATCTATATAGTGCCTATCTATAAGTACCTACCTAGTTAATAGTTTCTATCTTGTGTTCTCCTAATCAATAAAGGATGGTCAGAGTTGTTGGAAAATCCTCGTTACCAAGTTTGTTGTTGTTACTCCAAAACCTTACAAACATGTTTCGAGTTTACTAAGAACTTCCTTCCGTTTACTGCAATTAGTAGAGACAAAAGTCTTGTACTTCTTTTGAAGGTAACCGTTATCTTGTAAAATAAAGTAAGTAAAATTTAAGATCATATTTCTATACTTAATATTATAAAGAGGAAATATTTGTTTGTTTGTTTGTATTGAATAGGCTCCGAAACTACAGGACCGATTTGAATAATTCTTTCACCGTTAGGAAGCTACACTATCCCCAGGTGACATAGGCTATACCTATTACATTTTCAAAAAAATTAGGGATCCTTACTAAAACCCGTGCGAAGCCGGGACGGACCGATAGTATTTTGCTGTTGATGGAGTGTTATAAAATACTTCCAAGTTGCTGGCACATTGTTGATGGTGTGTTATAAAATACTACCAAGTTGCTGGCACATGAGGCTTAACACCTGACGCAGAGCAGTGCATCGCAGAGCACCTTGCTAACAAATCTGACTTCCAAGGCAATGCTTTGTTATAGGTTACCACTTCAAATCGAAGTGCCACTTGTCTGTTCCATCAGCAAGTATAAAAAAACCTATCATTATAAGTTAGATAGTTAATTAGTCACTCAGCTCAGATGATATTGGTTAGGACCATTAGGACCTAGGACGAATATATTTGTGTGATGAACATAGAGGTTTGTTTTGGGTGTTCTATCTACATCAGGAGTATTTATGAAAAGTAGTCGAGGGTAGGTATGTTTTATTCTAACAGTTCTTGGCCACGCAAGATGGCCCCATGGGTGATATAAAAGGTCCACCAATATTAATTTATCTTGGACTGACTGACATATTCACATATAGACAACGCACAGCCTAAGGCATTGGTCGTTGAGACATGAAACTTTCAGGGTACATTCGTCTTGGTGCGTAAAAGTGTACTAAGAAAAGAATTAGGTACCGAAATTAAAACCATAACCTGGTACAGCTGTTTACAGTTTGTGTGAAAATATCTTCACGCAGGCGAAGTGGCGCGCATTTTGCTAGTAGGTAAGTGATATAAAATGTTCACCAATATTAATTTTTTCAAGTTTGAATACATTAATTCAAGATTTTGTGGCTATACCTAATCTAATTATAAAATCACCAGATAATCAAACAAGCGGTCATCTAAGTAGTTAACTGGACATAAACTATGCACTCAGACCTTAAAAAAAAAAAAAAAAAAAAAAAAAAAAAACCTAGGTTGAAAGAAAATCGTTATAATTAGTCAGAAACAAAATAGATACGATAACACTTTTGTATTATTTTACAATTGTGGTACCACTATCTAGTGTCAAGTATTAACCTTTACACATTAAAATTACGACACCGCAGAGGAATCATATCTATACTGGTGTAACATTACAGTGGTGGTTTAACCTACACACCAACATGTTATGGTTAGATAAAAAATTAATAAATGTTGCCACACCACATTAGTAGTAGTAGAATACTTAGCGAGGGCTCGTGAAGCACCACCATGCTTATTTCTGCCGTCAAGCAGTTTGCCGTGTTCCGGTTTGAAAGGTGTGGGTGCTTTGATATTACAGGCACACGAGGCTTAACATATGTATGCCTCAGGTTGATGGAAGCAGAGAAGAGTACTGTAGTGCACGTTTCTAGCGTACGTGGCCTGCAAGGCAATGTTTTGTTATAGGTAACCACTTAACATTAGGTGGGCCATCTCATGAATCAACCAGTTTACTATTCTAGTCCCAAAAAAGTAAAGAGTGTGCTATGGGAACCAGATACCTGGTACAATACCTATTTGCTATTGTAAATACATACTTACGTAATGTTTGTATGAAAACACCTTTTGTGAGGATTGAGCCCACAACCAAAAGCGCGGAAGACTACCAACTGAGCTGTGACGGCTTTCATTCTGCCTTAATGCCTATTAATTTATTATGACATTAAATAAACACTTGACTAGTAACTTGAAGTGGCAACGAGACCCCATTAACTTGTAAAACGCAGTCGCAAAACACTTGACCGATATTGAATATGTTGGTTTTTAGTATTTGGCAGTGTGATTATGTAATTCTTTACGAGTTTGCGCTGATGTTCAAGCTAACATTTTTTTGACATTTGACAGCCGTCACTGCTTAGTTCGTAGTAACCCTACCTTTTGCGCTGGTTTCGCTGTTGGTGGTGAGTTTGATCCCCATCGAAAACTAATATTTGCAATTTGGCAAGCTATTGTTCGGTTCAGCTATGCAATTTGGCTCTCTCATTTTCTGACCCGGGCTAGACTCTTTTGCATTCAATGTTGGAAATAGTTCCACTGATTAAGTATTTGAAATTTAAATGACCTGCAACTAAGAGAACCCCAACCCAAGCGTTTTCTCCGTCTCATTATAAACAGAGCTTTTTACACGGACTTAAAATATAAAATACTTACGAGACATATATCCAATAAAGTTTATTATGAGCCCAAGCTTCAAATGGATAATACCTATTATCCATATACCTATTATATAAAGCGAAGATTTATCCCGGGCCCCGTAAATTATTTTATCTTCTTCATTATCTACTAATATATATCCATTACTTTCCATGGATGCTTGTAAAAGGTGACTAAGGGAACGTACCAGGAGAAAGGCAGTAACATCTTTTGAATACTAAACACCGATACTGGATGTCGGTTCCCACTAAGTAAAATTAGACTTCATGTTTTAGTGAAGTTATAATTAATTTATGGACCCTATAAAGCTTAGTACATCTAGGTATACCAGTAGTAAAACTTTTCGTAAAAGAGTTTATACGAGACAGTACCAACGCCGTTCTTGTATTATGTTATAGGCTGAGGTAAACCACTTAACATCATGTGGGCTCAGTTTGGTCCAATACTTTTTTTAAAGACGTAAACTCTTTATTTGCGTGCAACATTTTATTTTATTTATACCAAAACAATAGGGTATACTTTTATCGACCCTGAAAAAACGTGACTCTTACTTTTAGTGGCGTCAATGCCTAGAGAAAAAACTTTTTAGTAGTTTAGTAGTTGTTTCAAAGGAAACGTCTTCGCCGTCAAAGCTTTTCCAAGCTTTGAACTTCTCCCCTTAGAAGTTGAAGGTTTGAAGTCAATTCAGAACTGTTGTTAGAAAGCTGACGATCAAAATTAATGAGGTTCCAAGTGAATAAACTTTCTAAAGTGAATTATCTCTCGTGGTTTAGAAATTGATAAGAGATGGAAGTTATTAAAGTCGCGATTCCCTTTTGAAAAGGCGGATGGCCGTTAAAATAAAATAAAAGAACGACCGCGTGCGCTTACAAAACGTAAACTATATTTGAGCGTGTAATGTTTTTTTACTATCTTCGTTTTGTCATATCGTAATAAGCCAAACATATAATACCCTACGTAAAAAATAATGACAGGCAATTCATTTTACCCGCAATCCTTGTTACCTACGCGTAACTAGATAAAGTTAGAAAGCAGTTTGCAAACAAGGCAGATGTTACCATAAATTACTAATACTCAGATTACTCGAGCGAATTACCATCATTGAACACTATTAAACGTAGCGGCAGAAGCATTACAGCACAAGGATTATTACGCAATGCTTACAGACTCATGACAAGTAAATGGTTTGTTCAAATATTTCGAAACTACCAGCGATTACTACGCAAGCTTATTGCATATAATTATGATTGGCATAGTACCTACCATTTTCAACTAGTAAAAAAACTACCTACTGTAAAGTCTTGTGTCCACCAGCTGAAAGTCGCACAATGGGCTATAAAGAAAGCTATCCTGGTAGTTTCACTACATGGTGGAACGAGAAATGAGAAAATCCGTAGCAGAACGCGAACGACGGAATTGACTAATAAAAAAAAATATGTTTGTACGTTTGTTTGTATTTACGACTGTTTAAACATGCATCACGCAAAAACTAATGAATTGATATTGAGGCGATTTGCAGAATTAGCTAGCTTTAGTCTAACCTAAAACTTGGTATGGGTTTTATTGAGCTATCATCTTTAGAAAGGGTGTAAAAAGGGGAATGAAGTTTGTATGAAAAACTACAGTAACCACGCGGACTAAGTTAACGCAATGTGTCAGTCATTAATAATAACTGGTTTACTAAAATCTTGAAAACAAAAATATGGGCCGTATTTTACCTAAAAGGTAATGACGAAAATTTCAAGTAACGTGCATAACTAATACTGTGTTTTATTTACGTAAAAAGGGACGGCCGTTTGCCAGGAGTCTGTAAACATATGACTATTACGTGCATAATCTACTAGGTTATTTGTCATAGTGACTGGTTTTGTTGATAATCTCCTAGTTTTTGTGCCATGTTTGGGGTAAAAAGTATTATGGTTGTTGTGTAACATCCCATTGTTGAGCGTTACATATGAATAGTTGTCTATTGTGATGGATAATCGAATATGCGGGCATTATCGGTGCTTTATAAAATATCATTCAACACGAGCTTATTATGTTTTGACACTGCAGTAACGGAACACTCGGAGCGTAGACTGTGTAGAAGAAAAAAAGACAGCTGCTAACTGTGTGTAAGAAATACCTAGGTGGATAAGTTCCAGTCGAGTATTAAAAGATTTGTTATATATAGAGTAATTATATACATACCCTGATTACGTAACAGGAAAAAAAGTTCAGAGTAGAAAAACGTTTATATTTCACACAAGGGGAACCAGATAACTGAGACCCAACTATCGTAATTTGTTGGAGCTGAGACGAGGTTGAAACTAGAAATTGATTGTCAAAATTAGGCCTGTCTGAAATGTCACTTTCAAAAAATACAATAAATTTGAAGATTGACACGATCAAAATTTGAATTGGACGATATTTTGTTACGAGAATTGGGTTTCTGATTAATACAAAAGTATTTTTTTATCAATATAAGGAATTGGTTTTAAGTTCTCAGTATGTAGTGTACCTATAGTCAATTAGCTAAGTAAGTCCTTTGCACTCTTTGCTGTAGACAACAAAATTCCGAGTCACAAAGCAAGCACGTAATACGAACGAGTTGACAACAGCGTGTATAAGGTTGTTTTGTGAAAAAAACTAGGTAAATTGAAGGAAGCCGAACGAGTGCTTGTTCCGGTTTCGAGCGAATTGGCTGGTTGCGTTGCTAAGGATTCCTACAGCCGGGGAAGCGACCGCAACTCACCTACACCACCTGTTTATGGCTACCACATTTTACTGGTAATATTGTACAAGTATTTTGTATTTATGCACAAAAGGCTGCGGAGAGAGCTTTGCTCGGAATTTCAATCCGAGATCTAAACAAAATAGAGAAATTCGTAGAAGAACAAAGGCCCACAGAACTAGCAAGTTTAAGTGGCAATGAGGTGACCATAATCATCGAACTGATATAACCGATAGAAAATAAAGGTTCTCAATTGGCGAACACGAATTTAAAGACAAACCTACAAAACGCCCCGCTGATCATCGTATCATCGTGAGAAATCGGTGGATGGAAACAGCTCAAAACCGTTCTTACTGGTAAATGTAGGCCTAAATGTAGCAGTGAACTTTTTCGGACTGAGGTTGATGTGAGTTTATTAATTAACTTAGTGCCTACGGTGAATACCTACACAAGGTACCTTAATCGATAACTACGAGTAAAAGTCGTTACAATATACATACTGCTATTTGAAAACTTTGTTGATGGGACATAAAAGCATAGTTTTAGAAGTAAAAAATTGTTTTTAGAGCATTATTTCGGGCATACATATTTTTTTAGACCAAAGAGTTTGAACCAAATAAATCCAAATGTAGAGCTGCTTTTATCTACACAATATTTAATTTCAAAACATTTCACTGAATTTGATAGCATAAACATAGTTGTTAAAAACGGCGTCGAACACAATCACAAAAGCCTCAGCTTTTGTGCTCATGGTGCAAAAGCTGCAATGTGTTCTGTTTCAGAGCAACAATGAAATTGTAGCGTTAACTTAGCATAAATTTAAGATTGCAGCCCATTTCCAGTTTACAAAAACTTCGCCTTTTTGTTTGCGGGTCTCATTTGCCGGCTTTTCCTGTATAAATGTGTGCAGATTTGTTTTGTGGTCATTACGCAGAACGCTAGGGTACCAATAATTCAAATATTTGGGTATTTTGGGGTTTGTCGCGTTAGGGTGTATACTTGCAAAAACGATAAACGAACTTTCGCATTATTGTTTTGAGTTACAGACCGGGGCAAAACGATGGTCGTTTCAGAGTCAAGGTTGTCACTGCCAAGCATGTCGCGCAGTGTAAGTCAAAACGATAATACGAAACTTTATGTATCAGTTTTGCGAGTAGACACCCAGAATTTTACACCAACTTTACGAACACCGTCTTCATTAGTTGTAGTAGTACTTGTAGGTACCTATGAGTACTACTCGAGTAGCTCGATTTGATACTAAACTGTTATTACTTAAAATTAAATAAATATAGACACACATTCACACAAAGCATTCTAGCTCCAAACTAAGCAAAACATATACTAAAAAAACCAGATAGCAGATAAACTACTTAAATACTTTTTTTTTGTAAATACATACCTCGGATCAGGCACAAAGGAATTTAATTTTGTTATTTCTACTAGAGGCACAAATGTTTTATGAATTATAGTCACTATTAAATTGAATAAATTAAATTTCAGCACTCAACAAATTCTTCGCATTCAAACAATAATTTCAATTCCAGAAATAGGTATCAGTCATAAATAATACCGAGCAAAATGAATGATTACAGTTTTCGCAACTCTGTTGGGATATTTATTTGGGTCCAGCTGTAAATAAATGGCCGTGCTGCCATCAAACCATCAATAAAATGTTTGCAAACATATCATTCAAGCAACTTTCGGATAAAACGAAGATAAAAGTGACAAAAGAGTGCGAATTTGTTTCAAAAATAATCAATCATTTGTATGCAAACTTTGCCGCTGTAGAAGCTTTCAAATTATTAATTTAAACTAAAAGTATAGGTAAGTAGCCATAGTAGCTAACATTATTATTATATTGTGACATCCAACAACAGCTCAGTCTATAGTAGCCCTGCCTTCTGCGCTGTAGGTGGTGAGTGCGATCCCAACCGAGAACAAACATTTGTGTGGTGAACATAAATGTTTGCTCTGTGTCTGGGTGTTGTATTGTATATTAGTACATACATATTAGTATTCTATCAGTCATCTGGTTTCCATAGTACAAGCTATGCTAGAAGATGTTGTGTAAAAATGGCCACAAATATTTATTTACATACATAACATAAATATATATTTTGTGGCCTTCATAATCCAAATCACAATATACAACCATGATCATCTAATTTTCATTCATATTTGTTTTCCGGAGTGAATAAAGCCTTAGAAGAGGTTTAATTTTCATTAGGTACTCGAGGCGAGACGAGAGCAAGCTACTGCATATTATATGAGTATTACTTGTTTTATACTACACACTCTACTGTTAAGTAATCTAAATACTACCCCTTTCACTCAAGAAGGTAAACGATATGAAAGATTCATAGGAACTTCCTGGATAGATTGAAATGTTGTTGAAAGAATAGGTTAGTATGGAGTCATGAAGATATAAGAGAGAAAAGAGGGTTCTTTCGTTTTTTGTCAGTATCAATAGTGCCGTTGTCTTCCAATGGTTTATATTGAATGCAACCAAGCGCGCCATACTCGGCGCAGTTAGCGGCAAATCAAAAGGGCTCGATCACTCAGGAAATTCTCACTAGGTGGTCTGACATCCACACCAAAGCTTTGTTATTGCTCAATATGTCAATATAAATACACGGTTATAAGTATTTCTCAGTACGAGTTTATTTCTGTAGAGACTTAAAACTGAAGAAAGTCATTGAAGGTTGGCTGAGTCTTTCGATAAAAGTCCTCGTCTCAACCACTTACTGACGACGACTGCGACGGACGGATTAATATTTTAGCTTCGGGCAGAGTCCAGACTATTTCATTTATTCGGAATTTCCAGTTTGGTAAGCACCTAATCACTAAACCCGCTCCAATTCCTTTGAACTTGAAAGAAGTCTAGCCTCATAAATATATTACTATCGAGCAAAATAGTTTCTCATTTACCAAACTTGAGGATTTGGGGCACATAAATAATAATAGGCAACGTAGGGGTCTTTATAGTATGAAACTCAAACATAGCTTCCAATGTACAAGCTGATCGTAAATTCAAATCCAATACACATATCTGAAAGGAGTTGCGAAGAGCGTCGCAACATCGTGATACACAAAACAGTCGATAGGTACTACTCAGTATAACAACATTGATGCTCTTAACTTGTAAAGAGCTTTCTCTCAGTCGGTACATTAAAATTATTTATCGCGTATACAGCGAGGATTCGACAGAATATTTACGAATATGTTGTTTGCTGTATGGAGTAAACGAAAATATTTGTATCAAATGGTTTGTACGTTCACGGTATATACCTACTGCGAAAGCAATAACTTGTTACGAGATTATTAAAAAAATTAAGAATAAATAATAGAATATATATAATAAAAAGTAGACAAGAAAATTTAACTACCTAATTAAATACGAAAAGGACTTTGATACTTAAAACTAAGAATCTTAATATTAGTTTGAAACAGGAAATATTAAAAAAATATCAGATATAAAATAAATCGCCTGGTAGAATGCGGGCCCCTATTGTTCATACGTCCGCCGCGATCATCTGTCCGCTTAGGTACTTGACTCCCATTGTCTACAGCTACACTATTTTGAACAGCTACTGAGCATGCTCAAATATGCTACTAAAGCGAAATACTTTCGCAGGTTTCAAATGAATATAGAATAAAATTAAAAACCTCTTTGTAAATTCGCTATTGGCAGATACTCGATTTTACTATTGGCATCTCAGTAGTGTTTTAGCTGTATAAATGATAAGTACTTATTTTAATCATTTCTATCTTCCTTCAAGAAAGGGGAAGATTTTCAATCTAGTCCCAAAGAAATTTCATCAAAATGAGTACATTAGCTTATAGTTTGAAGACGGTTTAGTTTTTTTTTCAAGTTTGTTATCATACAGAGCTGTCAACATAACAATGTCTAAGTCTAAGCAAATAAGTATTAATTCAGCATATCCAGGGTTCCTACCGTTTTTTTGTATGATCCTTAATAATAATGTAACAATGCAGCTCCAATGCTTTTGTTAATCGCTTTAGCGTTGGTAGGAACTTAGGCTTATTTGTAGGTTCTCTTTACCCACAGTGTGAGTTTAGAGTATTCTGTGTACCATGAATAGTTAAATTTAATAAACTATGTATTCATTCTATTGATTAATTCTCGAGTCTGTAGACACTGTGCACATTTGTAACCAGCGCAAATAAAAGGACACGAGTACCAACGGCCAGGCCAGCTAATGTTTCATTCATCGCGGATGGAGGTCCGTCTGCGAACGCTGTCGGATGATTGTCCATACAAAATTAATCAGAACCTCATAATTTGGCGAGTCCGAGGGTGCGTCACCCTATGAAGTACGAATACTGCCACAAACGAACAGGGTTTAGGATAATAATGACTTGCATTGTTGTGCATATTGAGAATTAAATTTTCAATAGCAGTATGTTGACCGGGATTAGCTCAAATTAGGCCCTGCTGTTGCTTACTAACTAGGAACTTTATTTGATAAGCCAAATTACAAAGCTGGGAACGACGAAAGAGCCACCTAAGCGCTAAGAGAATTTTTAAATAAATTGGATTACACGAGGTAACTTTTTTGTAGGTGAACAGGGTTTTTTTATAGTTCGTATTTTTCGTAACGCATCAAGCAGATGGCCCGCTCACCATCACCTATATTGCCTTGAAGGTCACGAACGTTAGGAACGTGCACTACGATGCCCTCCCATGCATCCATTAACCTGAGCATGCAGGTATTAAGCCTCATGTGCCTGTAATTTCACCGGCACACACACCCTTCAAACCGGAGCACACAAATGGCGGCAGAAATCGGTGGTAGTAGGTATTTCCCTGGAAAAACTCTTCACAAAGAGCCTTACTACTGTGCTACTACTAAATGCGGAAAGATCCTATCTTATTTCTACTAAATTACTTGTATCTTCTTATCACATTGCATAGTGGTGCAAGGGGCACGGCTAAAGAAAATACAAATTCTTATCTCGAGACCTAGTTATGTAGGTCAAACAACAAAGGTTTAGGTTTGACTCGAAGACGCGCCCTTAGTCACAAACCGTCAAACTCAAGTAACACCGCACGGCTGTTAAATTTTATTAGCCAGTCTGGGTGGGCTGATTTACCCCAATTGCGTAATTTCATATGATTTGGGGGTCAATAGAGTTCGCCGACCCTGTTGACATAAAGTCGGGTACAGCTGTTTAATCCTGCCAGCGTCTTTGCAGGCGCCACAGAGACTGGACTGGCGCGACACTTCGGCGCCAATCTTCTACGGCAAAGATCCGTAAACTGTAATGATAGCTCTTGTTTATTTCATGGTGTCTGGTGTCTGTCTGCCAAATTAATATCGGGATATTGTTTATTACGTACCTACCTACATAAAATCTGTGTTTTGATGAGAATGAAAGAATTCACTAAAAAAAAGGTATATTAATGTATTTTATCAGTTATTTGGTTCCCATAGTATATAAGCTGTGGTTAGCTTGAGATTAGGTGTTGCATTAAATGCCCATAAATATTTATTATTTAAATAATTCAGTTTACTCTCCGTGAATTAGGTACTTACTTAGGTTAAGTGTATTAAAATACAAACCTTAAGTGCTACTGTGATGAAAGCAATTAAGTGCTTTGCAACACTCATATAAACAACATAAACTCTCACCTACTGCCTAGAAGTCGGAAGTGAATAAAGATACAAAACTAAATAAAAGTGTATCATAAAATAAATAGCCCAGCAAACCCATTTTTATTTCTACTTTATTTCATTTTATGCGCCATTGGATACCTATCTCCGAGCATGTTTCAATCGTAAAGCTATCTATCGATCGTTCGCACTTCTCTAGATTTGGATGCCAATCCACTTTGCTAGAGATGAGTCTATTTGCTGGTGGTGCCTGAGTTTTTGCTGAGGTTTCAACTAAGCTAGCAGTCGCAAACGCTGAGATGATGTAGGGTAATGTAGAAATCTCGGAGCATAACTTGGTAGGTGAGTGGTGGCAGCGTTGCGTATAATTGAAATCCTAGTTTGCCAAAGCTGCATGAATAACATACTCGTAGGTATTTTGAATTTGAATTTCTAGAATCGATAGTTGAATCCAATACAGATAAATTTCATAAACTGAGTTAAAAAAATACTTATTATGTTTTTAATCAGAGAGTTATCCAATATCGTATTATAGTTAGTTACCAATAGTTGTTAGTTATTATATTATATTCACCATTCACTTTTGTCATTGTTATAATAAACATCAAGAGTAAATTCAGGTTTTCCTATTTGCAAAACGTTTTCTAAGCAATTTATCCAGCCGAATTCATAGTAGGATAAAATGGTAGTCTCCGTGATCCCTACGATGCTTGAATGATTTCAAGGTATCTCCCCTCGTTTCGTGATCTTGTTTTATGGGCTGATTGAGCGCTATTCGAACGATTGGCACGTAGGCCTGATAGCCTCTATCGATAAGATACCCATCTCTTTACCTGCCGATAAAGGCACTTTCGTAAACGTCGAATGAGGCAAATTATTTTTAGTATTCCGTAAGTTCAGAAAACGGACCCCATTTTTCATTTCCTCCTCGTACTGTTGTTTTATAATCTCGACGCAGTCCTATTTCTCAATTGAGCCCGATACCGGGTTCCAAAATAAAAGACCTTGCCGTGATTTGTTTAACGACTGTAGCGACAGGTGTAGCTTTGTTTTTATTTGCATCTGGTATTTTACCTTGTTCAAAAAAGATGTTCGTATGTACTTTGTTTTCAAAGTCAAAACGATCTGGAGAAATTACCAACAATCAAGTCGGCAATCGTAGACTAATAATAGTTACACTGTTATGAAAGTGAGAAAGAAAGAAAAACTTCTATTGACTTAAGCTTTTTCTCAGACGGTATGTTAAATTTATTTATCGCTTGTTAGGTACAAGGTGCTACTGAGGCCATATTTTTTATTTGGATAAAGAACATTTATTTACAAAGAAAATTACAGCTAATACAGGTACTTATGATTGGTAAGTACAAAATACATATGAAACAGTTGAGCTATCTACAGACCGTTGCAAACGATCTCAAGGTAGCTCAACTGATCCAGATCAGTGCCAATCCTATTTGGTAAATAAAAGCAATTTCTTTTACACTCGACTCAAAACTAAACCTACAAACTTATTCTTAGGTACAACATGCAATTGATTGAATATGATATACTGTGAAGGCCGTGTTAAGGCAAGTTAGGTAAGAGTGATGTAAAAGATTACACTAAATTGTATTACTCTCGTCGTCCTGAGACATGAATATTGCAAAGTCCCAAGTTGAATAAATTATTAGGGAAGTGCTACGCTGGTCAAAGGGAAATACAGTGACATTTTAAAAATTCCACGTATTTTCGTGTTTGTCAAATGCAGATGAAAGCAACCCAGCCTCTGTGTGTGGAGAATAAATCTACCAAAATAAGAGCGTTTAATATTTTTATCGTTAAATACATCTGCAACATCCACACGATTCCATTATTAAGAGCGAATCTACATGCAAATTTTACAGCTAAAGAGATTATTAAGACCTAAAAATTTTGGAAGGCTTTCAAAATAACGATGTACTTGCCCCAAATAAGTGTAAATGAAAATTTTACTCTTATCGTAAGTAGGTAAGCAGGCAAAAGTAGAATTAAATGAAGGTATTTCTGTATACATGTATTAAATATTCTTATTTGTATGCATTGTGGGCTTTTCTTTTGTAAAGTAGTAAAGATTACTTATAAAATGGTAGAGTATTTAATTTGATACTTTATTAACAAATTCTTGGCAGCACAACTGGCATTTGAAATAATGCATTAATTATTTCTGCGATAATTTAATAACGAAGAAATTCTAAGTCAAAATCTTAAAGCAAATTAAGCTAACAAGCCAGAAAATATCCGCTCGTTTCTCTTTTTAATGGAGCATAATAATTTATTACAGCATTGCTTTGCTTACTTTTATAAAATGGGTTGGCTCGAGCGCCATTACAAATAAAACCAATTAGTAATCAGTTACTTGACTAGCATGCAATCCTAAAAAAACTTCATGACTGTTGGCAACTTTTAAAGTCATATTCAATCTAGGCATTTGCTGTTACCACAATGTGTAACCAACAGTCAAATGACTATTTTAGGCAAAATATCTAACCGAACATGACTTCTATATTCATATACTAAGAGTCCAGAGGTATGAAGTTTGTTTCTGACTTCATAAAATTCATACTTGCGTTGATACATAAATGAAAATGTACCTACTGTGCTAACACCAAGAATGAAACTCGTCTTGATCATTATTCGTTCAAGTTACGGTTAACATATTTTTGATAAATTGTATAAACTGCTTTCAATAACGTAAATCGTCAATCAAAACGTGTCAGAAGATTCTCCACATATACATGCACACTGCCCCCTTTTACATACACCCTCACACACCCTCCTAGATATACCAATATCTCTTTTGTATACTTTTTAATTGTTTTCCCTTATTGTAAAATGCAAAATGTTAGTGTGAATTTCTTCTAGAGAAGGACGTTAATGTCTGTGACATAGTTTTTTAACTTTTGCAGAAGTTCCTAGTAAAGCATTATTATTATATTATTACTACAACAAGAACTTCAAGTTATGTATTTGGATTTTTACTTAGAAACGTTTGCACGAAATTCTATCACGAGTTTTAAAGGTAAAGATATATAGCTACTTTGAAGATCAGATTCCTTTCGGGAGCTATTCCTTTAATGTAGTACCGGGACTCTCTGGAATTTCACTGGAGTTTCCATACTCGGTATCAATCATTTAAGGAAAATTTCAGAGGTGTAACTTTAAAAACAGTGTTTACAGTTTTCACAAGTCAAGTTGATACATTTTAATTTTACTTGTTACAGGTATATAATGGCTTCCATATAACAAGGGTAACAACGGTTTTCTTCACTTCAGGTAGCTATTCCTTTTATTTTCATAACCTTGACTGAATCAAACGGTGCGAGTTCGATCTCGCGAGATATGTTTGTGTGGTCCAAATATATTGTCTCGCAGGACTCCGTGTAAGTTAAGACAGTAAAAGGAGAAGTAATGCCTATCTACTTATAATTTCTACAATCTAGTCACTTTGTGTACAGCACATGTAATCCATAAATGAAAAAAAAATACAATTAATAAAACCTTATTAATAAAACCTTTGACGACCGATGTGGCGCGGCGGGCTAAGGTCAGCCTGCGACGCAGAGGTTGCGGGTTCGATTCCGGCCTTGGGATAAATGTTTGTACGATCTGCAAATATTTATTCTGGGTGTTCTGGGTATTTTCTATGTATAATAAAAAAAAATATCTATGTATGTAATATAATTTTGTATTAAGTATTATCAGTCATCTAGTACCCATAACACAAGCTCTGCTTAGCTTGGGGCTAGATGATGCTGTGTGGATCGTCCGGCATTATTTATTTATTTATAAAAGTTAAAAGTTGATTTGAATAAAACCTGGCCCTGTACTTTTGCAATATAAATCCACTTGCATTCACGAGAATAAAGTGTATGGATTTACGAAATACGGAAAATGTAAATTGGCTTTTGTATTGAGTTAGCTTTGTCACTGATAGAAACGAGGCTATAAGATGAATGAATGAAAATAATGAAAATGCTCGTGGCATTGGAAAATCCACGCCATTTAAAATATATAAAAGTATGCGAAAGTAAGCAAATTATAGTTTAATATTAAATAATGAGGGCAAAGGTATTGTAATAAATATTATTGGGGTTTTTTGCTTGACCTTTTTTTGTAATCTTATATTTTTCAGTCCCAATTTCGATGAAATTTGGCATAGAAAAAGTTTGCGTTATGGGGACAAACATGTGCTAAGTAAAGTATTGATAAATCTATTTGAATTCCTCGCGGTCCATGCAAAGAAGGAAACATGTGAAAAACATGACGACCGATGTGGCGCGGCGGGGGAATGTCCGCCTGCGACGCAGAGGTTGCGGGTTCGATTCCCGCCTCGGGATAAATGTTTGTACGATCTGCAAATATTTATTCTGGGTGTTCTGGGTGTTTTCTATGCATAATAAAAAATATGTATGCATGTAATATATTGTATTAAGTATATCAGTCATCTAGTACCCATAACACAAGCTCTGCTTAGCTTGGGGCTAGACGATGCTGTGTGGATTGTCCAGCATTATTTATTTATTTATACTTTAAAACACAGCCAGGTGATAGAAGCAAGCTCAGTCCCAACAGACTCAAACAATGGAGGGCATTTGTGTACAAATCTGGAATCTGTTACATGGTACAAAAAATGAAAAACAGTAATGTATACAGTAGTGTATGAATGTATTTTTGGCTATAGTATAATAACAACGGCAATTTTAGCAATAATAATAATAATTAAGCTCACGGTAGGAGTTCAGTACAAGTTAATATATCCCTATAAGTACCTACCCTGTGTCTACATAACCTGGTTTCATTTTATCTCGTAAAAACAGAAGAACATTTTTGCGAGGTCTTCATAAATATTTTAATGAGTGCTTTTCAAAGCTAATCCCCAGTCATTTGGACGGACACTCGGTCAAAATGATTTGACTTTCAGATTGGACCCGTAGCAATTTGTTGTGAGCTCGCTAACTCGATACCTTGTGTTTGAATGTGTGACCTTAACGACCCACTATACCTATCTGTAGGTGTAGGGAAGCCGGTAGATGGAATGAAACTACCTAATAATAAATTTCAATAATAGATTGCGTTTTCGGAACATTAAGGATAGGTACATACTTTGGAGCTACTTAAGGTTTCTTAGTGTTTTTAATGGAAACATATTTGAACAAAAATTTTCGTTCAAATGAGGATGCCAATTAAACTTTCATTTCAACTGCTCACACTTGTGTTAAGACCTCAAGTAATGTATAAAATAGCACCGAAATTACACAACAGACCCTAAAACAACACTAAAAACTACGTTGCTTCCAAAGATGTCAAAAACAAATTTCTCAATATTTTGTCTACAAAATAATGACAAGTACATGACATGTGCTTCTGTGTCATAGTAGCACATGTCATGTATAAGCTCCAACTGCAGTCAGGATTTCACGTGTCTATTATAACTAGACCTGTCAATCGATAATAAACTTAGGTACAACGTACAACAATGTAACATGTTACGAACTAGGCACAACATGTAGTCGCAACGGGAGTTCCTTTCATTGAGCGACCCCTTTTATAGAAAGTAAAAAAATCACGGTCTCCTGCTGTGTAAACACATTGAATTAAATCAGATTAACACTTTAGTACTTCGTACGGCGCTTTGTAAAACGCTTTCTAATCAAGATTAGGGGTGTCAACTGTAATTCTTTACGTTTAAATTTTGTTGTCAACAAAAGGGAGCTTAATCCGAGTTGGAATAAATAATTTCACACGTTGTTATTAGGGTGAGCTGGAGTTTTAAGATTTTATCGTTGAATTACTAACCTTTGAGAACAAGCTGTGTTGTCATACTGGTAAAAAGGCAGATGCAGTCTACTCATTGTTTATGACCTATTATAATGTAGATAAAAAAAAAGTTAAACCCATTTTTCAAATAAATTTAGGAGTCGTTCATAATATTTTTCTTTTATCAAATGACGTGAACTTTAGAGAGGATTAAGTTTTATGAATAACATCGAAAGATTTAAGTGAAAACTATTATGCATATTTTATTACGAAAACAGCGAGTGTGATTAATTATGTAGTGGAAAATGCTTCATCAGCCACATAGCATATTTAATTTCATTAATAATTTACTACAATTAGACCGCAACACACGGAATAATTAGTCAAACCGCTAGCCACTTAAAACTTTTTTTTTACAACTAGCGTATATATACTGACTACATAATTTATCTGTAAAAGGCGAAACGCGGTTTTAGTAGACAAGTTGTTTATTGCCTATCTTAGGTGAAACTTATAATTTAATAACTGGAGATGTCTTTTCCTATTATCAACTAGCGAAACGGACGCAACTTCATCCGCATGAAGTTATTTTCATAAAACTTCGACTTCAATTCTTGAAATTCAGGCCCTAATCGGGTACCGATCTTCAAATTTCAATCTTTAAATTTCGATATCTTAAATTAATCAAAACATTCTATATGTCCCACCGACGACCGATGTGGCGTGGCGGGCGAATGTCCGCCTGTGACGCAGGAGGTTGCGGGTAAGATTCCCGCCTTGGGATAAATGTTTGTACGATCTGCAAATATTTATTCCGGGTGTTCTGAGTATTTTCTTTGCATAATAAAAAATATCTAGGTATGTAATATATTGTATTAAGTATATCAGTCATCTAGTACCCATAACACAAGCTCTGCTTAGCTTGGAGCTAGATGATGCTGTGTGGATCGTCCGGAATTATTTATTTATTTATTTTATTTGACATTACTCCTTCTTCTAAACTACACATTACTACGTATTTTCTAAGATTGTAAGCATTGGTTTTTTCAGTTCTACGACCTATTATACGTTGTAAAACTGAAAAAAGTCAGTAAGAGTAGCGTTGATATAATGTGGTGTCCGTGATAGACAGACAGGGAGGGAGCACCGGATATCAACCTTGCGTCAATATTTTCTTGCTTGACAGGCTATTTTCAAACCTAGCCATGGACCAGCAGTTATTTACTTTTGTGTGTATACTTTAACGTTTAGTAATCTACGTTGTATCTTAACATAGATCGTGTACTACTTACTTTTTATTACGGTTCCGTACCCAAAGGGCACGGGTAAGGGTAAAACGAGACCCTATCACTAAGACTCCTCTGTCTGTCTGTCTGTCCGTCTGTCACCAGGCTGTATCTCTTGAACCGTGATAGTAATAGTTGAAATTTTCAGATATTCAGATGATGTATTTCTGTTGCCGCTGCAAAAACAAATACTAAAAACAGAATAAAACAAATATTTAAGGGGGCTCCCATAACGTGATTTTTTTGCCGTTGTTACTGTAGATAATGGTATGGAACCCTTTGTGCGCAAGTCCAACTCGCACTTGGCCGATTTTTTTATTACTTATTTGTAAGTAATAACTCGTTAGTCACTTTTTATAGCAGCAGCATCATAGCAAGCACGATTAATTAACCCATTCTGATATAGAGTGACTTCCACAATTTGACGCGAGAACGTGTAATTTTTGGTAATAGTCGATTAAAGCTGCAGTAGACTGCTAACTGATAGCATTGAGCCATAGTAGTTCGGTTTTAAATAGGTAGAATATGATAAAATAGAATAGAAAATTATTTATTTGACCCATTAACACTGATACAGATACACCACAAATACACCAAACATATAATTAGGTAGGCTAGACAGATGAGCGAGCACAGTAGGTTCTTACTTTAGTCCTGATTTTATGGTAGGTATAACAACACAACGCACAAAAACAAATACTGAAGCTAACTAATTAAAATAGATATTTAAAATAGGCTAGACAATGGGCACAGTAGACATAACATATAAAGTAAAGAAAACAAATACTGATGTTACCTAATAAAATAAATACCTACCTAACCCAATTTAAAAACTGTAAGCGATGTGGATGCTGACCAGCATTAACGAGACAAAAAGGGCCTTACTCAGCATAGCTGCTTCACCTTGGGTGAAGCTGCGCTGGTTTTCAGTAAGGACCAACAAGGGTGACCTCACGGCTGCTATTTTATGAAATGAAATATAAGTAGTAGTAATAATATTCAACCAACTTTACCTATAATATCAAAAATACGGTTGTTACTAATATAATAACAGATACACAGTATAAAAACATAATACAATAGATATAACCACATAATATTTATAATCGATGGTCACATATTTAGAAAATATTTACTCTGTGCAACGGCACGACACGACCCTAGAGATCAATAGCATTCTGTGATTTTAAGCACTCTGTGGACTCGAAAGATGCGAAGAACACCTAAACAGAACTGAAGAAAAAATAAGAAAATACTGCCAACAATTAGGTATTCGACAGCGGTTACCAGATAGGCACTTTGTGATGTGCGCACAATAGGTCCTGTGTAATGAGTGCGTCCTCCTGTGATGGAAGGTACCCTGTGTTTAACAGGGTTATAATACAGTGCAAGACGTGAAAAGTGCAACTATACTTTCTGCAGCCACACGCGAGAGTCGGAGTAGTCAAATTGCAACTAACACGCGCTGCGTACATTTAACATTAGGTGAGTAAAAATGTATGAGAGGAGGTTTTCAGTAAATTTGATTTGTTTAAAAAGGTACCTACATATAACAGTAAATGACAGTATACTCTGTTGTGCTTACTTGCACCTTCCCATTTCATAATAGCAACACACGTTTAAAAGCGAACACAGGGAACACCCACTAGGTTATTTAAGGGCAGTCTGACTCACTCTGTCTAAAGTTCACCAACAAGTAAACGGGACGTCAGTGTTACTATCGGTACATTCGTAAGAAAGTTCTAAGACTTTTGGTAATCTTTAATGAGAGTAGCGATCAGATCGAGGATTTTGCTGGCTCTTTCAAATAAAAAAAGGGCTATGTGTAACAGTGAAAAAACTAAACTGACGCCACTTTTTCAAAAGCATACACGCTAGTAGGTACACTTTATCTATAGTAGAAAGCTCTTCAGTTTTCTACCATGTTCAACCATATGACCTGCAGGTCTACTCTCAGAAACCATAGACTAAGTTTCGGATTGTCGTTTTGTAATACACTACGGGGCCACTCGGTAGATGTTCCACAGTCGAGTTGTCACTGTCTGATATACCGCGTAGTGTAACTCAAAACGACGATACAAACTTTATAAACTGTGTATCGTTTCTGAGAGTAGACGTGCTGTTTATGTATCTTGTCGTTTACATTTACCGCTAGCATGTAAGTGAACTTTGGGCTATGCCTGTTATCGTAAGTGACTGGGGAAGTTTGATATTACAGCAAATATTTAACGTGAATCTCGATATTTGCAGTTTTCATGTATTGTTTCAACATTGTTTAGCCGGGAAATGCAAACCGAACTTTTCTTAGGCAAGTATGAAAATATTTATACAATTAATTCAACAATAAATTCGTAACATGAACTTTAACTTGACCTATTACTTTGGTGGAACAGGCATATGGCTTACCTGATGTTAGGTGAACAAGGCAATGCCTTGTAGGTCACGCATGTTAGATACGTACACTACGATGCACTACCCCGCGTCCACCAACCTGAGGCATACTGGTGTTAAGCCTCATGTGCCTGTGATTTCACCGGCACCCACACCCTTCAAACCGGAACACAGCAATGCGAACATCACTAGTTCGCGGTAGAAATAGGTACAGTGGTAGTACTTAGTACTTATACTTACTAGTCTCCTAGGCTTGGTCGCGTGAAACTGGCGCTTAGATTCACCTAGATTTAAGACTTTTCAAAATGACCTCTACGGATATTATGAGTGAGTAAATGCTTTTTGACTTGACTTTTGTACTTCCCCGGACGAGTCCTTACACAAAGGGTTCTATTCATTTCTACCACTGTTTCTGTTTCTTTCATACTAATCACTTTCGTTTAACCTGTACTATAACAGTGCTCACAGCTAATTATGCAAGCCTAATGAACATTATACATTAATTAGGTACGTCACTGTTAATCGCCACGTAATTATGCCCTCGGTCTCTGTTCAGGCAATGCAAATGTAACCGTGCACTCCATAGCTAGTGGAATTAATTTACATTGGGGCCGTTCAGGGCCTATTTGTTCTAGTATTTTTAAACTAAACAAGAATGTATTGGTTTTCAATAGACAATAGCTCCATATAGCATTTGCCAGTCTTAATAGTCATATAAGTTACCGTTGTGTTTCATCAATTATATTTTTACGTGTATACCCTGAACAATTCTCTCTGAAAAGCCTCAACGACCAATGGTTTAGACTGTGCGTCATTTAGTCTATACTATAATGTCAGTCAGTCAGTCAGTCAGGACAAATAATCTTATAAATTATATAGATATATGTAGATTACCTACATCTTCAAAATTTTATAGCAATCTTATAAATATAAAAGAAAGTCGTGTTAGTTACACCACTTAACTTAAAACTTATTAGCATAGGTTTAATTAAGCTGTCATCCCTAAAACGAGGGTAAAAAAGGAATGAAGGTTGTATGAGAAACGCGACCAAAGTTGCGAGCCGGTCAGCTAGTAATAAATAAAATAAACCAACATTAAAAATTAAAAAGCAAATCATAAAATTAGGAAACCTTTTCGTCTTAACTAAGCTTCTAATTTATAATTTAATCAATTTAAGGTGGGTACTAAACAAACGACCAACGAAGTTAATAAATTAAAATTGCTGAGGTAAAGGAGACCAAATTATAATTTTCTTTGCAGTTATATTTTTTTTTTCTAAATTTACATGACAGTTCCATTATGATTTGAAAATTTTAAGAGTAAAAAGAATTGCTTATAACAAATGCGTAGGTATTCAAAGTAAAATAAACATAGCCAAAATTTTACGAGGGTATCGGTGGTCTAGTGGGAGTGACCCAGCTTCTGATTTTAGGATCGTGGGTTGAAATCCGGTCGCGAACTTACATGCGTAATACCAAATGTAATATTTGGACGTAATTGTGACTACCTCCAATTGACATAGTCAAAAAATCTTGACTCGGTACAACTTCGTACTTAAAGATGCAATGGAATCTATACTGTGTTTGGAATTAAAGTTGTAAAGTTTTTTTTTCTTTTTAAAACTAGGTAGTTTTTATTTCTTTTTAAAACTAGGTAGTTATTCAAAAACGACTTTTAAATTGAAAAGTCTACTGCTAGTATGTACCTGCTACTAACCAAGAAAGATACTACATCTTTGACTTGAGAAACACGTCTTGGTTTGTTTTCGTCGGTTGGAAATGAATGCGGCGACAGGTTCTATTTACATTACACGAGTCAGCAGAATTTTAGCGGCGTTTAAAGTTGATTGCGGTGTTTTATTTATGAGGTCAATAAAATGAACTGAATCTCAAATTTTACGAGTTTACATTCTGGCTAATAAAAAATAAATTATTTTGGAGCCCTTGAATAGGCTGACAAAGAGACTTGATGAAGAATAATAAAATGAGATCATTGTGAAAGTACTGCTCACAAACAGCCTAAAATAAACCTTAATATTTGATAGACCATTTCTTGGGACTTATAATGTACTTTGTTAGTATTGTTGTGGGCGTCTTTTAGTAGGTTACTTATATGGATAAAACTAAAGCCACTATAACTGCCGTACTCTATGTACAGTGGTTAGAGCATTATAAATATCGTGTTTACCTGCCCACATTTTTTTTAATATCTTCTTTTTTCGTGTCAATACATTTGGATTTAGAATAATATTAGCCACTAATAAAAAATAACTTTTTGTGACTTAAATATAAAAGTTAGACATTGCTATCGCTAACTTTTTTATAGGCATATTACCAAGCTTTACAACTTTTCTCTAGAATTCAATCATATAAGAAACGTTTTCGTTTAACCAGCGGTTCTCTAACGTACTTTGCAAATCCAACTACCACAAAAAGTATTTTCATTTTTCAAGTTAATATATAGCTTATGTCACTCACAAGTAACGTGGCATCTATTGGCAAAAGAGTTTTCAAAATCGGTTTAGTAGATCCAGAGATTACCCCTATACAACATCACAAACTCACAAACTTTACCCCTTTATAATATAGGTATAGACTAATATAGACTAGTGAAACGCGCATGATTGCTTTCGCGTGGAGTTATTTTCATACAAACATCAACTGTACTTGAACTGTATTTGAAAACCAGTTGTTTAGGCTTTACGTTGTCTATAATATGTTAGTCAGTCATTCAGTCAGTCAGTCAGGATAAAGATTCTTATAATTGGTATAGATTGAAAAATAAAAAAAATTCACTTGAAAGATTAAAAGCGCCAAATAAATAAAGGTGAGTACTATTTCGTTGTTCTTACCTACTACGAACTTAGACCACACGCTGCGGAGCCGTAAAGCTCCTAATTAGGGGGGCACGCCACGTTTCACTTAGTGCTAGAAACGGGAACTATCGCTCATGCAATCGCCAAGCCTGTTCAGGAGGAAGAACAAAGGCATTGTCTGCATTGTGCTAATTATGGTGGTGATAAATAATCTCAGTCGAAGGCACGTGTCGTTTGTAGAGCCGACTGTTGGCAGTACCTTCGCTCCAGTTCAATGGCGAAAAACATACCTGGATGCCAAAAACAAATATTTCATTCGAAGTGATACTTGATCATTTTCCATCAGGTGGCCCGTCTGCTAGTCTGCCTGCCATAGCATATAAAAAAAGTCCTCGGTGAGGAACACAGAAACAGCTGCCTAAACTCATGGTTTAGTCAACGCTGACATATTCCATAAAATACATGCAGTCAGCAGTTTGCGTTTTTTTTTTAACTAATTAAACATTTTAACACTCGTCAAATGGCGGTCAAACCTTGCAGATGTATGAAAATATTATATTTTGCTCGGTATTCAAAACTACATAGTGTGGAACGTTATTCCCATGACAACTCCACCAATAAAGCTGAAAAAGCCCTACCTCATCTCGCCAACGAAGCTTTTTAGCGAAGCTTTTTACACATTAAATCTGTCGTGTCAACAATATAGGCGCCAGCGTCCCTAAAGTAATTAGATGAAAAACGTCTGCTCGAGGTCGTTCAACTCGTATACAAAGAACATTCATACTAGTACCCACCTACAAAACAAGACTTTTTTTCAGACGCAAGATTACCAGAAGTTGAAATATTTTCTTGTTTCATTTTATAGGCTTATTTTCTACTGTTATAATTCATAGTACTAACTACCAGAAAGCAGAACACTAGAAACTGGGTATGTTCGATCCAATCTTGGAGTGCGCAATTTGATGAGAAGTTTGAAACTATGGGGTCATTAAACTACCCGCAAATAGGGTATTGGTTCACCCCCTTTTGCCAAATCTGTGCGTCGTCCGCCGCCTCGACGGCGCCGTTCCTTCCCCAATTTTGTTCACCAAGTAACCTATTTATGCTGCCAGAAGTGGCATTATAATTCATATTTATGTAATAAGCTACATGAGTTTCTTAGATAACTTCAGACATGACTGTCAATTTAGATGTAGATACATATTACAAGTTTGCTATGAACAAATGGTCTTACTTATAAAAGTCTATCAAAAGATAAATAATATTGAAACTACTGTCATCTCTTATCAATAGGCAGTAACAAATAGTGACAGGAGGCATTTTAAGCTTAAACTCAACAATACACAACTTCGTGGTTCATAAAATGCTGTCTAACTTCCTGGTACTATTATTACGCTTCATATTCAAATGAAAACTTGGAATCGCACAATTACGAAACACGAAGGTTTCCATGGAATTCAAATAATATTGCATTTTGAATTAAAGTCTATTGCTAAATGTGAAAATTTGTAATACCGCAGAAATGGTTTGGTTTAGATAATTACGGAAGAATTCAACCCATGTACACGCAGTCGATTGACAGTAAAAATAAACTTAGCAAAAACCAGTATCGCAGCAATAAACACAAAGCAAAAACCCAAAAATCTTGAAACCCATCATGGGTTTTACTTTTGTATAGATTAGGCTGAGTGTAGATGGTATAAGAATAACTAAATAATTTCCCGGGTACTTCAGTCGATTCAATTTTCATTAGCCAAAATAATTTAATTTGACAGCGTTGAAATGATAGCCGTCTTTGTTTTTGTTTATTGTAAGAGACGGTAAACCCTTTTAAGAGTTGAATTTCGGGACTTCCTTTCTTAGTACATTTCTATGCATCAGACGAATAAACCAAGACCAAACTAAGACCAAATCCTGAAAAAAAAAAAACAATTCTACGACCAGCGGTATAGACTGTGTGTTGTCTATAGTCAGTCATAGCAAAGATTTTTATTGGCAGTGCTACTGTCCTCTTAAGTGTTTATTTACCTTCATAAGTAGGTACATTTTAGTAAGTAATCTCAAGAGCCATGTGTAACAACACTCACAGATAAGCCCTCCACTCTGCAAATGAAAGAGCGAGTGGACAGGTCAAGTAGGTAGGTACTCTTGGCAGCTAATAGCTATTGATGAAGGGTTACAGACAATCCCGTCTTAACGGTTTTGCTTAGAAATACTGGGAAAGTGTAATGTTATGCTGACAACGATAAAATAATATTAGCAAGTGTACAGTCAAAAATCAAAATGTATTTATTGGAACAGAAACAAATTTTACAAAAAACATATGAAAAACGTTGACAACTGCAAAAGTTAAAAACTGAGTTGCCCGTACGGCCGTGAAGTATATACCTGTATAGGTACTCGTAAGTGTTTAGGCTGTGGTATAGGGTAATCTATGTTTCAATATCAAAGTATTTAATTGCGTACTTTTTGCACATAGCTTATATCTAACATCATTATTATAAAGCAGTATAATAATAATATAATAATAATAATAATAACTTTTATTTAGACTTAATAGTTAAATGGTACATTTTTAAGGTTACTTAAATAGGTACTAAGTGAGGTAACTAATTGAGGTAAGTACCTGACGTAGCTCTGTTCCCCACACTAGGTCTCTAATGAGCCTGTATTGTAGGGTCACAGTGATTCGCTTCGCAGTATACGGCATAAACAAAGATTAACCTGTGGGGTTAAAACAAAGTATAGGTATAAATCATAAATAATTTTATTCGTATAGTAGTATACACGTCAATTGAATTAATTATTTTACTTTTGCAATATTAAGAGGATGTTTAAATTATAAATAAGTTACATTGGTCATGCAAGACAATTGTTGTTAAATCTTTGAGTCAAAATATTCTTCTATTGTGTTCTACACAATTTTTTAGATTGCTTGACAAGCCAGATTTTCAGGCAGGATTCGAAACTGTTTAAACTTGGCGCATCGGTGCATAGCTATAGTTATATAATAGTCATCTAAGCATGCACAAATTATACAACGAGCAAAAAGATACAGTAATAAATCTTACATACAATAATCGTTCTTTATAAATAAATAAATAAAATTCGTTTATTTCGGACAACATAAAATCCATAGTGTTAGTAGCCTTAACCTATTTGTTAGTATTAAGTATAAGAATAAAAAGTAAATCCTCCCTAGATCGCATTCCGGATAAGGCTTACCCAGAATGGTGAGGAGCATCTATCAGATAAAGTTTTCAGGATTTTCAGTTTTTATGGATTGCGCTTTCATTTTACGCTTACCAAAATTTCCACGTTCCATGGATGTTTCATAACAATTACCTCTTCGAAACTACAGCTTTATTGGCCGGAAACTAAACGTGCAGGTGTATCGATCCGACAGAAGCACGAGGATTAGCTGTAATCCAGCAGCCGTATAGACTGATTAGTTTGCGCAAAACAGTTTATCCAAAAGAAGCCCAAAAATTGCTTAAAGGTCATTAGTAGACGTTGAGAAACGATTGCTTTACATGTTGCAAGTGTTTATATATCTTGCTTATGAATAGGTGACGACCGATGTGGCGCGACGGGCGAATGTCCGCCTGCGACGCAGGAGGTTGCGGGTTCGATTCCCGCCTTGGGATAAATGTTTGTACGATCTGCAAATATTTATTCTGGGTGTTGTTGGTATTTTCTATGTATAATAAAAAATATCTATGTATGTAATGTATTGTATTAAGTATATCAGTCATCTAGTACCCATAACACAAGCTCTGCTTAGCTTGGGGCTAGATGATGCTGTGTGGATTTTTCAACATTATTATATTATTATTATTATAGGTTCAGCAGGAATTTCCCCGTAGAAACGACAAATGCTGCAGAATTAAAGAAGTAAGCAAACTAGTAATCTGTATTATATATAAACACGATATATTTCAATTAATAATGCAATTTACGTACTAGATTGGTAGTTTTACCCACTAACGCTCTCTCTAATTATGATGGAAAAATCCTTTGGAACAAATTAAAAAATTAAAGTAAAATGCATTACCACACTAGAACACTAGTGAAACGCGTGCGACTTCGTCTGCGTAAAGTTATTTTATACAAACTGCAAACCGCTGTACTCATTTAGGGATTAGATTTCGGGAATTCCGGTCTTAAATATACCTCTATGCATCAAGACAAAAATATCCTGAAAATTTCAAGTCTCTACATACAACCTGTGGTTTAGACTGAGCCTTGTCTATATGTCAGCAAACAGTCAGGATAAAGATTCTATAGTTGGTATAGATTAAAACATTTATCATTTCGGTCGTGAACTTTTTTGTTTTCCATAAAATAAAATGTAAGTATCAATTTTATTAATAATAATACGAATACACGCAGAATGAATTGTATGTGAACTAAATCATAACATTAAACAGAATATTATTATTACCATTGTAGATAGTGTGTGATTAATTAGTTATTAATAGGCTTACAGTTCCAATGCGAAACTGAATTATATAGTTATTGTCTCTGGAGTATCAGATTTTAGATATTTTCTAGTTAATCAGTAGTTTGTATTTGTGGTTTGTATTGAACATTAAATGTTTAATGTAAAATTGATGAAGGTATTTTTGCGTAACGTGTGAATTCGAACACTGATCGGAGGGTAACAACCCCGAACTACGAACTACCCAGTGTGACTTTGAATACAATCATTATAAATAAATAAATAAATATTTGTGGACATTTTTACACAACATCATCTAGCCCCAAACTAAGCATAGCTTGTACTATGGGAACCAGATGACTGATAGAATACTTATATACTTTTTTTTTTTGTAAATACATACTTAGAATACAATATAACATCCAGACACAGAACAAACATCTATGTTCATCACACAAATGTTTGTTCTCGGTGGGAATCGAACCCACCACCTACAGCGCAGAAGGCAGGGCTACTACGAACTGAGCTGTGACGGCTGTCATCATGTGTGATTATCATCAGCTTTCTGTCCTTATCGCACTAAATAAATAAATAATGCTGGACAATCCACACAGCGTCATCTAACCCCATGCTAAGCTGAGCTTGTGTTATGGGTACTATGTAGATGACTGATATACTTAATACAATACCATATTACATACATAGATATTTTTTTATTATACATAGAAAATACCCAGAAAACCCGGAATAAATATTTGCAGATCGTACAAATATTTATTCCAAGGCGGGAATCGAACCCGCAACCTTCTGCGTCGCAGGCGGACATTCGCCCGCCGCGCCACATCGGTCGTCAAATGGGATCGACCCCACGTGTTCTCTTCTTCCATTCTATCCTATTATCTTTTATCAATTTTAGGCCTGCCGTAGAGTTCCACACGTAACTTCTCGTCATATGACATTCTTCTCTACAATAAACAAATTACAACTATTTTTCTCGATACCTACATAGTTTTTAATATTTACATTACCCATCACAATTGAATATCAACTATGTAGAAGTATTTAGAACACTATAAATAAATTAATAAATAAATAATGTTGGACAATCCACACAGCATCATCTAGCCCCAAGCTAAGCAGAGCTTGTGTTATGAGTACTAGATGACTGATATACTTAATACAATACTATATTACATACATAGATATTTTTTATTATACATAGAAAATACCCAGAACACCCTGAATAAATATTTGCAGATCGTACAAACATTTATTCCAAGGCGGGAATCGAACCTGCAACCTTCTGCGTCGTAGGCGGACACTCGCCCGCTGCGCCACATCGGTCGTCGGAACACTAGTTATAGTTAGATTTCATTTTGTTACTCTGTCGATAAAAACTATTTTCTTTGACGGCTTATCGAGACCTTCGTTATTTTGGATCATGCTTCTAGCAAAATCCTTAAGGACCTCTGAAGGGACTCCTCCCAACATCCATTAGGTTTAAGCTGGCTCTCATAGCACCCACACGTCAATTATATCGGACATCTCAATTTACTTTACGTCCACGCTGTCTGTTCTTATTTGGTTCTAGGATTTTATATAATAAATAGGTAGGTATATTCTTTCGTGATGAAAATAACCGGAAACAACAGCTAAAATAATTGTTGAGTGATAGATAATAAAACAGCCGCCACAGTTCTGTAGGTTGGGGGTTCGATCCCCACTGAGGACAAATATTTGAGCGATGAACATGTTTAATCTGTCTCTGGGTGTTTTATTGTACTCTATGTATGTATTTACAAATTAGTTGTAAATAACTATTTAAGATGGTTATGTATAGAACATTTATTACTAATCCACGTTAAATTTCTGTACTTTTTTAAATTAAAGTACCTACCCCAGTACTTTAAGTTTCAAAGAAAATACAATAATAAAGGCTCAAAACTATTGGTCCATATAAGATCGTATCACAGTTGGTAGGTTTCCTCGTAAGTGTACTACAACTTTAGTAAAATGTAGAAAAGAAAAAAGTTATAACGAGATTTTTTAGTGTACGAAATAAGTTGCTCCTAAAGCTGTTCTTGTTGTCTTCAGAATGGCCGTTAACTTATTTTTATGACGAAATAAAACTACGATTTTCGCACTAAAAACGGAAAATGGACCCTTTCGGAGCAATTGAATCGGCAGTGTTGGACTGTTTGACACATTATGAACTCATAATAAACTCAAAACATCCTTAAAAATAAAATACGTGTTCTGCTTTTACTAAACTGGACAGGACCATGCCTATTTCTGCTGTCAAACAACTTGCTGTGTTGTGATTTGAAGAGTCTGGGTGCCAGTAAAATTACAGGCACATGATTAACATCAGTATGATTCAGGTTTTTCAGTGCATCGTAGGACACGTTTCTAACAACCGTGGTCGGCGAGGCAATGCCTTGTTTATGGTAACCATTTAACATCAGGTGGGTAATCTGTTTGCTCCATTGGCAAAAAAAAGGATCACTATGCTCTGCTGAGTTTTAAAGCACTTTTAAGGTAAAATAAATAAAGTACGCAACAATCTTGCTACCAGAGTAGAAACTGTTAAACTGTCCACCAAGTCTTAATGTCTCAATCTACACATTGCAGTCGCATTTCTCTTCTCACCTAGTTAGCTAAACCTATTCGTTTTGCAGTCGTTTAAGCCTGTTAAGCCCAGGCGGCTTTAAAGAGCACTTTGCCAGTGTAGACGTTATATTTCGTATGAAGTGGAATAAAGTTCAAGGGACAAGATGTACGTATGGATGACAATGACCAACATCCGACCGCATTACGGCAATTGTCTCAGATGAAACTACATACTTAGTGTCCAAAAATAGCAACAGCTCACATCCGTTCCTTAAAACGTCGGTGTGTTTGCAAAATTATTTACGTAAGCAAGTAGGACCTAATTAGGCTTTAATTAGGTGCTAAAAATGTTGGGAGCGATATCATCGAAATTGCAGACCATTATGTTTATTTAAGTTAGACGATGCAACTAGGTAAGTCCAACTTCGACAAAGACGTCAGCTGACGAATCCAACTCGGATGAGCAGTGTTCGGGATTTTGTCTCGTCATAGATATCGCAAAGCTTCATGACGAAAGTCTATAATCACTGCGTATTACCAGAGATGACTGATTATGGAACTGATACCTGGTCGCTAATCATTGGTCTCATGCACAAGCTCAAAGTCTCACAACGGGTATGACATAGAATCAGAAATGAGGAAATCCGTGGAAGAACTTAGGTCCCCGCAAGCGCCACACGGCAAGCACAAGCTTTCAAATAAAAAAAAACATCAAAATCGGTTCACCCAGTCGAAAGTTCTGAGGTATCAAACATAAAAAAATACAGTCGAATTTAGAACCTCCTCCTTTTTGAAGTTGATTAAATATGCACTTACATCAACTTCCATTTATCGCTCTTGACTTTAGGCGTAAAAAAATAGTTATCAGTATAACATTAATTTTGTAAACGCAATGACCAAATCTCTTTGACAGTAGATACTCCATTATTTCAGCCGTATCGAAATTGATGCATTTATTTTAACCCCTCGTTACAAGTCAAAATAATTGCACTATATATTATTTAGTTATATCACACAATGGGTTTTCAAAAAGCTATGTGATTTGTTCTGTAAGACCACTTGCCGATTGCACAGGTTACCCACCTGATGTTAAGTGGTCACCATCTCATATAGCAAAGTATTGCTTCGCAGGTCAGGATACTGCTCTGAGTCCACCAACCTGAATAAACAGGTGTTTAATTTTACGTACCTACAGGTACGTACCCACACCTATCAAATCGAAACACAGCAAAATTTGGCAGCAGAAATAGTGGTAGTACTTCCCGGACGAGCCCTTCACTAAGAACGTTTCTACTACTAACATCTACACCTGAAAGATAATGCTTCATAGCATTAAGTTCGCCTTTGTACTGTTATTTTTTTGTGCAATAAAGTATTTTCTATCTATCTACCTATCTATCTACACCTATATATCGTGCCTTTCAAAGTTGGCGTGGCTTTAACCTAGATTTAGAGTAAGTTCATTTATTGAACGGTAAAGTAGGTTTGCATATAATATCTCTACAATCTAACAAGCGTGCCAAACTCAAACAAAAGTGTACATCATAAACGCTATTCAGGTACAAGGATTTACATAGTATTTACATAGGTGTATAGCAGATAAACAGTATCGTCTCTAGGGACTCTATTGTTTGCCACTGCGCAATAGATCGTGATTTCTATTCATTCATTGCCTTTCTTTATAAATTATATTACCTACTTACGTAATTCACTGAGTGATTTATTTACGAAAGTTTTACCTGAGCTTTACCCCATAAAAGCAGCCTTGTCTTCAACGCTTTAAAAACGTGTCTTACATTTTACCGCCAGGTATTTTGTGAAAATATGATGAATAAATAAGTAAATTATCATGTTGTTTGTCCAACTCAAGCCAAAACGCTTTGTAACAAAACATTTTTGAACTGGTACACTTTAATTACCGGTGAGAATAGTTCAGTAGCTTTCATAAAAGCCAATTGTGCAGAGTTGGTCTGTAACCTAACTGTACAACTTTCAAATACATTACTAACTTCATTACTATGACTCATGTTTTTAAACATTTAAGCACTGCTTCGTTATAGGCTTTGGTAACCACTTAAAATCAGGTGGCTATCTGCTATCAACAAGTATGATAAAAACAAAATGTCATAAGTGACAACTAAGGGTGTTGGGTATCTACGAGTACCTAACAGTTTTTAATAAAATTTGTCAAAAATATATGCTATATATGAAGTTATTTTCATAAAAACTTCAACCCCCGCTGTGCCCGTTTAGGGTTTGAATTGCGAATGTACCCTGAAAATTTCATGACTAGTAGTTTATGCGGTACGTTGTCAGGACAAAGATTCCTATAGCTGGTATAGATACTCTCAATTCAGTTAGAGTTTTGTTTTGCATTGGGTTTATGTCTACATTTTTTCATTGTTTCAGTTCTTGGCACTATTGGAACGCAACGTGATCGCGAACACGAGTCTGCACTACCGGCAGATGACGCTGTTCGCACCCACCAACCAGGCATTCCAGCGGTTTAATGGAGAAATGGACGACAACCTAGTACTGTATCACACTGGTGAGATCATTGAACTTTTTTTGAGAACAATATTTGAATTTTACATATTCTTTACACTAAAAAATCGTGATAACTTCCCAATGCATAATGAAGTTTGATAACACCGTTGCCATTTTAATAAATTGAATTATAAGTGTTGTATAAAAGAGTTAAAAAAACGCGCGACTCCGTCCACGTGAATTTATTTACATACAAACTTCAACCCCTGCAGGCTGTATCCGTTTAGTAGTTCATTTTCAAGAATTTCTTTCTCAGTGCACCTCAACGTACCAAGACGAATATACCTATCGACGACCGATGTGGCGCGACGGGCGAATGTCCGCCTGCGACGCAGGAGGTTGCGGGTTCGATTCCCGCCTTGGGATAAATGTTTGTACGATCTGCAAATATTTATTCTGGGTGTTGTTGGTATTTTCTATGTATAATAAAAAATATCTATGTATGTAATGTATTGTATTAAGTATATCAGTCATCTAGTACCCATAACACAAGCTCTGCTTAGCTTGGGGCTAGATGATTTTTTTTTTTTTTTTTTTATTCTTAAAATTTAAGGACTTCGAGTCGCTGAGCGACTATGTCAGCCCTGTAAATGCTTGCAATTAAAACTACCTACGAACTAATAATATTATAAACAAATCTTGATGCTGTGTGGATTCTCCAGCGTTATTATTATTATTATTATTACCTATTCTGAAAATTACAACTCTCCACGACCAGTGGTTTAGGCTGATATTCTTATAATTGGTATAGATATGATTACATTGTGCTTTCTCCACTCCTTAGTACACGATAATCGATGATGGTTTACTAATGAGTAGATGTACATATCAATTATTCACAAACAATTCTATTGAATGAGACCCCTTTTGGTATTGTCTACGAGAATACAACAATCTATTTCTAAAACTATTCAGTGGGTTTTGTTTCATGAACTCAATACCTACTCGTGAAATAACTTTATGAGTAGGTATATGACTTTATGTTAAACGTGGTCATGCTATAAAGTGGTTTTTTGTAATTACGAGTTATGTTTACAAAAAGAAGCAAAATGCCAGTTTCAATTAAAACTGTTTACGTAAGCATGCAACTAAATTTCATACCTATTATTGAAACCTTTTATATCCATTACGACGGGATATTAAAAGAAATAAGAAGTAGGGACTAACATAATAAACTTTTCGTGACAGGCTTGCGCCAGGACTTTTCTATACTACTGCATCAGATAGTAGCAAAGTTTTAAAGCTTAAGCCGTAAATAATTTTCAAGAGTTACCAATTCTTAGAGTAAGGTAAAACTGTGAGGAGTTAAGGCGTATCGTGATATCGTTCACAACAAACAAAATTACGATTTTTTTTAAGCTAAATCTTTTGGACTACTGGAGGATTTGATATTACTTGAGGCCTAATTTGCGTATTTTGTTGCGAGGAGGAGCTGAGGCGAAACTGAAGCTAAAATGTTCGTTTCGAAGAATACCATTTGGAGACTGATACGATCGAAACATGAATTTGCCGGTGTTGGTATTATAATATTATAAAGATTTCCATGTATTAATAATTAAACGACATCGAAGGTACAAACAAATTTCGCGATTCTGAAGTTTGTTAGGTACAGGATGTTACTCGAATCACAATAATCCTCAGGCACTCAGCTCAACTATGAACTTTAGTTGAGGATTTCCATCCCTATGAGAATTTCCGTCTATGAAGGTTTGCACTGCAGCAAATGAGATTGACGTAATCGGTATGTCCAACAATAACTTGACGTTTAGTGGTTAAAATAATAGACTTTGAATTAATATTTTGTATTAAAGAAACGCGCGTCCGCATGAAGTTATTTTTATACGACGCTTCAACGCACGCTATACTAGTTTAGGGGTTGAATGGAGTTTCTACGACCAGTGGTTTAGGCTGTGTACTTTATATGCCAGAGGCTTTACACCTGTATGCCTCAGGTTGATGGACGCTGAGTAGTGCACCGTCGGTTACGTTCCTAACGAGCGTGACCTACGAGGCAATGCTTATAATTGGTACAGATAATAGATTGATTTTGAGCACTCGTAATTCCTATAATACCAATGTATATTCATAGCCATACCATTCATACCATTGTAAAGTAAATGTAAGTAAGCGACGACGTCTAGTTTTTAATAAATATTTCAATTTCTATACGTCTGTTTTGTAAATACATACTCGGAATACAATATAACATCAGAAAAGGAATAAACATCTATGTTCAACACACAAATGTTTATCCTTGGTGGGGATCGAACCTACAACTTACAGCGCAGAAGGCAGAGCTAATGCCACTGCCCTGTGATTCAATATTGATAAGTAGGTAACGACTAACGTTAGTATCTCGTAAGATTCGTAGATACTTTTTGTTAACTGGTAAGGTAGGTAAAGGTCGCTTTATGTGACCGCACCTTTAATTTATGAGTCCCAATATTTTATGGGCAATTTCTTATCTAACGAATCTAGTAATCTAGATTAAATTTCCGAAACAGCTTTAGGGGTTTAGCGCACTCTAAATAGAAACAGACACGAACTTGTAGCAGTTCGATAGCTTTAGTACGACACATCGTAACTCGAGTTAAACTTTACCCTGTGTTTAACCCCCAGTGCCAGTTTGACGGTGGGGTAACTTTCTAAGCGTGCCAATCTTGAACACTCATATCGTTTGTTGGTGGAGCGCTCCTATAGCTTGTGGTTACATCTGGGTTCCCGATTCCCGAGTGGGGAACTCAGATATCGTACGTATACAAAGAGACAATTTTGATATTCCCGTTTTAGGGGATTAAATTGTTAGGTTTTTATGCCAATTTAAAGTTGATTAGCTTACCTACCAATTATAAGAATCTTTGTTCTGACTGACTGAAATATAGACAATGCACAACCTAAGCCACTGGTCGTAGAACCAAACTTGAAATTTTCAGGGCATGTAAAGAATAAAAAAAACGCGACTCGTCTGCGTGAAGCTATCTTCGTACAAACTTCAACTCACGCTGTTTTTATTGCTGCTGCTTTGTTTCTGCTACTCCTTACGGGTTGAATTTTAGGGATTACTTTCAATACCCCTACGCACTAAGAAAAATATACTCTGACAACAGTGGTTTAGGCTGTGCGCTGTATATATGTCAGTCAGGACAAAGTCAGGATAACTTGTATAAAATGTATACATAAATTCATTCCACCTATAAAAGAGGTGTTGAAAAAACATTAAGTTCACTTTTAAATGAAAAATTATTCCACAGCAAATCTAGCAACGACTCTGACAAACCTGGACTACGCTATCTCTTCCGAGCTGGACGGCAACCCTCCACTGTGGGTGACGAGGCGCCGGGACACAATGCACGATGATATCTATGTCAACAACGCTAAGGTTTACATTTCAAGGTCATACCAGGCTGTGAATAGGAATAATAAACGACAGGTAAGAACGTGAAATTCATTTTATAGTTTTTTTTTCAAATATAAGACAAATAAATATTGGTGGACAGTTTTACACAATATTATCTAGCCCCAAACTAAGCGTGGCTTGTACTATGGGTACATACCAGACAGAAAACAAACATTTATATTCATATGTCCCTTACGTTTATTTTGAAAGCTTTCTTGCCCGTTCTTCATTAGGTCCAGATGCTAAAACAAATCCTTGTTCCAAAATTCATCATGTCCCTAATTACAATCTGTTCCGAAATTCAAATTTTGCCTTTTGAATGAATGCCTCATTTAACATTGTAATTGAAGTAACAGAGAATTTGGTTTGGTCTCACAAAGGGTGAAATATTAGTAATATATGAAGTTGTCTTCATTAATATTGTTTAAATTGTGCCAGGTCCTCCACGTGATAGACCAGGTGCTGCAGCCTCTGCAACCACACGGAACCAGTGCATCTAGCTCACCCGGCCCCGTCTACAACCCCAATGCGATGCAATTTCTCGAGCATTCTGACGTCTTCGACATTGGACAGCATAGACTCAGGTTCGACTCCGTCATTACAACAGCACTCGTATAACGAAATTCACCAATCAACCATTTGATAATGGTTGGAGCAATTGGTTATTCGAGTCCATGGCACACAGTACCTAAGATTGTATTAGTAGCAGTGTACCTATTTCTGCCGCCAAGCAACTTGCTCTGTTCCGGTTGTGGGTGCCGGTAAAATACAGGAATATGAGGCTTAACACCTGTATGCCTCTGGTTCACGGACGCTGAACAGTAAATCGAGGAACACGTTCTCAACGAACGTGATATACAAGGCAATGCTTTCTTTTAGGTGATGGTAACCATTTAACATGTGTGTTTCATAAGCAAGTCGTAGAAAAAAAGGATGCCTACATGTAAGTGTTTTGTTGCAGGTCATTTAGGCAGAAAGTCAATCAGCTGCAGAAAAGCAAGGTGTTCAACGCTGATGGCAGACACACGTTCTTTATTCCGGTTGATGAAGGATTTAAGGTAAAATAATAAGGCTGTCATGCGGCGGCCGCACGATCACTACGCAAAATCTATCGCGCCGTATAAACACAGGACGCGAACGTTTAAGAATCAACTTCAAGATTCTTAATTTTCACCTCCTTATGGAGAAAAATATCTGGTTTCACGGTATTAATAAGAAGCCACTTAGCTATATACTTATAATAGCCTCCCCGTTCTGAGTAACGTGGATGAACCACAAATACTGTTTCGATTGATGCAAGTGCATTTTGTTTTAGCCTACAACTAGGTCAGATCTGATAGATGAGAAGGTGATCGATGGCCACGTTATACCCCACCACGTGTTGTTCACGCAAGCTACGCCTGATGTTAAGGAGTTTGAGACTCTTGCTTTCGGAGACAACGTGAAAGTTATCATATCTTTCAGTACTTCCATGAATGGGAGGGAAGAAATAAGTAAGTATATTATTGCTAACTGCTAAGTGATTTCGCAGAAAACCTCGAGAATAGCGAAATGCCAAACAATTTCTATTTAAACAAATTTGGACTCACTCCAAACTGAATTTTTGATTAAAATAGATATGACATCCAATAAGCCTATCTGCCGTTTGGAGATACAGTAAATTAAACGTTTGTAGATTTACAATTCCGATAAGAACACAGTCCGGTTCAGTTCCATTAATTAAAGCACACTGTTTTGCCTACCACCCGGTTACCACCTAGAATATCTATCGTAGTCTGTCGGTTCTCTGTGAATTTTGTACTCTTCGGTTTTAACTAGTTAATTAAAAAGCAATATTTCTACTCTTCTATTTTTTTTACCAAATATTTCGAGGTAAAAAAATGTTACAGCCAAACATCTCTCACAGAAGCGCCACTTAAGTGTATTTAGTTTAGGTCGAACCGACAGTTTCACCGTCCTGACAAATGTGTCGTCCTTGATCCGATAAGTATGAACAATCCATTACAAAGATGAGGGCAGAGCGTCCGGAATATGTGTTATGGCCGACAGTTTAGTTAGACCGACCTAAAAAACAATGCGGATAGTGTTATTAGTAATACATACGCCTATTGAGTTTACGCCATCGAGTATCTATATATCCGACAAATTGTCGGGACAATAAACGTACCGGTTCGACCGAATGTCTTTTACATAATTTGGTTATTTACAATTAAATGTTTGCAAACTATAATTTTTGTTCTTATTTATAAACGTCTTCCAGCATATGTGAAATCAAACACGGTAGCCGGCGATGCCAAGCACAGCCGCGGAGTTGTACTGGCTGACATCGTCAGAGCCAACATCCCCGTCAAGAATGGAGTAGTCCATCTAATCCAAAGACCTCTCATGGTCATTGACACATCCGTCATAGACTTCCTCAAGGTATGTTTGTCTAATGTCTAAACAATTTGGGTATTACAAAGTTTTCTTATCTTCCACGATCAATACTGTTTCTGACAAACTTTTGCCGCAGTTGATGCGATATTAATAATTTCTTTCTTGTTTTCTTTCGCTTTTACTCTTTACACGACTTTTATTACAATGTGATATTGACTTTTCGCTCCATTTTTATGGGAACCAGGCAATGAAGGTAAAATGAAGTGCCTAATTTTATTCTTTTTATTTTATCCTTGTGAGTGTCCTTTACTCCTAATTAAAATATTGAAGCACGTTTAATTTAATTTGTATATTATGTGCAGTGACATTACGACTTTGTAATGTAGGTAAGCTTAACCAATAGTTTGAATTTAACAAAATAACTAGTTCCTTAGTTTTCCCATACCATGCGTTTTTATTTTCTTGAATTGTATTTCACTTTTATTTAATAAGGCACATCGAATTTACTAACGTGATTTCCTCCGTCCCGATCCATTTAAAAGGATTTCTGTAATGTAGGTATAGAACACATTATTATCACATAAACACGAGGCATGAGTAGGTATAAAATACACTAAAAGCTTTTTACATAGAATGAAATCTAACAGGTTTCGTTATTATAACTAAATAATACAAAAACAGATAAACACAACTAATTAAAATATGAAATTGAAAGTAAGTAAGAAATACATCGATAAAAGTATTTTCTTTCATTTTATATGTTTGTGCCTTCCATCTGCTCTGCTGTTGGACCCTGCATGACCTTGAAAACTTAGGGAATCGTAAGTACTGCCTACGTTTTGCATGCCATAGTTTCTAAAGGTTAAACAACATTACACGCACGGTATCATAAGGTCTACTCTAGCAAACGATAAACGAAGTTTTGTATTGTAGTTTTAAGTTACACTACGGGGTCTTAATAGCCCATTCCACATCCGTTTATTGTTTTCGAGAGTAGACCTGCAGTATCTATTTGGAATGTCGTTACTCTTCCGCGTCACATGTTATCTTATAGTTATCGTCATTCTTTTCATATATTCGATACTGGAATGTAGTCACGCAGTGCAGATTCTTGCGATTATGTGTTGTTTGACCCTAATCTGTTCTCCCGTTTTAATAATAATAGATACTTATAAAGTAGAAATGTCTTAAATCTCTTATCTTTTATACAAACTTATGACAAGGTAAAGTATTATTTAATTTATTTAAAGTAGACGATTTAATGGCTTTTTAGAGAAAGATACCTGAAAATGTGAACTTTGGTGTTTTATAAAAATCAAAAATAGATGACTCCTGGGAAGTTTTAATTTTAGGTAAAGGAAGAAGTTGTTATTTTACTGTTAAAACAAACAATAAATTCACGACTTATATTTTTCATATTCAGTATACATCTCTCATTCATTAAAACAGATATTATAGATATCTTGAAACTCTAAAACATATACTTCTTCAAAAATTGCGCGAAATAAATTATAAACTGTTTATTGTTTGTAACTATTTATGATTTGTAATTTACAAGTCTTGAGTAAGTAAAACAGTACAAACACCACTGACACGACCAATTTAAACATTTTAGATGCAAGATATGAAAATTGTCTCCAGGCTTGTGATACTTGCCAGGCGACCGACGACATAAAAGAACATTTTTCCATTTTCTGAAAATAATTGCTTTTTGTATCAAACAGGAGAAAGAAGACGGTCCCCTCTGCAAGTTCTACGAGGTGATAATGGATCTAGGTGCTAACAACCAGTTCCTTAACGAGCTCACGCTGGCTAAGGACATCACTCTCTTTGCACCATCTAACGAAGCTTGGAATGATATCAGCGTACAAAATATTCTCAGGTAAAACCAAGCCTGTTTGAAGTATTTAACACACATCTCCGCTTGCAAAGGCGGTCGGCGGTGATTTATTAAATTATGGTAACTAAGCTTTCGTAACTCGCAACAAAAAGTTTTCATTCTTTTTATTTATCATTTATCATTTGCCTCGTGCATAAATTAACTTTATAATTAAACTATTCATCTTATGATCAAACTTTTATGCAACACAAAGCCAGTTATTGATAAGAAACTTATCAAATTTAGTAGCCGTTGTTCATAAGCTGCTACGGGAAAAAGAATTATTTTTTAAATTTCAACGGAATACGGTTAAGACCATAGGTTAAGACTATTCTTTAATCTGTCAAGACGTTGTCATGACATCCGTATATATGCGTAGTACTACCGTGACGTACAATGATTATACTTTTCCGCAAGAAGCGGTACCATGTGTAAACTACCTTAATTGTAAAGAAGGTTTGTTATTCTTTTCCGCAAGAAGCGGTACCATGTGTAAACTACCTTAATTGTAAAGAAGGTTTGTGGTACTACATAACTTATTTTTCTAGAAAACTAAACCATGTTATTCTTCTTACAGGAACCAACAGAAACTAAAAGAAATTTTGAACCTTCATTTAGTACGGGAAAGGCTACCTATGGATGCAATAATTCTCAACAACATGAATCAGGTAAATATTTAACTACCATCAAATTTTAAAAGAATATTCTTATCCACTTAACGATAAAATATTCATTGAAAACCGTGTTTGTGTCGTAATTTCCCATTATGAATATTTGATTAATATTTGTGTGTACAACTGGATTTAATACTCTGATTTTGCTGCTGCTTGTGGAAACAGCTCCCAGGAACTGTACGTTAATCCAATTTAAATTCGATTTTATTCATTCTCGTCGCCGTTTTATTGTCAGGTCATTTTGGTTTATTTATTGTTTTCCGATCATTACCAGATGCCAGGTTATTAATGAGCATTTCCTGTGTTGCATGATGGTATCTGTGGTCTAAGTATCAGTTAAATACTTAGGTAGAGTTTTACTAGAGTGTTTTGTTCCAAATCATACAATGTCACAACTTTTTAATTACAAGATCGAGCATGACTGTCTTATTTGTCAACTTTTAATTTAAACGAAATTGTTTGAAAACTAACCATTTTTACAACTTGAGACTAAAAATTATCACTACGAAATGCTACGATTATGGTAAATCGTAGCATTTCGTAGCATAGCGTGCGCGTTTATATCTTTTCTAAATGTTTCAAAATGAAATAGCAAACTAGATAAACTAACACTGTAAGTATATTTCACACTTTGCTTGATTTCTTTTTTGACTTGGGGATGAACTTTGATTCTGCATATGTGTATGATATAAGCCTAAGAAAGTGTTACCTATTCTAGATCTACCAAGCTCCAACGGCCTCACTTCGAAAATACCTCTATTTCAACGTACTGAACCAGAATGCAAACCAGACCCTCACCGTTGAAGGTGGCGGAGTGAACGCTACTGTGACTCTGCCAAACATTGCTGCTACTAACGGATTTTTACATATTATTGATAGAGTGTTAGGAGTACCTTACACCACGGTTTATGAGAAAATGAAAACTGATCCTATGCTGAAGTAAGTACCTCCTACATCATTTTAGTAATACATCTAGGTTTATAATATTTGGGCGTGCCTTGGACTACCCTCATTAGGCATCCTCAATAAATTTTGAGTTGTTACTTGGTACTAAAATATCTGAGGGGATATCTACCGTGCCTAAGTATTACAGTCGTGAAGCTCTATTATTATTATTTTATTTTAGGTCCGTTTTCCAAGCGCTATAAAACTATTTCCCAAGCGTTGTAAAAACTTAAAAATAACAAGTTGTCGTTTTATATTTGCAGTGTCCGTTGATGTTATTTTTATCGTAGCTTGAAAACTACGCTATCAAATGATTTTTTTAATTGACTTGCTGCTGGAACAAGCAGATGGCCCACCTAATCTTAAGTGGTTACAATCACCTCTAACAAAGTATTGTCTCGTAAGTCACGTTCGTAAGAGACGTGCCCTACAATACACTACTCTACGTCCATCAACCTGAGGCATACAGGTGCTAAGCTATATGTGCCTGTAATTACACCGGCCCCCACACCCTTCAAACCAGAACACAGCAAGCTGCTTTGCGGCAGAAATATGCATGGTAGTAGTACTTCCGCGGACGAGCCTTTCATTAAGTGCTCTACTACTACTAAAAATGTAAGAATGCCTATGCAAGTAAGTGGCATTTTATGCATTTCACTTTTTTCATAATTTCCACTACAAAGTTATTTTCACTTATTTTTAAAGCATAACCTACAAGCTCGGGAAACGTGAGATGTTCAACCAGCAATTGAATGACATGGAGCATCGCTATACGTACTTTGTGCCACGCGATCACGCTTGGCTCAAATTCCAAGTTAGACACCCGTCAGCGTACAAGGCACTTTTTAAGGAGGACTTCGGGTACTTTGTAAGTAACCAAGAATTGTTTAAATACCTACTTACTACAATTCTGTAATTTTTTTTTCATCTTAAAAACATGGTTTTAGGCAACCGTTATGCGTAAGTATCTATTATACTAATCAACAAGTATGGAGGTAAAAAAATCGCCGTCTTTTTGAGTAACTTAGTATTTATTTACTATATTATCTTACTTCTTTCACTACAGTTTAAAGAAAGTAAGTTCTCAAGTAGCACAAAATTGCATTATAAGGTATCATAGGGTCCACACCGGAAACATGACTAAAGATCCCTTGGCAGACATCCTCTTTAAATCAAAACACAGTAATATAAGCATCACTGACTGGCTAATTAGCAACAAAAACAATTTATAGCTACAAGCTTGTAACTTCACCTATTCCTCAGACTAAACAGATCTTGGAGCGTCACGTGATCAGGGCTGGGCGAGCCTACACAGTCTCTGATCTGAAGCTGTTAGGAAACGAGACGCATCCCTTCGTGCTGCCGACGTCACGTGATCCTCTCCGCCTTCGAGTCAAGGAGTCTGATAAAAGTGAGTTAAATTGTTTTTTTATGATTTTTTTATTCTTTCTTAACTAAGTACGCTTTGACGGTACCTTGATGGTACCTTACTTTGGTTTACTAGGTACATCATTTTTAGATACAGTTTCAGGTTCTAGGCACAGATTTAAATTATGAAATTGGATTTAAAATAAGAATTATAATTAGTTTGTGACATTATTATGTCAAAAACAAACTAAATCAAACTGAGATAATTTTATTTATTTTTCAGTCAGTTTATTTTTTAATTCAAGCAAACAGTGACCTAATCCTTGTTGCCATGAGTATGAAGTATCTATTGTGATTTGAATATTATTTACCGAATCATCCGATACGGCCATTATGTCTTATAATAACTATCAAACAAAATACTTGGGACTCTTTTGAGACCTAAGGTTGAGACAGATTCATTGGGAAATGGTTTTACTCACTAGTTTTAAAATTTATTACAGATTATTACGTCGAATGGAACGGTCGTTGGATCCATGTATTCCGGCCTGACGTTGAGTGCACAAACGGCATCATTCACGTCATTGACGAACCTTTCGTCCTGGAAAGTGACATTAGGGCTACCGGCTCGGCTGAAAAACTCTACTTTGCAGACAGTATTTTTGTGCTACTCCTGTCTTTTCTTTTCGCAAGAATAATAGAAAATTAAACGTCCATTAGTTTATTTTATGAGTCAATTAGCTATTTTTTATTTTAAAAGAGAAATATTTGAATTTCTTACCATACTACGAGCCTTACCATACAGTTAGGTAAGGCAGTATCACAGCAAAATTTCTCAATCTTGTTACCGTTTATTTATTTATTTAAGTTAAATTAAACAGTTTGTAGCAATGTTTTACAATTTGTTACTACCCTCTCTTTTAACAAATCTAGCTTGATTTTGAAAGTGTACTAAATATTTATGTACTGTCCTTGTAAACAGCTATTGGTATCTCTTTAACGAGATGTATCCATGTACTGCCAGTATTTTTAATGTTTTAATAGATCGATAAAGTTTTTTAAAATATATCACTTATGAAGGAAATTTATATGATTGTTAGATGATGAATATAAATGCTTTGAGATATGTATATGAATGGTACCAAAACACCCAAATATTGTATTGTACCTAGTTAAAAACTTACTTTTTAGGTATAATAATTCATGATGAATGTAAACTGTTTCAAACATACATAAGTTTATTACAATAATATTTATAATATTAATAAAGTCGTATTTAATTATTTCAAATTAATTGATCCTTTGTGCCTTTTTTAACATAAATCTTTATATTTCCGTTACAATTATAAATTATATCTATATATAATATATGCAAATACTTTGGATTTACGTGAAATACCAAATTATTATTATATTTATGTCAAAATATGTTTTCAAAAATGTGTATAACATTCTGAACACGGCAGAAATCGTTTCAGAAGTATTTCGTATTGTAGAAGTACTATTGTCTTATAAAGAAACATAATTATCTAACATCGTGGGATATGTAAAATCGGGGATTTAATATATAAATTAAAGTTGGTTGCGTAACGCTGTATAGCGGGTAGAATCCTTTACGCGCTAGATTACTTTTCAACCTCATTTTAACAAAACGTAGGCTGAGACAAAATATTTGATTGAAAGGTATTACTAGCACTAACACCATTAAGCTTAGTGAGCTAAGCTTAGTTAGCTAAGCTTAGTTGGCCTTATCAAATGGATAGTCGTTGTGAAAACAAGATGAGCTGACTAAACCACAGGTTTCCTCACAGCGTTTTAAGTGAAAAACGTTAGCTTTTGCTAAAACCAATCTTACACCAATATCGCTATGCTTAAGTGTTCCGTGTGTTTTCAACCAAATATATTAGATATAAGAAGATATTCCTAAGTATTGCAAAGTTTTACTACTAAATATTTATACGTAGTGATTGCTCGATATTGAAAACTATAAATTATCATAAAATTGTATATACTAAGGAATGAATGCTTAAAAACTATGAAGGTGCATTTGTGATTTTCTTAATTTCTATAAGCAGGTGTAAATAATTTGTGTAAGTTATAGTAGTTTGTGTAAGTATCGTATTATTTAGAAGTTGTCAAACTGATTGCGACTGAAATTTTGAAACAAATTCAAGTTCATATTGTTTTGTGTCTTAGGATTTGTGTTTTTATTTTATTTTTATATACACAATGACAGTATTTTAATTTTATATCAGTTGGTCAAATAACCTTTTAGTAACCTTTACCATACTAATAGGTTACAGTGTTAAAATTACTTATATCATCTTATTGAATTGAGATATGTACTTACAAATTAAATACAATTAATTATAGTATGGCAATATATACAAAGCAACATCCATTAGGTACAATTAATTACCTACATTATTTCTGTGGCAAACATTCATTTTAGATTTTTATGTTTCTAGGCATCACAAATAAATGAAATCGCTTAAAAGGTATTTGTTTTTCACCCAAAGTTATGAATATTGTTCATAGAATAAAAATACTACTCGTAGATATTAATACCAAGTAGGTACCTAGTTGAGAGTTGCAATGTGGCAGGTAAATAAAAAGTATGATTGATTTACCTCTTGTAATGAGCATTGCTAGGTGCAAAATGAGTTTTCGAAATTTTTAGGTCTACAATGTAATTTTAAATGGGACGAAATTGACCCGAGACAATATACTTATTCGACCAAATTGCTTAAACTGTGGCTATGTACTGAAGCATTTCAAATAAATAAATAAAATAGTGGGTATTTCGCATATCCATTAAAAATATTAGTCTTTGTCAAATTAGTTAAAAGTTATGAAAAAGTGTTTCATGAAAAAGAATTTATGTATAAAATAAAGCATTAAAATTTAATCGTGTTTATTTTTTGGATGACCTCTTATTTACTAGCAAACTTTCAGAGGTATGGTAAATTGAAAAAACATAAAATAATAATAACAATGCTGGACAATCCACACAGCATCATATAGCCCCAAGCTAAGCAGAGCTTGTGTTATAGGTACTAGATGACTGATATACTTAATACAATATATTAGATGCTTAGATATTTTTTATTATATTATTTATCCCGAGGCGGGAATCGAACCCGCAACCTCACCTCAGGACATTCACCCACCGCGCCACATTGGTCGTCAAAAGAAGGAGGCATTTCAACATTTTAATAAGAACACAGCATTGTTTACTGTAAATAAAACCGCTGTAATAAAAACCGCAGAGTATTTGAAAACTGCTTTTGCTTTTGAATTCTCTCTGTCTTTAACAGAATAATTGAACGGATAGTAAAGGTCGCTCTCAGTGTTTTATTCCCAGAAGGCTTGAGCAGCGACAGATCCCGCCCTGAGTAATCCTACTGATGGATAGTGGAGAAACATCTATCAAGCCACCCCATTAAACCGGCGTACTCCGACGCGGTTCCGCGTTAGCACTGTAGTAATTTTCACTTATTTTCATAAAAGCGCTGTGCTGAATGCACTGTAAAGCTCTCTGCCAGCATATTTGCCGGTTCATTTATGTCACTCACGAGCAAACTATGATATATACGTGTTGTGCACTATCTCTATCTAAAAATGACTGCACCCAATAACCTTTAATTCTAAGAAATCTGTTAGGTGTATGACATGGCTAGGAATTATAATCGAAAGCCTGTTTTTTTCGATTTACTTAAACCCCGGCTTTGCATAAAACATGCGCCTCATCCACCTATTTATCATCAGTTCATATAAGTAGGTACAGTTAGCGACAGAAGTAAATTAATTATTTTAGTGGTTCAATGCCCATATTCTTTGGATTTAGCAAAGTAATAACAACTTCGCTTTTCAGGTATATAGGTATTTGTTGAGAAATTTATTGATGAGTATAAAAATCAAATTAGACGAGGTGTTGTTTAGACTCCACGCTTAACAGAGGGACAAAAAAAACATTTAAATAATATATACTAATTCTAAGCAATATAAATAATATAGTTTCTAAAATACGATAAATACTTGTAAAACCACCATAGCGTGAGCTTTCAGCCTATTTGTCTCAATAACTTTGTAGATCAGCTTACATTTGATACTAGACAACTACTAACAGGCTAACACAGTATTGAAAATAATACTCGGGGCCACTATTATTTCTAGAAAGGGATATTTAAACAGAGTTCAAAACTTATCAGTAAGCTGGGTTTTAAACTTTACAGATCACAAAAGATTATCTACTTTTGTCCGCTGACTGTACCTACTCCATTCGCGTGTCCTCTCAAGTCTTTTATAAAATAAATGCAAGCTGTTACGGTGGTACGGTGCGGCCTTCTTCAGGTAGAGCCGAAATAAAAAGATTTTACAGGGTCTATATATCTTTTGGGATGAGAAGAAGGTTCAATGTTGCGTAGTCAGACGAATTGAGTGAGCAAATATATTTTCTTGCGTAAGTAGGCACCTATCTATATCAATTGTTGCTATATGCTTGTGAAAGAAAAGCTGCGTATTTACGTAAATTTATTTATTTTATTTCAGTTTAGGGATCAATTTCCATGTAGAAAGTCTTCTAAAAAACTGCCGTAAGGTGCAGAACTCAGAACTCAGACTCAGTCGGATGGAACTCTTAGTTTTGGCTATAGATAACCCTATACCTGTCACATAAGACAAATATTTATGTCAATTTAAAAATTTATTTTTTGAAGAAAACATGCGTACAGTTTCAACCATATCTTACCTTAAGGCTACACTAGTCGGTACGTTGTCCATACAAACGCTGTAAGTGTTTAATGTCTACTATTTATTAACGTACGTCCGAAGTTAAGTTTGATACTGAATTATCTTGCCGTTATCTAGGTACGTTACCCTATATGCTACAGTAAAATCGGATTACCTTGAAAGTTACAAGCGTTACAGGATTTAGTACTAAATCTTTCGACGCTTGTAACTTTCAAGGTAATCTGATTTTACTGTAGCATATAGGGTAACGTACCTAGATAACGGCAAGATAATTCAGTATCAAACTGTTAATAAATAGTAGACATTAAACACTTACAGCGTTTGTATGGACAACGTACCGACTAGTGTAGCCTTAAAATCCTAAATAGGTTTATCTAAAGCACTAGGTTCTAATGATCTTCTTGATTTGATTCAACATGATGTTACAATACAGATTTCCCAAATTAGTTTGAGTCAAAGCAAATGTTTCATGCGAGATCACGATTTCGGAGAGATGACATTGTAATGCGGGCTTTGTAAATTGTCTAACAAGCGTTAGGGGTTTACCTCTGCTACGGAAATACGACGAGGATGCTACAAAGTACTTACGTGTACTATTTGTACCTATGCTACTGAACACTATAAAAAAATGATGTTTTGAACCTTTTTTTATTAGTGTATTGTATTATATGGTTACTCAAAAATATGAGAATTCAGTAAAAACGCATAAATTCAAATACTATTAGAACATGATCTGTAACAGCCCAATCTCTTGTTACGTTTACTACACGTTGACTATTTGGACTATTTGGCACGTCGTCAATCTAGAAAGAACCACAACTCTACTCACAAACACTAGTTTCATATAGATAATTAGACTGCGAGAAAAAAGTTTATATCTCGTAAAGCGGCAGCCAACGCCATGAATTTAAAACTCGTGAGCGCTGCCTCTTCGTGCGAGTGAGGGCAGCGCTCGATGCGGGGTGCCCTATAGCTGACCGATCTATGAAATTAATTCGGTTCACGGCGGCGGAGGTTTTTGAAATGATATCTTTACGAATCCCACGCAAACCCACCAAACATATTTATAATATCTCCATGGAACTATTAGCAACCATTGCAGAACCAATGGCCCCATGCCTAGCCATTTTATTCAACTACAATAAAACATAATGACTGTTATATTTATTTATATAGATTAATCTACTGTGGTGTTGTTAGTTGAATTGTATTAGCCTGGCAATAATAGCTAATTTGAAGTGACATAGCCTGCTACGAAAGAGTGCTACGCTGCTACGGTTCTATGATGTCGCTACGGAGGAAAATACCAGTACCAGTACTGACGGTGCTTTAGCAATTTTATCTGGCACTCATATTAGGCAATGAAATGTTATGATCACAGAATTTAGAACTTGGTATTGTAGTTTTTATGCATATATATTTCATACACAATACATGATTAGTCACATTTAGTAGTAGAAAAAGTAGGGTTCGCGCGGGGTGCTACTACCATACCTATTTCTGCCACCAAGCAGCTTGCTGTGTTCCGGTTTGATGGGTGAAATTACAGGCACATAAAGCTTAACACCTGTATGTTTCTGATTGATGGACATTGAGCAGTTCACCGTAGAGCACGATCCTATATTTAGGTACGATATAATGCAGATTTTTTTTAAATTTCGTTGTAAGTTGTAAAAAAATGTAGTGATCTAACAGTATTTTTACCAACACGTCTTATTTTCGGTTCTATATAAAAGTATCTGTGAGTATCAATCACTGCGGTTGGTAGTTTGTCTAAATCTTATTGGCTGATATAAGCTTTAACTCAATTACTAAATTATTCTTTTCATTGTTTCTCTTTGGGTTGTCATATTTCGGTACAATTTTTATAATTATTTATTATTTCTATTTCATAATTGAGTGCGTTTAGTTTTGTATGTGAGTTGTTTTCGTCACAAATAAATGTTTTATCTTTCTTTCTTCCTCTTGAGAATATCAGACAAACTACGATCTGTGGAATATAACCTATATATGTTATATATATGTATAGTTTATTAGTGCCGTCATTTGACGGCCACTGGTTATCGATAAACTTTGACCACCTTTGGTTTCAATCCTGAAACTCAATTGATTCTTTTTTAAATTCTGAAAAAGGCGGATTGGATAGAAAACGAATTGCAAAAAAGATTTGCATTGCAAACGAGACTTAAGGTACAGTATGATTGTATTTTTTAATGAATCTCAATTATACTCTGCTGATTTCTTTTAACAAAACTTCGACTTTCAGTTTTCTGAAGCAAAACAAATGTATAATAGACAGACTAATTGAATGCCTGATTCCTGTTTTCTTACTCTGGAAAAAAACAGGATGTATCAAGTTGTACATTATACATCTCCCCTTATTAGCACTTCACCGCTTAGCAGCTGAGATTTGGGTAAATCCCAATTATTAGTATGTACAAATGTAATTAGGATGACGCCCGTTTTGATATTCATTGACAGTTTCATACCAAAAAATTAATATAACTTCCTATTTGAACTTTGTTTTCTAGGAAACAGTTATTTTATAATGTATAAGTACTTTTAGTTAATATCGTTGCAACTTACTATCGTACCTATCGATAATTTTGTATTCAATTCGAGACCAAATAAGTATTAGAAAAACCGCAGTGTACGCAAATCGTACTAGCCTGATGATTGCAGTTACAGATTGTTATGAAACCACAATCGTTCATTAGAGCGCGGTGTGAACAATCGATGGAAATAACGGGTGAGAATAATAATGTATCGTGCGGCAAGAAATGAGTTGTTGTGTATACGAACATGAACATATGGTTTCTGCTGAAAACTCATTTAACTTTCATTAAATTCATCAAAAGTTTTGACAACCTGAAGTTGGTAACAATGTTACGTGCCCTACCTTCTCGCTCGGGCATTGGAGCAAATTTCTTGACGCTATAAAAAACCATCAAAATATCTAGCCGTGCCGGAAGTCAATGTGTAGGAGGTCCCTTCACTCGATGATGAATTACAGGAAGTTGGTGGATTGAAAGAGCTGAAAATCGTTCTTAGAAATGTATCTTTGGAGGCTCGTATTCAATTTTTTCAGGCTGATGATTCAGTATTTATTAATTTGCAAAATGGTTACATAAAAGGACTACCTTTTCCGACTACTTAATTTACTTGACTTAAAGTTATACTTAAGCCCACATGGTTTACCTAACTTGAAAGTGATGATCTAATTTAAAATCCAAAACTAAAAGGTATACTCAACATGTCTTCCTCTTATGTAGGTGTAGCTACTCGCGTTTACTTTTAAACTGTTTGCATAAACTTATATTGGTCGAAAGTTTTGGTGCTCGATACGTCTGAATGTGTACCTCTAGTCAAGTGGTCCACGTCGACCATACGTGTATTGAACAAACACAAGCGGCGTTAACGAGGAGGCAAGCCCTGCGGGACCAGGATCGAGGCTGTGGACATTTCCGATGCTAAACTGTTAGCCGCTGTGATTAGAGAAACAGTCAGTGAGACCATTCAGAAAATACTTCACAATAGCGTGGCATCTGGCATTCAGACGGTATCCTGATAAATATACCTAAAAAATCTACTATAGGCATCATATATTTTCAGGAAGAATTTTTATGGTGTATTTGGTGGCTTTCAAGCCAGCTATTATATATTTATACGACTTTCTGATGTTACAATCAGATGGCCCACCTGATGTTAAGTGCACCAACATTACCTATAAGTAACAAAGCATTGCCTCGCTGGTCACGCTCGCTAGAATCGAACTCTACGATGCACTGCTCTGCGTACCTGAGGCATACAGATGATAGCAGCTTCGTGTGCCTGTAGTGTAATTGGCACCCACACCTTTCATACTGGAACACATTAGAACCCCTCACTAAGAGCTTTACTACGTCTGAAATGACAAGACGAGAATTTTATGACGAAAACTTTTACGACGAGAATTATTATAGTGTAACAGTTTAGGAGTTAATATTTAGAACGGTAATATTGTCTACTGATTTTTTTTCAGCTCCCATTTCTGAAATGTTCTAGCTTTAACAGCTTCATAAGTATTACGTAAGTAGTCGCCTAAATCCACCTGATACCTTGCTAGTTTTCGACAGGCGACATTTTGAAAAAAAAAGGTATTTTAAAATATCCAGTGTGCACTTTACAGTTACTCAGTCATGTGACGCTGGGCTGTTATAATCATGCGGTAATTTACGTAATACTTATGAAGCGGTGAAAGCTAGAAAATTTCAGAGATGGGGCCAGAAAAATTTAATGAGACGAATTTCCCGAAGTGAAAGTAACTTTTAGCGCAAACTCAGTCATCAAAACCAGAAGGAAATGAAAAAATATGCAAAGTAAGGTTAATTTATAAAATTGATTATTCGGTAAAAAATTCTTATATTTTTAATCAAATACATTGAAATCTTAAATTAACTCGTAGTTAGACCGTAAAAAATGTTTTATGTTAATCATTTTTGAACAGTAAGTACCAGAAACTTTCTAAATAACGCTTCAAAAGATTACTTGTTTGAACTTATACGTTAATCCAAGCTAACTTCCTGGCATGGAGACAACTCTACAGTATGTGCTTATGTTGGTACTTTAGAACTTACCTACCAAAGTTAGGCACAGTTCGCTACTGAAAAAGTTAGCAGCTGTCGTGAACTGTAAACTGGTAAATCCGAATCTAATCTTGCTAATTAAATAACGAGCACACAGCAGGAATCAACTTATTCAGTAGACAAGATACTAAATAAGCTTGCAAGCAACGGTAGGAACCAAGCCGTATGTACATATTTTGGCCGTTCTTCTTGGCTTGTTTTCTTGGAACTGACAGTGCATTTGTTCTCCTAGTGATCGTTGTAAGTTTATTAGAAACCGTTTAAATTTCTTTTATAATTAGTTTTAGGTAAGTACCTACGTGAACTTCTTTGGTATAAGTAGTAAGTACCTACGTGAACTTCTTTGGTATAAGTAGGTAGGTTTTATTGGTAAACCTATTAGACCGAATAACATAAGACCCACCCTGCCTGTCGTGACGCGTCGGAAGCTTATCGGTCTCATTGTTCATTCATCACACATCCAAGTCTCAAATGGCGATTTATTTCAAAACCTAACATTTCTATTCAAATCATGATGCTTCAAATACATTTTTATTTCGATTGCTCACATTTTGCGCAGACCTCAATGTTGAAAATAAAATAATATTAGACTGTCACTGTCATCATTTCTGTGTGATATTCTTGGAAATTTGAAATTTCATTTTCATAAGTGTTTTTTTTATAAGTAAATAATTTCTAGTATTTGCTTCTATTTTTATTAGTTGGCCAAGATCCGAAGGCTTTTTTGTCTATACAAACCCTACTCTGTTTGTAATTAAAGATTTGCTCATTACTTTGAAAGATTGTTTATTCCAAATATGAACGAAAACTAATTTAATCCTAAAATTCAATTCACCTGTTGGAATGATATTACCACACAGTTTTGCTTCATTGAGGACGGGCGCTACAGTCGCTAGTCGCTACTATTTTTCATCGGTTAGGATTGAAATTGAACGCTTTTCAATTTATATGTATTACTTTCTTCGAGAAAACCATTTTCTGCTTCTGAAGCGAATATACGAACTAATTAGGTATTTACCAATCTACAACACACGATCTTGATCGCGATGACGATTTTTCATGTTAAAACCTACTTAATATATTAATAAGCCGATTAGAACAGCTACTTATTTGATAACTTAAAATTTATCGGTCACCAGATAAGGCATGATTATTCTGTCATGACTGGTCGTAATTACTTAAAACAATTTTAGATAGACACGATGACATTTCGACCCATGATAATAATAATAATAATAATGCTGTACAATCCACACAGCATCATCTAGCCCCAAGCTAAGCAGAGCTTGTGTTATGGGTACTAGATGACTGATATACTTAACACATTACAATATTACATACATAGATATTTTTTATTATACATCGAAAATACCCAGAACACCCGGAATAAATATTTGCAGATAATGGGGCATATATCCCGTTTGTAACATATATATTCCTTACAGAGGGATAACCGTGAGCTCGATAGTTTGTTTGCCTAATTATCTGTACGGTGAGCTCAGCCCGAACAGGCAAGAACAGATTCGAACAATGGATACGAGGGCATCTTCGTACAAGTCCGAAATGCGTTACTTACAAAAAAATTAAAACTATCGTTTTTGAAAATTTGCAACCGTGCTATAATAGCTCACGAGGATTAATCATTTCTAATCAGACATATCATCAAGATAGGTAATTGTAATACCGACACAATGACAAATTAGTTTCTAATTACACTGAAACTGAAACTATTGATAGCTCGCTCGTCACGTCGAGATCAATGTGTATTGTGTTGTGTCCACAGACTATCACTCGCCTGTTTCAATTCAAAATTAATTTTCTGTGAGAGAGAAATCCAATTCTCAATAAGCCTTATCCTCTGCATTTAACTGTATGCCAATGCATACAGTTAAATGCAGAGGATACAAACATACAACATATGATACAATTATCAGAATCGTTTTTCCTGGAAACGTATGGGGGAGGCCCAGTGGACTTTTACAGACTGATGATAATGATTGTATTCTGATTGGTTGTTTTATTTTGTTGGTTTATGTAAACTTTTGAGCGCTCAATACCTTGAAACTCAGTATCTGGAATGCTGGCTTCACTTATAGTAGAAAGTTACACGGTCAAGTGCTACCTAGTGCTTAATTGAGGTACGGTAGTTCCAGCTTAGAATATGACCCATTCATTACCTTCCATCGGTGTCGTAAGTAAGAGACGACTAAGCATGGTACCAACTCTACTCCTCTTCCCCCACACATATGGAAGAGACTTATGTCCAGCAGTAGACTTATTTAAGCTTATATAAGCTGACGACAAAATTCATTTTTAATCAAATGGAATCGCACAAACAACAAATAAAGTGAAAAAACAATAACACTTATAAAAAGGTCTTCGTAATAAGGACAATCGTAGGTTTCAAAATAGCATTGCACGATTGCCATAGACCTAATAAAATTTACAACAGGCCTCCAAACTGGTAGTAAGTTTTAGATCATAAAATGGTTGGGTTAGGTTAGCTGATTAGCTATCTACATGCATATCTACAGGGTATTTCATTATTAACTAACTATATTCAAGAAACAAGTTCTATAAATTGAAAAATAATTCATGTACAACATTTTTGAAGTTTACTTCCTTCGGAAAAAACAAACTTGAAATCGCGTGATTTTCTGTAGCTGTTTTTGAACGCGTCTGTCGCACTTAGGTCAATGACATCTACTGCTGGTATGGCTCTTAGAGTGATCTCTGAGAACCATCTTTGCCAATTATTTAAAAAGTAAAAAAAAAACAGTCGTATACTTACAACCTATCAATTATGCCTTATCAGTTTGTGTAGGTAATAATGAATAATCCTATATACCTATACATAATTATGTTTGTGAGTAGGCAGAACCAACAAGTATTTTATAAAACTTCGTCGTGAAGTCTTTTAAAAACAAACCAAACAGGCCGTCAACGATCAAAGAAAGTTTGGCATTCAGACTCGAAAAAAAATTATAAAGTTTGCGACGAGCACCCGGAAAACGGCCTTATTATTCCGTCTTAATATTTTTCTTTCTCTCGATCATTATTTCTTTTCATAACAAGAATACTAATTTAAAAAACTTATTTACCTAAGAAAATTGCAGCTGGTTTTATAAAATTATATGTTTGTATAAGATTTAACGCTTTTACTCGAAAACAAGCAAAATGAGACGCTCTAAAAAAATTTTGTTGCCCATAAATGCTGTTTTATCAGGTACCTATCTGCCCGTGGGGCGTTTATTCACATGAAGGGTTTTAAAGCGAAACACATGAATATGCAAAACTCCTCTCGCTGTAGCACCTAGTATGAAGTTAAAATAAAATGTACCTACAGACCTACTGTAAAACGTATGTACTGAAAAAGAAGTGGCTACATTTTTCATTTCATTTTTGTAGTTGAGTAAAAAAAACAAAGAAAAAGTCAGAGACAAAAACATTTATTCAGTTATATCCAGTGATCATCAGATAGGTAAATCTAGGTATCCAGTTCCTCGCGAAACCGTGGAAAATATTATTTACTGTTGTATATATAAACTTTTGTAGTTCTTGACGACCGATGTGGCGAGACGGACGAATGTCCGCCTGCGACGCAGAGGTTGCGGGTTCGATTCCCGCCTTGGGATAAATGTTTGTACGATCTGCAAATATTTATTCCAGGTGTTCTGGGTGTTTTCTATGTATAATAAAAAATATCTATGTATGTATTGTATTGTATTAAGTATATCAGTTATCTAGTACCCATAACACAAGCTCTGCTTAGCTTGGGGCTAGATGATGCTGTGTGGATTGTCCAGCAGCATTATTATTATTATTATTATTATTATTATTATTATTGTATTATTAATCTTATAATATGCAAAATGTAAAAAATCTTAAACCATATTCGTTCTAAGTACGGTTAAATACATACAGCAGAAACTGAGCAAGAGATTCAGTAATCTCCGTTCTATATTCCTTTATAAGGTGATTTTACCATCATTATTTACTAGAACCTCTGTCCAAACGCAAAGTGACATAGAAATAACCCAGACCTAGGTACTCGTACGTATTGAAACCAATCGCAATGGCTAGAAAACCCATGGTTTTCCTCGTTCTATCGTTCTTTGTTATTAATTTAATAATTAATAGCAAAGACTTAATAGTATACAATATTATTACTTTCAAAACTGATGAGTCAATATATGTAATTACAATTTTCTAAGCTTTGTTTATAATTTTGATTGCGATGCGTAAAACAACAAAAGCAATACGCTCTTATTGTAATGCAAACACCTGTTCCCCGATTCAGTAATAGGCAGTTTAGACAATAATTTTGTTGGATGATTATTATTCACACACACCACACGTTTCCAGGAAGAACGATTCTGAGCCCTTTCCATCCATCGACTTCCCGCGGTCCTAACAATGTCGTCAGTCCATCGGGTAGGAGGACGTCCTACGCTTCGTCTTCCGGTTCGTGGTCGCCATTCGAGAACCTTTATTCCCCAACGGTTGTCGGTTCTACGAGCTATATGGCCTGCCCACTGCCACTTCAACTTGCTGATTCTGAGAGCTATGTCGGTGACCTTGGTTCTTCTACGGATTTCCTCATTTCTGATTCTATCTCGTAGTGAATATATACCTATAGCTAAATCAAGATCAGACGAACATACTGCTACATAGGTATATATATGCACGTTACCGTGAGTTTCCACTGGCGAAACCTCTGTACAAAATATGTTGAAGTCTCTTTTTTTTGTGAATGTATCGAACCGCGCTCGCACTCAAAGTCAAAGTCAAAGAGCATTTATTCAATAATATCCGCAGCTAGGTGAATCTAAGCGCCAGTTCCTTGCGACCAAGCCTAGAAGAACTGTCACTACACAACTTAAACGTACATTTTGCAACAATGATATGTAGGTCTTGCAGCATGTGGAAAGTATCAAGGACCGATGACAATATTATATTTTTTAACTTTTTAAGCTTGATTTTTTTAAGCGCGTTTTTTAAACTATTATTTATAGGTATATTAAATATTAGAAAGGGTTTATTATATCACACCTCATATCAAAATGTAATGAAAAGTGGTAGCGCGCTAACTTAAGTTAGTGGCTAAATTCAAATAGCAAACCGATGCATTTTCATCAGTATAAATTCACCGCTCCTTCCTTCCAAGTACGTAAAAAACGACTAAAGCTTTAATTACTTTTCAGCGCTGAAACTATCGACAGCATTCAGCTTGTTTTTCCATTATAAACGCTGAAAACAAAGAGTTGAGTCAACTTCGCTATAGATGAATTTGCGTTCGAAGTAAATAAGAGCAGGTCTGCTGCCTTTTTATTTTCCTCGGTAATTGGATTCTGCGACACGACTGAGGTTCCGTAGATTGCTGTTTAAAAATAAGCTTAGGATGAGCCGGTAGGAAGCTAATGTCGTAAATCTATTTTTAAGGGAAATTGAATCTTAAGTCGCTATATATTCCTAACTCGCATTTTTTATCAGGTGCCTTGCTAGAGGATGCAACTTTAAGCTTGTTGAGAACCTCGTCATCAGCCTAAATAAGTCTACTGCTGGGCATTATATATAAGTCCTCTCTTTATGATGGAGGGACATAGTCACCACGTTTGGCAGGCAGATTAGTATATTATTATCCTTTCCGCAACATGAAAAACATTACTTTTCTAAATATCCTTGGATTTTAACCCAAAACTACGTCGTAAGGTCCACGATTGGGAATTCGAGTTATTGGAAGAGAAGCGCGGAGGCCTCCAGCAGTAGATCAGCAGCACACATATAGAGTAAATTTACTAGGCACAAATAGACAGTAAATTTTAGACTAAAAATAGAAACATTTCGAAAAAATGGTTTTCTCCCAGGCTGCGGAATATATATTTTTAGGAAGTGATTATCAGAGTCTCAATCCTTCGTGTATTGATGTCATGTCATCAGCCTAAATATATCCAATGCTGGACGTAGGTCTACTTATTTTGAAGGGTTTGCCATGTTATACTGCCTCTCATTACTTAGTCCGTTTTCTTAGTCACCTCTTACGATAATATCCATGAAGGTAGGTCTTATTCTAAGCCGAAATTTGTTTATGACTGAGACGGGGCTTAGTTTGTATTTATAAAAAACAAGTATATTTGTATTATATCAGCTATCTAGTTTCCATAGTACAAGCTTTACTTAGTTTGGGGCTAGAGGGCAAATATGGTTCCCAAGAAACCCGTACGTATCTGTGAGTTTCAGATATACCTAATTTACTACGTATCCTCAAAGGACTGAAACGAAGGTTTACGAGTATTGCACCGGGCTGAAATCAATTTCGTTAAGCCTGTCATATTTGGAGCTCCGTTACGAAAAGGCAAGAGACCAACCTTTTTATATAAATACGTACATACCTCATTTAAATAATAGTTACGTTATCTTACTACGTCAGACCTTTGTAATAAACTATGACAATCATCAAATAATTATGTGTGTCTAAGATAATGATATTTAACATCATTTCAAAGTGTTTGTTCTCAACTAATTTGGGAAGATTTACTAGGTACGTAGAGCTATTAAATATTCTGTGATTATTATAAACAGGGGGATTAATTTTACAGTTGTTACGTAAATTGTAGTTCTCTTTCAAACCTAGTGACGGAACAGGCAGATGGTTCACCTATGACATTGGACTGTGTCCATCACGCTGAGTCGGTGAATGACAAAAACTAAAAATCGTTCTTCCGGAAACATGTGGGAAACCTTTGTCTAGCAGCGGACTATACAGACTTCAGATTTCTCTCTCTCTCCCTTCACCGTCTGATAATGATGATAAAGGCAGTTGTAGTACCACTGTAAAATTTATTTTCATCCGCAGGTAAAAGTTGATTGAAACCTGATATTATTGTTGTTTGACGAGGCTGAAGAATTTACTTTAGGGATTTATTTATGATATCATGGAGACCTTACAGAAATCATAATTAAAATTATACTTGGCATGTATTGTACGAGTAAAAGCTTTACTAAAATGTATATAGAATTATAAAGCAAAAGCGTGCCTGTTTGTTACGTTTTCCCGGACTGAAACGATCATGCAACTGTGCCGAAATACCAGGAAACAATCAAACTCAAAAATCATGGTAAATATTCCGCTTTGATCCAATTTTGGAGATGGACTTAAGATACTTTTGATTTCGCCATCATCATCATCAACAGCCTATAGAAGGCCACTGTCGACCAAAGGCCCCTATACGACTTTCCGTGGTCAATGTCAACGGTCTATCGTTCTTTACTTTTATTTTACAATGCTTTTAGATAGTTTTCTAAACCATTAAAAACTACGTCATCCCTTGTTCTCATAGTTTGCCGAAACTTTTGGATTATTTTAGTTTTACTTAGTACCTAACCCGTATGAAAGTCATAACTTTTGTAAATCCGGGGTTTATCATATAGTAACTATAATAAATCAACCGTTCTCTTCTCGAAAAGGAAGCAGCTTAGTAGTTCAGTTTAAACACAGTCTTGGGCGCTCAAAGGGTATCCTATCCTTTTACAACTCCAGTGGCTTACTAAGTCTCAGACGCCTGAAGGTGCAAAGTCGCACATTAGAGGCTTTAGAAACGTTAGTTTATACGGTGGCAGTGACTGGACTAGACAAAGTGTATAAATTGTCAGGCTCAGACTAGGTTTGCTTAGTCTATACACAGATGGGATATACAGAAGAATGAAGATGGAAGAATACAGTTTACCTACTGGCAATTTTCGTCACAACAGTATTCGTCTATTTGCTCATCACTTGACTGGAGAAGCTAATAAAAAAGTTAAAATTTATAAAAAATAAAAAGTTGTTTATTTCAGGTACAGATAGTTACACGAAAAAATTATGTACTAATGGATCACAAAAATATAGGCTTAGACAATGTTTTTCTTTTTGGCTGAATTGTTTTAAAGCGATGCTATTTCTGTATTTATTTGCTCATAAACTACTTTTTTTTAAATGTACTCAATGTTTTATTGTTGACAATAATAAAACATTAAAGTTTATGTTGTTAATTGCGATAGCTTATGTAAATTTGAATAGCTTATGCTAATTGCTTTGACATGATGTCTGTTGGCGATAGACTCCTACGCAGATCTTGTGTTAGGTGCGAGGGAGGCTGAAGACGCGCTGTACCATTCATAAGTTGAGGTAAAAATAGTGAAATGAAAAGAACGGTACAGCGCTACTTCCGTCTCCCTCCCTTGTAGGTTGTAAAGTTAATGATATCAAAATAAAATGTTTTGTTGAATATCATTTAAAATAATAATGGGGGCAACGCCCGTAAGATATGTAAAGATAGTCATATAAATCTATTTTTAAGATTAGTTAAGAAACACTTGTTGAATTGAGAGATTAAAAAGTTATGACCAAAAATATAAGATAAAAATATGAATAGGTAGAAAATAAGGTAAACAATTGTTAATTACTAAGTTAAATAAAGGCTGAGAGCCCTTGGGTAGGGGGGAAATGACAGGGGGCATGGGGGCCCGTCATTTGTTGTACTTAGCTATAAGATTTGGTAATTAATAAAAAGGATAAACCGGTAAAAGGGGGTAAAACCATAGCAAAAGGTCAAAGGTAAACGCGGGTCAAAGGTAGCGGTCTCTTGAAGGTAACGCCGCGAGGTAGGAGAGCCACCCTTTGACCCGTGGTACGGTATGTATGGTGAGCTGATGGAGACTAGAAGAAGTACCAAGAAAAGAAGTCTTATGAGAAGTAGTCTGAGGGGCAGTCATACATACCAGGCCAACGGATACGCTGCAGGTTCGGTCAACCCCCTCGCACCGGTTTATCATACATCACGAGCAAGTGTGTTGTCATTTAGCAAGCAGTGGGTAACTAGAGGTCATCTACCTCGCGCCCACCCCCCGGTATTGACGGACGGTACGCTGGACCAGCATCACCTCCGCTTGACGGACGCCGGCCTAGACCTTGAGCGGCGTCAGCTGCTCGGTCTCGTCTGCCAAGCGGAGAGACGCTCGGCACCGCCCTGCAGGGCGTGTGTAGAGCGTGCGGGGGTCAACGACCCGCTACATATGGTCCTTCGAGCCGGATCTAGCGTAAACCGTAACCATCATCCCGGGGGGGCAGCTGCCTCTGCTTGTATTTTCGGTGCAAGGGCGTCTGGCGACCGTAACCAGAAGTCAGCTATCCGTGGGGGCCAGTTCCCGATCGCTGACGGTGAGCCTGGTACTGCGGCCTTGTTGAAGGGCCGTGTATCCAGTGAAGCAGACGACCGCACGACAGCATGCCTATCACCCGTAGCCAGGCCGGCGACCGCCGCAGGCAGAGCACGGATAAGGAACGGTTCCCGGAGGCGATGGACGCCTCAGGGACATCAGGGACATCAGGGATATCTGGGACGACAGTGGCGTCTACAGCCACGACGTCCACAATCGGCACATCAGGTACCACGGGTACAATGCTAGAGGCCACGACCGTGGCCACGAGCGTGCCGAGGGATTCGACTACGAACACTACGAACAAAGCTCAGGCAGGTAAGAGCACCCGTCCCAACTCAGTCTCACCCTCGCAGACCAAGGACAAGGCGAGGAAACGGCGTGAGACAGAGCTGCGCGTCGAGATCAGTCGACGCGCACTGCAGGAAGCCCAGGCTGCCGCCTCATTAGCGAGGGCGGAGATGGAGCTTCTTAGGTTAGACGAGGAGGAGGACGAGGTGGAGGCAGATTCTGCCGACGAGGAGCCTGAGGACAGAGCAGAGGAGGTCCAGAACTGGGTCGAACATACGGTAAGCAGGATGTCTGGTGGAGGGCATCAAGGTGAAGGAGGGACGTCCGCGGAGGGGCGACCAGGTGGGGCCTTAAAAAGTCCCATGAAACTCCAAGATCCAGCTGCAGCCGTTGTGAAACCAGAGGACACGGCTCAAGGTGAGAAAGTCAGAGGGGTGGGAGCGTTAGCGCGAGCAATCGTGAGTGCTGTCAGCGCCGCTCCAAAGACGGGATACGCGCATCAGCCTGCATACATGCACGAGCTCCCCGTCTTCGATGGTAGCCTCGGAGAATGGCTGGCTTTCAAGACTGTGTTTGAGGATACAGCATCGCTCTTCAGCGCCGTACAGAACATGGCGCGGCTAAGGAAGGCGATAAAAGGTACGGCGAGGGAAACGGTAAGGAGCATTTTATACTCTGAATGTTCACCAGAAGAAGTGTTAGAGTCCCTACGCCGCAGGTTTGGCAGACCTGACGCCCTGGTCTTGGCAGAACTAGAGAAGGTAAAGAACCTGCCAAGGACGACAGAGAACGCTCGCGACGTGTGTGCATTCGCCAGCACAATCAACAACACAGTCGCGACCATCAAGGGGCTTAAGAAGCCGCAATATTTGAACTCTCCAGAGATGTTAAAGGTAATAATAGAGAAGTTACCTACGGTGCTCAAGTACAGGTGGTACGACTTCGCAGCCGAGCATGAGGATCCTGATCTGTCACTGATGGCGCTGTTCCTGAACCGAGAAGCGGAACGGTGCGGACCGTATGCCGCACAAGAGACTACGGTACAAAGAAAGGTCGGTACACAGCGTCAATCTACGCACGCAGCGTCAGAAGCACAGGATACGCAGAAGGCGTGTCCGCACTGCGAAGGAAGTCATGAGCTAGAGGAATGCAGGAAATTTCTACAGATAGCAGTGACGGACAGGTGGGCTGTAGTAAGGAAGTCAGGATACTGTTTCAAGTGCCTTAGAAGTAGGCATCGGAAAGAAACGTGCAAGAGACCACCGTGTAAGCACTGTCGACGCTGGCATCACCATCTACTGCATGAAGAGCGCCCGCCTCAGGTAACGAAGGATCAGGAGAGTTCCGCTACGAAGGAAGTAACCAATAACGTTCATCTCACCAGAGATCAGGTGAACGCTACGAAGGACGCGAGAGCGTATTTGAAGATGGTGCCCGTAGAGGTATACGGGCCACAAGGGAAGGTCCAGATCTTGGCCTTGCTGGACGAAGGGTCTACGGTAACCCTGCTGGACTCTGCGGTAGCGAACGAAATAGGACTTAACGGACCTGAACAAGCTCTCTCTCTAGAGACTGTAGGAGGAAGAGTCATCACAAAGGAGGACTCCATGAGGGTGGATGTAAGTCTTAAGGGTCTTCACTCTAACCAGAGGAAGATGATCAGGGGAGCACGGACGATAGACAAGTTGAAGCTATCACCCCAGGCTATCGACAGAGCCAGGCTAGAAGAATGTACCCATTTGAAGAAGCTAGCGGATAAGCTTCACTACGACAGAGAGGCGCCGAAATTACTCATCGGCCAGGACAATTGGGAGCTCATCGTGTCTCGTGTACATAGAAAAGGTAAGCGCGGTCAGCCGGCTGCGTCCCTTACGCACTTAGGATGGGTGCTGCACGGGATGGACGGGGGAGCAGCCCGGAGAGTGAACCGCCTTACTTGCGCTCACGTCTCCACGAGGGATGACCTGGACGAGCTGATGAAGAGGCATTTCGAGATAGAGTCGTTAGGGGTACAACCACGTCGGCCTAGTACGGACGCAGACGAACGCGCCCTACTGTTGATGAAGAGGACCACTCGAAGAATAGACGATGGACGCTTCGAAACAGGTATGCTCTGGAAAACTGAAGAAGAAACGATGCCAGACAATTATGAGTCGGCATGGAGTAGGCTACGTAACATCGAAAGGAAGCTGGATAAGGATCCAGACCTGAAGACGGAATACAAGCGGCAGATCGACAACCTTCTCACTAGTAAGTACGCCGAGGAAGTCCGCCATGAATCCGCGTCGTTAAGGAAGTGGTATCTTCCGCACTTCGCCGTCACTCATCCAACCAAAAAGAAAAAGAGGTTAGTTTTTGACGCCGCAGCGAAGCATCAAGGTAAAAGCCTAAACGACGCACTCTTATCGGGGCCGGACCTTTTACAATCGCTATTTGGAGTGTTGTTGCGATTCAGAGAGAAGCCAGTGGCCGTCGTCTCGGACATCCAAGAGATGTTCCTTCAGGTAAAGATAAGGGAGGAGGATCGAGATAGTCTACGGTTCTTGTGGCGAGGAGACAGACGAACGGGGACGCCGAAGGAGTATCGGATGACTTCTGTCATCTTCGGCGCGGCTTGTTCTCCTAGCTTAGCTATCTACGTCAAGAACCTGAACGCGGAGGAAGTCCAGAGCCAGTACCCGGAAGCAGTGGAGGCGGTGGTAAGGAACCACTACATGGATGACTACCTGCACTGCTTCAGTACAGAGGAAGAAGCGCTTCGAGTGGCAAGACAAGTGGACTCCATTCACCAAAGAGCCGGGTTCCGGCTGCGGGGATGGGCGTCAAACAAGGAGCGGGTCCTGAAAGGACTCACAGATAAGGTAAATGCTGAGGTCGAATTAGGGTCCAAGGAGGAGAAGACACTTGGACTACGATGGTTCACAACCGAGGATGAGATCGGGTTCCGTACGAGCTTGCGGAACGTCTCCGACGTCGTCAGCCAAGGGAGAACGCCCACCAAACGTCAAGTAACGAGCGCAGTGATGAGCACTTTCGACCCCCTGGGTTTAGCTTCGCCTGTGCTAATCCAGGGGAAAAAGTTGCTACAGGACATCTGGAGAAGCGGCGTTGGCTGGGACGACAAGGTAACGGAGACTGATGAAACGGCCTGGAGAGCGTATCTGAGAGATCTGCACATCTTAGACGACATGAGGGTTCCAAGGTGTATATCGCATCGTCGCGCCGAAGGAGAAATTCACGTCTTCACCGACGCAAGCGAGTCTGCCTACGCGTGCGCAGTATATTGGAGGCAGCAAAACCAAGGTGGGTACACCGTCACTCTGCTGGCTGGGAAGGCGAGAGTGACCCCGTTGAAGCCGGTGTCCATCCCACGTCTGGAACTGCAAGCGGCGCTGTTAGGAGCCAGACTAGCGCATTCCGTCGAGGAAGAGATGAACGTGAAAGCGACGAGAAAGATCTACTGGACGGACTCGAGCACGGTATTATCATGGATCAGAGCAGACCCTAGAACGTTTAAGCCTTTCGTCGCACATCGGTTGGCGGAAATAGAGGATACGACACGACCTCAGCAGTGGCGCTGGGTTCCTACTGCACAGAACCCAGCAGACGATGCCACAAGAGAGATTCCCAGGGACTTTGGTAAGAACCATCGATGGTATAAGGGACCAGAGTTCCTCGAGGGGGAAGAGGAAGGGTGGCCAGAGGACCGCACCTTCAAAAAGAAGTCGACCGGGGAAGAAAAGGAAGAACAAACGGTCGCCGCAACTCGAGTTCACGAGTACGAAGCCGTAACCCCTGATCCAGAGAGGTTTTCAAAGTGGACGAGACTATTACGAGCGATGGCGAGGGTTCTTCAATTCATCGACTTATGTAGAAAGAAAGATACGGTAAGTGCGGTCAAGGACGGAGATCCCACGTGGCGGAAGACCACGAGAGGCAGAGGGAGAGTCAGCGCACTACCTACCGTAATGAAGAAAAGGGCTCCAGTGACGTTAGTGCCTGTAGAGGGCAATCATCTGGAGAGAGCCGAGCGAGTGCTTCTACAACGAAGTCAGGAAGAGAGTCGCTTCGAGGAGAATAAGAAGCTGCGTAAGTTGGATACCACCAACGAGGACGGACTCATCCGTTTACGGGGGAGAATAGACGCAGCAGAGGTAACACTCGACGAGAAGCGACCCGTGGTCCTGGACAGCAAGGAAAAGGTAACGAAACTCCTCATAGCACACTACCACGAGAGATTCCACCACGGCAACCACGCAACTGTCGTGAACGAGATCAGACAACGATATTGGATCCTGGGCTTGAGATCAGCGGTGAGATCAATCTGCTACAAGTGCCAATGGTGCAGGGTTTACAGAGGAACACCTCAGCGTCTACCGATAGGAGACCTACCGAAAGAGCGCCTGCGAAGTGGAGAAGCGCCATTCACCTACGCTGCGGTGGATTACTTCGGGCCGATGACAGTAACGGTAGGACGGAGACACGAGAAGAGGTGGGGAGCTCTGTTCACGTGCTTGACTACTAGAGCCGTGCACTTAGAGCTCGCAGCGTCGCTATCAGCCGATTCCATGATCCTGGCCCTCAGACGAATGGCGGCGCGAAGAGGACAACCCAAGACTATCTTCAGCGACAACGGCACCAATTTCGTGGGAGCAAACAGAGAGCTCAAAGACGCACTTCAGCAGCTAGACAAAGGGGAATGCACTGCAAGGGCTGAAGAAGCAGGAATCCGGTGGAAGTTCATCGCCCCAGGGGCTCCTAATATGGGCGGAGCATGGGAGCGATTGGTAAAGTCAGTGAAAGTTGCTCTGGCGGTAACATTGAAGGAGAGACACCCCAGAGAAGAGGTATTACATACGTTACTTTTAGAAGCGGAGCACATCGTGAACTCAAGGCCGCTCACTACGACAGAGGACAGCGATGAAGGGGGCCTCACGCCCAATCACTTCCTCATAGGGAAGTCCTGCGGCGCCCCCAGGCTGGGGGCATTCACCGAAGAGGACAACAACGAGCGACGGTCGTGGCGGACGGCGCAGAGGCTGGCCGATCACTTTTGGGCCAGATGGGTGCGGGAGTACCTACCCACTCTCGTACCAAGAAGAAGCAACGGTCCTACCTCAGAACGGGACTTGCAGTGTGGGGACACTGTCCTTATCGTGGACTCCACACTGCCACGCAACATGTGGCCTCGTGGTGTCGTGGCCCGTACCTACCCAGGGCCCGACAATCGCACGAGGGTCATCGACGTGCGCACCTCGCATGGGGTACTCAAACGCCCATGCTCCAAGGCGGTACTCCTGGTCCCGAAAGACAACACTCAAGTCTGAGGGGCCAGTGAGTCGGCGGTCATCGGTCGTCGTGTCTCCGAGCTAGGACTCATCGGTCGTCGTGTCGCCGAGCTAGGACTCATCGGTCGTCGTGACAGCGAGATGGCTGGGAACCGAGAGCTACCGAGCGGCGAGACTTCAAGCTACGGCTCCGGAGGCGGCGCCAATTCAGGGTCGGTGCGATGCACGAGGGGGAGGATGTTGGCGATAGACTCCTACGCAGATCTTGTGTTAGGTGCGAGGGAGGCTGAAGACGCGCTGTACCATTCATAAGTTGAGGTAAAAATAGTGAAATGAAAAGAACGGTACAGCGCTACTTCCGTCTCCCTCCCTTGTAGGTTGTAAAGTTAATGATATCAAAATAAAATGTTTTGTTGAATATCATTTAAAATAATAATGGGGGCAACGCCCGTAAGATATGTAAAGATAGTCATATAAATCTATTTTTAAGATTAGTTAAGAAACACTTGTTGAATTGAGAGATTAAAAAGTTATGACCAAAAATATAAGATAAAAATATGAATAGGTAGAAAATAAGGTAAACAATTGTTAATTACTAAGTTAAATAAAGGCTGAGAGCCCTTGGGTAGGGGGGAAATGACAGGGGGCATGGGGGCCCGTCATTTGTTGTACTTAGCTATAAGATTTGGTAATTAATAAAAAGGATAAACCGGTAAAAGGGGGTAAAACCATAGCAAAAGGTCAAAGGTAAACGCGGGTCAAAGGTAGCGGTCTCTTGAAGGTAACGCCGCGAGGTAGGAGAGCCACCCTTTGACCCGTGGTACGGTATGTATGGTGAGCTGATGGAGACTAGAAGAAGTACCAAGAAAAGAAGTCTTATGAGAAGTAGTCTGAGGGGCAGTCATACATACCAGGCCAACGGATACGCTGCAGGTTCGGTCAACCCCCTCGCACCGGTTTATCATACATCACGAGCAAGTGTGTTGTCATTTAGCAAGCAGTGGGTAACTAGAGGTCATCTACCTCGCGCCCACCCCCCGGTATTGACGGACGGTACGCTGGACCAGCATCACCTCCGCTTGACGGACGCCGGCCTAGACCTTGAGCGGCGTCAGCTGCTCGGTCTCGTCTGCCAAGCGGAGAGACGCTCGGCACCGCCCTGCAGGGCGTGTGTAGAGCGTGCGGGGGTCAACGACCCGCTACAATGTCCATACATTTTGGACTTTTCTACTGACAATATCATTAGTAGAATGTTAGGTACTTGTCTACCAGTCTCACTGTTAGCGAACTTGAAATCAGAGAGGCACGGTTATTGACTTTAGAAAAAGATTATATACGACCACAGTTACTCGACTCAGTAATCTTCATTTTCAAGGCTAGTCACTGGGTATGTGAAGTCTACACTACAGCAGACGGGGTCTACCAAACAAGTCAGTTCGCTATTAATACTAGTCTTACTATTTCTGTAGGTCGCTTAGTTGTGAAAGCCACTGGATTTCAAAAATAGCTGGAGTCAGACACCGGTAGACATGGATAACGGCGAATATTTATTGTCATAGTTCATGTACGACCGATGTGGCGCGGCGGGCGATTGTCCGCCTGCGACGCAGAAGGTTGCAGGTTCGATTCCCGCCTTGGGATAAATGTTTGTACGATCTGCAAATATTTATTCCGGGTGTTCTGGGTATTTTCTATGTATAATAAAAAATATCTATGTATGTAATATAGTATTGTATTAAGTATATCAATCATCTAGTACCCATAACACAAGCTTTGCTTAGCTTGGGGCTAGATGATGCTGTGTGGATTGTCCAGCAAAAAAAAAAGAAAAAAAATGTATGTTTTATAAACCATCCCTATAGCAAGTTAGCACTGGATTACTGTACTGCAACGATACTGTCATCGCTTAAAGACGGGCTTAGGCTGAGCATCACATGACACTGACAGCTCAGGCCAAGAAGCATTTACGAGTCTACTGCCTACTTAGATGGGTACGTTTTAATAGCACTGAGTTTATGATCACTCCTTGTGTTTTGTTTACAGTGAGATAGTATTGTCAAGTCATGATATTTACATAGTTAACCAGTGAATGATTTATCTTATGAAATAACTCGTATTGTTTGTTTATAACAAACCAAGTTTAATATTGGAAGTTACACAACAACAAAACAACAAGATTACATTACATTTCCCCCTGACTACATGCCATGCAATAATTACCGTTGAGGAAAATTACGTTCTAGGTAATGGACATTTATAAAAAAAAGTTCTAAAATTCAGGTTTAAGACATTTATTTCTCTAAGAAGAATACAATTCACTTAATTAAGAGAAAAACAATAGTGACTTAGATGTAAATTATACAGTAGTGTGAGTAGGTACTGAGTGTCAGAAGGACTTAGCTACTCTCTTAAAATCTACTCTCTAGCTTAAAATTATCGATCAGAATGAAATATAAGTTAAAATCATGCAAAAAAAAGAGGGTACAAATAAAAGTATTTGGTGTTAGCGACGACAATGTAAACAATGGGATAGAGCATCAATTACGTATGGAGGTATGGTTGCTATCTTATTGACATAGCAACAGCGAGCTGGTCTGGTTAGCGATTAGCTATTAACGTTATACTAAGATAGGTTTTAATTAGGTGCTAGAATTTAGTGTTTAGTAAGTATGTGATGTTTCACCGTTTTTTTGAACAGTAGTGTAGATTGTATCTCTTTTATATCTGACGGTAATTTGTTATATAGTTGTGCCCCTTCATACGTAATATTTTTTAAACCGTAATTAGTACGCGGCCTATTTAAGCATATATTGTCGGCGCGCCGCATTAGTCGTTTCTGAACTTGAGACTTTTTGGTAAATGTAATTTGTGTAAGTATATCTTTGTTTAAAATTTTTCTTATTACTAGGTAAGTTTTATATTTATACAACTGTGACAAGTTCATTAATTTAGTTTTTTTATATACAGTTGCAGTTGGGGTTAAATAGTTTAGGTGAAATAGCAGTTTTATAATTTTGTTTTGAGTAATTTGTAAATGTGATAGGTTTGTTTTGGCGGCTGAACCCCATATCTCAATAAGATAGTCTAGGTGGGATTTGACTAACGAGTTATAAATAAGATAGCGAACGGAATTGGGAAAACAACGAACAGATCCACGAAGGGCACCCATAAGGGCGGATAGCTTAGACCGCACTTTACGTATGTGCGGCTTCCATGTAAGGTTACTATCAAGAACAAGGCCTAGATATTTTTCAGATTCTACTTTCTTTAGAATTTCTTTATTAATAAGCAAGGGTTGATCATGTTTTATCTCTTTGTTTTTCGCACTGAAAATCATATAGTTTGTTTTAGCCGTATTTATTGTTAACAAATTGCACTGAAACCACGCATGCAAAACATTTAGGTCATTTTGAGCTTGCTCGAATATAGTTTTTATTTCATTGCCAAAGTAAAAAAGACATGTGTCATCGGCATACAATGTCACATCACCGACTAATCCCAGCTTCGCGATGTTGTTTATGTAAATAAGAAACAGCAGTGGTCCTAGTATAGAACCCTGCGGCACCCCGAAAGTGATTAACTCTGGGGAGCTTTGGGCATTACCAATTTTAACAATCTGACATCTATTAGCGAGATATGACTGAAGCATACTGTATGCCATTCCCTCAATTCCTATAGCATGGAGCTTATGAAGTAGCAGTTTGTGACTTATTGTGTCGAAAGCTTTCTTCAAATCTATAAAGATACCAAGAGCTATATGCTTTCGATCAATTTTGTTTTTAAGGTTAGTAACAAGGTCTATGCAAGCAGAAAGTGTATTTGACTTGCTACGAAATCCATATTGTTTGCTGTATAAGAAATCAATAGATTTTAAGTAAACATCCAAGCGCCTATAAATAACTTTTTCTAGAATCTTAGATATTACAGGAAGCACCGAAATTGGTCGGTAGTTTCCTGCGTCAGTTTTGTTGCCAGATTTGTGCACTGGAGTCACTTTTGCTGTTTTCAGAGTATCGGGGAAATATCCACATTTCAAGCAATAGTTGAGTGATGCGGTTAAATTCTCAAGTATCACATTTTTAACAGATTTAATAGCTTTACAGGAAACTCCATCCAACCCAGTGCTCGTATTTGGGTTTAAGCTATCAATAATTTTACTGACTTCTTTAGCTGTGACAGGTTCAAAAGATGTTAGTTTGACTTTTTGTAACTCAAGCACACTACTAGACATTTCAGAAGCACTGTCGTTATGGTATATTTTTGGTATTTTATTAGCTAAAACTGATCCTATACTTGCAAAATAAGAGTTAAAATGACTACAAATTTCAGTAATTTCAGTGATGGAGCCTGATTCTGTATTGAGTTTCGATGGAGCAGTTGCAGATTTCGTTTTGTTCGTACTAAGAGAGTGTATAAGTTTCCACATCTTGAGAGGTTTCTTCTCACAGTCTTTAAAGACTCTGTAGTAATATTGGCTCTTTGTGTCCTGGATCATTTCGTGAACCTGGCTTTTTACAGCTACAAACTCTTTTTTAGTGTCTTCTTTTGCAGATGCTCTCAAGTGTGCACTCCACAGCTCATTTCGTTTATCTATAGCAGCAATAATGTCTTTGCTGATCCATTCCGTTCTCGGTGTATTTAAAATTTTAGTTTTTATTATTTTACTTTTTTTGAGTGCTTCGATCAATTTCGATTCAAAACAATCATAACTATCATCATTTGTGTTATGCGAGAAATTTTCTTCGGCTACTCTGTATAGCGTGTCATAATTAACTGCCGTATATTCAGACCTAGTTTTTTTCTCGGGCTTATATTTGTGTATTTCCAGGTAAATTTGTTTGTGATCAGACATAGCTGATTCAACCACAGTTAGATCATACGTATTATTTTTTAGGTTAGAGCAGACATGGTCAAGAATAGCTTGCGTGCTTGCTGTTTGTCGTGTGCAGTATTGAGGGTCAATTTTGTTGAGGATCGTAAACCCATTCTCTTTCAACATTATCGTGTAGTGTTTGACTGGGATCTTTGCTTCTAGTAGGTTGTAATTATAGTCACCAAATACAATCGCTCTCTTTCGTTTGAGTAATTGTTGTGTGTAGATTTCAAGAAAGTTAGCGTCGTTCGTTCTTCCTGGCTTGTAAACAGCACCAACATCTACAGAAAATTTGTTCAGGTGAACCCATAAGTAGTGGTTGTCGTTTTCGCATAACTCTTCGACAAAATTATGTTTGAGGTTGTTTAGCACATATATAGATACTCCTCCGCCTCTTTTCCTATTTTCGTATCGATAATTGTAGTAATGGGCGTAACCAGGTAATGTTAGGCTCTCCGCTTCAGAATCAGATTTTATCCATGTCTCAGATAATACAATTACGTGCACTGCATTAGTTACAGAATTTATGATGGCCTTAAGTTCGTCTATCTTCCCCACTTTTACAATGCTACGTACATTGGCGTAAAATAATTTGAGAGATTTAGGATTTTGAGTAACGTTTGTAAAAGTATTCGCTAGTCTATGTGTGATGTTGCCGCACTCTAAGACACTATCGTTTCCACTCATTAGTTTTTTGGCTGATTTTGTACAATTTTAGGAGTGCCTTTGATGTATTTGATTGTAAGGTCATTTTCTCCTTCATCCGTCCGGCGTTTTAACTCCTCTCGTAAATTTTGAATCTGTTTCTTTTGACTCGGCGTTTGATCGTAATAAATCTTGATTCCCTTTCCTTCGCTGTCTATTTTTGACTTACAACGTAGAATGGCTTGAGCAGTATCTGCTGTAGCAAAGCATGCTTTAATAAGTCGAGTTTTATTGCTGCTGTGTTGACCAAGCCGAATAATTTTGCTCGGCTCGCTACAGGCAGGTACAGCTAAGTTTATTATTTTAATCACCTCATCTTTATCATGGTTAAGCCTCTCTATTGGGTCGTGACTATTAATTTCAGCAATTCCACTTAAAACAATGTTTTTTTCCCTTTGGGAGCGATCGTAAATCTCCGAAATTAGATCATCATTTAAAGCAGATGTTGAACACTGGGCTTGAGACTGAGATGAAGCAGCATTTTTAAGGGTTCCAACATCGTTCTTGAGATGTTCAACTTTTTTCTCTAAATCAGTTTTATGAATAGCAATATTTTCAAGTTCGAGCTTCATTTTCATTTGTTCTGCTACAAGATGGTCTGTAGTAGTTTTAATTTGTGTTATCTGAGCTGTCATCAAGGATACTTCTTGAGTTATCTTATCCAGTTTTTCTGTCTGGTCTTGTGCCATGCTAGTTAAAACTGACATAATCTTCTTTTCAAAGGCATCAAATTTAGCACAAAAGTCATCTTCCGGTTGCTTTCTTTTCTTTCGCAAGGTGGTTAGTTGGTTATCCATACTGGAAATTTCTGACCTCCTTAAGTCTGGTTCACTACGGGTTGGTTCATAGTCATTGCTATCATCATATGTAATTGATCGCTTTGGTGAGCGTTGCACGGACATAGCAGGTTATTGTTGCTATAGTGCCTATGCGATGAAGAGCGAGACGAATTATTGAAATTTCGCAGCCCGTCCTGTTTACCCGAGGGGGTGAAGAGGGAGATCACTTCAACGTTGTCGCGTTAATTCAAGTGATTAAAGGCTTTTGTCACACTGCAACAACAATCTAAACACTTGCTTTCACTGTTAACTTTTAAGTATAGTTTACTTTGATCGGTTAAATGATTTTTGTAAAATAAATTGCCAGCACGTCCGTTCCGTACACTCGCCTACTCACACTCACAAAATTGAGCTAGTTATTAAATAATAATCAAATCACAACCACCCTTTCAGGGCTAAAAGCAAACGCCTACATTATCCGCATAACCAAACCGCATACTGAACGAAGATCGGACGACGGCGCAATGGTCTGAATTGTTATTTGCTTTATCGTATTTATGAATGCGATCGCCCACGAAGAGCCGGATTGGAATTAGAAGCTTAGGCTCAGCCTAGAGTTGCCTGCAGCTGCGCTCAATTGTCCACATCGCAGCCGTAAATGGATACCCAATAGAATGCTGTAAAAATTGATAGTATATAATGTACCTATTCGTTGCTAGTAAAGGAAAACATCGTGAGGAAACCTGAGGCTAAGTCTGCTCTGCACGTAATAAACATGCTTTTCATGTAGATTAGGGATATCGTATACTGAGGATGGCATAAATGATAGGCAAGCCTACTCTATCTAAAGCCCTGTCCCATCCAATGAAGCGTCCTGTAAAAAGGAATATAAGTAAAAAAAAAGTCCCTAATGCTGTATAAATCATCTACAATAGTTGCAAAGGCTGTTCACTTATTATTCTTTGCTAGGTATCAAATAAAAATTTGCAGTCCTTTTCGCATTAGATAATAATTATTTTTGTTCCTATACTGAAATAGGAATTTGTACCTACTTATATTTCAATTCGCACTAGTTACCTCCCATCTTATTTCATTCGTTCCTGCAGGCGTTGACACTAAATCATAAAAAACCGTGACGACTCTGTATATTTTTTACTCCGTCCCTAAACCAGATCTTTTGCGGGAAATACAAATTTGAGGTTCACAAATTAGGGCTATATATCACAGAGTATCAAATAAATTATTCAAGTAGCTGCCTACTGTTATGAGAACCTATCTCATGAATCTTCGGGAATAGACATGGTTCTTTTATTGTCAAAAAAAGGCGGCCGTCATTTCTCGTTCATAATAAAGCGGCAGGAAGTTGCAGGTTGCAGATAACAACGCAACGTAACGAAACGGTAAAATATTCAGAAATAACAAGTTTTACATAATTCAGTGCTGGGACCTCTATTTAGGGTTCTGTACCCAAAGGGTAAAACGGGACCCTATTAATAAGACTCCGCTGTCTGGCTGTCTGTCTGTCTGTCTGTCCGTCTGTCACCAGGCTGTATCTCATGAACCGTGATAGCTAGAGAGTATAAATTTTCACAGATAAGGTATTTCTGTTGCCGCTATAACAACAAATACAGAATAAAATAAATAATTAAGCGGCTCTCAAACAACAAACATGTTTTTTTTGTTGCCGTTTTTACTATAGATAATGGCACGGAACCCTTCGTGCGCGAGTCCGACTGGCTGGTGTTTTAAGTCGTGAGACTTGCATTGGAACTCCCATCTTTTCCGTGTTTCAACATAGTCTTGTAATCTAAAAACTAAGTAGGTACATTACAGATTTATTTATTAATAATAATAATTCACACAATACCCTCTAGCTCCAAACTAAGAAAAGCTTGTACTATATAATTTTGACAAATTACTAATAAAATGTTTATCTGTAAAAAAAAGTTTATCTGTCACTGATTGTCAAAAGAAGTGAGCTCTTATTTACCGAGACGAATTTTTTGTGCCGACCCTATATCTAGGGGTTTGACCGTTTGAACGAAGCATACAACAATGAATGCCACATTGGTATTTGTTTGATGTCAATCTTATGCACAGTCAATATGCGTATGTTAAATATTTTAATTCCAAGGCCAGCCGACCGAACCGAGCGAGGGTCTGCAACTCATTCAAGTTGTTGCTAAAATACGGCTGTAAAATGACGATCACTCTGTGTTATTAATATCTGTAACGTGAGACGAGATATTCTTGATGGCCTTAAAGTTTTGTGTCGAATGAGTCTCTATTATTATCTCTTACAAATATAAGAAATCAGGATTTAAGGTAGGTATAAATAATAAAAAAACTTCCAATATTTTTTCTTTCTGGATTTTTTTGTAGCAAAATCATTATAATTTCTTAAGAGTGAGTTAAAGCAATAATAATCCTATGATTATAATAATTTTCAAAGGAGACCAAAATATCCAAAATATCGATATCCCGTCATTCATGCAATTTGGAAGCAGAAATATCAAGCTCGGTGCCAAGGACTTATGCATGTATGGGTTAAACGTATGTTAGGGCAGATAGGTGTACCTATGTCCAGTTTGGACCAGAATATACCAGTGAAGTAAGACTTGACCTGAAGTCACTTTATCTACCTCAGACTATTTTGCTTACTTTTGTGACGCAGTAAGCCAAAGTGAGATCTACGGCAGAGTAACACGGCGCGGTACTTTTTCTACCATTATATTTTTTTGCGCGGTTTTTCGGCATTTGAAGGCTTAGAGCTCACGCAGGTCAGCATCTACACCTTGTCACTGCAGAGATACTTGCATAAAGCGGTTAGAGGTAATTTTAGTTGGTTGTCCCCATGCCCATGCCGCAAAAGGTATAAATATAAAATAAATAAATCAATTAAATAATGCTGGACAATCCACACAGCATCATCTAGCCTCAAGCTAAGCAGAGCTTGTGTTATGGGTACTAGATGACTGATATACTTAATACAACAATATTACATGCATAGATATTTTTTTTATACATAGAAAACACGCAGAACACCCGGAATAAATATTTGCAGATCGTACAAACATTTATCCCAAGGCGGGAATCGAACCCGCAACTTCCTGCGTCGCAGGCGGACACTCGCCAGCCGCGCCACATCGGCCGTCGATCAATTGAGTATAACTTAATAGAGTACATAGGAATAATCATTTTTGCCATTCAACTAGGGGCATCACATTAAGAAACATTGGCATTTTCCCTGTACCTTAACAATTTTAATCTGAAAATTATTCACACAATTTATTTTATCGCCATCACTTTAGTCAATGTGCTGATTTTATCAGCGCATTCTTTCGGGCATATTTTTGCGACAAAAGCGGCAATCTATCTTTTTAAGAGTCTCGTTTCCCTAAAACATTCAAATTGAGTATTTTGTTTGGAGTACAGTCAACATAAATCTTACCATCCCTTGCCGGCATTAGGTACAAAGATTACCCGACATAATAGTGGGTCCTTTCCGTTCAATTTCGCAAATCGTGTGTCGGCCGAACCCTCTGACGTATCGCGTTTCAGCGTCCCGAATCTAGTTTCTTGATGGCAAATTGAATTCTTTTGTAAACTGTCCCAACAATTTACATTGATATAGGGCGCCAATGCTTTGGATTTGGTATGTGTAATTTTACACGTACTTTATGTTAACAAGGCCTCTTTTATTTGTATAATAAACTTACAAATACGGTCGCAACTTCATCCGAGTAAAGTTATTGCCATACAAACATTAACCCCCATTGTACCCGTTAAAAGATTGATCTGCAAAAATTCCTTTCTTACTACTTCTACGCATCAAGACGAATATAAACTGAAAATTTCAAGTCTCTTCGACCAGTGGTTTAGGCTGTGCGTTGTCTATTTGTCAGTCAGTCAGAACAAAAAATCTTATCATAGATGGATGTCTAGTTCCGGTTTTTGCGATAATTTCATCAAAATCTTCTAAACTCCAGAATATAATTTTAATAAATACATAATCTAAAAAGAAGGTAAGTCTTTTATCAAGACAAAATTATCTTTAAGCGCGATCAAGTTTTCTGACAGAGGTATCATATTTTACATAGAAGTGTCAAAACAACTATCAATAATTTTTGTTTGTCACGTACCGATCACCTTCAAGGCTAAATCAAAGCAAGTTATAACTTTATGGTGATAAAACCTGATAAAACTGTCGCTCACTCTGGGAATATAGAGTACATATTGGGAAGCAGTCTATGGAGAGCGTTGTGTTAGGAGTTTTGATAGATATTTGTTTTGATGTTATGTATAATTTATCTTCCATACTAATTAAAAGATCATTGTGTCTGACTAACTGATTGACATATAGACAGCGTACAGCCTAAAACGCTGGTCGTACAGACTTGAAATTACATCCTCTAGATTTAATAGAACCATGTAGTCCGCTTCTCACGTAATGCATCGTCACACTGTTTATAGCATTTATCTTTTCAGTATATTTTCTTAGTCTTGGGGCGTAGAGTACAAAGAAAGGAATGCTCAAAATTTAATCCCTAAATGGGTACAGCGGGGGTGAAATTTGTATAAAAATAACTTCATGCGGGCGAAGTTGCGAGCGTTTTTGAAGAAGACTGGTTTATTATATACATAATATGAATTTACAAAATAAAGAACATTCTATCAGCAATCTGGTTCAAATAGTACAAAAAATATTCTGTTAAAATATAAATATATAGTTATATATGTGAATGCATGAGTACCTACCTACCTACCATTATTTAAAAGGATCATGACCACTAACCAACCAATGGTATACATACCATATAAAACACATCCACGCCATTACACCTAAACCGGCTGCGCCAAACAGGTTGAAGATAATTATTGATCAAGATGCAGAGTGTAAGACACACAGTGTACAGAGTTATACAATTGAAATAAATATTATGTTTTTGTAACTGGTTGCTGACAAATAATAATGACAATAAATAAATACTTTATTATGGACAAAACCTAGCAATTAAGTTACTTATGTACTAATATATGCATAAAAAAATCATTGTCCTATAATGGGCGGTCTTATCGCTAGATTCATTATCTTTAAGACAACCGTTCCAACAGTTATGGAACAAGCAGATGGCCCAAAGCATTGTCTTGCAGATCATTTTGCAATGATCATTCATTAAGAACGTGCCCTAACATGCACTGCTCTGCGACCATCAACAGGCATACAGGTTTTAAGCCTACAGGTACATAACCTGTAATTTCACCAGCACATCCTTTAAACCGAAACACAGCAAGCTGCTTGGCGGCAAAAGTAGTAGTACTTCCCGAACGAGCCCTATACTAAGCTCTACTACTACTAAAACTTTGCCAATAATTTTCTTATAACTGCATATCGTGACATATCATATCAATCATGTATCTAAACAATAACTTTTCAATTATATTTTTATCATTTTTTATCTTCATGACTCGTCATGCACACTATGCTGTCGAATTCTGAAGTACTGTCAATACTCAAACGTACTGTTATCACATAGTTTAGATATTTACCTACATAGGTAGATACAGTCAACTGCACTAAAATGTATACAATTCGTAACTAGCGTTGCAAAAACCGTTTACACTACATGTGCACCACCGATTTTATGAATTTTTGAGTTTTTTTGATATGTAAAAGTTTATTGTAATGCTGTGATTATTATAGTGCTCTGACTGGACATAGTTGTTGTGTCAGTAAGTAGGAAGACCCCTGGATTGCTGAACCCTTCGTAGGGTTTAGCGTAGCAACATGGAGCCAGAATGAGGTTTCAAAAATACATAGGCACCTAGCAGATTTCATCAATCTTACTATGTTTTTTATACGCAATCTAGATTAGTAGTGGCTCATATTGTCAGAAAACAGAATTTACATTCATTGTTGGTGATTTATACTGCGTCAGGAGCAACTTTTAACTCATACCTACCCCTATTTACGGAACTCCTTTTTTTGTATCTGGATATACACTTGACTACACCCCCCTTAGATATCCTCAAAAAATCATGAGAAGAATCAAAGAACCCATATTTGTACTAAGAGATCTAAAGTGATATCAACCGTGCCTGAGATTAAAGTCGTAAAGTCAACTCTTTCTTGTTTTTTAGTGCCTGCTTACGGGTTCAAGCATTTGCCGCTTTGTCTGGTTTAAAGAAAAGATGATCATGAAACAGATAACCATTTATTCACAAATTAACATTACCTACAATAAATAAATAAAATAAAATAAAACAATTATTATTTAAAATTACAAGTATTACAAAATGTACATATTAAACAGTTGAATCCAACTGTTTAAAACTATCTACACTACACCGATTAGAAACGCCTAAATAAAAAATAAAACACTTAAGAAATCAAAAATAAACTGTACTAATTACAAACAAACATCAAACAAAAGTCAAGCAAAAACAAAAATGAATTGCATAAGAAAAAAAGAAGAAATTTATTATGAATTAAAACATTCAGTAGTCTTTTCATCCACTTTGCCTGCATAAATTACTACTACGTTTAGGGGCGATTCTTAGGCGGTAAACTCAAGTACTTGTCACGTTGTCATGCATGTAGCATAGCGCGAGACACACTGTGTATAGGAACGAATATAGCCTCAGGAGTTTGAAGTCAATATTTTTTAATATAAAAAAATTATATTAAATAGACCAGAGTAGTGTGAAGGTTCAGGACTGGATTGTTTTATTCATGCCCAAACGCTTAATACACTTACTACACTAAACATAAAGTGTATCATAGATTATTGTGTTGGGTTCTATCAAGAAGAAGGAATTTATAAAACACGACTGCTATGATGGAACCAACGAAAGGTCCAGCCCAGTATACCCAGTGGAACAGCCAAGCTCCATTCCATAGGGCAGGACCCAGCGCTCGAGCTGGATTCATACCAGCACCGGTAAGAGGACCTCCGGCAATAGATAACCCTGCAACCGTCAACCCAAACTTGATCGGTACAGATTCCTGTTTGTGTTGGTTAACCGGATCCCAAAGACCACAGCACACAAAAACAAGCGCCGCAGTCAACACAACCTCTACTCCAAACGATTGGAACTGACTAATTACGTGTTGTGGCAACAACACACAGACTCCGTCAACCGACATATCCATCGGAGAAAGGCCTACTAGAATTCCGTACCCGATGGAAGAGCCCAGACATTGCATGATGATGTAGATGACTCCCACTGCGATTGAAGTATTGCCCCATATCACCGCGGCCAGTGTCACCGCTGGGTTCATATGCGCTCCAGATATATGCCCAAATGTTTGTATATTAAGCAATACAGCAAATCCGAATCCAAACGGTCCATACAAGGGCGACTGTTCGGTTAATCCCTCGACCGGGATACATGACATACATCCAAATAGAACGAGTAGCGATGTAGATACCAACTCAGCCAATACAGCTTTCCATTGTGCGGAGCACCAAGCGACCAACGAGTTTGATTTCGATTTGCTTTCTGCTTCTTTGGTTTCTGTGACATTGACCACGGCCTGTGAATTTTGGCTCGAAGCCATCGTGCCAAAATGCAGGTGCGGGAACTGGAGTTGATGTCACTGTATGTCGACAAGACCGTTTAATTGTCAAATTATTTACGTCCACTTCAAACTGACGGTAATTTTATTGAAGTGCGCATGGAGCCGACTGTAAAAAATTCACAGAACTTGTTTGTTTTGATTTAAGATGCGACGGCGCGACCGTTCCGTTCCCTGACCGCGGTATACCTAGATATTGACGTTCTCGTGCACCAGCCGGTTACGTGCGTCGAAATAATCACAAACTGATATAAGCTAGGCATCTATATCGGTCCCATTTGAACTGTACGCTCTGCTATCGCATAACTTCTGCTACCACACCAAAAACATAAGTAGGTACGCGGTTTGTTATCTGTTATCATTTATCACCACACTCTATTTTGGTTGGTCCAGGGATTAACGTAGCTAAAAAAAAACAAATAAATAAATTTACAAATAGCCAAAACAGTACCATTTTATATTTAAGGTATGCTTAACTTATAGATACCTGCTCAAGTCTGCTGATAAATGATACCAGATTTATCTTCAATTCTAGCTTAGCTAGTACTAGCTTATAAAAGTAGAAAACGTTACACCTACCATAGAATCAACACTTCCGCGACGATATACATCTGCGTAATTGAGAATTTCCGACGACAATAGCGTTCCTGACATTTATCAACTGCGTCATCACTACTAAGATGTAATTAATGTGTAGGTAATCTAGTTCTTTATTGATGAACGCTATTCGTTAAAATTCCTTAAATTTTACCTTTGTCTATGATAAATTGCACATGGCTTAAATATATAAATATAGAAAAAATACTAAGGTATCTGTTATCACACAACAAACCTGCTTGTAGTCTGAAAAAACTGATCAAAGATACAAATAGAACATAAAAATAAAAATTGTTCGTACCTAATAAAATATATTTTTCTGTGTTTATAAATTAAATTAATACCATATTATTATCACACATCAAAAATATAAATTGGTCAAGGAGCAATTTATTATGAATCGTCAACACTTCGTCTGTATAAATTACTACTTTTAATTTTTTTGTCATTCCTGGGCGGTATGTACCATAGCCGTGAGGCACATTGTCTATAGGGACAAATATTGCGACATAGGAGTTTAATATCGATATTTTTTAATTAAACGGTGGTGGTCAAAGGTTCGGTTACATATTCATACCAACCAAAAGTTCATTAGAATGAATATAAAGTAGGTAGTTTAGTAGTTAAGGTAGTTAAGTATAGTTTATAGTCAAGCATGTAGATGGAGCCACGGTCGCTAAAGTACCGTATTAAAGGAAAATGAATTTATAGAACAAGATTGCTATAAAAGTACCAACTAATGGCCCAGCCCAGTATATCCAGTGGAACAGCCAAGCTCCATTCCATAGGGCAGGACCCAGCGCTCGAGCTGGGTTCATACCAGCACCGGTCAGAGGACCTCCGGCTATAGATAACCCTGCAATCACCAAACCAAACTTGATTGGTACAGATTCCTGTTTGTCTTGGTTAATCGGATCCCACAGACCACAGCACACAAAAACGAGGACCACAGTCAATATAACCTCTACTCCTAACGATTGGAACTGGCTTAATGCGTGGTGTGGCAATAAGACACAGATTCCGTCTGCCAAAATATCCACCGGAGAAAGGCCTATTAGAATTCCGTACCCGATGAAAGAGCCCAGACATTGCGCAATGATATAGACCACTCCCACTGCAAAAGAAGTATTGCCCCAAATTACCGCGGCCAGCGTCACAGCTGGGTTCATATGCGCTCCGGATATATGCCCAAATATTTGTACATTAAACAATACCGCAAACCCGAATCCAAACGGTGCGTACAGGGGCGACTGTTCGGTTAATCCCTCGATCGGGATACATGACATACAACCGAATAGAACGAGAAGCAATGTAGATACCAACTCAGCCAATACAGCTTTCCATTGTGCGGAGCACCAAGCGAACATCAACTCTGATTTCGATTTGTATTCTGCTTCTTTGGTTTCTGTGACATTGACCACGGCCTGTGAATTTTGGCTCGAAGCCATCGTGCCAAAATGCAGGTGCGGGAACTGGAGTTGATGTCACTGTGTGTCGAAAAGACCGTTAATTGTCATCACGTCCACTTTAAACTGACGGTAATTTTATTGAAACGCGTTTGGAGCCGATGGTAAAAATCACAGTGTATTGATTTAAGATACGACCACGGCGCGACCGTTTCGTGCCTTGACTGCCGTATACCTAAATATTGACGTGCTCCTGCACCAGCCGGTTAAGTGCGTCGAAATAATCACAAACTGATATATACTAGCACATATATCGGTTGCATTAATTGAACATAACTTCTGCTACTAAATCAAAAATTTAAGTACGCGGTATGTTATATCTTATTGATTAATCACCACACTCCGTTTTGGCCAGTCTAAGGATTAGCAGAGCTAAAAAAACAAATAAATTATTTTACAGACCTTTAAAACAATACCTGTATAATATACAAGATATACTTAACTTATAAGTACCTACTCAAATATACTGACAAAATGATACCAGATTTATCTTCTATTTTAGCTTATCTACTACTAACTTAAAAAAGGTTGCGCCTAGTCATTGAGAATTTCCGACGACAATTGTGCTCCTGACATTTTTTAATGGTGTCATGCTGCTTAGATGTAATTTGCGTATGGTTTTCTTTTGTTAAATGTTAGGTATTTCAATAAAATTCCTTATTTTACTTTTGTCTATGATAAATCGCACCAGGTTTAAATATCTAAATGGACAAGAAATACTAGGGTATCTGTAATAAGTATTTCATATCCATGTTGCTTATTTGCAGGAATATCGATGGACAGCATTCCTCGCCGAATAGTATGTTCAAGTTTACAGTGCAGTGGGATCCGGTCTAACTTTGTCATTTGTATTGAAAAGCATTTTATAACATAATAATATAGTAATTTAAGTAAGTCTTACCTTTCATATCTATTTTAGACAAATACTTTTTATATATTTGTTATTTTTGTATAAATTTTACTTTAGAGTTATCTGCCTTTAATTATTATTTAAAATACTTTTGCACGTTTTGATATTGCACGCAGTGTTCACTGCAATCAAAAACTGCCCGGAAAATGGCAATTGTATCAGTATGTACTAGGTGTATGCGATTATCAAAATGGAGAACCTATATTAAAAAAGACACCTCGTCTAACAATTTTTGAGAACATACTAAACGATTTATTTGTACCCTCGTCCCCTAACTCATTTATCGTGTCTAGGCGATACGTCCGGGGAAACGTGGAGTAATCCCGGCTATTTACTGTAATCCAGGAAAAGTGTCTAGCTGATTAATTGCTCCCTTAAACATCCCTTAAAAAGGGTATTTTATTAATGTACGGCAGACAGTTTTCCAATTATAAAGATTAGATTTGAGAATGATAATAACTGGTCGAACCAAATCGATTGCCGCGAATGGTGATTACCCCTAAATATGGCGGATGCCTATGTTCAGCAGTGGACTTACTTTTACTGATGACGTAACGTGACACACAACTCTGTTGGTAGAAACTCTGCCTTCTATGCTGTAGTCTGTGGTTTCGATCCCCACCGAAAATTGTACGTATATAAGTATTACATCAGTCATTTAGTTTCCATACTTTGTACTATGCTTAATTTGGGGCGAGACGATGTTATGTAAAAATGTCTACAAATATTTATTTATTATTATTATTTGAATAAAAAAATATGGTCGGTGCCGTATTAGGACAAAAAAACATTAAGGTACTTAACGTACTGACTGATATAATGACTTTATCTGGAAGATAATGTTTTTTATCCAAGTTCGTCTCTGCACTTTTTATGTATGAACAAATTTTTAACCACGTTCTTTTTTGAAACGTGAGGTCACATTGAGGTCAGTGACCAGGAGGCCTAGCCCGACTAAGTTTGACATTTGTGTCGAAGCGTGTATTAACTTACGCGGCACCAACGACTCAACTACGGAGTGTTGCTTGGTTACCGCGTAATGTAACTTGAATATCGGTGTGACACTCATTGCCGTACAATGTAACAAATATCATTTTTATTCTTGATAGGCCTAAAGCTAGGCCATCAGTTATTCATGTAGTGCCCGTCAAATGTGGCAAGTAGATTGTGAAGATTGACAGCATGACCCAAGTACACAGCTGTTTATTTATGAGCTGTAGTCAGCTACTAACAATTCCATCCACGTCTTCTGTGAACTGAATCCACGGCCTATTTAAGTGGCGTGTCCCGTATCCCGTTTCGTTGAGCCTAACTCAAAACCATATTACAGGGCTTATCCTTTGTTGGCTCGTAAACTAATAGTGCTTGGCTATTCTCAGTGTGATTTGGAAACCGATGTCAGAATAGCTTGTTATTGTTCAAAATATCTAGCGTAACTGACTCCATGAATCGGGAACTTTTAACCTTTTATGCTCAAGAATCATAAAGTTTTCAGAATAATTCATTGTTGGTCTACCTTCTTTTTACTTCAGATTGATGTTTGAGAGGCTTTGTATTTTGTTGGATTTAAGCTTTGATTACATCGTCTAGTGATTTATTTTGTTTATAAATCAAAATTTATATGCATATTATGTATAAACGAGTTATGTTTTTACGCTCGATTGATTACGTTGATTCATGCTGCATTAGTTCAAATTAGATAAGTACTTAAAAATGTCTAATAAGGGAAGGTTAGCTTTGAATTTGGAACGAGATGACACTGTGAATTTATGGACATACATTCCATCAGAACGCCACATATTTATGAGGCATGCTGTATCTATGAACGAAATCAATATTTCATTCCAATTGCTCTCACTTAGCGCTAAGACCCCAATTAAAGTTGATTACATTGCCACTGAAATTACATAGTAGAATGACATTAGCACTAACCAATAAAAAGCTTTGTTACTTCCGGAAATAAATTCTTCAACCTGCTTTAGATAGGATAAACTTTATGACAAATAAATATTTTAGTTTGAGGACTAGAATGTTTATAAAATTTTACACAATTTGTTGTGAGTAAACAGGCCTTTGCATCTATTGTACCTAGATGATTTATACAACGTCAAAAGATACTTTTCAATCGTGCCACTATTTATTGGACGCCGTAGTGCATGGGACAAGATGTTAGACAGAGTAGGTTTACCAAGCACCAATTCCATCCTCTCAGCTTAGGCAGTTTATTTTACAGGAAAAACATGGCTAATTCATGCGGAACTAACTAAGCCACAGGTTTCCACATGATGTTTTTTTATTGAAAAGAAAAACCCATTGGTGCATGATTGGATTTAAACCCACGACCTTATTATCCGAAGGTCGCTCGCACTAGACCACCGTGTTGTTGATAAGTTAAATTTGTTGTGAAGTGCGAATATGAAGATTTATTAACAAAGAAAATTACAGCTAATATTCAGTTGAATAAGTAGGTACAATTTATTTAAAAACGATAGCAATGAGGTAGAGTGCAGCTTAACTCACTTACTTTTTATTCCAGCTCGAGGAAAAGAAAGATTGTCTGTGACCGTTGTTAATTGAAAGGGGGAACCTGATGCTTAGCGACATACCTTACTTTAACTTGTACGTAGCACAGTAAAGTAATTCAATAAGATTAATAAAGCTGCACAGAATCGTGTTTTGTTTTCTTTTATTTATAATTTTTTTATGATAAGGGAACAAACCTGTGACTGCATCAAGTTGTTTTTACCATAGTTTAACTTAATTTTTACTTAATTTGGCCACCCAGGAACAAACAATTGTGTATGAATATAAATGTTTGTTCTGTTTCTGGGAGTTGAAGGCAGAGCTACTACTAAACTAAAAAAATAATAAAAAATAAGTATTCCATCTGGTATCTGACTTCCGTATTAAAAGCTTTGCTTTATTTGGGACTGGATACCAATATGAGAAATGTCCACAAATATATTATTCGGGTCCGTATCGCTTGGACGACCCGTGATTCTGATCACATGACTAACGCTCGCAAAAAAATCCTACACACAAATAAGTATTTTCATAAAACAACAGCTGCGTATACAAAACGACCTTTGACATTTTGTTGGACAATTTGGACTGGAAACATGAAATTCATTTCATGTTTCTGGGAACTCATTATAACTGGTTACGACACCTTGAATGAAAATTTCAAACAGCGCAAGACGTCTTGTTGTCGCTGCCCCGCCATCTTTTTTAGTCAGAGAAACTTAAAACTTTGTTAAATCTATTTTCTTCATCAGTTTTAAGACTGCTGAACACAAACTTCCCTCATAATTTGGTGAGTTTTGCGTTGTCATCAAACTTATCAGACTAATTGATAACTGAGATGTCGGTATTCAATACTCAGGAGGTGGTACTGCCCCTCTCCTAGTGCGTTCCCTTAGTCGTATTTTACGACCTCCGGGATGATATTGGAAGGTTCCTATCTTAAACAGAGAAAACCAAGGCTAATTCGTTTTCATAAGAGATAAATTCTATGGAAATGCCGTTTTGCGATCGTAAGAAATACTGTGAGTAACGAGAAGAAAAATTTACTATAATTAATTTCTTTATTTACACGCTTTACATTTAGAATCCAAATCACAGCGACATACTTGAATGGGCAAAAATCCATCGAAAGATTTGCTGTAATCCCATATAACTGACACTGAGCCTTGGACTGTTGGGTTATCCGATTTGTTTTCAAATAACACTGGATCACATATCACGTGGTCGACCACTAACAACGCGTTTACAACGCTCTCCTTGTCACCCACGACTATCCTACACTTCCAAGGGGTGAACGCCATGTACATATGTATTTGCGTAATTTTCACAATGACTGTATCCCTCACTCCACTTTTGATTGTTTGAACATCTGGTTCGACAATCCTGGGACAGAAGTTCGACCCAGCCATTATAGCAGCTACGTTGTTCGGATAAATTATATTGTCATTACCGCATTCCTGTTTTGTGCACTTGCTCTTTGTAACACACCAAACACAGTTACTTTTTAATATGCAGGATGAGCACGAGGTAATTTGTTTACATTCATCTTTTTGTGGGTCTGTTTTCTCTGCGAAACACGGTGCGCTGATTGTGATTACTAGCACCACGAGAATCCAATTATGGTCCATTCCCGACCTAAGCATATAAAAAAAAATAGATTGGTTACGCAAAAAAATATACAAAAAATGTAAAAGTATAACTTTGTATAGGGCTCGTTCGTAGTTATAGTTACCACTTAACATCAGGTGGTTCTTCTGTTTGTTTTTTAAACAAATATAGCTAATATATGCCTCGGTTAATAATAATTTTTATAGACAAGTTAACATTTATTTACTTTGGAAAGAAATACTGTTAGTCAATCTAGGTCAAAAAAGTAAAACTTTAGCTAAAAATATGGCAAGTGCCTATCTATTTTATTCTTAAAAGCATAGTTAATTCCAAGGTGAAATTTGATTGACTTGAACTTAAATAGACACATTTTTTCATTATTATAACACAAAAAACACAACTTACTCTCTGTTTATTTCACTTCATATTGATTCATGTTCAAAAACAGCTTATCTAGGACGAGTATACTATGCAAATGTTATGTAGAGGTTAAAGATAGCTACTTAGGGCCAGCGTTAATTGACGTATGTAAGAGTGGAGTATTTTATAGTTATAAATGTATTATTCATCATCATAATCAGCATCAGCCTGAAGAAGTCTACTACTGGACACGATTTTGAGCTCATCTCATCCATCGACTTCCCGCGATCCTAGCATTGTCATCGGTTCATCGGGTGGAGAGCGACCTACGCTCTGTCTTTCGGTCCGTATTCTCCAGCAGCTGTCGGTTCTACGAACTGACCATTGCCATTTCAACTAGCTGACTCTGAGAGCCGGAATGTCGGAACACACACACACACACTACAGATTTTCTTATTTATGATTTTATTATGCAAAGAAACTTTTAGCAAAGTTCTCTCCCCCCGTTCTCCCTCGTTGTGCAACTTCCAGGTTGTGTATGAAGCTAATAGTTAGCGACCAAGTCTCAGTTCCAATGAATCAACAGGTAACACGCACTGATTATAAGACCCTTGTCTTGAGGCTTTGCGGTATTTGTGATGAGAAGATGTGCCATACCTAATTTCCTGAACCGATCAGAGTTGAATTGTCTAACCCGAATAAACATAGTGGTCTACAACTTCGATGATATCGTTCCCAGCATGTACCGGCACGGGTGCAACATAACAGGTTAATCGGTACAGATTAATGTATTATTAATCTTATCTAATTGAATTAATGTAATTTAAGTATATCATTACAACGGCATACGTAAGTGGTTGACATAAGTACGTCGACACTTCATGGAGAACTTTAAATGCCTTTTTAAAAAATACTATTGAAAAAATAGAAGTGGCATACTCAAGTGTGCACTGGCGCTTACTGCAGTTAGTAATAAAATAGTTATATCAACGTATAACGTATTTAAAACTCCGATAGAATAAAGACGCGTTTATACGTCGCGAAAGATTTCGCGCAGCGACCGCGCGGCTGCCGCGCGGAAAATCTATATCTATCGAGTATTGTCCCTATATTCTAGGAAACAACGTTCAAAGTTCTGTTAAGCGGCCAACCGCGCGGTCGCCGCGATCACTGCGCAAAATCTTTCGCACCGTATAAGCGCACCCTAAGACAGACAGTACTAAATCAATGCTATCTAACCTTATTAATAAGAGAAGAAAATTGTGATTAGCTAGCTAATGTTATCTCTAAGTCAAAATAGGTCAAAGGGTCAAAAGAACTTTCCAAGACACTACTATTATTATTTTGTAGTATTGATATGTTATATGGATAATGCATTTTAACGTTTTCAAGTAAGCAAATACGTTTATTTGGTTCCAGAAACTATACCCAAATCGGTTCTATAGTGTCCTATGGCACTGTTGGCCATAAGAGAAACAATAATGGACTTAACATTATTAGACATTGAATTTATTATCATTAATTAATTAATTACTTTATATATTATTAGCTCACTCATAATAGGCTCCTAATAAAAATATTATTCAATTATACGTCTACTTTAGACATAGTCCTCTTGAATATTTAAATGGTTTGCCACTGTCACACGCTTGGCAGGCGGGTTGATGATGACCGTAGAGTTTATGTAGGTACTTAGGAGTTTTTTCTGCCCATCCCATGGTATGTTCTTGCAGTCGCCTCTTACATTGGTCTTACCTATCTTAGGTCGTTCTCACTTTACTCAGAAATGTTCGCTATCGTTAACAAATGTTCGTTATCGTTATCTAGATAACATGAATCTTTAGCCTAACTGACAAGACAACGCATAGTTCAACGCATAGTTGAGTATCGAGCAAACACTCGCTAAGGGAACACGTATTGTGGAATAACTCGCTGGTCATATATAGTCAACGTTTGGCTCGGTTCGTAATCTGCTATGAAGTGCTCAGTGTGCAGTGTCGTTTTCAACGACGGAGTTCAGTGTGGAGCGTGCAAGAGGCACCTTGACTTTAACTGTGCTCAAATAACGGAAACTGGGTGGCGAAAACTAGGGAGTGAGCGTAGAGCGGCCTGGAAGTGCTCAGTCTGCAGATCCTCATCTCCTACACCTTCCGCTACCGCCGGCATTTCTGAACCAGCTTCTCTCGAGATGGTGCTAAAGGAGGTCCGAGACATGAGACGTCAATTAGTTGGCCTCCCAACCTTAATCGAAGACGTTAAGTCCATCAAGGAAGAGTTAAAGGACTTGAAATCCAGCTGTGATTTTGCGAATAATAGACTTGATGACTTTACATCTAAAGTGGCTGATATTGAGAATCGAGTGACTGGTGTTGAGCAATTGCAAGTAGCCGTGACAGCCCTGGAAGTTGAGATTGCATCTCTGAAGTCTCAGTTGTCCACTAATGAGCAAAGATCTCGCCTAAATAATGTGGAGATTAAAGGCATTCCACTCAAAAAAGATGAAAATCTATTTCTCATAGTTGAGGCTATTGGCAAGGCTATAAATTATACCTTTCCTCAGACCCAAATTAATTACCTACATAGAATTCCGCTTCATGGTTCTAAAGAAAAGGCCATTGTGGTGAGTTTCATCAATCGCTACGTGAAGGAGGAGTTTGTAGCAGCAGCGCGAGCGCACAAGACCTTGTCAGCGGCCGACGTGGGATTCTCTGGCATGAGTCAGCGGGTTTTCGTGAATGATCACCTTAACGCGGTAGCTAAAAACCTCCTAAACTCGGCCAAATTGCTAGCTAAAGAAAGGAAGTTCAGCTATGTCTGGGTGAAATACGGGAAGATCCACGTACGCAAGAACGACACCTCGGCTGCATTTGTGATTAACAAGGAGGCCGATTTAAACAAAATTGCGTAAACTGTTTTTACAGGACTGTAAACTTCCTATGTAGCTCATTAAGCCTAATCTTCCCCTTTAATTTTGTGCTTCTACTAGCTCGTAAAAACTATGGTCGCTTAATCTCGCTAGTCACTTTAAAAATGTTTGTAATCTCTGCTTTGTCCGTCATTCAGCTGGGTCGCCTTTGTTCTTGGCAACTATTCACAAACCGTCTTAAGTCACTAAACCCCGTCCACGCTATAATGCTCTTTATTTTGCCAGCATTAGGAATCACTTTCCCGCGTTCAATGCTCACTACATTTTATTCACTGCACTGTTGCTTGCTCAGTAATATATTATTCTACCTCAATTTTGCTTGGTCAGTACGCTTTGTGGCTTACGCGGAATACTGGTTAAATCATATTATTGCGCGCTTGACTTGCACAACTAAAATTTGTATTGACACTACCTTGATGCTATTTTGTCCCAATAAAAATGGATGATTCAAATACAAAACTTAAAATTTACTATCAAAATGTTCGTGGGCTTCGTACGAAAACTACAATTTTTTATCGTAATTTGTGCCTAAGTACCTACGATGTTATTGTTTTAACGGAAACCTGGCTGTTAGATAGTATCACAGACTCTGAACTTTTTGACGAAAGGTATACAGTGTGGCGTCGGGATCGCAACTATCATTTGACTGACCAGTCCAAGGGTGGGGGGGTACTCATTGCAGTGCGTAAAAGTATCAATGTTTCGCCTCAGGCCTTCTTTAGCTCCACTGCTGAAGATTTATGGATAACCATTTTTTTGTCGCGGAAGGACGGACCACCTATGAATATTCATATTTGTGGTATTTATTTATGTGCACAAAATCGTGGTTACTCTTTTTCGACACAGCTACAGAACTTTCTATCTCAGTTAAACAATATAATGCTATCTCACCCGAAGGACAAGTTTGTATTGCTCGGGGATTTCAATCTAAGCAAAATTGAGTGGTTGTCTGGTAACGACCAATTCCTGACTCCATCTAATGTATCCAGTAGCGACGAACAGCTACTGGTCGATGAGTTATATACCCATGCTCTCAACCAGTACAATGGAATAAAAAAATGTCTATGGCAGAATACTAGACCTTGCACTGTCAAATGAAACTATCTCCGTGTCTGAATGTGACGAACCCTTAGTGACCGTTGATCCCTATCACAAGCCACTTAATATTACCGCCCACTTTTTTGACCTACCTAACTTAAAAACACAAACTCAACTAAAATTTTTCTTTAATAGAGGCGACTACGACTCAATCAATCTTAAGATAGTGGAGACCGATTGGGACTATATTTTGTCCTCAAAACCATTAGAAGATGCAGTCACCTTATTTTATACTATACTTGACAGTTTGAAACTTAAATATATTCCCTCGAAATATGTAAATAACGAATCCTACCCGAATTGGTATACGCCAGCTCTGAAAAAACTTATCAAAGAAAAGTTTAAATACCTCTCCAAATTCAAAACATATGGAAACAAGGCTAACTTAGATACATTTATGTTATTACGTGATAGAGTTAAATTAGTCGAAAATCTATGTTATCAACAATATATAACCTCGATAGAGAACTCAATTGAAAAAAGCCCTAAGCAGTTCTGGTCATTTATAAAGTCACGCTCGAGGACGGGTGGTATACCAAATTGCCTAAGGTATCAGGACACGGTTGCGACATGTGGTGAATCAATCTGCAATGCTTTCTCAGAATATTTTTACTCTACGTTCCTGAGCAGTAATAATGATGATCCAGTAAGAACGATCAGTAATACTCTTGCGTCGCCGGTGTCTGACATTAATGAAATCCATGTTGATGTGGATACGGTTGCCACACACCTCTCAAAACTTGACCCGTCTAAATCAGCTGGTCCGGACTGTCTGAGCCCGGTATTTCTTATCAACTGCGCTAAAACTTTAGCCGTACCAATCAGTCTTCTCTTCCGGAAGTCGCTTTCCTCGTGTTCTTTTCCTAAAATCTGGAAATCGGCTATAGTAACACCAGTTCACAAAAAAGGCTCTAAGTCAGAGATTAGCAACTATAGGCCGATCTCTAAACTATGCATTATTGCGAAGGTGTTCGAAAGAATAGTATATGACCAGGTGTACTCAGCGCTACACAATACTTTTGACCAGAATCAACACGGGTTTCTGAAAGGTCGCTCAACGGTCTCCAACTTGGTTCTCCTCAACGAATACCTTACGGATGCTATGGACTCCGGTTACCAGGTTGACGTAGTTTATACTGATTACAGTATATGCTTTGATAAAATTGACCATGCGCTCCTGTTAACTAAGCTAAAACTCATCGGTATAAGAGGCGACCTTCTAAGGTGGTTTTCTTCCTACATCGACAACAGGTCTCAAGCCGTCGTGGTTAATAACTATATGTCTGGGTGGGTACACATACCTAGTGGAGTTCCACAGGGTTCCCTGCTGGGGCCACTGCTGTTCCTTATATTCACCAACGATATCTCTGCTTGCTTTCACACTAGCCGCCTACTATGTTTTGCTGACGATATGAAAATATTTAGCACCATTAAATCGGCTAGCGACAATATTGCCCTTCAAGCTGACTTATCGCGCCTTGACCTATATTGTAAGCATAACAATTTAGATCTTAACCCCAGTAAATGCTCAGTACTAACTTTCACCCGTAAGAAGAATCTTATACCAACATCATACATGTTAAAAGGCCAGACTCTTCAAAAAGGCAACACTATTAGAGACCTTGGTGTAGTTCACGACTCCAAACTTCTCTTCAATGAGCACATTGAGTCAATAGTTGCTAAAGCATCAAGCGCCTTAGGGTTTATCATGCGGGCCTCGAGTGACTTTAAGAGAGCAAAAACCTTCAAAATCTTATACTGTACATTCGTTCGAAGTAACCTTGAATACGCATCTCAAATATGGAATCCTCGGTATGATGTATATATTTCGAGAATTGAGAGAATCCAGATGAAATTCATGAAATACATCTGTTATCGTCTACGGATCCCATATTCATCCGATAACTATTTAAATCTCTGTAAGCGATTTCACCTCCTACCTCTCGCTAAACGACGAGAAATAGCAGATATTGTGTACCTCTTAAAAATTACCCACAATATAATTGACTGTCCTGACCTCGCAAGTATGGTAAAGCTCGGTGTTCCGTATAGGTTAACTAGGTTTACTGTCCCACTGCATGTTCCTATAGTCTCCACCAATTACAGACAAAATTCATACATGTGGCGAGCAAGTGACAACTTCAACAAGCTGAGCAAAAGAGCTGATGTTGACCTCTTTTGCACCAGCGCCTCCTCAGTGAGATCGCGGCTGAGTAAAGAATTTTTTATAGCAGATGATTGACGACCCTAGAACCCTAACTTACTTACTGCCCAATTTTACTTACATGTTTTCCCATAGGTACCTTATACTCTTAGTGCCATTTTGTTAGTTTGTATCCCTTATTTTTAATATAGCTTCATACGTATTGTGTATGTTGCATTGCCTACTCGTGAGAACCTGTAATTGGCTCTCTAAAGTTAATTTAGTGTTCATTTTTTAGTGTAAAAAAGCTGTTGGTTCTCCAATAAATAAATAAATAAATAAAATAAATAAATAGTCTAAGCCGCTGCTTGTCGTATCTATACAAATTATAAGAATCTTTATCCTAATTGTCTGATTGACTGACTGACTGACTGACTGACATATACTTACAACCTACGGCCTAAACCACTAAATTGAAATTTTAAGGTTATATTATTTTTGGTACGTAGAGATCTTCTGAGAAAGGAATTCCCGTAATCCAGGACATAATGGGGTATAGAGGGGTTTGAAGTTTTTACGAAAATAACTCCACGCGGACGAATGCATTGAATGAAAATAAAATGGTCCTAATAACTTTATCTTCCGTAAAATTAAACTACGCATTCAGACCATTTCCTTTATACAACTTGCTGATAAAACTAGCAGATGGCCCACTTGATGTTAAGTGGTTACCATGGCTTATGACAAAATATTGCCTCGTAAGTCACACTCGTTAGGAACGTGCCCTACAATGCACTGCCCATCAACCTGAGGCATACAGGTGTTAAGCCTCATGTACCTGTTATTTCACCGGTACCTTGTGCGAACATACGTTACTTCTAATACATAGATAAGACAAGTACTTAATACATTGATAAATTTCAAATACTCCACTCGAGAGGCGCTACTGTGTGTCTGATCTAGATATTTGTTTTTTTTTTATTTAGTACCATCTCAGAGCTTTCATGCTTTGAATAAGACCATTATCTCCCATGGATGTCCTAAGAGGTGACTTAAGGGAACGTACTAAGGATAGCATCATCTCCTAAATACTCAACAATGATGCTTGTCGGTCACCAATCCGCCTGGCGAGCGTGAGGCGTCTATGACGTGACGTGACGACCAACTCAGATTCTGTACCCTCCGTAGACCTAGACACGTTTTAGGTGACCCAGATGACACGATCACCGCCGCGAATGTGGCGGAGGTCGCTTCATCGAGTCCGGACACAGGAAACACTCCACAATCACACCGACCCCGGCGGCGGGGTCGAAGACGTCTCTCCGTTAACGCCCCTTCAGGGCGAAGAGTCTCTCCGTAGCTCCCTTCCCTGGCAACAGCCCAAGCCGAGGTCCGTACCTAAGTGGTGCCCTTGTGCTCGTTGCCAACAAAACCATTTTTGTTATGGCGTAGCGCCTTCTGCGCTCGCCAGTAGCCCGGTAACGCTGTCGGAAATCGCTAGGCGATTATACCAGCATTTTAGTCCGTTCGAAAAAAAAAAAAAAAAAAACTCAGATTCTTTGCGAATGCCTAAAAAGGGTCAGAGCTACGTACCCCTACCCCTTATTTTGCAGTAATTAGTATTCTATACATTACAGGTATGCATGTGACAGCTTATAACTCGCAATGTTTTACTTACTTTACGGTTTGATAATATTATTGGCGTTGCGCACGTAATTATTACGAATAGAAAAATAAATTGGTGCACAACTATAGAAAGGAACAGGTGGGGTTGTTCCCACTACAACATCAGTGTTTTTCTTGGTAAGAAATCCCTAAAATTCAGCTTTTTATAGATTAAAGTTTGTAGATCAAGGCGAGTGAAGTCACGCTTGTTCATCTAGTCTAGTAGCATCATAAAGAATTGTTTTTCGTTCGATGCAGATCAATAAAAAAACACAAGGAATGATAAGTACACTCCATAAGATAATAGTAAAGACATTAGGTATTATCCTGATATAAGATAAGTATGGTTATTATGTATTACTGTTACATAAGCACGTAGCCACTTATTTATATAAAAACACATGATGTTGCACTCAGCGTTTCAAGATCAATAATATTTTTAATAGGTAGGTATAGGTTTTATATATTATTATACACAAAACAACATGTATCAGTATTCTATTTACTATCTTTACCCCAAACTAAACTTTACTTAGTTTGGGGTTAGGTTGAGAAGTTGGGATATGTAAGGACCGATGTGGCGCGGCGGGCGAATGTCCGCCTGCGACGCAGAGGTTGCGGGCTCGATTCCCGCCTTGGGATAAATGTTTGTACGATCTGCAAATATTTATTCCGGGTGTTCTGAGTATTTTCTATGTATAATAAAAAATATCTATGTATGTAATATAATATTGTATTAAGTATATCAGTCATCTAGTACCCATAACACAAGCTCTGCTTAGCTTGGGGCTAGATGATGCTGTGTGGATCGTCCGGCATTATTTATTTATTTTTTTATGTAAATCTCATACATCAGAAAAAACTCATCTTGCTCCTTTATAAGAATTACAATTACATTTACAAATACAATACTTAATATGGTGCCGTTTCTTTCAACAGATGCAAAAAATATTAGTTCATTATTAATATATTTCAACTTTAGCGCTGCCAAATAAAGTTAGTTTTACAGATTCGAGATATAACCCCTTTCCACATTATGACAAGATATCGAAGTTCACATCATCAACCACTTTCGATTGGTCGGAGCATTCTTGCAATGCCACACATTTCAAAGCGGCTTCGTCCCAGTATTTCTGTTCGGGACAGTCACAGCGGATGTAGTCACATAAATAGCCCAAGACCCTAGCTTTTGGCTGACGACAGGTTAGCTGGGATATTGTAATGTTCTCACAACTCGGATTGTATACAAAAGTACCTTCGGGACAAGGCTCTAGACCTGAAAATATTAAAGTAGTTAATACAGAATGAGGTAAACTAAAGATGTCAGTAACGAAAGTTGAATAACAGTTAGTTTATTTTCTCAAATCAAGTGGGTCATATGCTTTTCATGTTACATCAAGAATATAAACTAACTAGCGAAACGCGTGCGACTTCGCCCGCGTAAAACTATTTTCATACAAACATCAACCCCTGTACACGCTTAGAGGTTGAATTTTGGAATTTCACCACCACACCACTTTTCACTAAGACGAATATGCCCTGAAAATTTCAAGTCTCTACTACCAGTGGTTTAGGCTGTATGTTGTCTATATCCCAGTCAGTCAGTCAATCAGAACAAAGATTCTTATAATTGGTATAGATTGACTTACAAGTTCCATCTTCGTCGAAGTTTAAGCACTCCTCTTCACTCCTACAATAAATAAGAGCGAATAAAAATAATATCAAATTCACTGTTAACAAATTGTGGAAATGCATAGTAGAAACCTGATAGTTGTGATCGACGAAAAAAGCGCTGAAAGTGGATAACGCCATCGAGTTTAAATACATTTTATTTGGTTCGCGAACTCTATAAAAACTAAAATAAAACCAAATTGCTTTTGGAATTGCCTATTCCAGGCCGTTAAAAGTCATCAAATGGATTTGAGAATTTTTATGAGGATTAATTACTTCTCCAACAGTATTATCTAGGTTTCTAAACGTCTAAGGCATAAATACAGACTTTCATGCTGTTTTATTTAATTTCTGATCCGATTGAATAAATTGTCAAAAACGTGCCTATAAATTACGCAAAAGCAAAGCACCTTTGTGCAGATAAAACTAAGATGGCAAGTGAAGAATTTTGTTTCAACGGTATTCAGTATTTATTTACAAACATGAGCCTACCTACCTTTATATGTCTGTACCTGCAGGTCTACTCTTAGAAACGATAAAAATACTAATAATTATAATATTTTATGTATATTATATTCTTAAGATAATTTATCCAAATATTATTTTTGTTTTTAAATTACCAGTTTGTTGAACGCTTTAATACAAAAACATCCGTAGTAAATACTCACGAAAATCTTATTTGATGTTCAAAAGGTTAGCTCGGCAGTACAACTTTTTGTAAACAAACTCACTGTTATGAATAACACAAATCCTGATATTTTCCTGCAGTAAAAAGATTTTTTATCTGTAGGAAGATCCCCCGGGAAGACAAAAGTCAATTCAGAGCAGACGATGCCGCGGGTAAAACCAACAACCCGTAACTCATAAAACGGTATCACTATTTTTATCAATTCACGCAATAAAAAGTGTTTATTTATTACTTCGAGTACTTTCTACCAGGGCCTACTTAAAGTGTTTATTGCGCTATTAAAATAAAATAAACTTAAAATATGAACTAGGAATTCGGCCCGAATCTCGAGGTATTTTTTTGGTATAATCGTTATGCGTTCGGTAGGTATACAAAAAAGAACAGAAAAACAACTTTTTAGCCAGAAACTCTTAAATTCGCATCAATTTTATTCAATATAACTTAAACTACGAAGTCATTGAAATTAATAAATACAAGCTAACGTAACAGTGGTTACCCAAATATTACTATTTTAGTCGTGTCTCTATAGCTTAGAAGCAAAGTCAAAGTTGCTATAGAATATTGAAATTTAGTTCTTTCATTTCACATCCCATTTTATTTACGACAACCGCTAGGCTATCATCATCATCAGTCTTACGAAGTCCACTGTTGGACATATTTTTTCCCTATACGTTTCCAGGAAGAACGATTTTGAGCCTTCGCTTTGCCTTAGTCTTCCACGCGCCATTCTAGAACTATTATTTCCCAGCAGTTGTTGGTAAGACATAAAGGCTATCAAACATGGTCATTACGACTGGAAGACAACGAGTAGCACTGCCCTCTTTCCCCCCAAAAAGTATTTTCGCGGAGTGATATTTTTACATCCTATAGATGACCTATTTATATTTTATTACTACAGTTTTATTATCTTTTCAGGCTATGATTCCTGGCGTTAGAGATGGACTGAGTTGGGATTTTACCGAATATTAAACAAAACCATTAGCCGAATAATTCGACATGTTTTGGCGCACTTGAGTTTGGAGTTTCCGCCCGCTAATCACGCTTCTCGGCTTATTGCTTCATCTACCGTTCGGCCAACAGCCGTCACAACTCAGCTGGTAGTAACTCTGCATTCTGTGCTGTGGTTTTTAGATTTGATCCCCATCGAGAATAAATATTTATGTGATGAACACAGACGTTTGTTCTATGTCTGGGTGTTACATTGTATTCTCTGTATGTATTTAAAAAAAATGTATATAAGTATCAGGGATCTGGTCAAAGTCTGCTTGGATTTCGGTTAGATGGCGTTGCGTCAAATGTATACATTATTTTATTTTATTATTACTATTACTTTAACCACCATTACTTTACCAAATTTTCAGTAAACATGCCGAATGCCGAACATGAAATGAACATTCGTCTTACCCCTACTACGCATGTGGTTTTATTTCCATAACAAACGTAAAATGTCTGGTGTTCAGGTAATGATGAGTATTCTTGCATAAACCGTATGCAGGTATCCAGCCTGGATTTGCAGCAACATAACATTTCTCATTGGAATGCCATGATGCCAGAAATCCCGAGCGCAATGTTTTGGGAGAGTACTACTGTGAAAGTACACAACAGTTGCTTTTATAAGTACCTACAGTGCTATTGTAGCAACAACACAGTTATTTTATAAAATTTATAATATAACAACTTTTTTGTTTACTATGTGCTTTTTGACAGCCTTAACAGCTCAGGTGGTAGCTGTACTTTCTACGCTGTAGGTTGTGGGTTCGATTCTCACCGATATCAACCAGGGTTTGGGTTGGAGTGTATTTTGTAGTGTATTCTAAGTATGTATTTACAAAAAACGTATTTACTATCTGGTTCCCATAGTTCAAGCTCTACTTAGTTTAGCCAGTATTGAGGAATTGTGTGAATGTCTGCCATTATTTATTTTTTTACTTACATATTAGATTTACTTGCTCGTATATGTTTACTATGTTAGTCATAAAAGAAGTGTGCAAATGAAAAAAATAAATTCAGCAACCCGAGAATAACAAGTAACCTAATTTAGTTATTTTTTATTCCACTTGCCGATGGAACAAGCAGATGGGCTATCTGATGTTAAGTGGTTACAATCACCTATAACAAAGCATTACCTTGCAGATTGCTTATAATAAGGCCGACAATGCTCTGCTTTAATCCATGAACTACGCATACAAGCGCTAAGCCTCATGTGCCTGTAATTTCACCGGCACCCACACCCTTCAAACCGGAACACAGCGAGCTTCTTGGCAACAGAAATAGGCATGGTTGTAGTAATTTCCCTGCACTAAGACCTCTACTACTACTAAAACTTGGTACTAACCTTTTTTAACTAAGACCACCAAACAATGTTTTTATAATCAAACTACCTTCAACTGAAACAAAGTAATGTCCAGTTTATGTCTGTTTTTCATTTAACGAAGTATAAGTACTTTAACTTAAAGTTTACTTTACGTAACTTTCTCAGTACAACACATTGTACCTGGGTACCCACCACGATACCATGTTTGTACTTTGTTGGAGCTGTCCGCATACCACTAGAGCAGATAGTCACTTTAAAAAACTTACAACCAGAAAAAAAGGTATAGGTTAGTTGCCTTTCAAGTAACCTTAGATAATGTTTCACAAATAAAATGTATTGTTGGTAGGTAAGATACGTGATAAGAAAATTTTAGACGCTTCGTACCACACGTCTTGGCATATAGTAGACATAGGTAGGTTATAGATATTTTATGTTAACAGGTAGAGAAAATAACAAAAGTATGTAGACATTATTATACGAATCTATTTTTTGCTAGACTGCAGCCACAGAAGTCTAGAAAAGAAAAGTCTTACGTCGTAAAACCTAGGTACAAGATGTTTTCTTAGTTTTATTGTATAAAGTACCCACCCGAGATGTAATTACTATTTATTCGCAGATAATGAGATAAAATTAAAAACAAAGTTCAAACAAGTTTGCTACCTAGTGATTTTTGAGTGTTACGTAACTTTTGTTGGTATACTTTATATTGCTTACTGCACTGCAGAAGATTTTTTATGACGCTCGCGCTGATCTAAAATATTATAATTTCCCCAGTGTCGTAGCACCGTAGTAGCGTAGCACCGTAGCACTCGTAGCACCGTTATAGCCTAATCATGAACGCGGAAATAAAACAACCAAGGTTGTATCATTCAACGCCATTTTCGTTTCAAACGAACGAGCTTAAACATTGTTTTTTCCTCCAGCTCAACCACAATCATTTAACTTCGTTATTTATGCGTTGTATTTGCTAAATTTTTTTGTACAATACGACATGCATACAATTCTTTATACCAACTGGTACAAATGGACTATGTTATTTTTGAGGCACTTGGGTTGGGAAAACTGGTTAAATAAAGAAATAAGACAGGAGAAAGTTCTACGCCAGTGGAATTGCATGCGACTTCACTCGGTTGTAGCCATTTTCATGCAAACTTCAACCTTCGATGTCTCCTTACATCGGATTTTTTCGGTTGCATGTATACACGTTGAAATTTTAAACACTGTTTTAATCGGAATAAACATCGTTTAGGGCATTACTCTTAAATTTTTTACTGAGATTTTTTAAACAGTGTTTATAATTTTCCACTGACACAAGAAACGGCGGATCTACTCTTACTAAAGTTCTTTCGTACTTACATAATTCTTTGTCTCTGAAACTCGTGAAATAGGTGTATTTTTGTGAACGTAGTCTATGTGTATACTTGTTTGTGTAAAGCAAACTGAGCTCGTACAAAGCGAACTGCAAGCTTATTGAACAAAGCAAATGCGGAGGGTAAACAGTAGAGTGGTACCGGAAACAGCGCCATCTTAGCGCCGCACTCACTTCCGCGCACACGAACTACTTCCGTCGACAACTTCCTCTGCGCCGAACGTGTTTCATTTCATTTGCAGCCATGAGCTCTACTAATTTACTATCTGGTGACTTACGAGTATTTGTGTATAAATCGCGCGCCAGATGCTTCCTAACATAAATCATACATAAATAATAACGGGGAAAGGTAAGTATAATATTAATGTAGGAATTCTATAGTGTAGGTATGGACGTTTTCTACTTTCGTGCCAAAATAAAATTAACAGGATGTATGAAGGACCGCATATACCCTATATGCGGCAGCAATGCGAATGATGAGATGGCTGTGTGTATCATCAGGAGAAGAAAGATTGAAGATCAGTTGGCTGGCGTGGTACGGTCATGTCATGAGGAGGTATGAAAGTCACTGTCACGTAACCTGCAGGGTTACATGACAACTTTTTGTCTGCTCGTTATCTCGTGCAAAATAGAACATATGTCTACCTGTGCTCACATGACAGTGTCAAAAACCCATATCGATCTGTCTAGTGAAGACTTCTTCTTCTGATAAGAACTTAAAATAATCGCAATTTTCATATGGGCTGCTAAGGTTAGAGAAGAAGTGTGTCGCTATTTTTTTTTGTTGACATAAAAGTAACAGTGACAAACATATTTTATAGAACCGTTGTAAAGTGTCAGGTAATATTAATGCCATCAAAAACATAACTTGTAAAAAGAACCAAGTCTCGCAACTGAGTTCTTCTACCGTAAAAAGTTGTTAGAACCATGTAATACCAATACGGTTAATTTTTCGGTCCCTACTTAAGGGTCCTTCTGTCTTAAGTTATTACGTAATTAGCTAACCTAACAACATCTTATAGTGACTATATCAATATTAAATTTTTTTGATGTTGTAAATAAATAGATTGACTTGGCAATCGCAATAAACAATGTAATCTAATATAAAATGTTTATTTTACTTGTGAGATACATTGTGTTTCATGCGATGGCCAACTCAATCTATTTATTTAAAACAGAAAAAAAAATATTGGGATGGTCACTATAAGATGTTGTTAGGTTAGCTAATTACGTAATAACTAAGGACAGAAGGACCCTTAAGTAGGGACTGAATAAGTTAACCGGGCTTGATAAATTTGACTGTGTAAAAGGTTGTAAATGAATCTATACCAATCATAAGAATGCATGTCCTGACTGACTGACTGACTGACTGACATATAAACAACGGACAACCTAAAGTTTAGGCTGTCCGTTGTCCGCGTTTCGCTAGTGTATTCATCAGCTTTAGTTAATCTATAAATAAAGAAGAAAGAAGATAAAATATTTCTAAATATTATTACATTTCCACACAAGATTTGTATTGCGGATCCCCAGATAGGGTTATTCTGGGGCAAGTGTCAGAAAAAGCAGCTAGCCTATCTGGCCCTCTACCGTGAGCTTTTAAAGCACGACTGCAAACTGTCAAAACGACGCCTAACTATTAGATATTTCGTAATAATTTCGTAAAACGAACTTTCAGCAACGGCTTCGGGTATTGTTCGGGCTTCTTCGATCCTACTCGAGTCTTATTTTGTATTTCGAACCTTTTCTATATTTATTTTTATTCTATATTTTTACATTGTACACGATTGGATTCAAACCCATGACCTTAGTATCCGAAGGCAGAGTCACCACCACTGGTGACCACCACACACCACCACACCACAGAGTGGTGGTGGTTCCAATGATGGTTCATTGACATGATGTCACAAAAGTAATTAATGAGTGTTGTGCGAAATTATTGGATGTGGTGTATCTAAACCTTATTATATTTCCCCTGTAGTTTTATTTACGCAAAACTCTTTCCCAGACATGCTGACGTTATAAAAAGCTTCAAATCTGATCTCAGCGCTTTGTGAGTAAATACAAAGAGTTAGGGAGAATTGTTCCTTTTGTTCGGTAATAGATAATGTCTGCACCTCCATTAACATCAACCCTTTGAACGCATTTACGGTTATTTACGGGCAAAAACCTACGAACTGCTTAACTTTCAAAGCCTACTTTACGTATCTCACTGACATGATTAAAAACGTTTTTAGATAATCCACTTGTCTCTAATTGTTTTTCAAAATAACAAACAGAAGTTATAAATGAGTGAAAAAGATTAGAGTGTGTAACTTTTGAACTATGCACTATTGGTGCAGGTCATTCCAAAACGCGGGTGAAAACCTGCTTTCGTTGGGATTTCGCGTCCAGCTCGTAATAAAGAGCAAGTTATCAGTGTCAGATAAAAAGGGAGACCAGGGGTGAACGGTGGCTGTTTGCCCCTGTCATTTTGCACGTCGTTATGTAAATATGTGGCGCCCAATTTCATAAACCTCATTTGGCACCAGCTGTGCGCTTATATGAGACAAAACAACAAAAGATTAAAAAAATAGACTCACGACTGTTATCCTCAGGCACGGTTGATATCCTCTCAAATCTCGTCGTACTTGACTCGAGAGTTATTGAGGATATCTGAGAGAGGTAGCCCGAGACATGTCCAAACATTATATTTTGTACATGCCCACATGTTGTAGTACTTAGTTAACAGGTTGCATAACATACATTGGTTTAGTCTTTACATTCATTACTCTTTTTATTAAGAATACTAAAGCGTGAATTAAATTCGCCTGAGAAAAGTTGTTACAGTTGACCACGGTTAATACAAAGTTACTTACATACAACAGATGTATAAATACAGGTACCTTCAGTGACATAGCGTATGTAGTAGTTCGGTCACCTCTGTCCATTAACCATCATTAGAAGCAATGAGATTCTCCCAGTTCACTAGCGCCATTAATTACTGCGAAACTGCGTCAAAGCCTTAATTGGGTTGGTGCCTTGGATTTGGTGTGGAGCAGTGGCTGCTTTGAGTACCGAAACGATTAGCAATTCTGGCTTTAGAATAATTTTATAGGTAGGACCTCTTGTGCTCAAGTTAAAAAGGCCCAATTCTAATAGAAAAATATCATCAATTTCAATCGTGTCTGCCGTGTGCGAAAACTTACGAGTTACACGACTGGGTAACTCAACATTTCAAAAAATCTGCTCAGTCAGTGTTATTCTAAATAATCGTAGCTTGATATAATCAAACATTATGAAACAAGGTCGAAATGTAAAAACTGATTAAAAACGACTATTACTGGACATAGCCAGTAGTGGCTTGGTTTGGACTGATAACGAGACCTTCTCTATATTTTGGGGGATATCATTTGTACTGATGTGTCTAAAAACCTATCTCTAAAAATTCGCTTCTTGCAAAAAAATTATCAGCTTACGATATACTATATATGAATCTCGTCTTATATTCTGTTTAAATTCTTTATAAGCTGTCATGTGTGGTCGTGTCCAATTTCCTGAACGGGTTTCCTCGGGTGGGCGCAACAACAGTACAAAATATCTAGCGATGCCCCTTGCGGCCGGCCCAAGTTGTAAATCACTGTTATTAAAAACTGATTTATGCACGAAACATACGTTAGCGCTTTAGCTTTGTAGGAAGGAAGCCACGAGAATTGAACAATGTGGGATAATTATTTAATTCGAGTTAATTAATTCTTGAAAGTTTTCCGAACAACTGCATATAGATCAGTAAACAGGTATGTTTATATAGGTATGATCTACAAAGTATTAGGGGTAGCTTATCATGTATGCCTTTATTTATGGGATGTTGCCTGCAACAGGGTTTTAGACGCGTAATCTGAGCCCAGCATCAAATACCGTTATCTCGCCTAATTGGTCTAATCTACAGGACAAAGTAAACCCCGGATATTCTCACGCAATTTTTTTTCATATACATATTTACAGACTAAGTTATAATGATTTGATAACAAGTATGTATTGAATACAAAATTAATTTAATTATAATATTATAAACTGCTGCAATACTCAGATGAAAGATACCATTCAGAGGCTAGCTTCAAAGTCACATTCGATACCGTTAGTAAAGTTTAAAATTATAGTAACCAGTTAGCACGTTGACGAAAGTAGAAATAGAATCGCTTCAAAGCGAATGAATATTGTCTAGACCCTAAAATCTCTGGTTATCTAAACTGTGTTATTTAGTTAACATCACAAGAAGGCTGAGAATATCTTAATCTAACGAAATTGATGTCAATGAACGTAATTCGGTTGACATTGAAGATATACTCTATAGAATAAAACTTCCTCCAATATGTCTGAGATAATAACGACATTTCCTCCCTCTCATAAATTGTCCCACACAGAACTGAATCAGCTTATCCTAACACCCAGGGGCGCCGTCTGTCCTCTAAAAGATTTCACAATTAGTCAAGTGGACTAGCATAAATGTAGTACCTACTTATGTACTCGTTAATCAGAGTGTAAAAGTCACCTCCAGAAAATCCGATAACGCTGTTGGAAATCGTAAGATATTAGCCCATTCGAAAAATAAGCTCTAAAAGGTTATTTTATCTAGATAAAAATGAAGGACGCAATCTCCAGACGAAATCTTCAAAATCAGAGGTCACGACATTTTATTTAACGCACATATTATTATTGTCTATGCCTAAAATAAATTGAAAGATTTGCAAATAAATTATACTTATTCTTTTACTTTACTAAAAAACTCGGTATGACCTCGAAATAGTCACACTGCGTTTTGTCCTTTTCGATTTATTTTGAAAATTCATGTCAATACAAAAAACAGTTATTTCAACACTACGCTGAGTTAGTCTATTAACTACTTACACATTTTACTTTACAATTTATCTTTTTATCTATAGATCTATCTACCCAAGTGAAGTCGGATGGGTCGCTAGTGAGCAATAAAACTAAACGAAGTCCAATGAAAGTAACGGAAAGTTGTGAATGCTTAAATAGTTTTATGGTCAGTCGATAACAGCTGTTAATGCCCAATGAGTTTCCAGGCCTTTCTGGGCACAGTAACGCTGCAGAAAACCAGAACCTATAGTTATAAATGTTGTAATTCCTTGGTCACTGAATATAAGTAGATCACACAACTTCGGCAAAACTAGGTTCTGTAAACAATCAAAATCATGCTTTTTCGAACAATAATATCATAGGCTTACAAACAAAAATATCCTTATTATGAAATCATCAAATAGCCTTTGAGTTATCATTTTATTATTTACGACTGGAATTCGCGTGTAAATGAATTTGTCTGTGTTCGTTCACCACAGATCTCAGAAAGTGTGTTTCAGTATCGTTGGTCCATCGGGTCCATTGTCAGTCAGTATCGTAAGAGTTTTGTATATTTAGAAATAACGAGGTCTTATAAAAGCTATGGCAGCTAAGCTTCTGATTAGTACTGTATCTGTTTTCTGTGCTTTGAGTGCGACGAGGCTTGGCACCACGCCACTTGCAAATAGTTCAAATTAACTAAAACCGCTAACCCTTATCTAAATGTTTTCAGAATAAGGAATGCTCTCCGAACTTTGGTTGATTACTTAATTTTACTGAAAATGTTATCAGGGAAGTTGGGTCGAATTATTGGCTAGCATAATTCGTTTTTTAAATACTACTTCCCATTGAAATAAGTAGGTTGCACACCTGATGTCCAATAGATAAATGTATCCAAGGTACAGCAGTTATTTTTTTTTATAAATCTTGCCCACCTGATGTTAAGAGTACGTTCGTGCCCTACGATGCACGGCTCAGCGTCCATCAATTCATCAAGTTCCTTACGACCAGTAGTACGCTGTATGTTGTCTATACGTCAGTCAGTTACGGCAAATATTCTTATAATTGGTGTAGATTATATTATATGATCGCCATTCGTTAGCATGCTAGATGAGAGTTGGATTATACATTTGCAGCAATTAGGCAGCACCTGTGCCACGGGCATTACACATATTCTGCATGAAAGGTTCTAGATGAGTTAAAATACCCCTGCACATTACTCTACGCCGCCGCATGGAAACTCGTGTTTAATGCATTGCCAAATTACAATTCTCTGGTGTCGGTTTCATTACTTTGAATTATATATTTGTTCGAATTAACGGTTTAAGGACACACGACGAAAATACTATTTCTTGTTATAGGTACATATTTTTTAAACTAACTTTTCTGATGTGTTCGGCTTCGTCTGCGTGAAAGTATTTTCATACAAAATTCAACCCCCACTGAAACCATTTAGAGGTTGGATTTCAAGAATTATTTTTACCTTTAAGTACGAAGTGTACTTACTACCGGCTTAGTACGTACCAAAACAAAATACCCTGAAAATTTTAAGTTTCTACGTTAGGCTGTACGTTTTATGTCAGTCAGGATGAAAATTCTTATAATTGGTATAGATTTACTGTCACTATTTTTTATACCACTTGCTTAAAGAACAAGCATATTGTGGCCCAGCTGAAATAAAGTGGTAGCACTCATTTATTTGAAAAAAGGGAAAAAACGAAATTTACAATTTTTTATGCTGAGGTACAGATTTAAGGGGAATATCCGCCTCAGATTTCTTAGTACCAAGTAACTTCTCAAGATTCTTTGAGGATGTGCCAATGGGGTAGCCAGAGGTACGCGCAAATATTACATTTGCTCTTGATTCAACACAAACTCGCGAAACAGCCCATTATTTATTCATTGATTCATTGCTTTGGTGTGGTGGTTTATTGAATCGTATGGTGAGTGATGTGAAAATATGCTTTAAGTGTATTTTTCGTTGCGTAATATGGTACTCTGTTGCCATCATCTCATTTTTATCATTAGGAAGCAAAAGCACTTCAAGTACTGTATCTCACAACAACCAATTAAACCACTAGGAAATATAAGAAAAGTACACAGGCATAAATAAAATATATGTGTATAAATAATGTATAAATCATCTACAATAGATGCAAAGGCATCTATTGTAGATGATTTATACAGCGTCACTGGTAACTTTTACTCATACCCCTATTTACAGGATTACTAATCTAACCTATTAAAAGAACTTTTATCCTGGTTGACTGACATATATACAACGCACAGCCTAACCCACTGGTCGTAGAAACTTGAAGTTTTCATATTTGACTTGATGCGAAAAGGTGTACTAAGAAAGGAATTTCCAAAATTCAATTCTTAACCGGGTATAACGGGGGTTGAAGTTTGTATAAAAAACTTCACACGGGCGAAGTCGCGCGCATTTTGTTAATTTATCATATTTTATATACCATAGAGTTTGCACTGTACTACACAGCTTTGTTCGTTAAGCCCGAAATCCATGTTAGATATAATAACAATTATGTACATTACCTATCGCTCATACATAATGGTACCGTGTTGTTTTGGGAGATGTGTTGAACCTATTGTATTGATCGCTTGAATTATTCATAGGCTCTATTTACTAGGTGTCGCATTGCAATGAGTCTGTGATGGACGATGTATATCAACTAATTAAAGGGAATGGCTGGTTTATTAAACCATGTCAAAATTCTATATTAAAAAGTTTGTTAAGTTTAGTCTTGCCGATCTTCGCTAGTATAACACGTGTTAAAGATTCTTTATCAAAAGTCTGCCTAATATAAGAAAAAGTTGTTATTTTCACAAAAACATGTACACGTACAAAGAAGTTGGTGTACAGTGAAAACCCCATTAAAATATGAAGCAACTATTCGAAACTTTATTCCCATGGCACGACCCTTACTAACCCTGATCTAACTTCTAATGTTTTTTTCATGAAACAGTATAAAAAAGGACTTGTTTGGTTTTCGAGGAAGCTGCCAAGTAATCACATTACTTACGCTACAAGTACTGAGCACTGACGGCAGCTATTACTGGTTGCGGCGACAGGTACGGCAACCGGAAGCGGATGTTATCCCGCACCCGCCCGCCCGCAACACTTCCGGCGCTAGACCGTCTGCTTCCTGTAACTCACTATCTACCCTATAGTTATTACTGTGTAAATAATTAGAGGCTTTATTATGTCTATAGATAATTTGGATTAGTCACAATTAAACTCAAGATATACCAAGATTCTTTTTGTTTTATGTTATGTCTATATGTAAAATATGTTTTGCTTGTAAATATATTTATAATGACCTGCCTACTTGTTTGTAAAGAAAGGTTTACGCCTGAATAAATGTCGTAAATTCCATGCTCTGGGCTACGACAAATGATATGGGTCGTACATGAAGTCGACATTATGTTTACGATAGCTGAGTAAATTATCAATGATAATCGTCGCATAAATCTTAAAATATGTTTTTTTAAATGTGCTCTGAAGAGATTAATATCACAACTAAAGAACACTTGCGAACTTGTGAGGTGGAAGTTACTTTTAAGATATGTAGGTGTTTTCATAAAATTTTAATAAAACAGCTTTCTCCTTAGCCTGAGTATACATATTTGGTAAGTAGGTACCTAAGTAATTTTATGAAATCTAATTAAAACAGCTGATTCATTCATTTGAACATATTATATTTATTTTTAAAAACAACACTCGACAAGTCACATAAAATTTATAATAGAATTTTGGTTGACATTTTACACTACTAGTATTATTATCATTATTGCTTTTTAACGGTGTAGCGTACTATTACCAAATGATAGAATTGCCACTTTATACCAAACGAGGTTTTGCAAAAACTATGCGCGTTTGCTACGAGATGTTTGCAAACCCCAACTTTGTATAAAATTGTGCGAAATCTAGAAAAGATTTTCGAACTTGACAGTACCAGCCACTTCAAATGTGCTTTAGATTTCTTACAAACTTTTTCCCATCTCCAAAGAGAGCTAAGTGGTTATTGCAATGCGAAAACTTTTCAACTGCATTTTGCACGTCATTTAGCTGGGGCGGAAAGTTTGATATAAAAGAAATAGTTTTCAGTTAGTTACACACTGCACACGGTAAAGTTTGACAACTCGTAAAATTACTGAACAATTTAAATGTTCCGGTTAGCAGCACTCAGCTCCGGATACTTTACATCGAAATGAAAATGCTTTATGCAGTATTGTTTTACAAGCTTTACGTGTAGTTGTTGAAATTGTTTTTAGTTGCGGTTGGAATAACATTTTGTTAATTGTATTTACGTACAATTTTCAGTGAACATGTTACAATAATAACAATCACTGCTTTGTTTATCTCTGGTAGATAAACATCATGTTTTTACTATATTGGCCATGATCTTATAAGAGATTTCAGTATGTGAACTTTAATGCCTCTAAGGCTGGTTGGACTTACCGTGCATGTACATAATAGAGTCACACAGTGCATACTGCTTATTTACTGAACATAAAAAATAACAGTATAGAAAAGCTTACCAACTCTAAATTAATAACTAAAATTTTGTCGCGGTATTATGGGTATGAAAAAACCAGTAAAAAGACGAAGGAGGCACAAATCCAAGACGGGATCCTGCGTGGCCACAATATATCTAGTTTACCCGACTACATCCTTATTTTATGGCGGCGGCGGATAGGATTTACTTGTCGCAAGCAATGCCAACTTGATACACTTTGTTTGTTTCTCGATCTTGTTGATTACTTAAAAGATACCTCAAGCTGCCTGGGGCTTTCAAATATACATAGACCCGCAATAAAATTCTGTAAACAGAGGTTTAGTGCAAATACTTTCAGTACGAATCCTCCAGATGACAAAATGTATAGGATATTTATGATATTTTACTTAGCACACAAACACATAATAATAATAATAATAATAATGCTGGACGATCCACACAGCATCATCTAGCCCCAAGCTAAGCAGAGCTTGTGTTATGGGTACTAGATGACTGATATACTTAATACAATACATTACGTATATAGATACTTTTTATTATACATAGAAAATACCCAGAACACCCGGAATAAATATTTGCATATCGTACAAACATTTATAAGTACGGTTTATTAAAATAAACCACCGCCGCCGCTAATTAAATCAGAAGTCAACTGATAATTCAATTAACTAATTACTAGTAAAATCAAATCAATTTCCTCTAATTATTTAGAGAAATCAAATCATCTTTATTGACAATCAATTTTTTTACGTTATTTGTCAGACTGCAATCAACTAATCTTCTTTCAAAGTGATGGACACAGTCATAGAGCACTGTGTCCATCACTCTGATCACTCTGGGTTGCTCTGGGTAGTCCACCTGTTATCAGTGGAGGTAATATTAGGTCATCAGGGGAACTGAATGTTCCTGCTCGTTTCCACATTCCACCCTCATTTTCATGTGATTGAACTATCACTTGCTTTCATAAAAAATATTATTACTCGTAGGTTTAGTAAAACACAACTCTACAGCTTGCAACATTGGCCATCGCCTCAGAAAATTGTATTATGAATTTCGTGTCTACAAGTTCAATCCATTAATTTGCACTTCTCGGTACCGTGCCGAAAGTTAGCATAATGACATCGCAACCACAATGACCTTTAACAAGGTGCTCTAACAAAGCCTGCATGGACGTAGAAAACAGGTGAAAACCCGCTAACCAGCTCCAGAATCTCAGATTGTTATACATTGATTTTTTATGCCATAACTGGCAGGCGAGCAGAGGGCCACCGGATAGGAAGTGGTCACAGTCGCCATCGTCGTTGCAGGTCCTGCAACACCCAAGGTGATACTTGTGCTATCTAGAAAAAGATAAACCCATTTTTTTAAGGTCCATATTTAAACTCTGAGATAAAAACAGGAGGAAGATCGTATTAGTATAACGATGCTACATTATAAAAGTTCAAGCGTTGGCCATAAATATTTTCTAGAAAAAAAATGTCTTTAGACATACAAGTGGAAACCGGTGTCGACTTTATTGATTGCATAGCACCAATTCAACTCATCAGCCGTGGTGGCCCCAGCTCCATTACCCACATTATCCCTCCATTACTTTCCATTGGATGTCATAAGAGGCGACTATAGGTATAGTGCGACTACAAAATCCGAATTTGACAGATAAGGCCCATCCATGGCGTTTATCTGTCAAAAAAACCGATACTCAGTCCCACTACAGTTAGACAATAGGACCGCAGAAAATGGGCAGCAGTATTTCCTGTGTAAAAACCACCGACCGACGACTAAAGCAAATCCTTGCTAAATTTGTGGTAGGCCTCCCCCATAGTGGATATTTAGGCTTATGACGTACCATATTACGAGTTTAATTTTGTTTTAAAATAAATCACAAAATGAAAACTGTTTTATTTTAGAAGCCCTGTCGGATGTAGCGGTGCTAGAATTTTTAGGTCAGAATATGCAAGCGACTATCGAATGCGAGAATCTCTAGGCGAAATCGCACGTATAATTTTGTTTACACTAGACAAGTTTTTAAAATCCTTACGGTAATCACATCTTCGAGAACAGGACCCTCTCCTAATCTAAGCAGCGCTAATTCTTTATTTAATAGCGATAGCGCACGTGTCTCTCTGCTTGCACATACAAAACGGTTTTAGTATAAGGCACTGCCCCTAACCGTGTGTTCTTGAAGCACGGTTGCAAACTGTCAAAAATGACGCCAAAATGTGCTTGACAGATGGCATTGTTTTCCATTGTAATGGATTCCGGATTTGTACGAAGATGTCCTCGTATCCGTTGTTCGGGTCAGTTCAGGACTGTTTGGACTGAGCACACGGTACAGATAATTAGACAAACAGATATTCGAGCTCGCGGTTACCCTTTCGAAGTTGCATTTTTTAGCCTGTCTCGTTCGTAAATCCACCCGTAACATGGTGCTCTAACAAGGCATGTCTAGACAAAAGCTTGTGTAAAGTTTTGCCCCGAGCTTACAATAGCTCAGACATACAAGTACCAAGTACCTACAGGCCCATTTTAACTGGAGGATATAATATAAATTTAATTATAGCAACGCAAAGCAAGGAAATTTATGATACGGGTGTTTGTAGATCATGAGGGTATAGTCACGCACGACGGATTAGTCCTGAAGCGTGAATTTTCACGAATTGAAATTTCGCGGCCAGTCTGCATAAAGCACGCATTGGTAGACGCGTGCAATTTTGAATTACACACGTATATAACTTTGGCATAATAAAGTTTAAAATAACATGCACTCTGCCTTGGTACTTACGACCGCGAGGTTCAATACATACAGAAATAATAAATAAATAATAATGCTGGACAATCCACACAGCATCATCTAGCCCCAAGCTAAACAGAGCTTGTGTTATGGGTACTAGATGACTGATATACTTAGGTAATACAACACATCACATACTTAGATATTATGATTATATTATATAGAAAATACCCAGAACACACGGAATAAATATTTGCAGATCGTACAAACATTTAACCAAGAAAAGGCGGGAATCGAATCCGCAACCTCTTGCGTCGCAGGCGGATATTCGCCCGCCCCGCCACATCGATCGTCAATAAATAAAATGACACCTGTTTTTATATATGATATAGTATAGATTTACCTCTTTATAATATAGTATAGATGGATTGATATCATACGTTCTATGATACCGGGCACTATTTCTTACACAATTAAGTTCGACCGGCATGATGTTCTCCACTGTCCTTTGTACTAGTCCACGTTGCCAGTTCCTAGCCGGTACTTTATTTGCGGTTCCAGTACAAGGCACCCGGCTTCTAGCCCTTGCTAACTCATAGATAACACTTTAGCTTGCGCACTAGTAGCACTAAATAGAAATGTCTTACCTCCAGGGCGAACACGGGCATGGAACGAAGTAATATTTACAATATCTACAGTTATTTGTATATCATATTTGATGTACAAATAACTATATAGATTGACAGATTAAAAAAAAAACTCATTATTGAACACAAAAAAATAAAGCAGAGAAAGCAACAGAAATAACTATAAATACTAAGCACAGCGGGCTGCCTTATCTCTTCCAGACAACCTTTGGGTGGAATATCGTGAACATCTGACCGGTGCGTTGCTCTTGTGGTCATTGACCCCTGTACGATATGTATCGCTGGTTGATAAATAGGAATTTTAGTAAAAAATTTTTATTACTCTATATTTATTTGACTGTCAGGCAAGTGGTATTCTATAAGACCTTGTTGTAAGTAACTTTATACGTTCCTGGAGTCTTCGGAAGTGGTCTTATTACACCAGGTAAATAACTGAATTTAAAAATATCTTATTACAATATCTTATATTGTACAATTATAAGAACTTATATAATTGCTTACACTTTGCCCTAACAGGCTGGCTGATGTATAGACAATGCACATCCTAAACCACTGAGAGAGATAGAGACTTGGAATTTTCAGGGTATTCTTGTCTTGTCTTGTGCGTAGAGGTGTGTACTAAAAAAGTAATTTCCGAAATTCAACCCTTATAGACAATTAACCTACTTGAATTGCAAAAAAGGACAATTGTTATCTAAACCAGGAGGGATCATTTTATAAACACTTAAAATGTTTACTGTAAGTTTTAAAATGCTTACTATTTGTTAATGGATAAATCATTTTACAGCTTTTGCTTTGTATTCGGTCAAATATTGTGCCAACATGTAATTTCACATAACAACTAATACGAACTTTGAATAGAGAGAAGTAGTATTTTCAAATAGGTACGAGACAAACAGACATTGACGAATGGGTCGCATCTGGAATAAACTTTGCCCGTGACGAACTTCTCCCACACGAGGAACAACCGTTTATTTTCTTGAAATTACTTACAGCTGGTTTCTCGAACGTTAGTTAAATCACAATTTAACTGACAATCCAATTACCCGTTACGCGTGTTAAATCAAATCAAGTTATAGAAAAATTAATTGTAATCTAATCATCTTTCAATTGTGAAACAAGTGTGTACTTGGCCTTCAGGAAACGGAAGAATTTCGAGCAGGTAATTGGTACTAAGAATCACAAAGAACTTTTTGAAGACCTTTAAAGTGTGGCGGGCCAATTACATGTTGAGTATCTTTTTTTTGTCAAACATCAATAAATTTACCTACAAATCTAAAGATTTTCCAATATTTAAACAAATAGTTTCCTAATTATAGAAATCTAATATTTATTTATTATTAATATTCGTAGGGGTTTTCCTCTAAATATATAAATATTTTGGTAATTCGTATTACTTCTTTTTAAGTTCAGTAGGTAGGTACATGTATTTTTTCCACCATGTTTTCTGTAAGGTACTTTAGTGTCTTATTTTATTGTCATATGATTACTTACCACAAAAAGGTACTTTACTTTAAGTAGCAGTAACAACCTGTAGTGTAACTTATAAAGAGGTCGAGTAATAGTCGTAAAATCAGGCATTCAATTTACACGGACACATTTGAAATATTTATGCTTCGTGTATATACCTATAAATACCATGTATCATGTAGATAAAGTACAACGTCACTCGAAATGTTCACACAAAATAAAATGCGTCACCGCCGCGCCCACCCGCTGATACGGCAAAAATCCGGTCATGTGTACGCAGCTTTGCTACGGATGAAACTGTACATTTCAACATTTCGTTCTCGTCAGCTGTATTCAAATTTTAAAGTAAAATTTTATTCCATCTGTTATTTTTAGCGGAAAAGACACAGTCGTTTTTAGTGAATTTAAAACATCTACAGGCCTTTTAATTATCATTTCCAAACGGATTTGTCTGGTTTGTACATTTAGGCTTGAGTAAAGAAACTATGTTGCATTTAGTGGCAGAACATAACATACATTTGTAATGACATATAATTAATAAAAGATGTAGTATACATATGCGTATCTAGATATGGACGGACGGACGGGGTCAGTCAGGTCAGGACAAAGATTCATAAGGTAATATATTATAATAGATAAAAAGAAGATAAAAATAATAAATTCAAACAGAAACAAAATTTTCTATAGGCATCACATTATAGAATTTTTTTTTAAGTAGTTACACAAACTTTTGCAATTTTTCAATTTCAGGTCAGTTTATACCTAAGTATTTCGTCCACGAAATAGGTATAAACTGACCTAAATTCTCAAAATCCATAAATTAATTCTACTTGAAGAATTGCAAAAGTTTGTGTACCTACTTAAAAAAATTAATTACGAAGAATGAATTCGCGTTTACAAACTGACAGGAGGTACTTCATTATCATAAAAGTTGTAATGATGATAAGTAAGGTGGGTCTCAAAGGATATTTCAGGCAGCATGATCAACTCACGAGACATAAGTTTCTAATACAGAAAATAGGCATCAAATTCTCAGTCCATACCATTAATAGCATTAAGCGCATATATTTAATTTTCTTTGAACTAATAACGCAATAAGTAGGCAGGTACTAATGTACAAATATACATAGCTGGTATACCATATACGATAACCAAGGGATAAGGGGGATGCATGTATCCCTTGGTTATCGTATATGGTATACCAGCTATGTATATTGAACATTAGTATAGAACCGTGGCCACACTAGTTTTTTTAATCTTTTACTGCAAAAGAAAATTAAAGGTGGTGCCTAGCCACCATGCCTGCTAGCGATGGGAAATTACATAATTTCAAAAGAGAAAAGGAAATCGATACCATTTGCCGCTGGGCAGTATCAATCAAGAGGCAAGCCAGAGTTGGAAGTATATATTGCTTCAGAGAGATCAGAAAATAGGTAAGTAGATCAATATTGTGAACATTTTGACACATCATCTAACGCCAAACTAAGCAAAGCTTTTAATGGAAACGAGATAGCTGATAGCTATCCAAGATACAATAAAAACATACCACATGTTTTTATTATAATATATAACCTGTTTTTTTTTATGTATAACCTGCCTGGTTCTGGTAGTTATGCCTACTACTTACAACTTCTGCCTACTAGAAAGCTAAAAATAATTAGCCCTAATAGAATAGAAATAAGATTGTAAAAATATAGGGAATACATCTCAAAATGCTGAATTTGAATACGTTCAAAATTAAGACACAAGTCACCATCATTTTGTAAGAAAGAGTTGAAATTCATCAGTTGAGTCAATTTTACACTAGCACTCATCAGCGTGGAAATAAGCTCCTTTGGTCGTAATACCTATTTTCCCGAATGAACTCATCTTTAAAGAACTCTACCTATTTGTAGACGAGGTCACAAGAATAAGGTATTGTTCTACATTCGTATTAAAGCGATAGCACTTTCTTTTACTGTAGGAAATAAGCTTCAGTTGAAACGATTCAATATCTACAACGATCTGTTGTTATTCGTTGTCCTTTGTGAAAACTTCATAGCTGCAGGCTTTGTTTAATTTCCCGTTCGTGGCCTTCCGTTTAACGTTTCCTGCCATTTATTTACGGAGATACACTTTGAACGAGGTTTCGAATGTTGTTTTCGTACACTACGTAGATTTGTAAGAGTATCTCATAAATAAATATGATTAATAGGTAGGTAGGTAGGTACACCAAATTTGGTAGATAGGTTGAAAGTCGGTCTAAAATTTCGTCATCTGAGGTAAGTATACTAATAATTTTCATGTACCTTACTTACCTACTCTTTATCGAAAACAGTTCGATAAGAAACAAAATTTCAGGGCTTAGAAAATTATCTCTATTTTTTATAACCACTTGCGCAAATGTTGTAAACATTCATAAATCTCTAAACTACCGCGTAGGAGATACGTAGTAGCAGTATAAGCTGTAGTAGTAGTATAAGCTTTAGTAGTAGTAGTGATCTTTGGTGCAGGGCTCGTCCGAGGAAGTAAAGTACTACCTCAATGCTTATTTCAGCCACCAGCAATGTTGTTGTGTTTTGGGTTGAAGGGTGTGGGTGCCAGTGAAATCACAGACAACCCTCAGGCTGACGGAACTCAAGGCTGTGCGTCGTAGGGCACATAACCGTAACATGCGAGGCAATAGTAGGTGATGGTTACCACTTAACATAAGGTGAATCATCTGCTTATTTCATCAGCAAGTTGCTTAAAAAACTAGAAAAAAGTTATTTTTTATAGTTATGGCTCAACAGTTGAAAATAACTTAAACACCCACCGGCTCTTCCTGAAGTGATTTTCAAAGTTGAAATGCCTATCCACTTGTCAAGTCACAGCAGTCGCGCGAAAGAGTTGAGAAAATTCTGAAGCATGCAAACACCGACAAATCTGAACAGATTTGTTGGTGTTTGCATTATACTCGCCAAGGGCCCTTGAGAAAGTCGAAGGCAAGGCCTGAGAGCAAGAACTAAATTCAGATAGTGCTTATGAATTATATTCCCATTGTACAAAGTTCTAGCTATAGTTTGAACTTTTCTTGTAGTAGCGAAAGTAGCGACACTATCTTCTTATATTTTGCATACTTATTCTGCTGAAATATAATTTGTTTTTCTACAAAAAATGCGATTTTTAAACGTATGTTTTAGTGGCCGACTCTGATGACAGAGTTTTTAGGCCGCTTTAAGGCCGTCATTTGGCTTAACGACTGTTAAGCCGATACTGAATTTAATCGTGCCCTCCGAACGGAACAACGGAACACAAAATAAGCACGGAATCGTTCAAGATGTACAAGTAGGTAATTGCCACTAACGGTAACCCATTGAAATAGTGGATGCGCAGAACGTTGCTTAAAATTAGGCGATCGAATGGCCAATCAAGATACACCACGCGCTTCATTTCTCATAAGACGCGTGTTACGTCACTAGCCCACTAAATGTACATTTTCTTTTATCAGCGTAAATGAAGGCTTTTCACCCATATACGGGACTTTTTGAGACAAAAAAGCTCTCGTTACACAACCGAATTAAACCACTTTTTGCATGTTGCAATTTAACAAAACTTTAGACTTTTTTTTATTTGAATCTATCGATCTAAAGATATCGTAAGACTTAATCAAAAATCAATAAAATATTGTGATAAACAAAGTTTTCGGCACGCTCTTTTTTTATATAGTCGGTTAAAAAAAAGAAAGAAAACCCCACCGGCGGCGCTGCCGCCTCAGTTGTCGCCTATTGTTTTTCATTTTACCTTAAATTTATATCGCCTCACTGCAAATAGGTATAACTCCACTGAAACCATAAACAATATTAGCTTACCTGTTGAAAAATCAACTTGCCAAAATTGCGACGAGTTTAATTTCACTTCGCCTAAAATCCGGGGAAGATGAAAAAACGCAAACAAGATGAAAAGAACGGTTGGCTCCAGACGTAATTAAAAGGCTGCAATTAGTTGGTATAAACGAAGATATACTACCTATATAATGACTATCTAGGTATCGAAAACTACCTACCTAGTTAGGTAACGATTTTTTCTTCTATATTAATAGGTACAAGATAACTCAGTAGAAACGCGCGCGTCTTCACCCATTTTCATACAAACTTCAACCCTTTTTTTATTATAAGAAAATGAGGGGTCATTTTCTTTGTAGGTGCCTAAATAATGTGATAACTTCTGAAAAAACAATATTCTATATTCAATAAAAGATTTGTGTTGTAAGTATACAAAATAGTTATAAAAATATTCATAAAGGAACCTTGTAAGTATGGAAGCATTAGAAAGCAGAAAAAAGGAGTTAAAAATTCAACACTTACGTAAAATGTTGTAAAAAGACTAGAAAGAAAATTATGTTTTAACCAACAAAAGTAGCAGAGCAAGAGGTTCCTCACATTTCAAAGGTAATTCTGACGAAAGGGCCGTACAAATTGAAACTTTTGAATCGCACAATTTTCACTTCACACAAAACCCGGAATTCTATTTTTGTCTGCAGAAAGAATTTAAAAACTTTCACCAGCTGGGTAACTGTGTCAGATTATCCTTTATAAAAATTCTAGAATACGAAAGAAATTCTCCTGTCTGCTCTTAAAAATATTAAAATGAGACGTTCTACAAAAATTCAACTTCAGGATCAGCAAGTGAATAGAGTTTGGGGCCGACCAGGCGTACCAACATGTCCCCCGTGAGTGCTGCCTTTGTTCCTGGCTCAATTCTTCCAACTCTATCCATTCACATTCAACTCTATGATGTTATGATCGAAAAGCTCGGCTCAGCTTAAGATTTATTCCAAATGAAAATCCAATGGCACTATTTTCAGACTATCTAGATTTTAAACTTAAAATATGAAAAGCCTCTTCTAGCTTATTGTTTGTATATACATTACCATCATTATATTTTTACTAATAGATAATTTAATTATTATTGATAATTCAATTTTGCTAGAATACTAACTGTAATCTTACAATGTTTTGTCTTCACCGTTTAAGAGCACTGGCATTACGAACATAAATTTTTAGATAGAAAAACCCATTGGTGCACGACCGGATCCAAACCCATGACCTTGGTCAGACAGCAGGCTCAGCCCCAAATCACCGGTACTTTTATTTTGTATCCTTTATTATGGGCCGGTGGTGGACTTAGTAAATCCTTCTAAAACCAACATTAATAACTACCTAAAGTTCTTAAAGACTCCCCAAAGGCACTTACGCCTAATCAGCACCACATTTAGGCCTGCACTAATGATGCCAGTGTAAATGTGGTCGTTAAAGTTGTAAGTAAGTACCTAAAATTAGTTTGCTATTTATATATTAAATTACTAAAATAACACTCAAAGTGACAGGCACATGAGAATTAACAGGTGTTAAGTCCCATGTGCACTTCACACTATGCCTCAGAATGGTGGACGCTCGGATAAAGACTTATAATTTTTATATAAAAATAATATTATTATTTTTAGAAAATAAATATTATCCAAACTCATTATTTTGTACTAAATTAAAATATGCAAATAAAGTTATCCCATAGAATGAGACGAAAACTGAAACGGAGCTCATAAAGAATTTTCATTTATAAACCTCTCGTGGAAATCCCCAGGTATTTTAGTAAATTCAGTGAAAAACTGTCATTAAAGTCATTTGGAAGTAATTATAAGTCACCGAAGTGGCGAGACGATTAGACACGGCCATTTGTTAGCTATTAGGAGAGCTTCCTACAAACTTGCGGTAATTATTGGAAACGTCAGCGACATCTTAACAGTTTGATAATTACACCCGAAGCGAGCATAAATTACTTATTATAAGTCAAGCGGAAATTACTGTCCGCAAACTAGATAACTATTTATGCTAATATTGCGGTAATTCACGGAAGCGGTTGTATACGATTAATTGCGTTCTAAAATCAATTGACTGCCTTGCAGCTCGTATGCAAACCAGTAAAACGGTAGGAAGTTCATCATCATCGACATAGGCCGTACGTTTACGTCCCCCATACGTTTCCAGGATGATCGATTTGGAGCCTTTTCCATCCATCGACTTTTTGTTATGTGAGGTCACCATCACCTATATCAAAACGCTGTCTTATAGGTCACTTCCAGCAATCCTACAAATGTCGTCAGTCCATCGGGTAGAAGGGCGTCCTACGCTTCGCCTTCCGGTTCGTGTTCGCCATTCAAGAACTTTTTTTCACAGCGGTTGTCAGATCTACGAGCTATATGGCCTGCTCATTGCCACTTTAACTTGCTGATTCTGATAGCTATGAACCTACTAGAACCTATGCTGAGTAGGAATTTACTTCTCATAGATCAACATGCAGTCTTACGGATGCTTAGGGACTATGAGATGAACTAAAACACGGTTGCATTTATTTTTCATAATTTGAAAATATGTTTTCATCAATATTTTTGAACTCTAGCAGTAAATCTAGCAGAAGACGTGATAAAAAAATAGTGACAAATCTATCAAGTGTAAATAATAACGAAAAACTGTGCGGGCAACTTTTCCAGTTGAGAAGATAAAACATGTAACACGGTAAGGTATGCTTAGTTTAGTACGCACCTCTTGCAGTACAAAAAAACATACCCAAATTAAAAAAAATGAAGTATATAGGTAGCAATTAAAAAAGTGCCCTAACTTTTTATTGTAGTCGAGATTCTATATTATGTTAGTCTACAAGATATCTATACAAATGGTCCGATGTTAACATATTATAATACTGTCATGAGTTGCCAGAAATAAAAATAAAAGAAATAAAGATTTTATGTTATCCCAAAGGTTTGCCTTCGAGTAAGTTTTGAACCCACGACCCTTTGGGAATGCGGTCCGCATGACCGCATCCCTGTACCAAAACATCACTCGAGAGCAAACATTTTGGGATAATATAAAAGTTTTTGTTCAGGTAAAAGCATTATAAAAACTAATAAATTATCACGAATAATTTCTACTCGTAGTTGGTATGGTAGGTATCTTTTGCATTATTATCTTTTTATATATCAAAAACATTCAAAAGGTACAAGTTTCTTCTACTTTAAAAAGTTTTCACACCTATTTCGATGCTCATTTCAAAACTCCGCAGTTTAGGTAACCGCTTGCCAACTTTTACAGGCAAAGTTTTAGTTGAATAAACGAGTTTTCTGTTTACGCATCGTCGAACTAGCCTTTTTAGATGGCTGGCCCTGGAGTATCACCTGCTCGTCAGTCGCTTCACCAAAGTTTTCGTTTTTCAACCGACATGTTAAAAGCGGGTAATAAAATACTCTACCTACTACTACTAATACTTTTAACTTTGTATCTCACTATAAGTGAACTATAGTTCTTGTGAAAAATAAAGTCTTTAAAACAAAATACCTGTACCTGATCTACTAAGCATAGAAAAATAAATAACTCTATTAAAACCATAAAAAATGCAGGCACCTACTTCTAACCTAATGTAATAGATTATCTGCTAGCTGTATGCTTACTTTCTTAGCACTTGATTTTAAATGAGAGCATTGGATTTTTTTTTTTAATTTTACTTGATCAGTGTAGATTAATTATAAGAATCTTTGTCCTAACTGACTGACTTATAAACAACGTATTGCCTGAAACACTGATTGTAGCCTTGAAATTTTCAGGGTATATTTGTTTTGGTGTGTAGGGGTGCACTAAAAAAGAAAATTCTGAAAATCAATCCCTAAAGGCGTGCAGTGAAGTAAGCGTATTAGTTTGAATAAAAATAGCTTCATGCAGACGAAGTCGCGTGTGTTTCAAATAGTATGAGGATAAATAATTGCAGCAGCACACGGTAAATCTGTTATAATTTTTCCTACAGTTAGAAACAGTGAGGGAGGATAGTAAGGAAGAAGGTAAATAAGTAAATAGAGGTGGAAGTCCAGCGGTAACTTCAAAATATCATAGGTATGGTTAAATATTTTACAACCACTCTCCTAAGAGTGCCACGCACTGTAGAATTTGTTTCTAAGTAGATCCAGATTTTTACTTAAAAAATAAATTATCTATAGGTGCAATAAGTGGAAAAAGAAATAATTGACTTACTTACATTTTAGAACAGTATATAGAATAAAATAACTATGAAAGCTGTCTGTGAAAGCCTTTGAGAAAAACTACATAGCGATGATGCAGACAGGAAGGCAGTGGAATAAAGGGAGACGATAAATTCAATATCAGGAAGCGCGCCGTGCCTCACCTAACGAGCCACAAAGTCAAGAGCCGATGGTTTCGTACGCTCGCTCTCATCCGTTAATAATGAATTTACTATCCTAAAAGAAATGGGATGTATTTTATCTATTTTTCACTTACCCCCAAACGTTATTTAAATTTAAATATTGCTTAAAATGAGTTCTGTCACTGTTTGTCAAAACCCAATAATAAGAGATGGCAATAATTGAAACATTGTTTCAAACCTCTTTTGACAGATTTTGGAAGGCAATGGCCATACAAATATTTTCTTCTAATGAGATGAAAACATTTACAATACACCTAAACTCGGCTTAACATTGAGATAGTTACACCATGTGTGTGTTGCATTGACAAGAAGTTTTAAATTAGATCGAAAGAGAAAGAGACAAAACAACTAATTGTAACTATTTCGAGGTTACGCCGAGTTTATTAGTAGGTAGTTAGTACCAGAGTAATAGTGCTTCATTAATGTCGAGTATCGTAAATTATTTACGTCCTGGTTGATAATGAAAAGAGAAAAGAAATAACATACATACTTGACTTGCTACTGTCAAGTTCGAAACTACAATGGTCTTTGTCTGACTGTAAAGTATGCTCATTTACATCACGTCTGTACTCAAAACTTCCAGTCTGATGGTTATCTTCACTGACCCTCGCATGAGATGAGATAGGTTTGAGCTGTCAGAAACTTACATTGCTAATGTAAACTTGTTTCGAGGAAGAGCCTAAGGCTTCAACCCCTAATTTCACTTTTAGGCAATTTCAATACAACCATAATTTGATAAATGCAAAGGCTGCAAACTTTTTATTTTTAAGTTCTTTATTATAAGTCATTACCTCTTGATACCCCTTCTGTATTGTATTTATAACTGTGTGATTTAAAATTTAAATAAATTATCTTATATTAAACACTTATTTACACGGGTAACTATATATATATAGGAACACGCATATGGCCCACCTGATCTTTAGTGGTAACATCACCGCTATAGCATTGCCTACATTACGCAACAGTTTATATTTGTGTTTAAATGTATTCCATACGTGATGGTTTGCAAGCCCATCGCCACTATTTACCTACACTTGTTACTAATCACCATAAAAAAGTTCAGGTAATGCAATTTGAAACTTTGCTCACTTGCATTCAATTTTACGGCACATGCATTAAAAGGAAACCTTTTATCCTCGGTCCGGAATTGATTATCAATTTAAGCGGTGGATGAGTGCACATCGCATTCCGGCGGACGGGCTGGCTAATCAACCATTTCTTACTGAACTTCGATGAGCGATTAAATAGGTTTTACTCTGTTCACTTTGAAAGATTTTACAGCATCAGAAGTTGATAAATTTTAATGATCATCATATTTTTTCATACCTATGTTTACTTCTCAATCATAGTTTGGATGGGATTACAAAAATCTCAAAAGATTTTTTCTTATTCTGTTATTTTATTTGTGAGGGCTTTGATTGAGGGGATTTGCCATAGTCACCAGGCGAATTGGTGACTGCAGTGTTAATGTTAACACAGGATATACTACTACTCATTTTTCCTTGCGTTCCCCTAGCTGTCTCTTACGATTTCCACGAGAGCTAAGGGAGGGGTTCTATTCTAAGATGGTACCCCATTGTTACCTATAACGATTACCCTACTAAAGCAGTTCAGCATGACCGTACTGATTATCGGCGAGTCAAACGGTTTTGACTCACCTACTAGGCTAGAGACTGCTAAAGGAAATAAGGTATAGGCAGAACATTATTTTTAGATACGAAAACCGCGATTCGTCGGAATTAGAAAAACAACTAATTTAAGGACTATTTCGATTGAAGATAGATCAAACGCTTACAGGAATCATAAGAAGGAGTAAGATTGAGCGTGCGGGCCAAAAATACATTCGTGTGCTCGTCACAAATCTCATTTCACATCTAGGCAGGTACACGGGGTACGTTTAGCCGAGATTTTATTGACTTGATAAAGGCAGGTAACTGGGCTTTTCTATTTTTCTCAGGTAATGGTGATAGGAAACCAACGCTAGTTGGTTGATTGGATTCTATTTTCTCGGATACCTTATGATAATTACCAGTTTAACCAATAAATATTCTATACAGTTTATTATTACTATCGAGTAGGTACCAACGCCCATAAAGTTTTTTTGAGACACAAATTATTCTTTATATTTGGAAATTATTTAGATAAGTAGGCACCTACTTTTATTTAGAGACTTAAAAGGTCACTCACCCTAGTAAATTATACTTTGCCTACCACTGGAAAAGGTATTAGTGTTGTCACCTCCATTAGAAAATAAAATGACCCAGTAAGCTCAAGTTAATAATCTGAAAACCGCAAGCGTCTCTTGCCAACAAAGCGCAAGGAAAACTATTTTCCTACGAAATTAATTAACGAATCTGGGGTTACGTTACTTAAATTTTATCAAAGATGCGATCATACCAGAAACTAAAAATATGCTAAGTTAAAGGATCTTAACTACCTAACCTACCGAAATGCTTCTTACCTATTTAATATATAATTTTACGGTAAAGCCTACAATTTTAAAAGCCTGTTTTCAGTAAGTATTGATATACTTTTACGTCGTCTCGTCTCCAACCTAAATAAGTCCACTACTGAGCATAGCTTTCCACCATATTTGGGAGGTATTTGGGATACCGTAATCTCCACGTTTGGCAGGCAGATTGGCGACTGCAGTATTGTTGTTAAGAACTGCTGTCTATCCCTTGGCTCATAATAGTAGATTGTAGACATAATAGTAGATTGTTATACAAGGAGCTAAAATTACCATTGTTTATATGAGTTACCAATGAGTTTTAATGGGTTTTAGCTCCGTGTGTTACACTATACTTTTCACTTCTCTTGCTCAAAAAGGCCGTAATTGTAGCATACCAACATTTTTACTATTGTAAAATTTATTACGGTCACTACCAATTCAATTTGCAATTAGAGAAAAATTATAAAGATTTCGCGCCAATGTCTTTTTTTTTGTTTCTTCTGTAGCCGCAACACATTGCATGCATTCTACCAGAGATCGCCGATTTTAGTTCCATTTTCAAAATTAAAATGAAGTTCTTTTTTTATGAAACAGTAATAAGTCGAGTCTTTATTCATGATTTAAACTTTTTCGTTTTTGTAGGCTCATTGTCATTTGACACACAAAAATAAAAAAAAAACTTTTTCCCCTAGAGGATGAAATGCTAGTTTATCCCCGATCTGGTATGCTATATAAAATTACGGCCTTTTTGAGCAAGAGAAGTGAAAGCATAATTTCCTACTAGGTACCTAGATAATAATAATTGTAAAAGTAAACAATGACATTAACTTCTTGTAACTTTTGCGTTGATCCTGCCCGTTCCAGACTGTTGCAGTTCAGAGTTTGTGAAATTACAGCCGCGTAAAACTTTCCGTACTTACGGAATTATTAGAGCCTAACGAATTGTGTCACGCTACAGGCACTGCTTGATAGCTCCTCCCAGAAAATACTTCGCAAAAATATTGTACTACGCTTCATACCTACGTCTGTGTATTACGTTTACCACCATAATAGCATTATATTGTAGGTACACCAGGATTGCTTTTAAATCTAGATAGTAGGTACAGTGAATAGTGAGCGGACTTATATACCTACAAATGGCGAATTTTGTCCAGGTCAAAGTCAAAGTCAAAAAGCATTTATTCAGTAATATCCGCAGGGATCATCTTGAAACGTCTTAAATCTAAGTGAATCTTAGCGCCAGTTCCTCGCGACCAAGCCTATTTAGTAGCCTTAAAATAGCTCTATAGGCGCTTTATAGGTACCTAGCTATATGAAGAATTCAGTCTTGCTACATGCAATACACTCAATTAGCAAGATGTAGGTAAAGCGCCTTATTATATATTGGTAGGTATTTTGTAATGATAGATAAAGATAGATTGACGCTATTGTAAAAAAATCTACCCAAAGTACTTACCTTGCCATGCTTTTGTAAAATTTATATAGGAACCTTATATTTTGTTAGATAGCAACTACTTACATAAACAAGTGACTACAGTCATTTGTAGTCAGACAGGTTTAGGTATTACGTTCTGTGTTATAATTGCGTGGTTGAAAAAAGTAATTCCTTTAGGAATAAAATGTTTTCAAATCCACGCTAAAATTAAACAAGCACCAATGAGAGAACAAGTGAGAAACTATGAGAAAACATGAAAGTTTTCCATATGAAGATATTATGCAGTGAGATGGAAGTTTGTTAGGAATAAATGAACAAACTTGAGGCGCGATGCCTGTGCCGGCGGTGTTCCGACGACAGCGATAAGTTAGCACATTCTACGAAATGATGAATTAAATATTTATAAAGTATGTACTTCCAACGAATGCATATCGTTCTAAGGAGGTTCGAAATTATTCCAACAAAGTTTACTTTGTTCAGATGAGATGAAAAATAGAGTGGTTTTCAACATCACACTGAATATGAACATGACACAGTTCGTCAATTAAAAAAGTGTAGCAGGATTGATTTTTTAGCAGACGTAGGTACTGTCTTGAGGTAGTAGATCGTCGCATTGTCTACCAAAACAAGGTCAGGCGGCACCCTTTGTAAGTATTATTGTACTCAAACAAATAAATAGGCTTAGCCTATAATATTAGTTGGGATAACTCCACTTGAATACAAGTGCGGGTCTGATTATTCAGATTACCACTAACAAATGAATTCGTCAGGCACGAACGAGCATCCAAGTTTGCGGTGGTTCTCATGTTCGTTATTAGAATTCATTATAGAGTCTGGAGTTTCTAAGACGTGCCTGGCAACGAATGGCGGATGGCGAACTCTGGAACAAAGCGGTGCTCCCAACTGATTGTGCCATAACCCCTCTTGTGACCTTAACAAAGAACTTTTTGGAGAACGTTTCCTTGCCTTACTATGTATGAGTTCTTCTCTCGAACTTTTACACAATATCCACAGTGACCTGTAAATTCTTTATGAGCAAAACGCGGACCGAAGCCGTTATAGTCTGTCAGTAAACTATCAAGTTTGTGGTTTAATTTCCTGTTGAGAAAACTGTTCATTCATATTGAAACATTATGTTCGAGATCTTTCATAAAGTTATAGGTTATAGTTTCCTACATTTGCAACTGTTGTAAATATTGAAATGATTTTTTTGTAATCCAAACTGGAATAAGCGGTTTCACATTCGATATAGATATTGGTTCTGTATTAAATAATATAGGTAAAGTAAATGGGTTAGTAACGGGCACAAACAAACACGACACCTCTTGTAATAGTATTTCGGAGAATGAGCCAGATATCTGTTTTTGCGGTGCAAATATTTTGCCACGCACCATGTTGGCGAAATTTGGTAGTAGGTAATATGTTAAATATTCGATTGCATATTTAATCTGAATTCTAGTTTTTATTATTTTATTCTGAATCTATAAAATCTAGGTACGCTTCAACTAATATTAATGGTTTCAATCTAATGAATTGAAGTAAGAGAATAGTAGACTTGCAAAACTATATCCTATCTGTCGATGGGTAAGAGCGATCAGAACATCTGGCCCTTAGCTATCTTAGGTACCTATGGTATGCTTTCTTTATAAGGCTTTGAATTTCCGAATGGGAAATTTACTGGCATTTTCTGGAAGTTTATTATAGAAACGTAGTGTTCCCCATAAATGACCCATTTTACCTTTACTATTTAAGTACCTTTGCTATAGGTAATAGTAACCACTTAACATCGGGTGGACCATCTGCTTGTTCCAACAAGCCGAATAAAAACAAGTCGAATTTCCTTATAATTTTTAACATCCATGCATGCTAGCATTAAGTCTATATACTGAATCTTCGTTAAGCTGCAAGCGTAGCCAGCGGCATTAGCTGTAAAATATCATTATAGAAAGTGGAGTTTGTATGGAGTACATCACACGAATACGATTATGTAGAAGGGATAATTTAGTGTTATTGTGCTTCAGTTCCTTTAGTGCTAACCACACTTGAAATAGGTAGTGTAACGGAACGTGGAACCGGAAATCAAAATATATAGGTAAGTACTGTTTTATCTATTTTTAGTTTGCAACCTGTCACTACTGCAAAATGTGGGTACGTACCAAATGTAGGTACTATCTGGATGTACCTCTAACTACCACCCTTAGAAATCCTTAAAAAATCTCGAGTAAATACCTATTTGGTACTTAGAGATTAGAGGGTATATCTACCGTGCTTGGGGATTCAAGTCGTGATATTATTTATTATTTTATGTTACTTTACAACAAAATAAACTTCAGTAAAAATTCCATCGAAATCGGTGCAGTCATTGAGGAGTAAATTTACATAGGTAAATGTGTACCTACTATGCGAAAGTATACAATAATACACATACACATACTGTGCAGTCAACAAAAGACCCTTGGTGAAATAAATAATAGAACTAGAAAACAACGAAAAAGCTACGGCGTAGTAAAGGCTACGCCGTAGCATAAGCCGTAGCATGCTACGTTATAGTCAGTGCGATATTAGTCTCAACTTTAGTGCCATACCTGCACCTACCTAATGGTGTTTGTGACGCAGTTCGTGTTGGTTTTCAGTTTTCATACATCAGGAAATCTTGAAAAGTCTCACCTTTTGATGCTGATTGTACCTACATAGCTTTCAATTGCCACACGCTCTTTACAACAGCCGTTGCTAATATGTGTATGATAAATTGAGTTCTACTAAATTATTTATTGACTTTAGTATAAATGGTAATATAGATCAAATACGTCTCGTAACAGAAATTCAAGTTTGTACACCAATATATTTTTATTTGAGCACATGCTTTCAAACGGTAAAGGAAAACATGTGTGGAAATTAATTAGTACTCTAAACCAAAGTCAATGAAATCAACAGGAACGCTTCACCGAAGTTTTACGCCAGTTCCACGCGACTAAGTCTAGCGTTGCCTTTCATATTACGTACGCTATACTGGGTGCCTAGCACGAATAAACTTCATATTTGTGGTGAAAGCGTATCTTATTGACATTTTAGTTACATTGCGTGGCATCGATAATTCAACGGAGTGCTGCCTACAGCACTACTGTTCTACCCTTGCAGGTCTACTGTCAGAAACGATAAACGAAGTTTCATATTATCGATTTGTAATACATTGTGGCATCAAAAAATTAAGTCGCTATTAAGTTTACGCTAATTATGTTTATCTTGGTAAACGTGATTAGCTAAATATCTTCTCAACGATATAACTTTTTGATGTACGGGTATTTTGAAATAAAACATTTTTATTAGTTTCACGACATTTATTTCCTAAGTCTACATTAGTCTGTAGTAAGAAGCTTAAACTAAACAAAATTATAAATGCAACAAACTGATTTATAATATCGATTTTATAAATACTGAACTAGACCTTTTCCATAACGCTACGCTAAATCGAGATTTTTTCCTTACATTTAGATGTTTTCCTCCAAATCCTGGAACAAAAAAAATTACAAAAATAATGGGGTGGGATAGGTTTTATTTAGGAGAATATTTAGGTATAACTGTAATGATATTAGATATGAGCAATTGCTGTGTTGTCTCAATGTCTGTTGTGTGTTGAATAAACATTTATAGCGTAAGACTAGCATTGTTTGTGCCCCATTAGACATCTTCATATAATCTAGAGTCGGTACTACTTGGTACTATGATATCTGAGAGGATATAGATAGATAGATAGATAGATAGATAACACTTTATTGTACACAAGGAAAATTAGCAATTATGGGTGGATATCTACAGTATCTAGGGATTCAAGTTGTAAAGTAATTTTTCTGTGCCTAAATGTAGCTGTGTGAATATTTAATTTTAGGTAAGCTGTTTTGCATAATTGAATAGATTCACATACCGTAGGATCACAGTCTGCACAGTGCCATGAGTAGCCACGTTTCTTGGGATTCTTGTTGAGCGGCGGTTCCAAGCATGTGAAGTGGTATCGTTTTGCACATTCATCGCACCTGCACATAAAAAACACCTTTTAATCGATGAATAATAATAATAATAATAATGCTGGACAATCCACACAGCATCATGTAGCCACAAGCTAAGCAGAGCTTGTGTTATGGGTACTAGATGACTGATATACTTAATACAATATTATATTACATACATAGATATTTTTTATTATACATAGAAAATACCCAGAACACCCGGAATAAATATTTGCAGATCGTACAAACATTTATCCCAAGGCGGGAATCGAACCCGCAACCTCTGCGTCGCAGGCGGACATTCGCCCGCCGCGCCACATCGGTCGTCCATCGTCGGTCACATGCGACGCCTGTGCTGCTGCCGCCTGCACTGTCACGATTCGTCACTAGGCCAGATATTATTCTTAGACACATAGATATTTCTAACACCATTTTAGGGTGTCTAAAGATCAAAATCAAAGGGACCAGCTCCGCTCCAGCTTACCGTACAAGATTGGTGTTATCACCGGCCGTTTCGCAAACGTCACAATGCGTCATCGGCGTTGTTGCTTTGTTGTTGGCGGTAGAAGTGCCTGCACCAGAGCTACGCGCCGACCGAGCTTCACGCGACCTCTGTACAAAACAATTTACAAATGCAACCAACTTCAATATCATACACCTTACTTAAATTTAAACGAAAGATTTCGGACATTCAGAGTCACTAAAACGTCGAATTTTTAACGCTTTAATTTTTCTTTGATATTAGCCATTCGGTTAAAGGTGAACATTATTTATTTTATAATAAACTTTTAAAGGTCACTACATAGTGACATTATAAACAAGTAGTTCGTCGCTTTGTCAACTTATCTAATAAAAATTAAATAAAATCATATTATATTTACCAATTTGTAAACCGCGAAAGTGTGTATGTCTGTTACGTTTTCACAATTAAACTACTGAACCAATTGAGGTGAACTTCGACACACAGATAGCGTGCATATGTGCACACTTGCACGTTCTGGAGACAGACATAGGTTCAAAAACATGTTATATCAAGGAATCTAGTTCTTTATAATTAACTCCGGGTATTTCTTCATTTCTCTACATTACTTCGAGACATTCTTGGTATTACTAAAATGGACATCAAGGTTGCTAATCTATTAATCTTCAGAAACTACATTGTCGCTATTTCCATCAGTTTAAGGAACAGTTCTTTGGGCGATTTTCGTTTCATTTTGACGGTGGTATAGTTCGGGTTCACTTGTTATAAATACACCTATAGTTATATGATTACCTTCGGCTTGACCTCCACTATAGGCGGTGGCGGGGGCAGAGGAGGTAGCGGCACAATCGGCACAACTGGTCGATCCAACATTGTATAGCGACGCTTGCACAAAAAATGACACAACACAATATAGCAAAGACTAGAACTAGACCGTTTAGACACAAGACCCATAGAAAATCGACAAAACCTCATGGCTTACGCAATACCTTTATTTTTCGACTACTGTGCGTAAACTAGCTTTGTAAATAATGCTCGTGACGTATCTGGCTTGGTCAGTCCTAACCAAACGTATACGCACCATAACTTGATTTGGCTATCTCTGTATAATTAAGAACTAAGGAAGCCACGCTAACTCATAGCTTTCTAGCTTCTAAGAAAAGAAATGAAGTAAACAAGATTGAGATAAGGTGTAATTTATTTGTTAAATTATTTTTACACCTTGTTTCAATATTGCTGCTTCCACGACTCCCAAAACTTAAACGGGATCTTCGCTACTACTCGGTTGATTCAGTTAAACTTGTTTATCTAAGTAAAATCCTTTATAGCTCATAGCAGTGCTCCTGAAATACGGTATTTTAGAGCCTGTATACATACTAAAAAAAAATAACTACAGAGGACAAATTATTAGCTATAAAACCACGAATGACCACAATATCCTAATTTATTTTGGTAGGCGAAACCTAAACCTTCTGTCGAACTAGTTCAACCGAACATTTATATCAAACCATGCTAAGCCTTATCCTCAAACCCGGATAGACGATAACAATCGTACGCTTGTGCGTAAGATTGTGCACGTAAAATTATCAAGAGAGTGTAGTGTTTGTAAACTCTAAACGCGGAGTGCACTAAACCGGTTAAAGTTAAAAGTATATAGTATTATGGCCTCAGTATCAAAAAGAGTGTGTAATGGAGTCAAGTTATATTTAATACGAAGAAATATGACCCTTATTTCCAATGTAACACGAGTGCGCTCCTGAGACGCACCGTATACAAACGCTAGACAGAAACTTAAGATTTACCAAAAAACATCACAAATCTCCTTTGAAAGATCACCTCCGCGTCGTCTCGCCAGTCGCAAAGTTCGGAAGACCAATCCTGTGATAATATTGTAGTAATATATTTGTCTTACCGGAGTTGTGTCCGCAGCCGATAGATCAAGCGCGGGGTCTGGTATCGGCAAATCCGGCTCGTTCGGTATATCTGGCTCATGATCCGCATGCTATAATCAATAGTTACACACTAGCTAAAACACAGGCAAATGATAATGCGGTGTTTCAGGCAGAGCTTGGGTTATATATGTAAAGCCCTAATCCAGAAAAGCAGAGCGAATCGAATAGTACCTTAGAATTTTCACTATCAGTATGCAAGAGCCGGCAATCAGTCTAGACGGACTTATCTGCTGACTCGTGTATGCCCGTGACTAGCGTGAGTTCCAGTACAATCTATTTCTATACTCAACCGTTCGAATACAATTTTATGTAAGTATAAAGATAGCAGTCGGCTGCAATAACACATATACATTTTTAAAATCGTATATTTCAATAAATTCTTCACAGCAAATACCAAAAAAAAACAGTTGACAGTGGTTCTTATAATAGATTAGATAAATGGCAGATCTTAGCTTCGCTTTAGTGGATGTAGTGCTTTAAGCGTGTGTGTTAGTGATAAGCGTAACAGAACATAATGGATTAAAGAACGGGAAGTGATAAATAAAACCAATGACTAAAATACAAGTGAATAATTAAGACGGTATAGTACATTCGCAAACATTGGATTCGGGGCATGATTCTCGTGAATAGCGTATTTTTACTGAAAAAGTGACCAAACAAACAAATATCCCACATCCCGTTTTACTCTTTGGGCACGGAACCCTAAAAACTAAGTTTTCCAGAGTTTTCCATTCTGTGCAACCCCTTTGCAATTGGACCAGCTCTTTCTGAATAATTAGTATAAATATCTAATACCAAGATAAGACCCAAAATAAGAAAAGTGTTTTAACCGACTTCCAAGAAAAAGTACTCAGTTTCTTGTTCTCAAGTCTCAACAATATCGAACATAGAAGAATCATGCCTCTGCGGATATTCAAAATTATAGAAAGCCACGTTACCGTAGAAATCATGTTGTGTAATGATCTTTCCTTCGAGGCTTCCGGTGTTGAAGATTGCATCAGAGCTAATTCAGGTGTCACTTCGAATCAGCTTGCAATGTAGAATCAACGTTATCACTATGAGTTTAGATCTGACATAAATGCGATGCCATTATGGTTTTCGGAAATATTTTTATCAAACTGAAATTTGACTGAGAAACATTCTTACAAAAAAGTTATGTTACAAAGGCAAGACTCAACCAACAAATGCATTTTACTATTTTATCTGTGCTAGCTTAATTTTTTTATTCTATTTATGCGTTAGTCTTTTAGCTTTCTGTACATTGCCATCTAGAATCGATTGGTATTCGTAGTTTTTTTAAGAATGTCTCTCATCTCTCACTAGCAAGTTCGATATAGTTCGTCTACTATTATACATAGCTGCTTTAGGGAACAAAATTCCTAAGGGAATATTCTAGAACCGAATTTTCCATTCATTCTTGGAGTCTTCCTATGTGCGAGGTCTTTTTTCGCCAGCACCGCAGTCTCTGCAAAGTTTGACTAAATAAGGTTATAAAATAACGGGAAAATGCAATACCTTGGAGATTTTCTTCATAACCGCTGGCGGTGGACCGTCGTTGCTATCGGTGGGTACGTAGAACATTGTTGTGTCCAGTGATCCATCTGGCTTCGGGATTGGTTTGATCTGTACGAACCACATACATCACATTTCAAACTGTATTTTTAATAACTGTGATTGTATGGAAAATGTAGATAGAAACTGTCAGAAAACTGAGTGTATTTTTATCGGACGTCATTTTCGGAATTCATTTTCGGAAAGTATGTTTTGGGATTTTTTATGCTAATAATGAGATATGTAATGCCGTTGACATTTGATACAAAACAGATGGTACAAACAGTAGTAAAGGTCAGGTGAAGTACGCAATATTACGTATTTGACTTTTCTCTTAAAAAAATAAATGTATATTTTACTCAAGAAAGGTAGTACAAGAATATTGAACGAGGAATTGTATACATAAAGATAAATAAAAAATATATAGGAACCTTTATTGTGATTCTCGGATGAGGCATCTCCGAAGGATTCTCCATATCCTGATTCTTTTTCTTTCTCTTATGCTTGTGAGACTTCGATGGCGAGCGCAGTAAGTCAGGCGAGTACCGGTTGCGATGTTTCTCCTTCCTTCGCTTTCTATTAGCTTTATACGTCGCGATATCAGATGATAAGTTAGCAAGGGTATTCTCGATGGAGCTCTCAATCGCCTTGCTGTCTCGCTCTTTATCACCAAGAAGAGAAGAAAACGACAAGTTTTGTGCTGAGTAGTTTTGGTTAGCCACGCTGGTTGACGCGTTTGAATTTTCGTTGTGGGAATCGTTGGGACTGTCCGCGACTATAGGAGTTATGGACATTAGAGGAGTGTTGGTCAAAGCCGGTGATGTAAAGCTACGCTTATGCTGTTTCTTGTCTTCGGACGTAGACACGTGATCACGTTTCTTTTTGCTCTTTTTCTCTCTCTTTATTATCATATCGGGTAGTAATGCTTCGTTTTCGCTGCTGAATTCGAATGGTTTGATCACTACTTTTATCGGGGTTTGGTTTTCGGCTGTAGCGATTTTGACTGGGAGTTCTAATTTTATAGGTTTCTGGTCGATTTGTTTGGGTATTGGAGGTTCAGGACTGTTCGGGGACGTGATGATAGCGCCATCTTTGCTGTAGCGGATCCGAGACCGGCGAGGCTTCTTCTTTTCTAGTACTTCTGGCTCAGAATCGGATGTCTTATCGCACTCAGAACATTGCCTACGAACAAAAATATATGTACCAACGGTTAAAATTACTATGCCATCTTAATTACACTTAAGAGCGGTTACAGATTGGGCGGTTATCATAATACAGGCGGTATTATAGTATATCATGATTGTAGGTATATTATTCTTGCGATTCGTTTATATTCGCGTATTGAATGAGTCAAAGCTCACGCGTGTACGCGCTGCATAATCGCCTAATCTGTAACGTTCACATATCGTTTTTAGTGTGTTTAACTTTATTTTATATGTAACCAACATTGTCTACGCCAATTCATACAGTTATATGTAACTGTAACGTTTGTCAACCAATAAATAATTTCAAAAATAATAAATTTAAATCATTTTGTCTTCAAATCTATTACACTCTTAAATCATTTGGTTTCTGTACATCATTTTAAGCTTTAAATATATTTTAAGAACTAAATTATGGTTCTAGTATTGCATTCTAGTAGTTGCATTACGTCATACAGCACAGCCACTATGATTGTAAGTTTACATTTTTCGTCTGCTGCGGTATGCATTAGCAGGCAAGAAGTTAGTCAAATTATGTTTTAGCCAAAGTCCTTACCATCCATAAAGCTTGCTCTTCTTGGGTGGTCGCTGAAGGGGCGGCTTGAGACAGTGCAAGTGGTAGTGATGACGGCAAGTGTCACATGCTGCCATCAGATGGCGCTCGCTGCTTCTGCCACAGGCGGCGCACTCACGGCCAGCTACCGCCTCGTCTTTCACGTTCCCTGCTGTGTGGAATTAACATAATATAATAGTAAAATGCATGTGTACCTTATTTTTAGTCCTACTGGGATAAACCTACTACTGGGTGCCGATCCTCAGGCACTGGACCAAAACCCATGTGTTGCCCTGCAACGCACTGCGGTGTGCTAAATAATAAATTTAATTTGATTTTATTGTGGAAGTTTTATGTTTGTAAATTTGTATATTTTATGGATGGATTGTAATCTGAAATAAATGAATTATTATTATTATTATAAACATGCGTATGCGAGTCCGACTCGCACTTAGCCGGTTTTATTATGTAGTTTTAAAGATCATGCACTCTCAAGAGATCTGAGGATCTTTTAGTGATCTCTTAGTGCGTAAATTCTCATGCCTGTCAGGAAAAAGTCGAAAGTATCTTCTTTTTATTTAGTACCTATATCTTAATGGATATTTGATTGAACACAGAGACAAATCATCCCTTACATTTAAACCACTATTTAGTTCTCAGTAGGCTTAAATGTAAGGGATTGGGTAATTTTCTTACCTTCCAAAGAAGTGGACAAGACTTTTCCTTGGCGAGCGTCCGGGTTGTCGCTAAGAGGAAAACCAACGCCCATCTTAAGTGCAGCCGCGGTCGGTACTGACATTGACCTGCTGGCCAAGTCGCTATACAGTAAACCATAATACTTAATTCATATTGCCTTTTGTACAGGTATACAAGTTAGGGGCTAGACAGGTTTAACGGTAAGCACACACTGGTGGACGGCACATCTAATCGGAATGAAGTATAAATTTAAATGAGAAATGGATATTCTCCGCGATGTTCAAGGTGTCCGATGTTGATTTTAGATCGTTAAAATAGTTATTCTTTACTAGCTGAACTGGCGAACTTCGTACCGCCAGTAAAAGTTGTCTTCTTTATATTTTCTCACTTTATAAACCTTTCTTGGACTTCTACAAATATTTCAAAACCAAAATTAGGCATATCGGTTCAGTCGTTCTCGAGTTTTTGTGAGGCTAACAAGCGTCAATTCATTTTTATATTATTATGTATAGATTTCGAATAGAAATCGACAAATTTAAATCATTTGTCGTACCGTCCACCTATTAGCGTTGGCCTTAAACAATATTTCAGAGACTTCTGCGAGAAAAATAATTTATAATAATGTGCATGCGATAACTTACGCTTCGATTGCAACTTGTCTAGCCCTCCACCAGTCTATACGAATAATCTGTTATATGCAATTATATGAATTTGGTTTAGATTGAAGTTAAAAGCGAAAAACATGTTCTCATGGTAACTGATTAAAAGAACTTTGCCAATGTAATTTTGGACCTACACAAATTACACTGACAAAGTTCCACTGCTACACGAGATAGAATCAGAAATTAGGAAATCCATAGAAGAACCAATGACACCGACATAGCTCTCAGAACCAGCAAGTAGTAGTGGCAGTGGGCAGGCCATATAGCTCCTAGAACCGACAACAGCTGGGGAATATAGGTTCTCGAATGGCGACCACGAACTGGAAAACGAAAAGAAGGACGCCCTTACACCCTATAGACCAACATCATTGGTAGGATAGCGAAAAGTCGGTGTATTGTAAAGGTTAAAAATCGTTCTTCCTAGTAACATATACGTGGCCTATGTCCAGCAGTGGACTTCTAAAAGCTTTTGATGAATGAGACGAAAGTACGAACGAAATTTAAAAACAAATCTTAAGCAAATCGTCCCGACACCAAAGACGAATCGACTCTCCCATAAACAATGCCAACAATCATACCGTTTCTGCAACTGGAGTAAGGTCACTTTCGGCATAGAGCGTTGTATAACGGGGGGTAATAAAGGCTTCTCTTCCATGATAGTAGGCATTGTCTTCTTCGAGTTGACGGCGATTATAGCGTTGTAGAGCTTTAGCAGTCCTTGCCGAGTGGCCGTCATCTCGGCTAGGCCTTCTGTGTTGTATGCTGATGCCTGGAACGACTTGGACTGTTAAACATCTATAGTTTGGTATCAAAGTATGGTAAAACTTAATAATATCAAAAATTAAATGGTCTGTAAATAATATTTTTTTATGCTTTTGCTTGATGTAACAAGCTTATGTTCCACCTGATGTTAAGTGGTAACCATCACCTATACAACAATAACAAAGTATTGCTGTACGATGGATGACGTTGCATTAGGAATGTGTTCTACGATACACCACCGAAACTAGAAAAAATCGTTATTTTAAAGTAACTTTTGTCGTAATTTAATACTACAAGGAGTATGAAGTAAATGTGTAACAAGTATTTTTAAGCATAGTTTAATTTATTCAGGAATTTAAAAAATATTATATTGAATTAATCGAATATTCACACCTTTACAAAAAATGAGCTTTGTCTAGATATTGCGCCAACTTTTACATTTCTAGCTGCAATTGTATAACTTGTCTCGCTTACGCAAATAAATAGTTGGCAATTGGTCTTATTTACGAACTATTTGTGTAAGTGAGAAAGCTAGCTATACCTAAAAAATGCATCAATAATTTGGCTTTTATGATGGTAAACCTGTTTATATCCTGTTTGTCGCAACCCAACAAACCTTTATTTATCTATCTCACAGTAGATTATTATTAAGATCTTACGTCATCATAATCAGCACGAAGAAAATCATCTTCCGCCAGCAGTTTTTCGTTCTCCTTGGTGAGACGGTCAAGCGAAACGCGCAGTGACGTCACACGAGTGTTTCTTTCGAGATAGTAGCCGACGAACTCAACGGAGAAGGCCGGAGGGACGTGCCAACGCCGCGACACGTCTTTCAGCGCTTGCATCTGTTGGGAATAAAACATCGGAAGATTTGGTCGAATGGAGCTACGTCAGCTTATTCTGGTCAACTCAGATGAGCTCTAAGACCGTCCTAAAGACTTCACGACTGATGATCGAGACCACCAGCCCAACGTGGCCTCTGAAGCAGGCCGGCAATAGCGGTCACTTATACAAATAGTGAGCTAAGACTTACGCGTTCTCGCCAGTCCGGCTCACCGGAGACATTTTACTGAAGAATATTTCTTTCTTTTATTCCTAACACATCAATAACTAACACTCAAATCCTCAATATGCCATTATTCAGCCAATACCACTTATTTAATTCAGACGTGACTTTCGGGAAGTCCTTAAGTATATTCAAAAGTTATTTCTAAATAAAAATTAATTTTTGAATCCAGTACCGAAAACACGCCGAACAAACCCGAGCGCGTGTGACGTCATTATTTTAGTTTTCACTCATTCAATAGCCGCAAACGCTGTACTGCAGGTATAAAATTATGACGTCACAACTATGGTGATCAATCATGGCGCGTTTCTAGTCACGTGGTTTTTTTCTAAATTTTATCAATTTTTAATTGTTTATTATTAATTGAATTATTTTTTTTGTTAAGTTTTTTGCATTAAATATCAACATTATTAATAATAATGTTTTAAAATACATAAAAAAATCAATTTTTTTTTTTCAAAACCCCAATGGGGTCCCAACCCGTCACAGTTTTATGTGTGAATGCAGTTTTATAGGCCTTGAGAAACTAAAACATAAAGTGCAAAAAATTTTTTTCTACGGCCAAAACTGACTAGGTTATGGGCAAAATACCGAACGAGGCTCACTGACCGCGCGAACAGCCTAGCGTTGAGATATTGTGACGTCATGTCACAATGACCCAGCGCCGCCGAACCCGCGCGGTTTTATTAAAAAAAAATTAATTTAAACCAGAACACGACCCGCGCAGATCGAGTGAACTTTAATAAAATAATGGTGGAGAGCGCGAGCGCGGGCAAAAGAGAATCGAGACGTCACGGTTCCCTGACATGAGCTATCCGGCCGCCCCGCGGTTGGCTTGTACAAAATGTGTAATATCTTCGCAACCAATGGAACGATTTCAATTATTTAAAAACTATCGTACCTAAACAAGTAAAAGGAACACCATTACATAGATAATATATGCATTTTCCGACTTGGTACGGGAGCTCATTGGAGACTACTGTCATATTGGAAGTGAGTTTTGTCTAAGACATGTATTTGGTAGGTTAAATTTGCATACTTCGCATGAAAGTCCTGAGGAGCTTCAACCACTTTGACTATCATTTCTAATGGGGAGACTGTGACTATGAATTCCATATAATTCTGGCATACTCGAAGTTATTATAGATAGACACAACTCAGGGAATTCTAGTGCAGAGTGTAGGGTCAGGAATACAAGTTTATGAATGTGTCGGATGCGAGTCAAAACAAATTCAAGCTGACAAACCAAATCTGATATCAAAAATTTGGGTTTGGCCAAATTTAGATGAAATGAGATAAGATTGTCACGCCATCTTGTATATGACAATGACAAGCTTTTTCTAGCATTTAACGTAAAACAACCAAAGTCATGAGATATTAATTCTAAAAGTTTATTGCCATTCTCCAAAAACAACCTTTGTCAATAAAACTACTCTCAGATAGATATATGTCAGAAATACTTAAGATACATCTTATTTTTTATTAAACATTCATGCTTTGTTTAAAAATACACCAAGTTACAGCTGTACAAAGTACCTATACCATAAAATGATTTAGGGCTAAATCAATCTTTAGTGAATTTTGAAACTGTTTTTAGTTTACTGCAAGATACGCAAATATGACAAGAGTGGTTTTTGAAATAAGGCCTACTCTAACGTACTGTATGTGCTGATATGACATTCTGATTTTAGGGTTGTAAGAACTTGTGGTATTTTCAATTATGAAAGAAAATTTTCTGGTGGTTTCAGAAATGAATAACATCAAAATCCGAAAGGAGAACCAACATTATTCTCAACGATTAAGGGGGCACACGGGCCTCTGACCACAACCACAAATTGCCGCCACTGGCATATTTCCTGTAGTTTTCATACATTTTATATGGTTTGTGGCGGCGTTTTGTGGTTGTGGCCGGAGGCCCGTGTGCGGGAACTCTAATTGCCCTTTTTCGGATACTATGATTATAAAACACAGTGCAGAATAGCTTAGTTGCAAGGATTAGTTAGAAGGTTAATAGTTACATTATAAAGTTCAATGCTGGTCTCGGGCCCATTGGAAGGGATCCTTGGACAGCCCTGAACAGAATTATAATTCATGCATCTTAACTTGAGGGTAGATATTGAAGACTTATATTACACGGGTATTTATCGCGTATTACCTTTTTTATTTATACGCGATAAATACCCGTGTAATATAAGTCTTCAATATGTGTTCCGATCGCGAAAGTTTAAAAAATACTATTGAGGGTAGATTTTTAAAAACAGCTTTTTAACTTTTTTTTTAGCTTTTTGTCTGAAATAAATATGGTAACTTGTGTCGCTACTATTGTGAATGGATTGCCTGTTAAATCCCAAGTTATGGTACATGAATTGTATTGTATCATTCATTAATTTATGTTTATTGAAATGAAATAACTTTTAACGTCTAAATAAATCTCTGGAATTGAAAGTCCTAAGAGGATAATACAGAGGAGTCATCAAATTATATACAGGGCATTCGAAGACTATTCCGGACTTCCAGATCATGTTTTTAAATCGATTACCTACCTGAAAAATAAGTATATATACTAAACTAACTACTACTACTACTGTACTAGTGTAAATAAGTATAGTAGTAGTAGTATAATTCTTATATACCTTGTTATGTATCTTCTATTCTACTATAAAATAACAAACATAATATACTACTAGAAGGAACTACGCCGTTAGACGTTTTGCTTCAAGGCTTGCATTGGTTTGGTGAAGATTAAATTATAGAAGTATATAAGTTAGGAAAACAAGTTTCAATGTAATGATAGCGATGATTTAGTCTAAAAAGATATTTTAACAATGACTACTTTCAGTTATATAATTATACTTTTACCTGTGCGTCTTCGAACTCCAATGCGTGTGTATCTAAGCCCATACACTCCGCTTTGTGCGCGAACTTTCTCATCGCTGAAGCGCTGCTGAACAGCATACGAGCCATCTTCTGTGTTGGAACTGAGCACAAATAAAATAATTAGAATTTATTTTAAATTCCTGTTTTTGATTGAAATTTATGATTTTATAGTGTATAATAGAATTTATACCTACTAATAAAATCATTAATGTAAAATTCACATATAAGAATACTTTAAGATAAGTACTATAACAGTGACTTACCCCATGGTGGATTTCTGTTCTCTTTCTGCACCAAATATTTCCTCCTGTACTTTATAAGCTTGCGTTGAGTCCTGGCTTTTTCTTCAGGGCTCACGTTATTTTGTAGCTCATACTTCCTGTAAAACACATTATATTAACTTAGTTAGATTTTGCCCGCCACTTGTTTGCAGTGACTTTGGATTTCTCACATTTTTTTTATGACATTATGCCAGAACAAGCAGATGGCCCACCTGATGTGAAGTGGTAATCGTCACCTTGTTGATGGTTACCACATTTCTTCACAGGTTACGCACGTTATAAAAACGTGTAGGATTTTTACCTCTTTTCGGTTCTGAGTTGGAGAGCCAGCCAGTTCCTCTTGCGTTTCTTAATAAGCGTCTTATCAGAGTGGAGGCGGCAATGCGCGTAGAATGGGTCAGCTTGCTCCGCCTCTTCGGAATGCGCCTCGGCTAGCAAACCTTCTCTTTGTCCACTAGAAAAAACAAATGCGCAAACTATAATGAAAGTGAAATGGCAAACGATGGTCTCACACACATACACATTATTTATCTCACCCTCACTGTAATACCCTTTCTCTCTTCCTCTCTCTTAGTTCCGCTTTTTTTCCTCTACCTCTGTTGCGATGTGATGATCTCGTATGACGATGACGGTTTTTTAGTAGCACTTAATAATATTCATCACACACCCTTCATTCACATTAGAATGGTTAGGGATGAAACGAATGAAGTAAAACCCTCAGTAAGGTGATATGCCAGCCGAATTAATACCGACACCGTAAAACCGATTCTAGAACTGTTTACATAGTACTTAAATTTAAACAATTTGTATAACTAGCCCTGTCACTGTTTCTCATCAGCTATTGGTGCAAACTTTTTATTATATAAAGAAATAAATATTTAGAGGTAAAGTACAAGCCGTGCTTACCAAGTGACGTGAAAGAAATGCTTGCAAAGGCCGGCATCACATCCAACACAGACACCGGTTCGCGCGAGAGATGCGTCAACGCATAACGCGCACGAGCGAGCTCCCCATCTCGAGTATGCCATCTCGAATAACGTTACACCGGAAAGACGTTCCACCTGAAACCAAATATATGACGTATGATCAACTTTGGGCCAACATTAGAACATCCTTACTAATATTACAAACTCGAAAGTTTGTATGTATGGATGTTTGTTACTCTTTCACGCAAAAACCAGAGAATAGATTTAACTTTACAGTAATATAGCTTTTACATCAGAATAACCACATAAGCTATCATCTATAAATTTTGGTATAAAGATAGATAGGATCTTGAACAAGAAAATAAACTACTCGAAGTATTAATCCTGTGTAGACGAAGTCGCGGGAACCAGCTAGTACAACATAAAATCATTGCACATCTCATAGACGCTTTATTAGACAATGCTGAATGCAGTGCAATAACTGAGGAAGACTCTGCATTCAGCAATGTGTAAGGCGGGTGGTAAATAAGGCGAAGGAAAGCAGCGCTGATATAGTAGAAGCGACTTTATCTTATGATCCTAGGGTAGAGTATGTTAGAAATAGGTTATGAGATGGTCACCATTCATTCTAACAAAAAATAAACTGTCAGTCCTCATGATAAAAAATTGCATAGGATTGGCTTACCTCTGAAAATGCTACTCCCGGGACATACAAGGCACATACTAAATGAACCCACGCTCCAACTTCTGTCTCTTTAAATATACCTCCTGAAAATCATACATACAATACAATTTCAACTCTCTGTTTCAAACTCAAAGAGTTTTGCTTCATGCGCATAAGTCAATATCATTATTCAAGTAATCTATGTGACTGTGAGTTCTCCGTTCAAACAATACCCCACTTGACCAAACAATGCTTGACTGTAGTCTATGCCCTACCACCTGCACAAGGGATGACCTTATAAACGCCAATCACGATAGGGTAAAGGTGGCTATGTTTTATTCAGGTTTATTTAGGTTGCCTTTGCCATGCAAGAAGACTATTTTATATTCATAGACAAATTTTCGAATATAAAATAGTATGTAGAGCAAAAAATTCTAAAGGGGTGCAAAGAGGATTGAAGTGTATGAAAACAGCTTCATGCCAACGAAGTCTTGCACATGCTACTCGTCAAGGAATTAACATAGAAAGTAGCAAAAAGCATACATACCTTTGTTAGGGCATAGTTCGCAGTTAGGATCAGTTACTCCAGCCTTGCAAGCCTCACAGAACCATGGTTCAGTTGAGGCATCGCTCACTGTGCTGGACTCACTGGTGACATCTGACACTCCATAACATCCTGAAACAATGAGCATGTATTAACCTACTTCTAATCAGCTACCTAGTCAGATGATCACTGGCTTAAGTTTGGAATTTAAAGCTTTATACCATAAGGTACAATAGATTACAATTTTTCCATAAAAATGCTATGGGGTGATTACTCTACTGCTTGATAATGTATGTTTGAAGTAAAAAACGGATACTACAAAGGCGTCATATTGTATGAAAACCACCGTGACCTAGTTACCTTCATGCACAGTAACCCCACAGCCATCACACTCCACAATCTCATTGAATTCATCACTCCTAGACCCCAAGCATCCAGAACAGATCATAACATTTGCTAGGTCACCTGGGAACTGAACATAAAAACAAACATTTTATAATAATTTCTTACAAATTATGCATGTGTACCTAGTAAATATTTTTAGTGTACAAAAATTTAATATTCAAGATTAATTTTAACAGTTTTGTAACACACCTAATAGTTTATAGTTAATTGACTCAGGTATTTTTTTATTTTTGTTACTCTACCTTTTTCAATTTTTTTGTTTTATTTATGTAAGCTTTTAGTAAAGTAATCTATTTTATATTATCGAGAACCTCTCACTGCATAGGAGGAGGGCAATGGTATCTGTGACACAGTTTAATACTTCTGCCGATATCATCGTTCTTGACCTATAGTAAAGGTGTATTTTTTGTTTAATTAATAAATATATTTGATTTGACTTGAATTAAACAAATTGAAGTTGAAACAACCACTGAGGAATAGTTTCTCGAATTGGATTACCATGAACTGGAAGACAAACCCTGGGTTGACCTGATAGAGACACAAGGATTTCTGATAGATGAATAACATCATGAAGTATGAGTATAATTTACACATTCCTAGAAAATTTCTAGAATGTATTAGTTATTTATTTATTTAAATAATTACATTACCTTGAATTCATTCCGCTTAGCTTTTTCAAGTACATCAGTAATGGATATACCAGCTCCAAGCTTATGAGATTTTTTGAATTCATCAAGATCAGAACCAGATTCATCACCGGAAGATTCACTATCTTGTCTTTTCTCTGTAAGATAAAGAAAAATACTAAAATCAATATTTTGTTGCAAAACTGTTTACTAGGTATAAACCCATAGTTATTTTACCCATTTGTAAGTCCAAGGTACTGTTGGTACTTACTATTGTCTTCGTCAGTGTTGACTGAATAGTCATCACTTTCTTCTGCATGATCTTCAATGCGAAAGTCAGAATCATCTGAACTCTCTCCTTCTCCAAGGTCAAAATGTAACAGTGTTCCAGGTTCTACCGGCTTTATTCTGCGCTTCTCCGGTCCTCTTCCTTCTGTTTTGAAATCATAAAATTTCTAAGCAAGTTGATATCGTGTTTTTACCTAAGTATCTGATAAGATGAACACTTTCATGAGATAACTACTAAGTAAATTTAATATTGCTATCAGAAACATCGTTGTAAGATCCTAAAAGGTCTAACACGCCGGAGGAAAACGCAACGCTGCGTTAATTTTGCTCGTGCAAAGGCTAATAGATTTATTCTAAAATAACTTACGAGCACTCATTTTGATTTCTATCACCTTTCGACGTTCTAGATACACATTTTGGAATTCTCGGTCCAACCCAGCGTAATTTGAAAATCTTTAGAACAAAAACTTCGACTTGCTGTCACTTACGCTTGCCATATTTTGTTCCAAAGAATTCTGGTGATTTCTTTCAGTCTATAAAAAGCGGCCAAGTGCGAGTCGGACTCGCTCATGAAGGGTTCCGTAGCAACAGGTAACATTATTATAAAAGTTCTTGTAGTTCGTGGTAACTTTTATCGATGTTTTAATAATAGTGTATTTTTTAAGTTATTGATAAGTAAACATTATAATTAGGTACCTAAATGATGGGATTTACATCTAACTACATGCGAGCCCATAAAGGCTTGTGATTGCTAAATTTATAATTGAGTTGATTGAATGAAAGGTAAATTGTGGTTTACGATTTATGACGTATTAAAAAAATAGTGCGTGGAGTCCCTCCGCGCGGAAGAAGTGAAACTTTGTAATGTTAAATAAGAAAAACATATGTATACTTCGCGCATGCGTTCGAGTGCCTTCACTCTCGGTATGTCTCTTTCTATTACCCGTCCATGGTAATGAAAAACGTTTAGCGCAACCTTGTTGGAAGTCGCAATAAAAGCAGAAACGAGCGTGCTTTAGACCACACGACTGAAGTAATACTTCTCGAAACGTAACTGGCTATGAGAGGAAGAGAGAAAAACAGTGCTTTCATATCCCCTCCACGGTAGTGCTAAGCTAAACGTTTAGCGCAAACTTATTGGAATTCGCATAAGAAGTATTACTTCAAAAACTACTTACTAGATCTCATTCAAACCAATTTTCGGTGGAAGTTGGCATAGTAATATGTGCATCATTGAATTTTTTAGTTTTATCACTCTCTTATTTTATAAGTTGCAGGGGGGGACCCACATTTTACCACTTTGGAAGTGTCTCTCGCGCAAACTATTCAATTGATATTAGAAACCTCAAGAAAATGATATCATTTTTGAAGACCTATCCTATCCTATGGGGTATCTATCTATATTAACCCACATGTATGGATATGATGAAAAAATTTTTTGAGTTGTAGTTATAAGTATCGAGAACCTCAAAATTCATAGTTTTTTTCTATTTTTGTGTGAAACTCTTAATGCGGTTCACAGAATACATCTATTTACCCAGTTTCAACATTATAGTTCTTATAGTTTTGGAAGAAAGTGGCTGTGACATACGGACAGACAGACATACAGACATAACGAATCCATAAGGGTTTCGTTTTTTGCCATTTGGCTACGGAACCCTAAAAAATACTCTGTGTCTGTGATTCTGTGTTTTGTTCACGATCACTTCACAGACTCAAAGCAGACGAGCAGAGAGAGAGACAGAGAGTAAGAGTACCATGATTAAACAACCACGAAGTACCTACACAACTTTGGAAAACGCAGCCTTAGGGTACACTACTGGCATCTAACTCCATGGTCGTGTTTTCTACGGTTGTACTTTCCAGGTCGTACAAAATGTTATACACCCTTGGCTTCATAAATTACTTCAATATGTTAGTGCGTGTGCTAATGTCACACTTGTTTAGATACCGTGTTCGAAGCAATAATTTACCCACAAACATACTCACATAGGTACTTTTACTCACTATGAACATCAGTGGAATTAGGTACTAGATAAATAGTTGGCTGGGCAGAGGTAAGCACAGGTCTAGTACAAGTGGCTCATAGGTGGTACAATGTAGGCTGGATCATGATCAGCATCATTATAATAATATGATAATAATATGATGATGATGTTTTTCACTGCAGGTTTCGGAAAATATTCTGGTAACACTATCTCCCCATCCGTCACTACTCTGTGTCCGTCACTCAAACAAATAAAATTCTGTTTGACTTGTTTTGTTCTTGTTCATTATTTCACCCTCAAGTGATTCATGAAATCTATAAAAATATATTTTTCTAACTCAATTCCGTTTTGTAATATTGTTCTAGTGTTATTTTAATAGTGTTTATTTTCGTTTTGAGCTCAGAAATCTTGGAGTTGAGCAAAATGGTTGCATTAGATGCTGATCCCAACCGGGACGAAGACTGCGACAATATTGGCCTAGGATGTGCTTTAGAGCACTTTTCAGAGTTTGAAGAAGTGATCAACATGATCGACAATGTGAAAAATATCTACAAAACTCCATTATTTGAAGCAGAATACGAAAGATTGTATAGTATTCTAAAACAGTATTACGAACAGCCGCACTTGCTAGACCCTTACTTAGACAAGATTATAGCTAAGTTTCTGTGTCTGATCAAGGATAAAGAATCCCCTTTTGATCTGAAGCATGCAGTTTTCAACTACATGTATCAGATAATAAGAGTTAGGGGGTACAAAGTAGTTGTAAGGCATTTGCCACATGAGGTAAGCTGTTCTATTATGCTGTTATTCTATTCTACTTTTCTATAGTGTCTAGGTTGTCATGGCTACTTACTTGTTGAATAGGTTTCAGATCTGCTGACAGTTCTCATTTACTTAGAAGCTCAAGATCCAAATGACAAAGAGACATGGCGGAGCAGGTTTGTGCTGCTTCTGTGGCTGTCTATTGTTGTAATCATTCCATTCCATATGAGCCGCCTTGATGGATTTGCTCCAGGGCAACCAGGTATATAATATTTTAAATTAACTAGCATATACTCAGTTTTTTTTTATTCCTTTATAGTCTCAATTTCTTATATCCAAGTATTTCATAAAAAAAATTGTACAAATACTAGGTAAGTATCTAAAGTATATGCTAAGGACTTAGATAACTGGTAATAGAGTCAATGCCCACATTTTTATGAGTTTCCACCTGGGGTGTTTGCTGTAACATGTTCTACCCACTTTTGTAAATTTTTATACTGATTTGTTGGTGAGGTTGAAAATATCAGAAATTTTACCAAAATTTTGACACTAGAAAGATACTGACATTGACTGACTTTGAAACTATTACTCTAAACTTAAAAGCATTCAACAAAGGTTTTTAATAGTTTTTAATGTACAACGCTAAAAAAACCTATCATGCAGTCTTGTCTAAGTGTATCTTCCAATGCCTGCCTAGGCCTCAAGAAGGTAATAATGGCATTTTCTGTTCATAATTATTTTACATTTGTGTTGTAGATACTGCCGAATCATCTAAGAAACTGACTGTTATGGAAAGAATCCTTAACATTTGCAAAACATATGCCATGAGCAAAGACTCCTGTGCTGAAGCAAGTGCTTATTTAGTTTCTAAGTTCCTTATCAGGTAAATAAAAATAATGGTAAAAAGAAATAATGCTGGAGCAATATTTTTAATTTAATAACAGAACATAAATACATAGCTACTAATGCATACCACCTCATATGCATTTTTAACATACATACCTGTGAGACAATTCTTTGTTCAAGGCTGATGGTTACATTATATCATCAGGTGGGTTATAGTCAAAATATGATAACGCACAATGTTTTTCTTTAGCATTTGAGAGCATTGGAATTGTGGGCATATTTTTTTCGAGAAATCCGTGAATGCCTATCCTATCAGGTACATAACCTAGCTAGACTGTCGACTTTAGGATTGGAGGGGTACTACTAGATCAATGCTGTATTAAAATAACCATAACTTTTATGTTTGATTCGTATGCATTTTCAGATCAGATGTAAAGGAGCTCTACATGGGACCATTCTTTGACTGGGCCTGTGATCTAAATTCCAACTTACAAGAAGAGAACACAATTTGCTATGGTGTGTTGGCAGCTGTAGCAGCGGTATTGAAGCATGGCAAAAGAGATGACTTACTGATGTATGCTGCTAAGCTCCTTGAGTGGATAACTGCTCAAAACTACAAGAATCATAAAGCTATGCTTGTGAGAAAGTATGGTGTTAAAATTGTTCAGAGAATTGGTAAGTGTTTCAGTGATAAAAGGTTATTAACGGTTATAAACATAGGTTGGTAGGCCTGAGTTGTAAGTATTTTTTATACAATTTGCTGATGGAACAAGCATATGACCAACCTGATGTTAAGTGGTTACCATCGCCTATAACAAAGTATTGCCTTGTAGGTTATGTTCGTTAGTATCTGTTCGTAACCTACAATACACTGCTCTGCGTCCATCAACCTGAAGCATGAAGTAATCTCCGTACAGTGACAAAAATGTACAATATGAAAGAATATAGGTAGTTTCACCTCTTAGTTTTAGGACATGTCAGTTTTATCCATTCAATAATTAAGATGAAAGTCCTTTGAATATAATGAGAATACCATGTCATATACGAGTATTATTATATTGTTTTTTGTTTTATTAAATTATCTCCCCTACATTTATTTAACTCTTTATTCATGTTGTAATAGGGTTGACATTTCTCCGTCCGCGAGTGGCAACATGGCGGTATACTCGCGGTTCCCGCTCGCTAGCGACCACGTTAGGAGGAGTTCCTGCTGCAGGCGATACTGAACCTATTACTTCGCCGGACGATGACGACGATCAAGATATACCACAAGAGGTTTTGAAAAACTAAACTACTTTGTACTTGATTTTAATAACGTTTTCTATTTTTAAATAATAAGGTCCAAAAACCTGCTAAGGCAAGTAGGTGACTTTCAGTTAGTGTTCAGGTTGCAAGTCCATCATTGCTGCTAGAAAAGGATACTTACTGGTATCCTCGCGATGTTTTCCTTTACTGTATTATAAAAATGTAATAAAAATATCACTGGTTCCCATGTTCCCATTCCCAAATGTCCACAAATATATTCTGCTTATATTTTTATTATTTGACATTTTTATAGGACTGCGGGAAGTCGATGGATGGAAAGGGCTTAGAATCGTTCTTCCTGGAAACGTATGGGGGAGGCCTATGTCCAGCAATGGACTTCGACATGATGATGATGATATATTTATTATCATTGTTGAGAGTTCTACCATTGCAGATCTAATACATATTTAGAGTAGATAAATCCATTGGAATTAAAGTAGCTCTGGACGGCCTTTATCCGATACATTGATATCGTGTTGTTGGTGGATGCAGAAAGCTCAAGATTTTTCTTGCTGAAAACTTATGGTGGCGGTGACCTATGTTCAGCCGGACTTATTTAGGCCAAAGATATTAATGTAAAAGTATATTTCCAGGTAGAAGATGTTGTGGAACTTTTACTATGTTCTCTGCAAGATGACGACACAGTGGTGAGATGGTCGGCGGCTAAAGGTGTGGGCAGGATTGGAGCGAGACTACCCTCTATCGCTGCAGCGGACGTGTGTGAGAGCGTCATAGCGATGTTCGCTGAGAACGAGCGGGAGACTGCCTGGCATGGTGGCTGTATGGCACTCGCTGAACTAGGTAACTTCATTAGCATTAAATAATAGTCCAAGTAAGTTCGCACCACGTTATAATGAATTGTGAACGGCACTGGAGAGGATTGGTCTGCGCATAACCAATGTCGCGCATAAGCAAATTGCGACAGCAAAGACTGTTTTTGGTGGTTACGACACAGATTTAATAACTATCATCGTTTCTTATATGCAACTAATTCTACATTCAATCATGCCTTGTTCCCGTAGGAGTAAGCAGAGACGGATTTCCGCTTGCTTCGATTCTGTTTTATACCATTTGTGCTTAGTTCACTTTATGTGCAATGTAAAATGAAATTGTGTTGATTATAGCTCGCCGCGGCCTCTTGTCACCTCCACAAGTAGGTCTCGGTATATCCGGCATAGTGTCAGCACTGAGCCGTGACGAGCCGCGAGCCACCTTCGGCGCGGGCAGCGGCGGCCGCGCTGCGAGAGACTCCGCCTGTCACGCCGCCTGGGCCTTCGCAAGGGCCTACGACGCGCTTGCATTAGCGCCCTATGCTAGCAAGCTGGCTAATGCTCTGATTGCTACGGCTTGTTTTGACAGAGAGGTGAGTTATTGCGACGGCCAAAACGCTGTTATTTTGCTTGTTAGAAAATCTCTTGAGAAACCAGACTACGTATAAGTACAATTCACGCAACTGGTTTACTGTATCTCGTACAGTCCCATACATTTCAATCTGTACTTCACGCATAGGTATGCATACAATGTGTGCCTTTAAAAAGACTGAAAATCCTAACTTTGTTGCCTGTTCTTCTAAGGCATGACCGCGAGGAACAGGTGGTTAGATTCACCTAGCTTTAAGACGTTTCAAGATGATCCCTGCGGATATTACTGAATAAATGCTCTTCGACTCTGTAGTTTTAGTCTAGATATCTTGGCGGAGGCATTAGGGTGATCTCTGACCTAAACACACTTAAGCAGCTAAACGTCACCAGAGTTGGTCACTCATGCTATCTTTTCCACAGATAAACTGCCGCCGTGCTGCCTCAGCCGCCTACCAAGAAAACGTAGGTCGCCACGGAATGTTCCCTCACGGAATCGATGTGCTGACAACCGCTGACTTTCAGTCTGTCGGTCCAAGGAACAACGCATATCTGGTGATCGCCCCGCAAGTAGCTTCGTACGATGATTACACAAAGCCACTGGTGAACCATCTCGTGGATTTGAAAGTGGAACACTGGGATAGTGCTATACGCGAATTGGCAGCTAAAGCGCTGAACAAGTTGACGAGAAAGGTTTGTTGCTTATTTTCTTTGCTAGTTTCTCAGCGATACTATAAAGTTCCTGATGAGTTTCTGAAACAGTAGACCTAGACATGTATTTGGTGACCCCGGTAACACGATCACCGCTACAAATGTGGTGGAGGTCGCCTCATCAGGAAACACTCCACGATCACACCAACCTCGGCGGCGGGATCGAAGACGCCTCCCCGTTATAATGCGATAATGCAATTGCTATAAGCAGAGGTTATCGCTTAACATCAGATGGGTTATCTGCTTAACATCAGGTGTGTGCCGTCACTTTTTCTCATAAAAAAAAAAAACAAAATTGTCAGAACAAAAATACAATATCCATCCTTGGCATAGTTTTACTGACCTCCATCGTACCTAAAACCTTTTTAGTTCAGTAGTAACTGGTTAAGTACTGTCATTTTTTGAAATTGGAACTTTGGTGAGAGTTTTGGCTGAGAAATGACATTTAATATTTAGAGGTAGGCTAGGTTAGACTGTTTTAGTTATATTTATTTTTAGTTTTTAATTCTATTATTTTGACAGTGTCTCAAATATTTTGATGAAAAATGTGCGAGGTGAGATTATATTTTGTACTAGCGAAATGTGCGCGACTTCGTCCGCGTGAAGTTATTTTTCTACAAACTTCAAGCCCCGCTGTACCCGTTTAGGGGTTGAATTTCAGGAATTTCATTCATAGTACACCTCTACGCACGTACATACCCTGAATTGTACACACAAATTTCAAGTCTACGATCCTGTGGTTTACCGTTGTCATGTGTGTTGTCTATATGTCAGTCAGTCGGAACAAAGATTCTTATAATTGGTATGTCATTATCTTAGATCATTTACCTCTAGATAGACTCTACTCCTGCAACGCGTACCTAAAAAATAGGCCAAGTTAGGCAAACTTGTTTGCGTGTCACCCATACATCAACACGCGCTCACATTGTCTTACACTCATGGCACGTCATTATATTTGTCACTGTGTGCGTGCGTAACATTACCAGCTGACAATGTGTTTCCCAGTTTATGGGGTAAACAGATCAAATTTAGGTTCCGGTTTTTAAGTAAGATGTGACTGCGTTTTTTAGCACGAGACAGTTTCGGACATATAAAATTGGTCAAGTGCGAGTCGGGCATGAATAATTGACTATTTTTTTCATTTATAAAATGCAAATATGGTTCTTTCAACTACGCTTTGTGAATTATTAAATGTGTGCCCGGAAATTATTTTGCCAAAAAATGGTCAAGGGGAAGTCGGGTTATGAATTTGATTTTCTTAGGTCTGTTTTTGTTACTAACAATCTTATGACTGTTTGTAAAATAAAATGTAAAGCAAATAAAAAGCAAAAATATATAAGTATTTTTTTATTGTACGACAAAACGCTTTGCATTCATCTCACCTGGTTTTAAAAAAAATTTAAAATGCGGCTTTTCTGTATAATTTTCACCCATTTACTTTTTTGGATAGGATCACTTGGAATTCTGAAAAAAAAATGTAACATAGTTACTATAATTATGGTCAAGGTCAGTGCTAATATATATACTTAGGCCCTTTATTAGTCGAAAACGATACTTAGTGGAAAAAATTGGTATTGGTAAAAAAAAAACAAAAAAGTTTTCACCACCTTGAATTACAAAATTAATGTCATCTTTGAAATTGGTCGAAAACGATACCCATATTAAAAAAGCTTAAAAAATGTCTAAAAATAAGAAAATCAACGATAAATATTCAAGCCCTACTCGCACTTGACCATTTTTGTCAAAATCCTCTTGGGTACATACACAACCACATAACAAAGATTTTGTACTAACTGCCTAATCGGATGAACAGTAAAATGCAGAAGTAAAACCTTCAAACAATATTCAGGGCTACTCGCACTTGACCGATTTCTGAGTCTGAAATAAAACTCACCAGCGCCGTGCGCTTTTTCCATAATTATATAAGTAGAGTGCACACGAGACCTACGAGTGTATCCTGCAGTAAACTTTATTGAGTACCTAATGAGGATGATGATGATGATTTATGTATATTCTTTTTCATAGTCTGTTACTAACATAAGTAAACGACAATCGCGCACTCACATGGGGAATTGTGTATACAAAACCTTGCAACACTAACAAACATGTCAAGTGCGAGTTGAAATAATACGCGCTAATTTTTGAATTATATTTATCAAATTACTTGGAATTAAACTTAAAATTTAGATACTTACTGATGGAAGGACACTTCACTTGTCATTTTTAATCGTCCTCTGTAGTTTCTGCACACTTTTATTGTACAACTCGCCATTGCAGACACAAAATGTTACACAGAGATGTGACCGTCCGCCATGAAAATTCAATTGACACTGATGGGCGGGGAGCGACTTGTCGGAGTACAGTACTCTGACATTTTTTTCGATGCGTTGGTGCGTTTGAAGCAGTATCTAGAGAGTAAATGATCTAAGGTCATTATATGCATAGATTAAATTGACCCACGACTTTGGTACAGTAGGTGACCTAGGTGTACCTAGGTATAAAAAGGTCTGAGGAATTAGTTCCTCCGTAAATATCCTCAAGAAAGGACTACTAATAGTGGAAGTTCTATCAGTTAACTGGTTCCTATAGTACGAGCCCTTATGTTTTGGCTAGATGGCGTTGTGTGAAATGTTCATAAATATACATTTATTTTCAGATACCCGATTACGTAGCCACAACAGTGCTGCCAAAATTAGTTGAGAAGACTGAATCAGTTGATCTGAATGTGAGGCATGGCGCAATACTTGCTATCGGCGAAGCCATCCATGCTTTATCTCAAACTAAATTATCTGATGGTAATACTTGGGATTTTGTAGTTTTTTACTTTAGTGGTAGTTTTTAGGGTTCCGTACCCAAAGAGTAAAACGGAACCCTATTACTAAGACTCCGCTGTCTGTCTGTCACCAGGCTGTATCTCACGAACCTTGATAGTTAGAGTTGAAATTTTCACAGATGTATATCTGTTGCCGCTTTAAAACAAATACTAAAAAATAGAATAAAATAAATATTTAAGGGGGATCTCATACAACAAATGTGTTTTTTTTGCCGTTATTATTATAGATAATGGTACGCAACCCTTTTTTTATTAAGTACAGTAGATGCTCCAGATGACAATAATATGCCTTTTATGAACCTGCATAATCTAACAAGTTTATTTTATTAATTTTACTAACCTTTACTCATACAAAGAAACAAAACTAAACCTCGGTCTGCCTCCCATCTACTGTAGGTAGGTAAGTATTGTAACGCCTTAGTAGGTGCGCATTGTGAAAATGTCCATTGATATTTATTTATTTACGATCGTTGTATAACATTAAGATTTGTTAGTTTCAGCGAAGAACGCAGACAGTCTGATATCCGAGCAAGTGTCCCTCGCGGTGCGGGAGTTGGTTCCCAGGCTACGCGCTCGGCAACAGTTCCGCGGCCTCGGAGGCGAGCTGATGCGACAAGCTTGCTGCCAGTGCATTGCGTCTCTGTCTCTCGCTGGCGCTCCGTATCACTCGCACGCCACTATAGGTAAGTTCTTAAGCATCCCTCGCTGGTAGGCGATCACTCGCGCACCAATCAATATAATAATAATGCTGGACAATGGTGATAGATGATGCTGAAATACCCAGAACACCCGGAATAAATATTTATCCCAAAGCGGGAATCGAACCCGCAACTTCCTGCGTCGCAGGCGGATATTCGCCCGCCACGCGACATCTGTCGTCTAAGGTCGGCATAGGTAAGGTCTAGTGAAGCAAGTGGTAGGACTCTGTAGCAAAAACAGTAACTTAGTGGTGTACCATCACAGGTTCTGATATTTTTTCCCCTAAGCAGTAGCTTTAGGTCTGAAAAGTACTGAAAAAAAAATCTAGGTGAATGTCCGTCAGTTCGGTTGCAATATCCACTTGGATACCACAACCTATGGGCGCTTATGGTCTAGTAAGTTAACATCCCAAAAATATTGAATAAATGTGTTAACTTTTTCTCTTTTGCTCATCTTAGACTTCCGGAAATATTAAAATCCAAAAATTTTTAACTTTGTTAGACGTTGAATAAAAGAAATAAATAACTTCACAACTTTAATTCCCAGGCACGTTTAATTAAATATCCCCTGAATCTCATAGTACCAAGTAGTACCGACTTTTTTTGAGCATGTCTTATGTGGGGTACAGTCAGCTGCACTAGAATGTATACAGTTAATAATTAATATTAACAGGGCAAAACTGAATAAATAAGTGAACTTATCAGCTAATTTCACGATTTTTGAGTTTTTACTGTCTAAGAGTTTACTATAAGGTTTTAATACCGTTTTGAAAATTACGAATTGTAAAGATTCTAGTGCAGCTGACTATACATTAGTAAGAGTTAGTTCGTATCAACTCCAATCTTAAAAATCCACTTGCAAGACCAATCATAGTCAGGCAAACGTGTATATGCCAGTAGGTAGACTCCTTTGCCGGCTTGATAGACTTACACCTTGACAGTTTAAACATAGTTATATTATATTGCAGACGAATGGCTAGACCTCATTCAGGAATGCCTCTCGCACGAGGTCCAAGTAATCCGCGAGAAGGCAATCCACGCGCTCCCACTAGTGTTCGAACAGTATCTACGCGATGATAATCTCAAGTACGGCGAACTGGACACTAAGACGAAACGCGCGCAGCTCGTGGACAAGTATTGCCAGCAGTTGGCAAGCACTAGTGTTAACGGACTTATACTGAGAATGGGGCATGCTAGGGCTGTTGGTATGTGCTAATCTAAATATATATAACTCGAAGGTGACTGACTGACTGACTGACATAGTGATCTATCAACGCACAGCTCAAACCAATGGACGGATCGGGCTGAAATTTGACATGCAGGTAGATGTTATGACGTAGGCATCCGCTAAGAATGATAATAAATGATTTTGATTAATTCTACCCCCAAGGGGATAAAATAGGGGATGAAAGTTTGTATGAAACCTTGTCAATTTTAAACCGATCGGGCTGAGACTTTGCATGCATAAAGCTACTTTGATTTTATCCCGAAAAAATAACGGGAACGGGAAAAAACTGCCACGCAGGCGAAGCTGCGAGCGGCCGCTAGTTGTTTTATATAAGTAAAAACACGTACTATCGGACGCTCGTAAGATATTGAGACCGAGCTCATCCGTCGCACAATCTTATTCACCCACTCTTTTTTATTCCAGGTTCTCTGCCAAAGTATGTGCTTACTGAACATTTACCCACAATCATCCGTTCTTTGATTGATTGTACAAAAGTGACAGATACCACTCACAAATGGGCGGAAGCGCGCAGAGACGCTGTTGTCGGTCTAACCGAGGTCTGTTCAACGCAAGGCATAATTGGCGGCGTTGAGAAGCATGTGGGGGAAATCGTTCAAGCTTTGTTAGAATGTCTTCAGGAGTACACTATTGATATGAGAGGCGATATCGGCGCGTGGGTGAGGGAAGCTAGCATGACTGGTACGTTGAATAACTTCAAACCTTATGGAAAGAAAATCCTAAATAAAAGTTTAAGCGGTTGAATCAAATTGCTTTCTCAGGAATATGCTACAGAACACTATAGAGTGTTCTGTAACATATTCCTGAGAAAGTAACTTCTATTGTGGTCTATTGTTTTAATAAGATATGTTTGGTAACAAATTTTTAACAGTTTTTGATATTTAAAAAATACAAGTAAAAAATTATAACCAAGGATACAAATTCGTTTCTTGTCGATTAAGCCTTCACCTCATTGGCTAATGTAACAGTGGCTATTTACAATGGGTAAAGAGGTGAGAGTTTATCTGGTAAGCAACTTTGTATCCATACCACTACTACCGGATGCTCGTAGGATATTAGAACCAGGCTTAAAAATAAAATTTTAACAAAAAAACCGACTTCAACTTCTCATGGATGCCATTGTCGGAACTGAACCAAACTAAAAAGAAGCATCAGCTTTCAAATAAAAAAAGAATCAACAAAATCGGTTCACTCAGTCGAAAGTTCTTAGGAAACAAACATAAAAAAATACAGTCGAATTGTGAACCTCCTCCTTTTTTAAAGTCTGTTAAAAAATATTTACATCACAGGTCTGCTATCAATTTGCCGGCAATGTGCGATAGAGGCACCTCACCTGAACTCTCCTGAGATTATTCGAGACATTGTGTGCGGGATCGCACAACAAGCCGTGGAGAAAATAGATAGAACTCGAGCACATGCAGGCAGAGTTTTTACATCATTCATCTACAAGTAAGTTGACGATTTACATATCTCTATATTACATACACCTCCCTAAATTGGATAAGCACCACACTGGAGCTATATGTTATACTAGCGAAACGCGCGCGACTTCGTCCTCGTTTAGTTATTTCCATACAAACTTCAACCTCCGCTGTACCCGTTTAGGGGTTGAATTTCGGGAATTCCTTTCTTAGTACGCCTCTACACACTAAGGCGAATACACCCTGATAATTTCGGCAGAGGATCGAACCTATAACCTACAGAAGCAGAGCGCAGAAGGCAAAGCTACTACCAACTGAGCTATGAGCAGTTTCATTAGCTACATACTGATAATCCTTTATACCACCTTTATACTAAGCAAGTGTAAACTTACAGCGATCCGATAATCTCGAACATTCCACACCACGAAGCCCTCAAACGCATTTTCCCCTCCGAAGAAGTAGAACTCAAACCGCAGAAGGAAATCGACGATGAGCCATTAACCAGTGAGAATTCCAACGTAGTGCTCTGGCTGTTCCCCGGACACACTATGCCGAGATTCGTTCAACTGTTGAGCTTCGATGACTACCGATACCACGTGATAAAGGGACTTATCGTCAGCGGTGGCGAATTGACTGAAAGCTTAGTAAGTTGCAAGAAGTATGATAAATAAGAGGGCCTAGATAAGGTTAAGATATGTATCAAATGTTATATTACACGGGTATTTGTCGTATGTTACATTTTTAGAGTTCCGTACCCAAAGGGTAAAACGAGACCCTATTACTAAGACTCCGCTGTCTGCCTGTCTGTCGTTCAGTTTGAGAGTTGAAAATTTTCACAGATGTATTTCTGTTGCCGCTATAACAACAAACTAAAAAACAAATAAATATTTAAGGGGCTCTCATACACCAAAACATGATTTTTTTGCCGTTTTTATTTTAATTATGGTACGGAACCCTTCGTGTGCAAGCCCGACTCGCACTTTGTCGGTTTTTATTTTACTTGTTTTACCGGTATTTGGGGCATAATTTACCAACATCCGAGTTACAGTGTGCGGCAAGCAAATACGTCTACGACACAAATGTCAAAACTGTTCGTGCTAGGCACTCTGTATTGCGATATTGGGTTCCATAAACCTAAGTTAATTGCTTCGATCAATGATACCCCTAGATATAGGGTCGGCGCAAAAAATCCGTCTCGGTAAATAAAAGCTCCAGTAAGTGACATCATCCCGTCATCTAGGGATATCATTATCGAAGGTCAATTGACTCTCTTTTGTTTATTACAAACTGAGTTTTTGAACCGGATTTTGTTTTGAAGTCATGATAAGCAAGCGCCCCTAGCCAGAGTGTTGAGAACTCAATGATTTGTATTACGAATTGAACGAAACGAAGCAGATTGGTAAGGTATAATAGTAATGCTGGACAAACCACACAGCATCATCCAGCCCCAAGCTAAGCAGAGCTTGTGTTATGGGTACTAGATGACTGATATCCTTAATAAAATACATTCCATGCATAGATATTTTTTGTTATACATAGAAAATACCCATAACACCCGGATTAAATATTTGCAGATCGTACAAACATTTATCTCATGGAATCGAACCCGCAACCTCCTGCGTCGCAGGCGGACATTCGCCCGCTGCGCCACATCGGGCATCTGGCATATGGCAATAGTCTCTACAGTATTCTTACCTATAAGATGAATTTGTTTGGATTTATAGGTGAAACACACTACCCAATCTCTGTACGCATACCTGAGTACCTTGGAGAGTGATAAAGCAATGTTGATGTCTATTTGCGATACGATCATCAAAGTATTCGCCGACAACTTGCACGTAAAGCGGATCACCGGACCTATTTTTAACTTTATTGACAGACTACTTAGTTCAGGTGAGTTTACTACATTTTACTGATTTTTAATCAGTTTCATAAAGTTGAATTTAGAATCTCGCCAACAGTTGACTTACTCAATTCATACACTACCTATTTATATGTATGCGAAAGTGTGCCGGTTTGCCTATCTGTGTTTGTTTACTACTAATGGCTACTCTTAGAATATAGGAACTATACCATAATCGTCATAAAACATGCGATGGAAATCATTCTTTCGCGCCTTACAGGCAGAGGTCAATTGAAATTGGATTGTAGTGGCTTTATGATTCTCTTTATCTATACATTCGTATGTTTTCAGGTTCAATATCACCAATACTAGAAGATCCGCAGTCAACCTTCGCTATGGACATTTTGAAATATCTACAAATGGAACTCAGAGGCGGCAAAAATATCTACAAGCTCTTAGATTCCATCAACGTCCTGTGCCAGCTCATTCAGGTGAGTACAGACGGCCTAGACAATATTCATTCGCTTTAAAGTGATTCTATTTCTAGATCTTCTAATGCACTAATGAGAGCACCGGTGCGGTGGTGTAGTGGGAGTGACGCTGCATTCTGATATGGTCGTGTGTTCGAACCCAGTTCGATTTTTTCATCGAAAAATATATGTGCGCAATGCTCTCAAACGTTGGAAGGACAACATTTTGAGGAACCTAGTTATTATACTAGCAGCGGTGATGTTTGATGATTCTTTTTTTGCTGCTGGTGCTCCCCTGCCTGGTATGCCTGGTAGAGATCGCTTTTAGCAATAATGCCGCCCATTGTATCACTGCATTGTTTACTTTATATTCTTTATAAAATGTGTGTACTTTACTTGTGGTAATCAATAAAGAGTTATCTATCTATCTATCTCCCCGTGTGGTCCCATTTGTTTGGTCCAGTTCTGACAATGGCATCCTTGAGAAATTGATGTCGTCTTTTTTGTTAAATTTTTTTTCTTCCAGTCCTAAGTTCCACTTGGTTTTGTCATCAGGTTGGTGGAACAGTGAGCAGTAAATCTCTAGGACAGCTAGTGATCTACCTGTGCTACGCAGACCGCTACGTCCGTAGATGTGCCGCGGCCCGCCTCTACGAAGCGCTGACGCTGTATGGAGACGTATGCTCTGTACCGCAAGATAATTTAGATCAGGTAAGATAAAGACAGTACTAGGTCACGTGACACTCGTGCTGCGCGAATCGCTACGTGCATAGATAATATACCTCCACGAAGTGATGACGTTGTATTGCGATTTGTGCTTTGTGCCGCCGGATAATTTAGATCATGTAAGTAGAAAAAGTGCTCTAGGTCAAGTGACACTTGTGCTACGCAGATCGCTAAGTACGTAGATAAACCTTCAGGAACCTCTAACGTTGTGTAGCGTCCTATCACTGAATAATTTTATCATTGGATCTAGTAAGATGTAGAACGTCTGGGTCACGTGACACTTACGTCACGTCACGTGCTACGCGTAGTGCTACGTGCATGATATGCCTCTACGAAGCGTTAACACTGTTTTAGATAAGATACCTGGGATCATTGTATATCGAGTTACGCTCACGCATTACACAAAAATAATAATGTGCGTAACTTAGAAGATACGAATGACGACTAGAATCATTATCAATAGCCTATACAAGTCCACTACTTAGCATAAGCTTCCCCATACATTGTAAGGTAGATCTGTTTTGAGCCCTTTACATCCACTGACTTACCGTGATCTTTACGACATGCGACACTTCAATAATATAGGGAAAGACTTAGATCAAGTTACACTTGTGCTACGCAGACTGCTATATGCGTAGATACATTTCTACGAATTGTGATGTAGTCACTATAAAATCAGTCGCCGAAACAAAATGTTAAACCCTACCTACAAGATGGCGCTGATTTTATCAAATTACCAAACACGCTGAATTGTTACCAGCAATATACAAAAGATTCTGGGACAGTGAATAGAATAGCTCGGTCATATCTTCTCCCGACATCAAGTCTCAATGTTGAAATGATTTTGCAACATTGCGTAATTTTACACTATTTCTGATAAATAATCGCAAATCATCGAACCATGATTTACAATCCGCACTTGGTCATTAGGTCAGCAAATGTTGTTGTATGTGAATGACATTACACTATCATTATCTTACCGCTAAACGGTAATCATCCCACATGTTTGCAATAATAAGTTCCGCTTCGAGGTTCATGCGTAGCTATTTAAAAAGACTCTGAGCCAGTTTTTCATATTATCCCAAAGTTATATTATATTATGGTGAAGGCAAGCCCTATAAAAAAACTGGAGTCATCTTTTTCTGATGGAAAGTCTTGTGTAAACATACTACTTAGGCCACATCTTCGGAGAACCGTTTAACACTAGGTGGGTCAAGTGGTCCACCTTTAGTATTGAGCGGTTGGATAAGTAGATGAACTAGCAATTGCTACACAAACAATAAATTACGTTAGTCTGTAAATTTTCTAAAGGTTATCAAGATTATCAGTATTTGTACATCTACTGTGATCTGTATCCATCTTAAACGCAATTGGTAATAATTTCATCATCATTGACAGAGCGAATGTTGTGCTTTCTAATAGGTATAGCTATGTCGGTCTAAGTACTGTTTTTACCCTCATAATCATCCCAAAGAACACTGCTTGAAGAACAAAGAACACATCACTGCTTGATATGTCCTCCTCTATACTTTTTGCTCAAATCATCTTATATAGATGCAAAAAGCCTTTGATACTTTCTAGGATAAACTATTTTAAGGAGGGGGTATTCGCCAACTCGAGGTTTTCTCCAAGTAATTTCTCTTTGATGAGTGAATATAAATGTCCAAAAAAAATATATATTGTTTATTAAAGACTAAATTTTAATTTGTACAATTGAAAAAATTCTAACTATATTATTACTATATGAAAAAAATATCCAAAGTGAAGCAATTTTTATTTTAAATTTGGTTATTTCTTCTAAACGGTATTGATTTTTAGTATTTTTATTTCACACAAATATCTGTCAAAGTTTTTATCACAAAGTGAACAATTGGCAGTTCGAACTAATAATTCATTAAGCTACAATTAATTATTTCTTGAATGCGATACGAAATGGAATGCGCGGGTCCCTGTGCGGGCGACGGGCGGCAGTGCAACTCAGACTGTCGGACGGGGAGGTTGTGCTGCTCATTGCTCCGATTCGCGCATGGACGATTTAGTGTTAGTTTTTTAATTTCATTTTTTTGTAAATCGTAGGTAAGGCACTTACGTAAATTTTTCGCGCTTCACGCTTCTTTATAAGTTTGGTAGATTACTCTTTATTCATTACTATGGCAAATAAAGTTACGTACGGTACAGGATACCTACAGTTTCACAACTATACTCGAATAATAAACCACACAGTAATAGGTTAGCCCCTCGAAGTAGGCGGGAGTAGTCGTATACACCCTGTAAGCATTCGTCGTAGGTATCCTAGGATACCCGGTTGACATAGGCTAAATTATTTTTCAAAAATTAGGGTTCCTTACTAAAACCCGTGCAAAGCTGGGACGAGCCGCTAGTATTCTATAATAATTTACGAAACCACCGATATGATGCACGGTCGATGTGGCGCGGCGGGCGAACGTCTGCCTGCGACGCAGGAGGTTGCGGGTTTGATTCACGACTTGGGATAAATGCTTGTACGATTTACAAATTATTATTATTATGCTCCTGGCATAACTGCAAAAAGTCAACTTACAGGAGGATGTGGTTTTCAGATTATTTCAGAAATTATAAACCTTTTTGGTAGTTTTTTGTCTAAATAATTTCAGTATAATAATAATAATGCTGGTCAAGCCACACAGCATCATCCAGTCCCAAGCTAAGCAGAGCTTATGTTATGGATTCTAGGTGACTGATATACTTAATACAATACATTACAAACATAGATATTTTTTTATTATACATAGAAAACACCCAGAACACCCGGAATAAATATTTGTAGATTGTACAAACATTTATAATATTATAAATACTTTTTTAAATTGACTATCCTATCTTGCTCCTAAACCACTTCTAAACTACTTAATACATATATATCTATATATACAAAAAATATAGATATATATGTATTACGATTTTTTTAAATTATAATAATGGAATTTACTCTTGTTTTTTCGATTTTTTCCCTTTATTCTATCGGTTGTGCCCCTCTTGCCCGTTGATTATCGCTCGAAAGAAGTTATAACCTCCATTGGGCTTTTTTACCTCGGAGTTTTGCGTGTGCAAGATTTTGGAAAGTGAGCACACCTACATTATATATACCTGCCTACATTATTAAAGAATATTAGCTATTGCTTGAGCTGATTATCAAAAAGATGGGAATCTTTTAGATAATCAGCTCAACACAAGTAACGCAGTTAGTTAGGTCTTAAAATGTGCCCTTGTATCTGGTCTGTATATTCTGCAATTAAACTACGTGAAAAGCAGTTAGCATGCCTTTGTTGTATTTCTGTAAGAAATAAAAGATTTGCACATATATTTTTTTCTTCCTGTAGAACTCCATCATAATTTCTTCCCAAGAGGGCAAGTTAAATCCATGGTAAGAATACTTTCAAGTTATCGAACTAGCATCATTTGATAGGCTGTATCGAATGGGTGGTCAAATACGAATAATGGCCAATACGGTGCTCGATTGTCTTTATTCATGTCCAGACATATACTAGTGCGTATATTTCTCCCTCATAGTGCCACGATCACATAGATCCACATAGATTTATGGATGGTGTAGGAGAATTATGCTCTCTATCTCCTCGAGCGACGGCTGTAAATTATAACGACGCGCTTCAAAATGCAATGCTACCGACAGTCCGTAATATTTAAATTTCACCATATGACTGCGGCGTCGTTGATGCTTGTGATTGTGACAATTTAATAAAAGGATACATCTACTTTTAGCTTTGTTTTCTGACAATATAATAAAAACGAATCCCGAAATAAACTGTTTTATTGAACGCATATTGTTAGTAACAAGTGTACATAATTTGTAAATTCCGACAGGTGGACTCGCCTTGTGTCAGAACTTTACAATTTTATGTAGCTTATGATTATTGGTTCCATCAAGTTCAAGCTAAGAACAGCTGTCAGCGTAACAAACAGTAATCATCGTTATCTTTAATCAGATAAAGAGGGCAATAGAAGTTGTCAAATCGGTTTGCAAGCGAAACTAATCCTTATCACCTATGAATCTGCAAGCGGCATTCAACCTTAGGGTGGTAAACCAATTTTTTGGGCGACTGTACCTATAATTTTTTGGGAAAAGGCTAGAACCTCTGTAACCAGAGCTATACCTACCTGTGTAAAAAACTTATGGATCTTCACCGTGCTTGGAAGGATTTGCAAAAAAAGATATGAGCTTGATGATATGTTTTGGTTACCGTCATCTCTTACAACACAAGATTTTATAAAAATGTAAGGACATCACGGTCAACCTACCAGCCTTGATGAAAACCTTAGAAACCCTTGCCATCCACCTCTCAAAGGGTAAGTTCTGGAACTACTTACTACAAAAAGAGGAAGGAAAGACTTTGTCACGCCTAAATTAGTTGCAGCTTTAGACAGATGTCAATTAAACAAGGAATTCTGTTTATATACTTCAGGCTGTAGCAAAAGCACTAGATCTTAGCTGTGATGATTTCCTGATAAAAAAATCGTCCATTCAACGCATTTGCACACAGAGTAGAAAATATAGTGTAATCTATAAAATCAAATTTTGTTTTAAAATGTGTGTTTGAAATAAGAATCCACCAAATCACAAGTAGCCCTGATATCATAATGTTAAAAAAGTTTATATATTTCAATTGATTTATATGCTTATAGAAAAATGTTAAAAACAGAAATTTTAAATTCGCGGGTTAATGTAAATGTAGACAGATAAAATTTTGTATTTAAGTAAGTCTTGATAGTTTAAAAAGAAATACGGGGTATACAATTCGATTTCCAAAAAAAAAAATATAAGGGACTTATATTCGTCCATATAAGGGACACCCTACAGTACATGGTAGTTTGGAAATAAAAGTCACCCTAGTTGACAGTAGCGGCTTGTGTGCCTTTCTTCACCGGGCAAAATGAACCACTCATCTGATTCCGCGCGTGATAATAGGCAATAATATGACGTATTGCATCGTGTTATTATGAATATAAATATTTTTTAGCCAACTTAGTATTATCTTCATATTTATTTACTTATTTTAGGAAGACTTGTGCCTTTATTGACCAGACAAACAAATCATAAAAACTTGATTATTAAAATATATACATGTTTTTTTATACTTTTTTGAACTGAAATTATGTAAAATGGTATGTAGATGCTGAAAATAAAAAAGTACTATGAAAGACACAATCAAATCTACGCCCCTGTGACTAGGATATGACGTATTGCATCGTGTTATTATGAATATAAATATTTTTTAGCCAACTTAGTATTATCTTCATATTTATTTACTTATTTTAGGAAGACTTGTGCCTTTATTGACCGGACAAACAAATCATAAAAACTTGATTATTAAAATATATACATGTTTTTTTATACTTTTTTGAACTGAAATTATGTAAAATGGTATGTAGATGCTGAAAATAAAAAAATGCTATGAAAGGCACAATCGAATCTACGCCCCTGTTACTAGGAAACAACGTATTGCATCGTGTTATTATGAATATAAATATTTTTAAGCCAACTTAGTATTACCTATGTTTTTATTTATTTACTTATTTTAGGAATACTTGTGCCTTTATTGAACGGACAAATAAATCATAAAAACTTGACGCCCTGTTACTAGGATACAACTTATTGCATCGTGTTTTTTTTACTTCTTAAGTTAACACAAACACGTATTACATTAAAGTAAATATAAATGAAATTATTAAATTAATATTTTAATGAAATGATTATACAATTTTAATTAAGCTTTTTAGGAAATTATTTTAACTTCATAGGTTGAGCTTAAAATTTATAAAAAATTGTTTTAGTAGTTAGTACATAGTTAGTTATTAGGTATTGTATGAACATTATTTTTATTATTATTTCAAATTGTTATGATCATATGCTAAACGGGCGGAGGGCAGTGGTACGCCATCATACAGGTTTTTCAGTTTGGGTACCAATGCTGTCTAACCAATGAATAGTCATGTATGTTGTTTCCAAATAAATTTCATTTCATTTCATAATGAATATAAATATTATTTTAGCCAATTTAGTATTATCTTTTTATTTATTAACTTATTTTAGGAAAACCAGTGTCACCACTAAAATATTTATTTTATATTGAGAAAATTTTTAGAGCACGATAATAGCGCGGCTCCTTGCCAACAAACAAGGAGCGCGTGTTGCGCTTTGCGAGCGTAAAAATATAGCGGGGGGCACGCGGTCGGCGCGGGGAAATTATCCCACTCCGCCTGAATCCTCAAGGTCGTTGGCGAATACCACAGCCTTAAGCCATTTGAATTCACTGAATTCCCGTGAACCTAATAATATCTTCGAATCTACGCTTCATGTTCCGGTTCGTGGACGCCAATCAAGAACCTTTATTCTCTAGCGGTTGTTGGTTCTACGTGCTATATTGCCTGTATCTTGCTACTTAGAATAGAATAGAATAGAATAGAATAGAATAAGTTTTTATTCAACACATACACACACATAAAGACATCACAGTACATAGGTAATGTAAAACCTATCCCACCTACCTCACAAACACTTATAGTAAAAAAACAAACAATAATTATTTTAATGGAGGTTGGGTAGGCGGTACGGTACCACATCGTGCCAAGTCTCCCTGCGTGGACATGGGTTGAAATGGTCCCATCTCAGCATAATGCCGCTCCACATCGGGGACCAATGCACTTCAAGCAACTGATTCTGAGAGCTCTGTCCGTGACCATGGTTCTTTTACGGATATTCCCCCTTACATTCAGTTGTTTTTGTCAGTCACTGACCAAACATTCAGAATGATGCTCTTGATACTGTCAATGTTATTGCAAATTTTTTGTTTAAAAGAAAACTTAATAATTGAACTGATTTAGTATTACATATTTTGTTTTGTTATATACATAACGTATTTTTATTTTTTTGCAGGCTATGGCAATTCTAGCTGATACAGACTGGGAAATAGACGTGGCAGAGCTTAGGCCTATACGGAACCAACTATGCGATCTCATGGACATACGGCGGCCAGTCATGAAACAGAAAAACCCTGCATAAAATGACCATCTGTAGGTTTAGTTTTGCTTATCGGCTTGTTATAGCATGAAGAATGCCCGCAGGCCGCGTGTTTTCGGACAAAAGTTTGGCGAAAATATTTATCTATATTTTCTTTTAATTCTTCGCTAGCGATAACACAAACGTGTGGTCAATGTTTGATGTGATGCTTTGTTTTTGAATGCTTATCGTTCACCTTTGGCACACACACGTTGCAATAATAAAGATTAACTATTTATTTACAAATGATAATATTTCATTAGTACAGTTCAAGAACTAGTTATTTCCAGTGATTGGCGTTTTATGTGAACGTAAAAATGCATTTATGTTACTGAAGACTAATAAACTACTTATTTATTTCTACTCACTTGTAGTTTTTTTTTCTTCGAAGATAATTACTAAAGACACTAATAAACTTAGCGTAACGTTGGAATACCTAGTAACACTGTTTTGTAATTTGTATTGACAGGGAGTTTCAAATTAGATCGAAGGAGACAAAACACAAGTGGTACCTACTATTTCAATGAAACGCAGAGTTTATTAGTAGGTAATAGAGTTCCTTTAGTGGAAGGGTTTAAAATTATGTAAATTATAACGAGATGAAGTACGATATTTCAACACTAGATAGGTTTCCATTTAGGCAACAACACTACCTACCTGCTCTATTGAGGTCAATAGGCATCTGTTAGCTTAAGCTTATTAGGTACCTACCTACCTATTTGTTCACAGAGTAATGCGTTCAGAGCATAAGGAAAGTACTGTAGCAAACAGGGCTAAGTAGATAAGTAAAACCAAGAACCGAGAAAAATTACGACCAAGATATTATATCATCCGAGTATTTGTAGATGCGATGGATCTTGAGGCGCCTCAGCTATCAGGTCCGCCCAAAACGTTCCGTAGTTTTTCAGAACCGTGCCTCTGAAAATACAAAAAAAAACTTAAAATGGTTTCTTGAGGCGCCATGGAGGATGAAGATTGCCACTATTGCTATTTTACTATGTTAGATGATTAGGTACCTAGGTATACCTAGGAACCTACTTGATGATAAGGCCCTCTGATGCCGGGGTACAATATCTTGCAAGCGTACGATAGTATCACAGAGTACCTATTTATTACTAAGGCCCGCTTGTACAACGATCACTAATTGTATTTAGCGAGTCCCTAAATGCATTTAGGGACCTAATTACGAAAATTTAAGTCTCACGTTTACGCTAAATATGTTTATCTTGGCCTAAGAATCATTACTTGCTGGATAAGCCTTTATCTCATTGGCTAATGTCAGTGACACTTAAGCCTAGCCAATGAGGTAAGAGACAAAAAAACCCATACTGCAGTAGGTACTTCTAACGGACGCTCGTAGGATATTAAAACTGGGCATACATCCTACATAGATATCTTAGATGGCCTTCACACGAAATCTGTGAACATACGAATACCTGTATCACAGGTAGGGTAGGTATATTATATTCGAACACTTTATTAAAGTAATAAGTAATACCTATATAATAATATCATACAAAAATAAAAAAATGCATAAAGTAACAACGATCGTCAAGCGAGATAGATGAAAATATACGCGTAGAAAAGACCTATTTTATGTTTTTAGTGCAAAGCTTATCTAAGGTCACATGCACGCGTATAACAGCAAGTTACACAACCATGCCTCAGTGAAAGGAAGGGAGTGCTACAGGGTACGGTTCGATGACCTGATTATCATATTGCTTCAATCTAACCCTAGTATGGAACATGGAATATCGTTATCATCAATAGATTTTTCTGTTCGAAATATATATGCGCAATGCCAGTGCTTTCAAACGGTGAAGGAGAACATCGTGAGGAAACCAGTTAGTATTCTAGCAGCGGCGAAGGGCTTGCAATCTGTCAGGTATGGAATACTAACTACTGCAACATGTGGGTATTTAGGTACCAAATGTATATTACATTTGGTACCTAAACTAGACCTAGACATAACCTCTGAGTAGGTACCTACCCCCTTAGGTTGTCCTCGAAGAAACTGGACAGGCACTTAGTAGTGGAGGGGATATCTATCGTGCTTGGGAATTAAAAGCGTTATGCTATTTATTTCGTATTTCTGCCCCCAAATTTCTTTGTGAAGTGAAACAAACAGCATTGCTGTGTTTAGGTTCGAAGGGTTTTTCTTATAGGTCTTGCTGATACTAACCCGCTGCTGGCCCACGAGTTGTTCACCCTTCACTAAGAGACTAATATTTTTCTAAGGAAGGTTCTCCTAGTTTAAAAACTTACGTGAAGTAAACCCTTCCTTGCGAATCCGCTGGTGCCCGCCACAATAACGTAGCCCTGACCTTGTCCACCGGATCAGCATGAGTGATAGACGCGCATTCGGGGTGAATCGTTGTGTTCGGCGCATTTTCCCACGCTCCTAGCCATTGGTTCGTCTCTGCGGATCTGGCTTGTATGAAGAACCCTTTGAAAGGCTCAGCCCCTTCTATAGTTACTGGAACATAGAAAGGATGAAGAAGTCAAGAGAGGTCTCCTGCTAATGTTTTTCCCAGCCACTTTACAAAAACCAGGTAACCTGTCCTAGGTATTGAAAGGAACAGCCTACATTTGCTTAGCTTGGGGCTAGATGATGCTGTGTGGATTGTCCAGCATTATTATTATTATTTAGATTTTCGTGTTTCCTCATATTTCGATTTTTCTTTATGGCCCGCTTGCACAAATCTGATTTAATTTAGCTAATCACGTTCACCAAGGTAAACATGTTTAGCGTAAACGTAATATTAGCGACTTAATTTTCCTTGTGCAAGATGTTAAACGTAATTGGCTTCCTAAATGCATTTAGGGGCTCGCTACATAGGTATATTTCGTGATCATTGTGCAATTGATATTGATATGCGTAACGTTTTTCAGCAAAATACGGCAAAACTAAGAACCTCCTCCATTTTTTAAAGCTCGGTCACTATAAATGTTTTGCCATCTCTAGTTTTTATTTTTATATTAGTAAAGTTATTTGTTATAGTTAGTTATTTAACTATAAATAATTTATCTGAGCAACAAACCACTGGCTAAATAAGTAGAAATGGCAAAGCATTTATAGTGACTGCTGGAATCCTCAGTTTACTGTATTTTTTTATATCCCATAGAACTCCGTCATTTATACTTAGACCAATTTGGAATTTTGTTTTATTTAAAAGTGTATTACTACATACTTTCAGAAAGCCAAAAATACATCAGATCCTTTAGCTATACCACAGATAAGATAATACTATGCTATAGGTACATAAAAATATAACTGAAAAAAATATGTCATCCAAGTTTGTGTAACCAAGTAAAGTTTCTCAAGTACATATTGAAACTTATAATATTCATAATATACTTACAATGTGCCACAGTAATTTTAAAGTACCTACCTAATTTTATAACAGTACTTGGCTTCTCCAAGGCTCACATGATAGGTACTTACGTGTTACGCAATTTACCCTGTTTATTTTTATTAGTTCATCCGTTAAAACCGGTTGGCTTCTGAGGGCAAGCTGTCTGACCTACAGTATGGGTGTTTGCGTAATAACCTGCTAGCCTGTGCCCCTATCCAAAGTTCGATTCCCACCAGTTTGTTGGTACAACGACTGTCACTTGTTCGCCCGATCCTCATACTCGTTAAGGAAACCCTAAGGGCTACAAATGTTTTTACGGTTCCGTACCCAAAGGGTAAATTGGGGTCCTGTTACTAATACTTCGCTATCTGTCTGTCCGTCTGTTACCAGGCTGTATCTCATGCACGACATATTTCACAGCTCAATTGGTATTAGCTCTACTTCCCGCGCTGTAGATTGTGTGTTCGATCCACAACGCGGAAAAACATTTGTCATGAACAAAGATGTTTGCTTTCGGTCTGGATGGTAGGTACCTATGTAAAAAAAGTACCTATTCAAGTTTTATCAGTTGTCAGTATTTTTTTTTATTTATTTATACTTCCTTTACTCTTGGTAAAGAATGATTATTTACTCCCTGTAGGCAAATAAACTGAGATTTAAAAAGGTCGTATGTATCATTGACATTCATCTTTGATAAACTATTGTTTACAGACCATGCCACATTCGTCAGCCAACTCGTATGCCTAGGTATTTATGTACAAACGAAAACGAAGCAAAATGTCGAAATCGTAAATGTGCTCGTTAATTCCGTTGTTACACACGTTATACCAACGTTTATTCTGAAATGATATGGTCAATGGTTTTAAGATAACAAGATTATTTACGTCCTCATTTTCGAAACATTCGAAATAATTGAGAAAGAAAATAAATTACAGGCATATGAGGTTTAACACTTAGATGCCTCAGGTCGATGGACCCTAAGGATTGCAATGTAGGGCACGTTCCTAACGAGTGTGACATACGAAGCAATACTTTGTTATAGGCGATGGTAACCACTTAACATCAGGTGGGCCATCTGCTTGTTCCATCAGCAAGTTGTATAAAAAAAAACTACTTCCTACTAAAGGCGCCTTGAAAAATACGTGAAGTATAGTCTCATCTAGAAAATTCGCCTGCGACACAGGAGGTTGCGGGTTCGATTCCCGCCTGAGGATAAATGTTTGTACGATCTGCAAATATTTATTTCGGGTGTTCTGGGTATTTTCTATGCATAATAAATATGTATGTATGTAATGTATTATACATAAACCATCTAGAACCCATAACAAAAGCTCTGCTTAGCTTGGAGTAGATGATGTTGTGTGGATTGTCCAACATTATTATTATTATTATTCTTGGAATTCTGACTAGAAGTAGTCATTCATAAGAAGGCACCAACACTACAACCTAATACCGAATGTAAAATTGTGACTGTTGCGTTTAGGGTATGGTATACTCGTACATCCAGACGGCAGATACAAGACTGGGCTCGTAGGTGCTCTGGGGTTTAAAACTGTTTTCACACGTGCCTGTAATGGGTATTGAGTGAGTACAGATTTAAGAATATGGACTATCTTATTCTATGGTACAAATGCTAATATGAAGCACATAAAGTAAAACTGACCAGAGTTATTTCATATAACTGTCGCAGTATCCGTCACATTTTGAAATACCACTTCTGACACAAACCTGTAATTGGAGTATTCGGTGCATACGAGGTCCCCGAAGCCAGAACTCTATACGGAAGACTGGATAAGGGCTGCGTCCTGTGCTGGCTGTGATTTGGCTGATTCGGTCTATCTCTCACACAAGTATCAATTGGCGCACCATCGGGAAAGCTCTCCACACCCCAACATAACACTAAAGCTATCACAATTTTTGATATCATTTTGCAAAATATTTTAAAGATGCCAGTCAAAGGTCCCACGCACGACTGTACGCGGACTTGCTGCTCCACTCACTTTTGTAACCGACCGAAAGGATCTAGATCTTAAACTAGTTGACAGATCAATTAATGCTCACACGCTGCCGGAGGTCTAGTGTTCCGAAATCGCCGTTTACTACCAAGGTTGCGTAAATGTAATAACTACCAACATTAGCATTAGGTAGGTTCCTTCCATTAATGAGTTAGTCATTCAAACAAAATCATCATGCTTTGTGATATAGATTTGAGCAATATTTCAATGAATTAACAACATACAGGAAATTAAAAAAATATTTTTATTGATCTAGGCATAAGATTTCAATAATCAATATTTCATATAAAAATGAGCTAAATATTTTCGTCAGCTACAAAAATCAGTTTATCGTCATCCTTTCTGTTAGGACTGAGCAAATCAGGATTCAAAATAACCACGTCTTTACTGTCGTTGCTCTCAATGTACTGCATTATTTCATCAAGCATTTCACTGTCAATTTCTGAATCAACGACAGTGTCAAGATCTGCCGCTTCTTCTGTGCTGTCACTTTTGGACAGCTCATCGTTTTCCGGTGCTGTACCATTTTCATTAGCGTGCTCTCCTGTTTTTTCACGAGCTTCATTAATTTCTTGTAGTTTCGGATGGTTAGAAAACTTTCTTTCTAAATATCTCGTTTCATAATCATTGAGAGAGTTGTTGTAGACGCTGCTAGAGGGGGACGATACACATCTTATCCAGTCTTGGCAATCGATTGAAATACTTGAGGCATTAGTAAAAGCGTAATAGTCATCCAATTTCGAGTCTCTGTTTGGAATGAACCCTGAGCTACTGTCCATTCTTTCCAAGGAGTCATAACCTTCATTCACAATACCGTTTTGAATAGTCTCATACACCGGTTCAAGTATGTCTGCGAGTCTTTCACTAGCTTGTATCGAAATTATTTCTGCAACATGCAACCTAGGCTTGATAGTAGCGTACTGGTTCTTATTATCTTCGTTGGTGGAAGGTAGGGCTGTACTGCAAGTGAGCCTTCTGTCAAATTGAGACATACTTGTTCGTCGGTTCGAAGAATCATTTCGAACGCGAGATACCACGGCATTTTCCGTTCTACGATATGTTTGTTTAATTAAGACGTGCACCTGAAAAAGAGGTTAAAATAGCATAGTGAGGTAAACCTTTTTTAAACTGAGTTCAAAACACAATTTGTACGAGTAAGTATGTATAGGTAAGTATTTCATTCAGCTTAAGCACTTTTATACCTCTTTATTGATATAACAATACAGCAACGCCACAACAAATCCCTGTAGACCTTCAATTGTATAAGTTGCGTAGTAATAAATTTGCTCTCCAGAGCAATCATTTGTGGATGGCCTGAACGCAGTCAGAAGAAACTGTGTTCCAAAGATTGGCATCAGAAAAAGAGTTGCCTTTGTTGTGCTCCTAGAAATATTTATCATTATGTATACATAACACAGCCGTGAGCTAACTATTTTCTGATTTCAGGAAGGATTTACAACTTATTCACTTACAGCTGACTTGCATTTTCGCTGTTTCGAAGCTTCGTCAGTAGTACTCTCAGAATGTCCAGGAACAGTGCTGTGTTGACCAGCAGTATGGCTATTCTGGGACCATCTAGTGCCCATTGCACATGATTCACAGTGTACACAATCCAACACGAGTGGTTGTTATGAATCCCCATTACTGTAGCCCATACTGCAACTGGGAGTATTGCTATGACTGAAATAAAAAAATACATAGATTTGTGCACATGATAACCGTGGCTGCTATAAGTCGGTTCACGTTAGGCGGTGACCTGTTGACGTCAGATGGAAAATCCTTTGGCAATTGAGCTTTTAAATAAACTTACAGTCATAATTCACACATACCAACCCCAATCCCATAGAGCCACTTCACGTTCAACTTATTCCGAAATACGGCTACGATCATCCTATGCAAGTAGACACCCTCTACCAGCATAGCCACAAAGACCATATTCACGGCTGTTTTTTCTGCAATGGCTAGCAGTCTGCAGGCAATGCTATGAGTAGTCATCACTGTGTCACCAGAGTTGGTTAATTCATCGATGTAAATCTGTAAGATATAAATTGTTATTCATACGGGGTAAACAGATTTTGAAATTGATTACTCATGCAGTATTTTTACCAGGAGTCCCTACAAATCTACTACTGTTATAGAATATCGGGAGTTCACTATCTTAGCCTCCACGACGATCCGGCGTGCCCATTTCGGCCCTTATAAAAACATACTTTTTGTTGAAAAATTAGTATTCTAGTAGCGCAAGTTACTAGTGACATGTTGCAAACCCATCACGGGTTTGCAACATGTCACATATGGAATATCAACTAGTTACTTACCAAACGGAATATTTGGACGTACATCTGACTACCCCTCTTAGGCTTAAAGAATCTCGAGTGTAAGGCGCATAAAGGCCAAGTTAAGGGGTTAGAAACATAATTATGGAGCTTATTCGCAGAAAAAAAATACAGTTCAGAAACTCACCTCACTTCGGGTGACGATGACGAATATATTTCTTGCAATAATTGCTATCAACAAGTTTCTGTGCAGTGCCACTCTCGTGACTCTAAGACGTTTGTAAAAGAAAAAAATGAAGACTGCTGGGAGGCAGGTGGCTATGGAAAAGGATAGTACAGCGATGTGGAAGCGATATCGACGTAAGAGCCGAGGTGTGATACTGCATGTACTGTAGTCAGTTTGAAGTTCCCATGTGCTGTCTTCGAAGCATTGCTTTGAACTGAAGTCTAAAAAAAAGAAAATTTCAATGATTTACTTATGACAGTAGTAAACGTAGTTATGTGATAAGTGTAGGCGAGGTAATGTTAGAAGATATTCTTACGATGACAAGAAGGCCCATTATTGGAGTAAGCAAATTCTGAACAGATTTCGTTAGCTATTGTATTGGCTTCCGCTTCATGCCAGCACGTCCAACCGTCAAATGTTGCTCCGCAGTGGTTTTCAGCTGGAAAATATTGATTTAACTATTTAGAAATAGCTGCTTTTGTTTACGTTTAACTAGAATGATTCGTCATCAGCTTAAATACGTTCACTGTTGAACACAGGCCTCTTCCATGTAGCTATAGTCACCACGCTTGGCAGGCAGATTGGTGACCGCAGTGTTGGTCCTATGTACTTAGGAGATCCTGGTGTCTTACCCTAGTGTGTTCCGTTAGTCGCCTTTTACGACATCCCTGGAAGTTGATAAAGGAGTCCAATTCTAAGCCGGACCATCACAGCTGATTATGACTCCAAATTCCACAAGCGCAAAAAATATTTAGGCGCTATATTTTTATTTTTATTGTATCTATGGCGTATCTTATAGGTACCTGTTACATTTGCGTACATATGATGACTGCAGCACTCGTGGGCAGTATAAAAACACCTTTCCCAACGTCCATGAGCCGCCGGGATTACAGCTTGCCTCACTGCGTTGGCAACCTCTTCAAAGTCAGGGTCATAAGGATAGCATCCACATGTGCCATCTTCTTTAGCCTATTGGATCGAAAATACTTGCTTAGTTCAAAAATTATTGTTTATTTTGTGTTTTTATTGTTTGTGTTTCCTCAGCATTGGCGTGACGACCTCGCTACATTCATAAATCCTGGTGGAAAGCGGCAGAAGATAGAAAGCACTGGAAAGAAATGGGCGAGACATACACATAGTCTTTCTCAGCTACGTCTATTCGTAAAGTGAAGCGGTATCTTTTATAGGTTATTTTTATCGGATCAATCATAGTTTATCTATAGGAATCATACCTACGACAAACTGTAAGTGATTTTGGAATGCTGATTTAAAGATATTATCATCAGCGCCTCACTATACCTACTTAAGTTCTCGTACTTAGGTAACTTAGGTAGGTAAGTAGAAACAGGCATGGTGGTAGTAGGACCTTTCCTGGAAGCTGCCATCAAGCAGCTTGCTGTGTTCCTGTTTAAAGGCTTAACACCTGTATGCCTCAGGTTGATCGACGCAGAGCGCCGCGTCCTTCAACAGTCAACAACAATGTGCGTTGCCCACGAGGCAATACACTGTTATAAAGGATGGTTACCACTTATTTGTATCACATGGTGTGTTTTGTTTATACTTTGATGACACACCCTCAATAATTAGAAACCTGATGCGTTGCCAGTAGATATATATTTCAATAACTTCACTGTTTACGATGACTGACTAACAATTTCCAAGCAGGGTGCTTCCATTCCTTCATAGAGACAGGCTGCAGTCAGGTTAATACTGTTAAAACCTCCCTGGTACAGAAAATTGGGAGTGTAGAGCAAGCAACCTCGACCTGCCACCCATTTGAAAACTTGCTCGTGGTATGGCCTGTTCCTGTAGTTGCAGGTTTTTGTTGTTTCTGTTTGGATTAAGTCAGGAGGCTCCTGGAAAAAAGCAGATGTTCAAGAAATAGAAACAACTCGAAAATCACACACTCACTTTTAACAATTTCTTTTATTAGTTAGAAATGCTCACAGCTTTCTGTCTTTCGTTCTAAAGTGAGTCTTTCTACTAAATATTTAATTCCGTAATTCTCAATACAACGCTAGGCCCGAAGCGTTTTGGTACTGTTTTTTATGAAAGGTGATGAGAACTACCCAGGTATAGAGGTAGCTTAGCAACAAAAAGAAAACCACACACATTTTCGTTTTTTCATAACATATTTGGGACTTATTTTTAGGATGATGGCGACGATGACGATGTGCGATACGAAGTGGTAGGTAATATATTATGTTTAGTTACTACTAGCTATCTCGTTCGCAGATTAGAGAATCTTCCTACCTACCTAGAATTACTCCCAACATTCCTGCTAGTACGATATTTACGATAAATACATACCTAACTATATTGGTAAGTACCATGAAAAATAAGCACTGTAGAACTGAGCTGAGGACTCCGCCCCAATTCTTTTTTACATTTTGGTTTCTGACCCAAAAAGTAGGAAGACAAATAAAAAAATTGAATTAATGGATGCCTACGCCGTACAAAGAACACACCCCCCAAGTTTCAGGTCTATACGATCAGCGGTTAGGCTGTGCGTTGATCCATCAGTCAGCCATTCAGGACAAAGCATTATATTGATATATATAGATAAAAAAAGATGTCATTTACGTTTTTTTTTTGTTTTAGCCGATAGTGATCAATATTATGACGTTACCTGGTAGCCCTAGTATATAATAGGACCCTTCCATCAGCTCCCGTAGATGTCGTAAGATGCGAATAAGTGAACCCACCAGGGAATAGGCATCTGAGTATAAATACTAACCACTAACACTGCGGTCACCAATCCGCTTGTTAAGTGAGGTAAAAATGGTAAATCCAAATGTGAGGAAGGCCAGTAAACAGAAAAGTAAAGATACAGTTAGTCAATGTTCTGTAAATTACCTCACACATGTAGATGCTGGGTCGCTCACATCCTAAAACGCTCCTTTCCTCGTCATTGCGGATTGCAACACGAGGATCGCGTTGGTGCCATTCCTCCGAATCTGCTCTTAGTTGCTCGAAGAAGTTATTGAAGGAAGCTTCTACCTGGATTTAATAAATGTCTTACTTGCTAAATCTGTGTAGCACCAACGCCTAGATGCCTTTTTACGAAGTAGGTGCAGGTAGATACTAAGGGTTATTCCCATCTGATCATATGATCAGATTGTGGTTGCAAACAAAAAGTTCCCATCAGATCATTGATCTGATGCAACTGCTGTTTTGAATTTAATTTTGTGCCAAGATTAAGTACACAAATAAATAAAAATAATAAGATTCTTTAAGATTATTTTTATTTATTTGTGTACTTAATCTGTTTAAAGAATTGTTTATTGTTATACTATTAATTTTGTTTAAAGTTTTACGTATTTTTGCGATTTTTTAATTAAAATAAGTTTTTTTATGGTTAAAGAAATTTATTCACAAAAAGACATTGTCACTTACATGCGAATAATTACATAGCATATTGTAAAATAACAATATTAAGTAGTTAGGTAGGTAGTCGTTCGATTACGCAGTAGGGATTTAATTGATAGGTAAACGTTGGGTTGGTAGGTACCCAGGAAGAAACATAATACCTTAGACACTGACTTTTTTATTTTTCTCAACTCAACAGGAACTATAAAAATAGGTAGTTAATAAGTACAAAAAAGTCGTATAGAAAAAGGTTGTTAGTTGCATAGTAATATTACACGCCAAAAATATAATTATGATCCGTTGGCACAAAATTAAATTCAAAACAGCAGTTGCATCTGATCAATGATCTGATGGGAACTTTTTGTTTGATCAGATGCAACCACAATCTGATCATATGATCAGATGGGAATAACCCGATACTAATTACATATTTTGAAAGAATCTACTCTACAAATTCACGCTATCAAGGAATAGTAGGACGCTTTGTGGGGCCAATTAGTACATGGTTACCATACCATTCTCACAAAACAGCGTTGATGTGTTTCGGTTCAAAGGGTAGATGCCCGTCAAATCACAGGCTGTAATTTTACAGGCACCAAGGGTGTGAAGGGGGGTGAGTTTGCTGTAGCGTTAGAGGTGGACAGATTTAAATTTTGGAAAAGATATAAGTATTAATAATAATGCTAGCCAATCCACGCACTATCATCTAGCCCCAAGCTAAGCAGAGCTTGTGTTATGGGTACTAGATGACTGATATACTTAATAACAATACATTACATACATAGATAGGTACTTTTTATTATACATACATAGAAAACACCCAGAACACCCGTAATAAATATTTGCAGATCGTATAATAAACATTTATCCCAAGGCAGGAATCGAACCCACAACCTCCTGCGTCGCTAATATATATAAGAGCTCACGAGGTCTACTGTTTTCACGGTATTAAGTTGATAGGCGGTTACTCACCTGTATTCCAAAAAGAACAAGGACACAAGTCGTCAGAAAGCGCAGTTTGTGATTCCTATGCATTATGTTTCAAAGACACTTTTATTGAACTGACACATCATAAAACATCATTGCTTGCTTAATAACTGCTTAGCACTTTCACTTTCAAAAATCGGAGGATCGAGCCAAACACTGTAATCCTTGCTAATTATTTTAGACGCATATCAACATTCCAGCACGAGTGTAATGCACAACAGCTTTTGTCAATTGTATCCAACGTTGGACAGAGGTATTTAGAATAGCGAACGTCGCCGTTTCGACTAAACAACACAGTGTTTACAAATTATCTTCATCCACAATCAAATCTACATTTTCATTAATCATATCACATTTTGCAGTTGTACTATCGGTCTGTGATTTGGATAAGAAAAACATTGCATTAGTATCAAATTACGAATGTTTAGGTATAAAAATTTGGCAGTGATTGAAATAGTTATACTTATGTCGGTACTTACCAAACTATCTTATCATTTGTTGTTCTTTACGTTTGAAGATTTTTTTGTGGCATGACGTGCATCAAGATATAAACTAATTGGGGTAGCTTATATCCCATTCATTTGGCCCGAAAAGTTACCGGTCACCTTTTGACTTCTTCTGGAAGAAGTTTAAGAATCTCGCAAGTTCCCAAGAGAGCGAAATTTGTCAAATAAATTATAGTCATACGCGTTTAGTTTCTTCCACCTTTACCAAAATATTATAAAAATGATTCTTTATTTTGATGGTAAACGGATTAGGGTTTAATCGCCTAAGAATATATTCTTTCCTATTTTATAAAGAAACTATAAGTGAAAGAAAAATAAGGAAGTATTCATCATGGCAGGTAATTGCCATGAATACTTATAAGAACTGAGTACCACAAGGACCTTTGAGCTGGTCTGCGCCTATGATGAAAACAAGAGCAACGCCTGTAGGTAATTAATGACATATTCAAGGTGCACGAATTGCATACCAAGTGAGGTCTTCACTTGGTACCCATAGAATTTCTCTATTATTGATTGTGGGTTTTGATAAATTGATGAAATACCAAATAAACACATCAACATAAGTAAATTCTTATAATCTACATATTTGACGACCGATGTGGTGCGGCGGGCGAATGTCCGCCTGCGACGCAGAGGTTGCGGGTTCGATTCCCGCCTTGAGATAAATGTTTGTACGATCTGCAAATATTTATTCCGGGTGTTCTGGGTGTTTTCTATGTATAATAAAAAATATGTATGCATGTAATGTATTGTATTAACGGCCCGGTTGAAGGCGAAATACCTATTTCAAAGCCCCCCGCTTCAGTCATACTATACATACATATGCATTGCACTGCGTAGTTAGAGTTCAATAAGCGCTTAAAATTTGCCATCTAGCGAGTATCACTCGAACTACATGTTCAACTCACTGTCTCACTCTCACTGCATTTGGTCGTCTAGGGTCATTGCGCTAGTTGTCGGCCTATTAGCGGAGTGTCCAACTAAGCCAATTTATTAGCATGCAATATTTACTAGATATCTACTGAAAGTGTTTTACATAGTTCCACACATGATCAAGATATATTCAAAATAAAAAAATGACCCAAACATTAATATTTGAAATTCAAAATGATAGTGCAACTGATGGTGCATGTCATACCTACCTAAGTAAGTAAGTAGGTAGGTAAAGAAAGAAAAGCTGATTACGAATATCTGGCCAGATTTGAAATTCAAAAAAGGCGGGTGCAAATGATGGTACAAAAAATTGACATGGGTATCATTTTAGACTAATTTGGGGGTGCTGATTACGAATATCTGGTCAGATTTGAAATTCAAAATGGCGGGTGCAACTGATGGTACAAAAAATTGACATGGGTATCTTTTTCGACTAATTTGGGGGTGCTGATTACGAATATCTGGTCAGATTTGAAATTCAAAATGGCGGGTGCAAATGATGGTACAAAAAATTGACATGAATATCTTTTTCGACTAATTTGGGGGTGCTGATTACGAATATCTGGTTAGCTTTGAAATTCAAAATGGCGGGTGCAAATGATGGTACAAAAAATTGATATGGGTATCTTTTTCGACTAATTTGGGGGTGCTGATTACGAATATTTGGTCAGATTTGAAATTCAAAATGGTGGGAGCAATGATGGTACAAAAAATTGACATGGGTATCTTTTTCGACTAATTTGGGGGTGCTGATTACGAATATTTGGTCAGATTTGAAATTCAAAATGGCGGGAGCAATGATGGTACAAAAAATTGACATGGGTATCTTTTTCGACTAATTTGGGGGTGCTGATTACGAATATTTGGTCAGATTTGAAATTCAAAATGGCGGGAGCAATGATGGTACAAAAAATTGACATGGGTATCTTTTTCGACTAATTTGGGGGTGCTGATTACGAATATTTGGTCAGATTTGAAATTCAAAATGGCGGGAGCAATGATGGTACAAAAAATTGACATGGGTATCTTTTTCGACTAATTTGGGGGTGCTGATTACGAATATTTAGTCAGATTTGAAATTCAATATGGCGGGTGCAAATGATGGTACAAAAAATTGACATGGGTATCTTTTTCGACTAATTTGGGGGTGCTGATTACGAATATCTGGTCAGCTTTGAAATTCAAAATGGCGGGTGCAAATGATGGTACAAAAAATTGACATGGGTATCTTATTCGGCTAATTTGGGGGTGCTGATTACGAATATTTGGTCAGATTTGAAATTCAAAATGGCGGGAGCAATGATGGTACAAAAAATTGACGTGGGTATCTTTTTCAACTAATTAGTCGAAAAAGATACCCATGTCAATTTTTTGTACCATCATTTGCACCCGCCATTTTGAATTTCAAATCTGACCAGATATTCGTAATCAGCACCCCCAAATTAGTCGAAAAAGATACCCATGTCAATTTTTTGTACCATCATTGCTCCCGCCATTTTGAATTTCAAATCTGACCAAATATTCGTAATCAGCACCCCCAAATTAGTCGAAAAAGATACCCATGTCAATTTTTTGTGCCATCATTTGCGCCCGCCATTTTGAATTTCAAAGCTGACCAGATATTCGTAATCAGCACCCCCAAATTAGTCGAAAAAGATACCCATGTCAATTTTTTGTACCATCATTGCTCCCGCCATTTTGAATTTCAAATCTGACCAAATATTCGTAATCAGCACCCCCAAATTAGTCGAAAAAGATACCCATGTCAATTTTTTGTACCATCATTGCTCCCGCCATTTTGAATTTCAAATCTGACCAAATATTCGTAATCAGCACCTCCAAATTAGTCGAAAAAGATACCCATGTCAATTTTTTGTACCATCATTTGCACCCGCCATTTTGAATTTCAAATCTGACCAGATATTCGTAATCAGCACCCCCAAATTAGTCGAAAAAGATACCCATGTCAATTTTTTGTACCATCATTGCTCCCGCCATTTTGAATTTCAAATCTGACCAAATATTCGTAATCAGCACCCCCAAATTAGTCGAAAAAGATACCCATGTCAATTTTTTGTGCCATCATTTGCGCCCGCCATTTTGAATTTCAAAGCTGACCAGATATTCGTAATCAGCACCCCCAAATTAGTCGAAAAAGATACCCATGTCAATTTTTTGTACCATCATTGCTCCCGCCATTTTGAATTTCAAATCTGACCAAATATTCGTAATCAGCACCCCCAAATTAGTCGAAAAAGATACCCATGTCAATTTTTTGTACCATCATTGCTCCCGCCATTTTGAATTTCAAATCTGACCAAATATTCGTAATCAGCACCCCCAAATTAGTCGAAAAAGATACCCATGTCAATTTATTGTACCATCATTTGCACCCGCCATTTTGAATTTCAAATCTGACCAGATATTCGTAATCAGCACCCCCAAATTAGTCGAAAAAGATACCCATGTCAATTTTTTGTACCATCATTTGCACCCGTCATTTTGAATTTCAAATCTGACCAGATATTCGTAATCAGCACCCCCAAATTAGTCGAAAAAGATACCCATGTAAATTTTTTGTACCATCATTGCTCCCGCCATTTTGAATTTCAAATCTGACCAAATATTCGTAATCAGCACCCCCAAATTAGTCGAAAAAGATACCCATGTAAATTTTTGTACCATCATTGCTCCCGCCATTTTGAATTTCAAATCTGACCAAATATTCGTAATTGGCACCCCCAAATTAGTCGAAAAAGATACCCATGTAAATTTTTTGTACCATCATTTGCACCCGCCATTTTGAATTTCAAATCTGACCAGATATTCGTAATCAGCGTTTCTTTCTCTACCTACCTATTTACTTACTGTAGGTAGGTATGACAAAATAAATTCTATTCTATTCTTCTATTCTAATTTAGTTGGTATTTCTATGAATCTTGTCTGCATCCCTTCTAACCTATGTCGCAGTAGATCTAAATAAGTATAGTACCTACCTACCTACTTCATAGTAGTGCTAGTCATTTGCACAAATATGAAAAAAATGAAATGATAAAATGGCAACTCCACCTATTGCCGTGTTTTCGATCGGTGGTGCGGCGGCAGTCGGTGGGTCGTCGGGTAGCGACGCGCCGCCGCCGCGCCGCCGCCCGCGCCGCGACGAAGGTAAGGTAGGGAAGGGGGGTAGGGGAACGCCTATGTCCAACCGTAAACAATCTACAACTACAAACGACTACGTGAAGAAATAAAAAATAAAATGAAATAATAATATTTGACCCCACATAATAAAAATACATAAGTTGGTAGGTAGGTAGCTAGTAGGTACATCCTTACATAAAAATTGGTTGGATGGTAGGCAAGGTAGATGAGATAAATAGACGTACGGTACTTAGGTACTTTTACTTGTCGCATTACACATGCTTTCGCACTCATAATTTTCATGTTGTTTTTTTTTACTACCCATACTTTTAGATACGAGTAAATATAGAACTGAACTAGCTGAAATATTGACTAGAACACACTTTGTTATTAGAGTTTTTTGTTTGAAAGTCCCGCGCTTTTAAATCACGTCGATCGTGAGCTTGGTTTGTGTACGGTGGAGAGGCACAGGTCCGTCGCTGGCCGTTGCCACTGAGTGAGTGAGGGCAGGCGGTGACAGTGACGCTATAACGTCTAATCCACTCGTAAAAAAGAGATGGCAATAGCGCGTGTGTCGTATTTGTAAACGTCGTAAGTGCAATAACACAAAATATTTTCTTAAATATAATAAAAATAAGCTTACTGTATAATCCGTATAGTAAAGGAATGAATATGAACATAATATTTTTTTTTTGTAAAAATCATTCGTTACATTGCTACACTTTCATGGCACTGACTGAATAAAGTATTTCCAGCGCCTAATTTGAAATTTATATTCTATCGAGAAAATTTAATCTAATCGTGTTTTCAATTTTTATAGTTATAGATATGCTCAATTTGATACTCATACTTAAAATTTAACCCGCTCAGAGTTCTATGCGATGATTTACAGTAATCGCCGTGAACCTCGTTTCTATTGAAGGCAGCCCTTAAGGATATCAGTCATCAAGTACCCATAACACAAGCTCTGCTTAGCTTGGAGCTTGATGATGCTGTGTGGATTGTCCGGCATTATTATTAAAACAAAAAACCATGCCTCGGTAGGTACAATATTTTTCACCACTTTTTACACAAGTTGTTTATCTAATATGTGAAAACAAATTCTGTTATTGACCTAAAGTGACTTGATACACTTAGGTACGTATATACCATTTCTTCGTATATTTTTTTCCGATAGTAGGTAGGTAGGTATAGAAAAAGTTACACCTTTTATTAAATATTGTTATTGTTTTTAAATATTTACATAACTAAGTAGGTAGTTACCTACCTAGGTAGGTTTATCATTTTCTTCTCGAAGATGGCGCGGTGGTAGAACGTTTTTTACTTTAGTAAATGAAATTGCGTGTGAAATTTGAAATTGCACGTGTCCAGATAATACAACCATCATAAGTTGTGAAATATGACGACACGTACGGAACTTTTTGTCGAAGAACCAAATACGTAGGTAGGTATAAAGGTACGTTGTATACCTATACATAATAATATGATAAAATAGTAACCTAAGCTTATTTTAAATTTTGCGAATAGGTCAATAAACATGTTTACCTAGCTAGTATTGACCATCCAGCGAAATAGGATCTTATAAACTCTTATTAAACTTAAATTATAGGTTCTGTATTTTGGTACCAAACTACTACCAGAAACTTTTGAGGGACATAGTAGCAGTTCATAATCGAATAGCCTGTGTAGTTAGATTAATAATTATCGGTGACTCGATCCAGATCTAGCTAGCTGTTGATGAAACTAATTTTTAAGCTTTGACCACTTTGTGTAAGACCCTAAACACAAGAAGGAGGGGAGCTATTAGCTGCGTAAGAGTACGTTACATATAGGAGTATGGCAAAAGTATTCTTTCTCTGCATTTACGCATACAGAAGACATCAACGCGCCCAACGTGTACACTCCATAGAGGGCCGAAAAATTTATTCCAGAAAAATTAATTATAATAATAATAATAATGCTGGACAATCCACACAGCATCATCTAGCCCCAAGCTAAGCAGTACTTGTGGTATGGGTAGGTACTAGATGACTGATATACTTAATACAATATATTACGTACATAGATATTTTTTATTATACATAGAAAATACCCAGAACACCCGGAATAAATATTTGCAGATCGTACAAACATTTATCCCGAGGCGGGAATCGAACCCGTAACCTCTTGCGTAGCAAGCGGACATTCGCCCGCCGTGCCACATCGGTCGTCAAATCTTGGAAAGGAATCTTGTGTAAGTACCTATTTGAGAGGATCTAGCTTAGGTACTTGTATATTGAGTCCTGAAACTATATTTTTATTATTATTTTATTTACCCAACTTGCATAGGCAAGTATAATTAAATAAAATAATTAATAAAAAAAATAAAAAAAATTATTCAATAATTAATTTATATTTTAATTTTAGGTCGGGACCTCTTAAAACAGATTGAACACCGAACCGGAGGCATACATGTGTTAAGCCTAAAGTGCCTGAAATTTAGGACAGACAGATACAAAGCACAAAGCCTCATGACAAAAGTCTATAATCAGTGTGTGTTATCAGTGATGACTTATGGAACTGAGACGTAGTCGCTAACTATTGGTCATCACAGACTCAAATTCACACAACGGGCTATGGAGAGAGCTATGCTCCCAGCCACTATGCTGACCCAGTTTCACTATAAGATAGAATCAAAAATGAGGAAATCCTTAGAAAAACCAAGGTCACTTATATAGCTCTCAGAATCTCGCTCGTAGGACCGACAACCGGGAGTAAAGGTTCTCCATCGAATGACGACCACGAACCGGTAGACAAAGCGTTGGATACCCTCCTACTCGATGAACTGATCACATTATTAAGGATAGCAGGAAGACGGTGGATGGAAAGGGCTCAACATCGTTCTTCCTGAAAACGTGTGGGAGAGGCATATGTCTGGCAGTGGACTTCTACAGGCTGATGATGATGATATGGAAGAAAGTATAGTATATCTAGCACCATATATTTTTAAATATAGTAGACGCGACTTGCCCATTAGTTAGTTTCTTAATTAAACCGTTCTAATTATATTCAATTAATAATAATAAATAAGTTATCGTATCGAACAGTAGGTAAAAGGGTATAGGGATTATCTTCAGTAAGTATCCTCGTAGCTAAAGGTCTGATAGCCATATTTTTATTTTATGTTTACATTAGTTGTAAGGCTCTTGATAAATGCTTAGTGTTTTGTTAGTTCTATTATAAACAATAACAGATAGCATGTGTATCCGCATGTGACAGCGACAAATGCGACAATTATGGTTATTAATGGTTGAATTGAAAGCCACTCGTGCCCCTTATCAGACATATTAGTTAAGCTTTTACGTAACAAAAAACCTATTATGATAACCTAGTAACAATACCTACCACAAAATTACCAGTCATTCAGAAATTCATCATCAATTTTGTTATTGAAGATCAATGAAACTAAAAGTTAACTCCGAACTGAAATCTTGCAATATTCTTACCTCATTTAAATACCTCATCTGAAACAAAAGGCTGCACACGGTTCTTTGTAATTTATTTCTACTTTCGCCTTCTTTCTAGTGTCCTTATGGTTTTAAAACGGCAAAAAAAAACATGTTTGTTGTATAAGAGAGAGAGATTAAACTAATTTTATTCTGAATTCTAGCACTTTGCCGGTTTTTTAGTATTTTTATTATGGCGGCAACAGAAATACATCATCTGTCTGTGAGATACAGCCTGGTGACAAACAGACAGACTGACAGGCAGTGGAGTCTTAGTGATAGGGTCCCGTTTTACCCTTTGGGTACGGAACCCTAAAAATGATCGACGGATTGCAAATAAATTGCATCATTTCACGACTCTGATAACTTCTGGATCAATGTATCCTAATCTAAATCGCGTTTCGTGATTTTGTTTATTGAGCGAGAGAGCGACGCGATTGAAATATCTAGGTAAATACATAGGTACCTTACCTACCTAAGGGATAACTATTTAGAACCGCCGCCGCACGTCGGTCTTCGTTTATCAGCGGTGCGGTGAACAGTATTCTAGCGGCGATGAACTTGCAACCTGTCACGTATGGAATACCAACAAAGTAGGTACTGCATAATGTGGGGTCCCTATGTACTAAATGTTATATTTGGACGTATCTCTGACTACCTCTTTTAGACATCCTCAAGAAATCTTGTGTGAGTACCTATTTGAGAGGATCTATAGCTTACTTGTATATTGAGTCCTGAAACTATTTTTTTATTATTATTTTATTTACCCAACTTGCATAGGCATGAAACTTTATGTAAATTCATAATTACCTACTTTTGAGAGTAGGTATGTACCTAACTAAGTCATGCCATATAGATCTCTGGTTATTTGTATAGATAGGTAGTACCTATTAGGTACTCGAAAGTAAATTACTTAAGTCTCTTAAAAACACTCAGTCGTCAATCGGTTGTGGTGAAATGCTGTTGTATTTTATGAGAATAAAGCAATAGAACAGATGGTAATAGATATAAAAGTAGATCAGTAGGTACAAAAATATTACCAATTGATTGTTAATCTTCTGAGTGTTTTTTTGCAGTATTGGGTAAGGTTTTTTTTCTAATTATTTAGCAAGTAGTTAGATATAAAACAATTTTCCGGTAATTTTATGTTGCATTATTTTTAACAAATCTTGTATATACCTAACCTCTTCTTATGATTTCTACTCAAAACTATAAATGATGATAGTTACACAAAGGTAAATTTTTGGCAGACCACGTTTCTGTAGTGAATCCTAATAATAGCACCCGCAAGATTAATTTACACTGTGAAAATGCTTCTCGTGGCAGATTTGTATACTTACACGCTGATATTTTCTTAAATAAAATAGGAAATTGGTATTTTTCTGAAAGTGCGATAACACACGTGGATACATTACCATATTGGTTTATATTTATAATAGAAAATTAAAATATTTATTGCGATGTATATTTTTAATTTTTTATTTTCCATATTTGCATTTTCGTGACGCTTTAAAATTCGCGGGCTTTACTTTTATTATCTGTTGCAGGTTGGAAAATCAAAACAAATAATTTAACCAATAGAAACTTCATATATCGAATACATCAAGCGATTTGATTGGTTATTATTCAACGCTCAGTGGCGCCTCGCCAATCTTATAAATATCAGTGCTGTCTTGCGTCGAACCTCTTTTCCACAGTGTTAGTTCGGGGGACTCTATCGGGTTATTTTCGTGAGCTAACTCTAAATTCAGAATGCCGGAGACCTCAAAAATGAATGGATACGCTAAAACAAATGGACACAGCTATGATATGGAAGATGGATCAGTGTTTTTATTCACGTCTGAATCTGTTGGAGAGGGTCATGCAGGTTAGTTTCCTTCATAGGCTGATGCTGAATGGAATATCGTGCTATACTATACGAAAAATGGCCGCCTCGGAACATGTGCGCAGATATGCGATTAATTTCCTTCTATTTTGATGTATTTATTTGCCTTCTTTGGGAATTACTAAACACGATATTTACATGGTACTATGACACATGGTTTCTAATGAATGCCTATGTTTTGTTACATCATGGTTTCGGTGACGAGGACCAATCGATCATGATCACCTTGTCAAAATAATATCAGCACGTGGTCCGGCATAATAGGATCGTCATGGAGATGATATTATGACAATAGTTTTACGTAAGTAAAGTTCAATCATTATTTTATTTTCAGACAAAATGTGTGACCAAATCAGTGATGCTATCTTGGATGCACATCTACGTCAAGACCCTTATGCAAAAGTAGCATGCGGTAAGTTGACAATAAACACAAAAATCAATCAGTACCTAGGTACTCAAAATGTTACAAATTAAGTTCTAAATTGAATTACTAATCAACAGAAACAGTGACCAAAACTGGCATGGTACTATTGTGTGGAGAGATCACCTCAAAGGCAAATGTTGACTATCAAAAAGTTGTGAGAGATACAGTCAAACATATTGGCTATGATGACTCGTCTAAAGGTATGTAAGAGCCTTGAATTATTGTACTTAAACAATACAGTGCATTGGCGCCTAGCCAGGTGAATCTAGTAGAGAAACTGCCTACTTACTTATTCAAAATTTGGTTTTGCCTAGTATTAAACATTGTTCCATGAACTAGGTTTTGATTGGCGTACACTGAACTTGTTAGTGGCTATTGAAGAGCAAAGCCCGAATATTGCAAATGGGGTGTATCAAGATCGCGATGAACTAGATATTGGGGCTGGAGATCAGGTATAAATTGGAATAAAGTCTGCTGCACGATCAAAATAAAAAGGCTATCAAATAAATTATCAGGGATATCATTAAAAAAATATGCATGTTACTTAATTGAGAAAATTTAGGATGCAGAAAAACATTTTTGGGAACACAGTTTAAATACTTCTGAAGTCTTACAGAGCTAATCTTGGCTATCTTACCAAAAATAATACACACTATTATTATCTCAGTAACATTGGAATCAGAGTTATCACTTGCACGAAACATCTCTACCAAAGAAATTCACATCCAGGTAAAAACAACCTTCAATCATTCTAAGTTGCATATTGTGAAAAAAACTTGTGTCATTTGGGTAAAAGCACAAATTGTAATTCCTCTATTCTGCATTTCACCAATCATATACTAATAATAGCATGGTTGGGCTCAGGGTTTGATTACAAGACTTGCTCCGTGATGCTGGCTCTCGACCAGCAGTCTCCTAACATTGCTGCTGGAGTACATGAGAACAGGATAGATGAAGAAGTCGGAGCAGGTGATCAGGTATGAGCTGCATGAATTCATCCAAAAAATGTGGAGGTTTTGTGCCTAGGAAGCAACTGTTTAAATGTAGGTATACCAATTCTATGAATCAATAGACAATGCATAGACTAAACCACTGGTCGTGGAGGTTTGAAATTTTTAGGGTATATTCATCTTGATGCATAGAGGTGGACTAGGAGGATGTTCCGAAATTCAACCCCTAAGTGGGTACAGTAGGTGTTGAAATTTGTAAAAAAATTACTTCATGCAGACAAAGTCACCCGAGTTTAGCTAGTCATTATTAAAATACAATCTTAATGCCAATTAAAATCAATAATCAAAGACTTTTTGTTAGTTTATGGTGGATAATATGGCATGTAACTATTTCATGGTTTATTCATCGAAATATTCCTGCAGTATGATGGGGCTAACCAAAACCAATGTATTTCATGATGAAAGGATTCTAGTTTCTTTCTGCTAAGATTTAAAAGACCGCATGAAAAAAGCTAGCTATTGCATAATATGGGTTACTATTTCATCTCATTCTTAGTAGTGTGCATGAATAATAATTTATTTTATTCATATGTAATTTGAGCACCAAGTACCAAGTAGTTAGAACAATCTATTTTTGAAGGTGTACTTATTTCAGGGATTGATGTTCGGCTATGCAACAGATGAGACAGAGGAGTGTATGCCTTTGACGGTGGCACTTGCACACAGACTGAACCAGAAGATTGCTGAACTCAGGCGAAATGGTGAATTCTGGTGGGCGCGCCCCGATTCCAAGACTCAGGTAATGACAAGTTTCTTTGTCCTAGTTCAAATCATTCATTCAAGAAATCTATGAAGAGTATAATGTCGACTAGTAGACGCCAGCCTGCTGAGTGAGATTTATATATATAACGATGACTTAATGAATCTTTTAGGTACCTATCAAACCTACTTGGTTTAATTTGTCATTTGTGATAAACGCGCCAAAAACACAGATTGATATAAGAAAGATTAGAGATGTTACCCAAACTATATAAAATAATAAAAGTAGATTCCCGAAACGAATTTTTATCTGATGTGAACTCATCAATTCCAAGGTTCCTTGCATCAGAAAATAACAAGTGTTTATTTGTATACACAATCTCCTCTTCATAGGTACCTGCTAGGTAGGTAGGTATCTCTATTTTTGTTTTTGCCTGTATCACAGTTCATAGGTCATACCTACGGGTTGTTGAAATTAATGACGTATTGACAGTATTTGATATGATTCAATCTAAACCTGGATGGTGTTAAATTGCATTTCAGCCGTTGTTAGCGTTTTAAGTGTTGTTTAGTGATTAGGTGATAAGCTTGCTCTGGTGACAAATGATATTTGACACCAGCTCCATCCAGTTAACGAGTTGATAGAAGACCCAGACAGCAACACAATGACACTCAATTGATGGCAAATTAGGTACTTGTTCTGCAAGACAAAGGAAGCATGCATTTCAATAGTGGCAATCAGGCAATCAAAAGGTCACTTGATCTCCTATTATCAACTTCTAATGAAGTTATTTGAATTGGTTAGATATGTAATTATTCCATCAACTACTATACCTACTAAGTACAGAATAATTCCTAAATGGCTACAAAAACAGTCAATATTAATATTAATCTCAGAATGTGATTCTTTACAGGTATAATCGCCTTGTTTATTTAATGTGTTATACAGACTTCCAACAAACATATTTTTTGTTACTTGCAGGTGACTTGCGAGTACATCTTTGCGGGTGGCGCGACCGTCCCTCAAAGAGTACACACTGTTGTCGTCTCGCTCCAACACTCTGAGAAGGTAAGCGTCATTGTATATTTTTCAAGACAATCATGCTCTAAGAAGAAGCCGCTACGGCTCTGCCCACCAGTCACCTCTTCACCTCTAGTCATCATTTCATCATAGGTACATTTTAAGAGATAAATATCCATCCACGATTTTTACAGGTGTAGATAATTCAACACAAGGGTATTCGTAGCTCCAATGTCATATCCACAAACAACGAATCGCGAAACGTGCAAATAAAAAGTGCTACCTATCTAGGTACTATTCAGTGCAAAGGCTAGATTTATTCTCACGCTGGTTTCCACGTGATAAAACAAATATCAGATTTCGTCATCATAATAATTGCGTATTATGAACATTATATTATCTTGGAATTGGTTGGGGTTACCAACGTCACTGTATAAAATTGTATTTATCCTCGTGTTATCAGTCAGTTATTATTTAAATTAAATAATGTACCTATTTCAATGCTTACCTGATTAAATTGGCTGTATACATGACGTAATAACCTATATACCTACGTCAGAGTTTTCTCAAGCAGTAAGTTTCGTTTGCATGACAAAGGCGTTGCAAATGATGCCTTATTTCCTTTTCTTAGCTTTGTGACGTTAATCATGATCATGTTGCTGATAAGGAGGGTTTAGGTTAAAAATGATTAGTTATTCATTTCGATATGGTTATGATAATTCTACCTACAAGGTAAAAACACAGTAACTGGCGGTTTTTCTCATTTAAGATTTAGAACTATCAGCAGAATTGCAATCGAAAGAACAGTTAGTACCTACTATGAGTTATTGTATGTACATATACACAAACTTTTGTAGGATTGTCGCCTTTGTATAGAATACAACAGACAGGCTAGCCTTTCTTTATCCTAGCTTTATCCTTAGGTGTTGAAGTATTAATTGAAGGTAATTGACCAGCCCCCTTACCATCTTACATGACTGCGCCAAAAACCCCATCTCGTTATGTCAAATTAAAACCAATCGCTAACGTTTAGCTTTCCTATGGGTCTTTAGTCTACAAATTCTACCATGTGCAGAAAAGTATCTCGTGTCAAGCGTTAATTAACAAAAAAAACAATATTTCAAATGTTTGTCTGACTGTTTCTTTCGGCTTATCTCCGAAACGGCTGGACCGATTTTGACGAGGCTTTCACTGACAGATAGCTGATGCTTTAAGTGCTACACGAATTAGTACCGGGAAACGATCAATAATACATAAAATGTTAGTTATTCATCCATATTTAATATATTTCCTTCAAAGTATGGTCCTTTAGAAACGATACACATACGCCAACGAATAATCAAATGATCAACAAATTTTTTAGACGTCTTCTCCGGAATTGAGTTCAGTTCTCGCCGCGAATTCTCCTTTATGTCTTGAAAATTTAAGACAAACGCTTTGTTTGATGTTTTTGTCCATTATGAAGTTCGCAATACACACTAGATGTGGTGTAACTAAAAACAGCACTAAATTTCAGATGCAATTCAAACTCCGCGCCAAAATGGAAAACACTTGTGCTAATCTAACAATAAAACAAATTCAAAAATTGAATTTGAAACAATAAACAAATCATCCATGCCCGACACTTTATTGACTGAATGTATGTTGTATGTAGATTAGTTACCCTTGTCCACAAAAAACCCTGACCCTTATATCTTGAAACCACGAAAGGTCAACTATATCTCCAGAACAGTAAAATTTTAAGTACATACTGGCATAGCAACAAAATTATTCTTATCATTATATAACGCAATAATTTGTAATAGGAAGCTATTTTAGTGATAAATGCCTTGATTTGTTGTTAGTAGCTATATAAAGTAGACACATCCAGATAAAAGGCTCCTAACAACACTTAACAGATTTGACATGTAACAGCATTCTTATGTATGAAAAAAAAGGTTTACAAGAAATTTGATAACATTGAAGCGAAATTTTCATACTGTTGTTTGATAGCAGCGTATTTTTCCTTGTTTATCGTTGTGTTTACGTTTTAGATCACACTCGAAACCCTGCGCGAAGAAATCAGAGAGAAGGTGATCAAGGAAGTTATCCCAGCTCAGTACATCAACGAGAAAACCGTCATTCACATCAATCCATGCGGAAACTTTATTATCGGTGGACCTCAGGTAAAACCAAGTTCCTGTATTTACTTCAACTTGACCCTCCAACGCATATCCACGAATAAATAATAAATACACACACTACAAACGATTGTGTGTATTTATAAATATGAAGTAATACCACCAGTTGTACTGTAACTTATTATCTCATCATCATCAGCTTGAAGAGGTCCACAGCTTGGCATAGACCTTACCAATCTTTCAAAAACGATTAGGAGCTTTCTTCATCCACTGATTTGAAAACAATACATTTTTCTAATTAACGAAAGAAACATAGAAAACGCCGTTGTTTAGAAGTTTGAGACAGGTTCAGAGGTTTTTTGTTTCAACGGACAGGATTGAAACAACTTTTTCACTCATGCCTCTATTTATGAAACGCGGTAGTGTGCATTTTTCTGATGTACAAACTATCTTGTAATTCATAATCTGTTTTAGTCTGATGCTGGACTGACCGGGCGCAAAATCATTGTGGATACATATGGCGGCTGGGGTGCGCACGGTGGTGGCGCATTCTCCGGTAAAGACTTCACCAAAGTGGACCGATCGGCAGCTTACGCCGCGCGCTGGGTCGCCAAGTCGCTCGTCAAGGCAGGCCTTTGCCGGCGCTGCATGGTTCAGGTATAGAATATTTATACCCTTTGGCTGAAAGATAATTCTCTTACTAAGATTTCTTGTGCGACTTTAGAAACTAAAGATCTTTTAACCACTCAATGTATCCTGCTGGCTATCATCAGAACCTAGTCTCGTTAGAAACGGAGAACATAGAATAGTGTACTGAGAAAAGGGTGAAATATATAAGAATTTAGAAACTAATACTGAAGAGCGGAATCTTTTTTTAATTCTAGTCTCAAAATGGGGACAAACGTGTAGTCCAATAACGAACCAGAAGACTTATCTTATTAACTTTCATTATGCACAGATCACGTGATGATTCAGATGTATAAGACGTACTATGTATATATTGGTCCATAGGTTGCTTACGCCATTGGAGTCGCAGAGCCACTATCTATCACTGTTTTCGACTATGGAACCTCACATAAGACGCAGCAGCAACTTCTTGCCATTGTACAGAAGAACTTCGATCTGCGACCGGGAAAAATCGTCAAGTAAGTACCACATAGTTTAGTTCAATTAATTTAAAATTCATCTGTCGTGACATCTAGGGCTAAAAATGAATTTGTCTTTGTTTAGGGATCTGAACCTCAGAGCGCCAATCTACCAGAAGACCAGTACATACGGCCACTTCGGCCGGGAGGGCTTCCCATGGGAGAGCCCCAAGCCACTTGTGGTCGAATGACTCCAGACCTGAACTAGAACATTGTAAATAATTCACCAGTACGTTAGCTCTTAATCTACGTGTGTCATTGTAGCGAGAGCCACGCGCGGCTCTCTTTAGACGTATGTAACGTGAATCGAACCTCGTTTGTGGAACTACAAGATCCAAAGATGGTTGCATATGCGAGATTCATAGTTTAAGTATTCACTAGATATAGTCATAGATATAACAAGGTGCCGTCAGTTCTGAATTTGAGTTAGTTCTAGGGATTATCGGCAGTCCTTTATAGGAGGAAATATCATCTGATTTCAATTTTATGAATATACATAGATGAATTGCACACTGCCCTATATTTTAATATGCACTGCACTGTATTTTAAGTAAAGAATTTCCAATAATTATCGATTTTTATATATTGTTATGATTATGATCAATTGTCAAAGTTTTAAATGATGGACTGGCCTGCAATCTCTTATATTTTTCAATTACAATTATAAGTGCTATGACAAATTAGGTAGAGTAGACTACTTCCCTGGTGGCGTCACAGTGTAGCGAATATAAGAGAAACGCGCCGTTTCGCTTCCTTTCGCTCACTGCAAATATAGTACAGTGTGGTGAGGTGATTATTGTGAAGTTTTATGCAATCTCATTGTACTTTATTGCTATTAATCTGTAAATATGAGTACATACATTCAATGCATAAGACGCTATGTAAATAATACAGGAGACAACCCATCGTCTCCCACCTTGTACAATTTGTGTTGTGTTTCTGAAAAGGAATATCGTGGAAAAGAGCCATTTTGAAAACACACCGATATATCCAGGGAAGTAGTGCACTGTGCATTTATATAGTAAATAATGTTAATGCAATGTGTAGGATTTAAGTGAAAATAGCATACATTGCCTACACACTGATTTCTAGAAAAGATTTTAAATGTATGACGTAGGTCTCGTAGCGAGAATCTGTTTGTGATTATATTTTGTAATGTTTCAATTTTGACCTGTTAAAGTTTCCTATTAACTTCTGGGATTTTCGATTGTGGAATTCAAACTAATAAATTATGTCTCCGGGACACCGGAATATAAATGTTTTATTTTACTAAATAATACTAAACATTCTGTTACTGTAAGTGATACCTAAATTAGGCAGATGATAGCCAAGAAGCAACCATCCTACGCGCTGTTTGTTGTATTGTAGTCATACGGATGGTATCAGTCACTCTCCAACTTCCCATATCAAAGCAGTGTGACGCCCTGTTGACAAAAAAACAAAAGACTAAATTATTCCTTTTACACCAGGAGCCAGCATTTCACAACTGTTGAAAACAGTCAGCAATGAGGACCCGTCACAGTTTTATCTGTGAATGCAGTTTTATAGGCCTTGAGAAACTAAAACATAAAGTGCAAAAATTTTTTTTCTACGGCCAAAACTGACTAGGTTATGGGCAAAATACCGAACGAGGCTCACTGACCGCGCGAACAGCCTAGCGTTGAGATATTGTGACGTCATGTCACAATGACCCAGCGCTAGCCGCCGAACCCGCGCGGTTTTATTAAAAAAAAATTAATTTAAACCAGAACACGACCCGCGCAGATCGAGTGAACTTTAATAAAATAATGGTGGAGAGCGCGAGCGCGGGCGAAAGAGAATCGAGACGTCACGGTTCCCTGACATGAGCTATCCGGCCGCCCCGCGGTTGGCTTGTACAAAATGTGTAATATCTTCGCAACCAATGGAACGATTTCAATGATTTAAAAACTATCGTACCTAAACAAGTAAAAGAAACACCATTACATAGATAATATATGCATTTTCCGACTTGGTACGGGAGCTCATTGGTGTACATTCTGGTCGCAAATTCTATGCACGACCATAAAATTACTTTAGTGTGACTGTGCTGAATAGTACTTTAGATATTTATTCAATCTATTTAATACTTTTACTTTTTCGATTTCAATTTTGATATCCCACTTGATCGTGTGATCTAAGTGAGACATAGTCTGCATTCTTCTTCTTCTTTTATTAAATGGCTTTTCAGCGGCTGAGGGTTGCCACGAATTTGCCAACGTCAAGTGTTTACTAATCTTAGAACAAAAAGGCGGAGATCTGAGTACGGTAAGAAGGGAGACTAATACAAATCAAGTTGATATGTCATATACTTAAGTAGGTAATATAATATTATTTTGTTAGGTAGGTAAAAATACAAACACACATAAAATATAAATAAATTAGGTACATAAGTAGGTAAGTATTTACAATTTTATTTTATTTACACTTAAAAATTTACACAATAATTTGATATAAGGGGAAAATACAAGGGATAGCAAGAGTTCTGAAGATAAAGGACGTGGGATTTCAGGGGGAGTGATATCATACAAAGATAGCCGCAGCCTCGGACATGAAAATATCATGTGTTCAACGTTTCCTTCGTCTAGACCGCATTCACATATAGAGAGGTTCCTGATCCTTATTTTAGCTAAGTTAACAGGAGTACCAAGCGAAGTCTACAAATGGTTGATGTTGTGGTTTTGTTAGCAAAACGAAACTTAAAAAACCAAGGTCTCGTCGGAATTTCCTGTTGTATATCACCTGAGTGTCTGCCTTTTAAAGTTTTAGATGCAACCCACATACGTGACCAAATGAGATTTAGGGGTTGCACAAAGGTCATGAGAATAAATTTTAAGATAATCATGGGAACCTGTTTGTCAGCATTAACTTTGTGGCTAGACACTTAGGAACTGTCAATCTAGTGATGAGTTTGTAACACAATTTGGTTTAGGTACTTTTCAGAATTTATGGCAGCCTGGATCTTGAAATAGTAGGTACACCTACTCTGGCAGCAGTGGTGTCAGGTATTCAATGACACCCCACGGTCACAACTACATCTTCCGTCTGTTTACTTCACAGTAAACAGTAAAAGACACATAACATTTTAGTTTCTTTACCTGGGTACTGTGAAAGTGGGTGACGACTCTTTCAGGTCCTCATCGTAAACGCCTAGCGCCTTCCACGGGTCAATAGCTCCGTGAATATTGATCGTGTTGTTGACATCCGGCTTCAAACCACCGAATACGTTGTTCACGCGTTCTACTGCGTCGTACACGAATTTCTCGTCAAAACTAAAAAAAAGATAAGGTTGGGTTAGGGTCACCAATTACATCTACCACTTTATTTTTACCGTTCTTTTAGCTCAAAGGTGTGCTGGAAGGACATTTTATAGAGTTAAGCTCAATTTTGTACATGTATTTTGTAATCACTGTTTTTTTGTAGGTACAATTAAGAATTTAAGAGGTTTAAGATTTGATTCGGTCGCGGTCGAGATTTTTATTATTTTGGTTTGGTCTACTTTGGTCTCAGGATAATCCTACCGTTCATCGAATATTCTCTTGCAGAGGTCCACATAGAACTCGACACTGAGCCACTCCAATGCGTCGAAGGCCGTGCCTATGTGCGGCGCAGTCTGGTAAAAGCCGTATTCAGTACAAGTCTGGTAGTACCACGCTCGACCTACAAGCAAACAAATGGATAAACATGAGGGGCTCATGTTCCTTGACAGTTTAAGGCGGTTAAGTAGTAGTAGAGCTCATTTAAAGCTAAATCCTACTGCCATACCTATTTCAGCCACCAAGCAGCTTTGCTGCGCGTCGATTGGAAGAATGTGCGTGCCGGTGTGAAATTACAGGCACATGAGACTTTTTATGGCTATGAAAATATGTTTTACTTATGTTTATAACCAATTTGACAACCGCGTGTGACATCTTCCGCATGAAGTTGTTTTCATAGAAACTTCAACCTATATCCGTTTAGGGGTTGAATATCGGGAATCCATTGCTTAGTACACCTCTATGCACCAAAACAAATGGAATTATACCCTGTAAATTTCACATCTCTGCGACCAGTGGTTTAGGGTGTGCGTTGTCTTTATGACAGTCAGTCATGACGAAGATTCTTATAATCGGTATAGATAAGCACTAGTTTTGTGATGACTGTTTCTTTCCTGGGAGGGAAAGATGAGGTACTCTACTGTTGTAACGTAGTCGAAAACAAAGCATGTGAGAAAGCTTGATCACTTTATGTGAGTAAGCCATAGGTATACGTAGTATACATAAGGTATGAATACCTAATATGTTTTTTACTTACTGACTGATGGTGTTGTGTCCGAATACATCTGAACGTAGGACTCGTAGTTTATATCCCAGCAGAACTGACCCAAGTTGCGAAGATCAGCAATGTATCCGCCAATTTTTTCCATTGGTGTGTTCCCTGTAAATTAAAATAAGACTACACAGTGCCGCAGTGTCATTCCACAAGAATGTCTTTAAAAAAGCCATCGCAAGGTTGAATTCGCAAAAGACCGTGCGTTTTTCAGTAAAAATAATATTATTGCCGACATTAACTATCTATATTTTAACTCGAATTTGATAATTCTTTATCTTCCTATGCTAACATGAAAAATCTGTCTCGTTCTGTCAAATTAAGACTAAATGCTAATGTTTAGCTTATCTATATGTAATTAGAAATTATCAAGTGTCCATCAATAGAAAAAGGTATCTCTTAACAAGCGCGACATACCTCGCGTTGGGCTAAGATGTGCAACGTGTATTTCCCCACCAGCAGAATCATATCGAATATGATTAACTTTGGACGTTGTAAAACAGTGCAGAAATCAGCCCGCAGCGTTCGTATTGAAAAAAAAAACATGACTAGTGTCACCTTAAACTGAAATGTGTGGTCTACGCTTGTTATAATTATTAGCTTATGGCTTACCATAGAAGTTTCCCTCGAAATTATTGCAAACATCGAGCAAACTGCCCGGGCGGGCTTGCTGCACAGATGTCGAGAATGACCAACTGATCAGACCGGAAAAATAGCCTAGCGTAAATCGATTGTCATAATCCAAGGGGCTGCATAATCTGTACGCCTGTTCCAAATTACGCCTTCCAGCCTCAGTCCTCATTGCAAGAACCGTGTCGGTAATCCCTTGACTGATATGCCTGATGCATTGCTCTCCGCCTTCTGATAAAAAAGCCTCGTGGACCACCTCCAAGTATCCTGCAAAATTTTAAAACTGGTGAACTCCTTTACAATCACTTATATTGCGGTAATCGGTTTATATCTAAGAATATGGACTATAAAGCAATATTCTATGGTTTATATGGTATTTGATCCAGGTTGCAGAACAAAAACCGTCAGGCAAGCAAAATAATTGCTATCAATATATCATCTTTTGAAAATAAATAACAGCTTAGACGATTTGGAAGTCTGGGTTCGGTTTGGTCATCATAAATTACTTCTCACCACCGGCTTTTTTCCTTGCTAAGGTTAACAAAAGTGACACTGGCGAAATTGCGGGCAACATTCTGCAAAGAATTAACATCATCATCATCAGCCTATAGAAGTCAACTGCTGGACATAGGCCTCCCCCACACGTTTTCAGGAAGAACGATTCTGAGCCCTTTCCATTCATTATACAATACAACCCAGATATTAATTGAGAAAAAAAAACCACCAGTACCAGTGAAATCCACTTCTGCCTTTATAGGTCCACTGGACGCCACCGCTCCCTTGGCCAGATGAGGATACCGTTGCTTGAACCACAAAGCCATGTTTGCAGCGTACGACCCTCCATACAATATAACTTCGCTGTTAGCGAAACGGGGCACCTTCTTGAGCTCGTTGATGAAATGAGCGAGGTCGGCTAGCGCTTGGTCTACGTTAAGGAACCGAAGGTTTTCGGTTGTGAAGTTTCTGTAAAAAGAAAATTTGTATAATCCAGATTCATACATTGATTAGCATGTAGAAGTCCTCTGCTGGACACGGGCCTCCCCTATACGTTTCCAGGAGCAACGATTTTAAGCCTTTTCCATCCACCTACCTTGGGTACCTACTACTATTATCGGGTGGGAGTGGGTCGGTGTCCTACGAGAATTTAAAAAAACTTTATTTTCCAAAGTATTTCCACACAACAATTTGACAAAAACGCGACTTTCGCGAGTTTAGTTCCTGCTTTTTTTAATTTCTGCAGTAAAATTGTACTATAGCTAGGCTAATGATAGGTAATGTTATATTTCTCCATTTTTGTTTTCTTTCTTACGTGTAGGGCATAGTAAGTCCATAGTAGCGATGCTCCGTGTATATCTGGTAGCCACGATTTTCCCTCGCCATCTCGTACATGTTCCCGGCCAGCAGCCAGCCAGGAACGATAGCCCATTCCCCGCCGATCAGGATGAAGATGGGAGAACCCTCTCCTCCGAAGAATTCTTCGTTGAACATGAAACGCTGAAAATTTTACAGTAAAGCAGTTGGTTACTAGTTTCCTCTTTCTTCTTTTCGATTCTACGAGCTCTTATATAGCTCGTTGAATTGAAAACCTGCCAATTTGTAGGTACGTAAATTTTATTGATTCTAAGAAATCTCCAAAGTCAAAAAGCATTTATTCAGTAACATCCGCAGGGATCAGCATGAAACGTCTTAAAGCTAGGTGAATCGAAGCGCCAGTTCTTCGCGACCATGCCTAGAAGAACCGACAAGAAACCACAAATATGTACCTACTTATTATATATTTAGCTAAGTATCTTGTCTAGTTTCAGTAGACAAGTGTACATAATTTATGTAGGTACAAAAGCTGAAAGTTGCACTATGATAGACCAATGTCGGGCTATTAGACTCATAGCCTAATTTAGCGACTACGTCTTAGTTCCATAAGTCATCACTCGTTACACTCACTATGCTTTTAGGGTTTTAGGATTTTCCAGTTAAGGTAAAAGAAACTTACCATCAAAAAAGTATCTGGGTTCTGCCGGTCAAAATGATCGATTGGCATTGGCATCCAACTCTGGAAAACGTTCCTTGCATTGGCTTCAGATTCTGCCGGTGGCGGGGGCATTTCTACGCGTAGAGGTGGCTCTACTATCCTGCCTTTTGGTTCTGCCCATGACAACGGTAGTGCCACGACCAATATCAATAGCAGAATCTGTAAATAAGGTAATTATCTTCAAAGCAGAACTTCTGCCTCTAGCGTTTCGTTAGCCTATGAGACAGTGAAAGATACGGATGAAATGAAAATCAAAACTCTGGTGGTGCCATTTTTACAATAGGAGCTATTTCGATACAAATAAAATTAAAAGAATCGGTTAGGACTAATAACCATAGTTTTTATATAGTCACGGTAAAATTATGAGAATGGTCGCGAGGTGACTCCATACAAAAAACTTACGAAACAGGGTCGATTAATACAAAATCTTACCTACTCAGCCATGACACACAAGCCCAATGTGGTACTAAGTACAAGATTGAATAATACATAATTACCAAGTTAGTAATTTCGCTTTCAAATTTAAACAAAATCAATTTCAATTAAAAACTTACCATTTTCACAAAGCACACTAAATCACGATTATTAGATAGCTACGAGTTCCTTGATTATTACAACTGAATTACAATATTTGCTTTATCAAATGTTACGCCTTATCTTTGCCTTATCTATTGATTAAAAGATTTAAACACTGCGTTGGCTGTTAAACCCCATAATCCAGACGGATTAAAATGTAAGTAAAGTACCTCTTTTGCCTTCTCTCTTTCTCTTGTTTTCTTCTTTCCTCTGTTGATGTATTATTTATGGTAAATTACATTTATTATATTATTAATTATAATGTAGTTTATATAACACTAAGTAGGATAGATTAGTTTACTATATTTCTGTCCATCCAGAGGTTGCCTGGAAGAGATAGCTTTAAGCGATAAGACCGCCAATTGAACCACTAGTTTTAAGTAACTTTAATTTCTTTTTATTATTATTTTAATGGTGTACAGTAAAGGTAGAAGCTATCTATCTACCAATACTACCTATAATCAAAGAAAATCACCTTTTATTTGATAGATTGTCGTCACATGTAGATTTTTCAGAGATTAGTGTATTTTTGATGGACAGGTGCTCTTCTGAGGACAACATTTGAGGCAAGAAAAAACATTCTTACCGAATTTTTTACATTCTGCGACTGTTTATTCAAAAAATATAGTGTAAATTAATCCATGAATAAAACTCAATATTTTAAAAAAAAATCACCGAACGGATGCTGACATGCTGAGATAGCGCAGGTCAACCCTCAGCTTTTATTTGAGATCGTGTATGGTGTTTTTCCAATGATGTTTCCTCTGAAAAACAAGATATTATGTGGTAAAGTAACCAGTTAGTAAATTACCTACACTAGTGGTTTTGTGAGAATAGTAGACCTCGTGAGCCCTTATAACCACGCAACAACCGCTATAGCAAACATTCGACTAACAATATAAATAAATCAAGGCGTGGTGGGTTCGATCCCCACCGAGAATAAACGATTGGGTAATGAACATCGATGTTTGTTCTGTGCCTGGGTGTTATATTGACGACCATCGACCAATGTGGCGCGGCGGGCGAATGTCCACCTGCGATGCAAGAAGTTGCGGGTTCGATTCCTGCCTTGGTATAAATATTTGTACGATCTGTAAATATTTATTCTGGGTATTTTCTATGCATAATAACAAAATCGATGTACCGTAAGACCGTATTTTCCATGGCTGTGAAATGACTGTACCCTAAAAATGGTACAGCCTAGCCATAGTATTAATAGGTTTACATTGAGGCTAGGTGGGGCTGTGATACGTTCATAAGTTTTTATTTGTAATTATGTAAGTATCTTACAAAAAAACCACAAAGATTTTAGATTATCCTAAAACGAATGCACAGAATGGGATTTTCAATTTTATAATTACTTACGCTGGACCATAGTTGCACACGACTAAGAAGGTGTTCCATTTTTCCTCAGAGTACTGCGATACGGCACATCCTAGGTATGTCGTTTCTGCCCACGCCATCTGAAATTAATCATCAACCAATGTTATTCCACTGCTAGGCATTTCTCCCCTCCCAAAACGACCTTTAACGACGAATTTTCTCTTCTCATTTCATAGTTCCTAATTAATATTGGGTACAACGAAATGAAAAAAGAAAACCATTTTATAATATAGGTCTTCTTTGATTTAATTAGATAAGGTAGGTATAGAATACATTGATTGAAATACTCTGAATTCAGGTCGGATTAGTGGCAGAAGCTACAAGATTAGATTATAATAACATACTTCAACCTGTTTTGTATAAGTTATCAGCAATGCGAGCGAGCGGGATATAGAGAAAGCTATGCTGGGAGTTTTAATACGAGACAGAATTAGGAATGAGGAATCCGTTGAAGAAAGGTTCTTGAAAGAGCAACCACGAACTGGAAGACGATGCGTAGGACCCCACCTACTCATTAGACTGACGACTTTGTAATCTTTCTTCCTGGAAGCGTATGGGAAAGGGCTATGCCCAACAGTGGTCACCTACAGAATGTTGGTCTGTTCGGTAAGCATATCGTTCACAACACTTTTTTTAGAATGACAAAAATCTTCAACATTCAGTACGTTTATTGTTTTTACTATCAACCACAATATCAAAAGATCTGAGGGGATATCTACCGTGCTTGGGTATTAAAGTCGTGAAGCTATTTTTTTTCTTTCTTTCTATCACAATTTCAGTTTTTTGTATGTTTCCTTTTAATAATAATATATTTTTTTTATAATAATGCTGAACATTCCACAGAGCATCATTTAGCCCCAAGCTAAGCAAAGCTTGTGTTACGAGTACTAGATGACTGATATACAATACATTACATACATACATATTTTTTATTATACATAGAAAATACCCATAACACCCGAAATAAATATTTGCAGATCGTACAAACATTTATTCCGAGACGGGATTCGAACCCGCAACCTCTTGCGTCGCAGGCGGACATTCGCCCGCCGCGCCACATCGGTTAGCAAATTACATATTATTTATACTTATATAATATTACATATCGGGGCCACTGCACCATACTTCGTCAGATATTAGGACTAAATACAATCGATAAACCACATTCCGTAAACATAGATGACATACTTGCGTAAAATGACCAATTTCCGGACCTTCGGTGAAATCTGTATATTCTAGCTTTTTATAGGTGAAGTTCTTGTACTCATCCCACCACGATTTCATCGGTATCTCCAAGTCCAGCACATAATCATAATTCGTGGTTCCGTACCGGTAGATATTCTCGCCAGTTACGAACCGATCTGAATCTACAAACAAAATAATAATACTTTTTAATTCAAATCCTTGGGGAGGCTTTTGCCCAGCAGTGGGACAAAATAGGCTAGAAAAAAAAACTGTTGAGATAATTTACGTCTTAAGAAATAAATTTCACTTAAAAATTAAACATTCTTTTTATACAACTTGCTGATGGAACAAGCATATGGCCCACCTGATGTCAAGTGACTACCATCGTCTATAGCAAAGTATTGTCTTGTAGGTCACGTTTGTTAGGAACGTAACCTACAATTCACTGTTCTGCGTCCATCACAACCTGAGGCATACAGGTGTTAAGCCTCGTTTGCTTGTAAGGAAATGGGAAAAAAATATATATTATTATGTATATTGTCGAAAACCACTAACATTTTCCAAAAGATATACACAATTACTGCTAGTAATCTGGGTAAATCTTACAAACCCCACGGAATATTACATTGTGGATTAATGGTTGCATAATAAACCATTATGCCTATAAAGTATTATAATGTTTGCCTAGAAATAGGTACCTGAATCAAGCAGAAATTATATTTCAGGCTTAAATAAAAAAAAAATCTAAATGGTAGAGCAGGTTAATATTTTTAGGATTCCGTACCCAAAGGGTAAAACGGGACCCTATTACTAAGACTCCGCTGTCTGTCTGTCCGTCTGTCACCAGGCTGTTTCACATGAACCGTGATAGTTAGAGAGTTGAAATTTTTACACATGATGTATTTCTGTTGCCACTATAACAACAAATACTAAAAAACAGAATACAATAAATATTTAAGGGGGCTCTCATACAGAAAACATATTTTTTTGCCGTTTTTACTGTAGATAATTGTACGGAACCCTTCGTGCGCGAGTTCGACTTGCACTTGGCCGGTTTATTTTTGCTTAGGTACTTAATGTATTACTGTCGATGCCATTTACTGAACGATGTGATGTACTGAAGCCGCCATTTTAGATTTGTTTATTCAATCGGCTTAAAATAAAATATGTCGCAAATAGTACGGTCAAAATCTTCTATGTGACAAATTATTTACGTACCTATCTTGCGGTCTGGATTGTGTTCGTATTTATTTTTACTAGCCCATTTAGCTGCTTTTGCAGCCAACTCCTGGTCCCAAACCTAAAATTCAAAATCAAAAGTTTTGTTATCGAATCAAAGGTTTAAAATTTGTCTACGGCACAACAAGAGTAGGTACAAACAATATTGCTAAAGTTGTCATCAATCTTCACTCTGTCAATCAAATATCAGAACTTGCAATACGTAATGTTTAAAATCAATAAAAATAACAGCATAATTTTGATGAGTAGGCGTACTAGAAAGGATCAAATACCGTGAGTGCTCAACATCTTACGATTGCGTTCATGTTTGAAACAGGTGCATGTCCCGGCACTGCTCCTTGAGCAAGTTGCCAGCGTTTTAAGTTGTGTCCTTTGACAAATTTTCGGGTCGCATTGCAGTCCATATCTAACACTGAAAAATAAACAACGAATATACCTATGCTATTCAAAGAGTACTGATATTGAAAACATTCTCGGTACATGTAAATGTAGTAAGGTAAGTAGGTACCTACTTACATTCGCACTGAACAAATCCTAACACGGCCACAATGTAAACAAAACGAAAATCCATTGTTAAAGGATTTGTAAAACTAGGAGTTATCGATAGCAGAGCGTAGCTTTGACTGATGTTTTAAGGTTGTCCACATGTTTAAATAAGCGCACGGATAAAACGCAAGTAGGTACCGTGCTACCTAAGGCAAGGTAGGTGACTAACAATAATTGAGGTGTCGGGATGTCTTTGTTCACTCAGATTCACTCTGGCTTCCTAGCGAAATAGGCGGATCTAATAAGCTAGATATTTTAGTTCTCTGTGTACCACATTTCACGCAAACAAAATTTTATTCAATTAATGTTAATGAACTCAATACTTATCGAAATAAAGAAAACTATTGTATTATTCGCATGACTTCTGAGTTTTGTGTATTTAAATATATATAGATAATATAGATATCGCTGAATCGATTACGTTCAATAAAATCAAATTTAATACACGTTTACTTATAACATAGGTCGAGTCGGGAACGATAATATAGCTGCAGAAGTATTCAACTTTGTCGCAGTCGCATTTTTAATACAAAATCAATCAATTTATCAAATGCTCAAAATGAGTCCCTTCCTGTTGAATACAAAGTCGCACTCTTTTGATTATTTCGCTCCCTGTTGATTTTTTGATCTTGTTGTGGTGGATATTTATAATACACTTACATACTGGTTCTTGTAAACGAAATGATGCGTACTTCTCAAGTGGGTACATTTATTAGTAATAGGTACTTATGATAATGTCAGTTGTATGTCTTTACAGCAATGCCAGCTTTTCTGAACTAAATTTCACATCAAATGTTAAAATTCATGGTCTTCCTTTTATTTCTGACACTATGTTATTTAGCAAAAAATAATCCTTATGATGAAGCCTTTCGATCGGTATGATAAAGCTACAGGATAATTATTTTTCTCGTGTAACGGGTTCGATTCTCGGTTCAACCATGCAATTATTTAAATATCTATGAATGCAGTTTAAATTGTTTTTAAAATTAAAATAATGTCTTCTTTCAGTAAAATGTTCCATCTACAATATTTAAGGTACTTCCCCTCCATGTGGCATGTCCGTGGGACGCCCTGTATATTTGAAATACCCAAGTAGAGTAGGTACTGAAAGTAACCCATACTGTTTATGCTACTGCTGGCTGGTGGAACAAGCATATGGCCTCATTTGAGCCTGTAATTACACCGATAGCCACACTCTTCAAACCGGACCACAGCAATGCGAGCATCACTGCTTAGCGGTAGAAATAGGTAGGTACACTGGTAGTAGGTACTTCCCCGGACGAGTCCTTTCACAGCGGCCTTCAACTTTAGAAACGCTTTATATGATTTCAGAATTTTGGTAAGTCTATGTTCTATAACTACGCCGCTGGCTGGCAGGTCGTTAAAGAATTAGGTATGTATAACATAAGACAAACAAGAAATTAAGCAATTCCATGAAACTTAACTTTAATACTTTTTAGTAACCCTAACACAGAGTCTAAGTCATCATTTCTATAGAAATGTTGGTTAGGTTGAAACAATAACACAGGACAATAACAGTTACTGATACCACCGCGACAGCTTCACTCAAGATAGACAGGATTGTAATGGACGAAACGTGCCATGAACTCAAGATTGTTTAAAGCAAACAAATTATTGTTTACACAAACTGAGAGCGAAATCATGTTTTGCTGCTTTTGTGTACAATTTCTGACAGTGATGTGATGTATCACATCACTGTCATTTACTTAGATACAATAATGTCACCATAGGTATTTTATAAATAACTAGCAAAACGCGCACGACTTCGTCCGCGTGAAGGTATTTTTACAAAAACTTCAACCCCGCTGAAGCCCCCCGCGCCCGTACCGGTTTAGAGGTTGAATTTCGGGAATTCCCTTCTTAGCATATCTCTGCGTACCAAGGCGAATATATCGTGAAAATTTCAAGTCTTCAGTGGTTTAGGCTGTGCGTTATCGATATGCAGGACAAAAGTTCTTACAATTGGTATAGATTAAAAAAAATAATAGAATGTTTTACCTGAAAATAAAACAATTATTATATGCGAAACCTTATTCGAGACCTACAACAAATGAGATAACATTACTTCCGGTAATCACGTGACTTCCTGTTCCTTCCCCCCTCACGCCCCGCCCCGCCCCTCTGGAGCGAGTGGAGGGGGGTTTTTGCAGCTTGCCGCTGTGGCGACTTCTCTGCTCACTTTGCATCTCATTTGAGATGGCCAAAGAAAGGCCAGCAGGCAGGATTGAAAATGTAGGTCTCGAATAAGGTTTCGCATATAATAATTGTTTTATTTTCAGGTAAAACATTCTATTATATGCTATGAACCGTTATTCGAGACCTACAACAAATGAGACATGTTTATTATCGCCTGTTGGCAAGCTGAAAGCCACTACATGGGTAGGTATGCCAAAGTGTGACCGAGTAGTTTGCCGTCTTTGAAGGCAAATGACTAGATAAGTCTTACAATGTATAACTAAAATTATATTAAAGACCTCCAAGAACCTATGCATTCCTTTATTACCTATACTATTAGGCAGGTAGGTCTAACTGGTGTAATGAAATTTATCTATTATCAACGAAGAACCCTAGGTCCTACAGCCTACCAATTTAAGTAACCTACAGGTACCGACCACCTAAGAGTCCTAAGTATAGGTACCTAGCAAACTTATGTAGGTAAAAGATAATGTATGTATCTTCAAGCAAGTACCTATTCCAACAAAACTTGGTTACTCACACCTATCTCGTTATTCCTAAGTCGTTTTAGGTATGCTATAGGAATAGCAGTATCGTATAGGTACTAAGTAACTAGGAAAGAAATTGCAAAACTACACAAGCAAATGTTCTATATTATCTTCCTTTTATTCAAGCACACATAATTTCACCCTTATAATTTAAAGAAACAAATCAGGAATCAGTCTTAGGTAGTATGCACACTATCATAGGAACATGACCTACAAAAACATAAAGTACCTATTTTAACAATTATACAGCTTCGAACGAAAGAGATAAATTCTTATTATTCTGGGATGATTTGATTTCTGCAGAATAAAATTTAACGAATGTGTTCGGGACACGCCAGTTTCCTTTTTTCATAATCTCATCGATGTTATGGTTCTCTAACCAGTTTAGCGATGCCGAAGCACTCCGGGTGGAACCGGGAGTAGCTTCAACCCCGGCATCTCTGAGTAAGGATTTTATCCAACCTCCAATCACGGTCCGAGAAGCTGGCCTGACCATACCTAACGTTGAAATGAACAACTCACTATGATGACTATCTTGCCTGCGTGGCAACGCCACAACCATTAATCTTCGAAGCCACCACACCGGACAAATAGCTTTTTCACTGTTTTCCTTCAATTTCCACGATGATTGTCTGTGCACATAATTATCTGTCTTAGAGCCAAACACTGGATGTAAGATAATATTATCTCCGTTATCTTGGAAATGATCCGCATCGATGCGCAGTAATGTAAGATCGTGCACTCGGCGGCTTGATGCTAATAACAATATTAGCGCAGTACGACGTGAAACCTCCAACAAACTGAAAACAGAGGGGGGATTAGCAATGAGCCAGTCCAATACTCTTCGAGGGTCCCAAATATGTGACGTTTGAGGTTTTGAATGTACATTTGCTAGTGATATGGCCTTCAATATTCTATGCACTAGGGGATCGTTACTAAGTCCCTCAGACTGTGAACAAACTAGGGTGGATATTGCTGATTTATAAACTAAAATAGTTTTATAAGATAATTTTTGTTGCAAATGTAAAAACGCCAGATATTTAGCTAATTGAGCACCAGATGGGTTCGCATGATCGAATGCCTGAGATGAACACCAATTTTGCCACTTTTTCCATATACCTAAATACATCCTTTTAGTAGAAGGCCTCCAGCTAGAATTTAATAAATTAATTTCATCCTGCGACCACCCATTTAAATGTGGGGACCGCCCCTCACTAACCAAACCTCCAGATGTACTTGGTCGACCTGGGGTGGAGGCAAGAGCGTTCGTGTATCGAATAGGCACTTGTGTAGATTGATTATTGTGTACGGTGCACTTACTGCTCTCGCCTTTAGATCCGGACGCCAATAAACTCTGTGCCAGCGTGGGGCCACTATCAGATAATGGCCTTTGGCGCTGTTCAGATGTGACAGTACCCGTGGCATCAGGTGTGGCGGCGGAAACACCCAGGCCAGGGCGTAGGACCATGCCCTGCTGAATGCGTCGTGATATTCTGCGTTCAAGTCGTTGCAGTCGCGCGAGACGTAACGCGCAAGCACGTGTGCGTTCTTCGAGGCGAAAAGATCTATTGTAGGTACGCCGAATCGTCTGAATATTCTCTGACATGCCTGTTTTGTTAGCGACCATTCTCCCGGTAGCTTGTGTCGGGACAGACCGTCTGCCTCGGTATTGAACCGTCCCGGGATGTACTGTGCAATCAGATGGATCTTGTTGTCGTCTAGTATTCGAAATAACTTTCGAGTTAGAAGATAGAGTTGCTTCGACCGTAGGCCGCCCTCGTTCCGTATGTAGCTTACGACACTTTTGTTGTCTACCTGGGCTAGTACTGTGGAACTTTGCAGATACACTCTGTAAAATGATATCGCTCGTATCAATGCCCACATTTCCTTTAAGTTGCTGTGCCAAAGCCTTTGTTCTGGACTCCATATCCCGCTGCCCGGTAAATTGTCCACTAAAGCACCCCAACCTTTGCCCGAGGCGTCCGTCGTGATGTGATGGGACACCTGACCTTGATGTATCGGTGTGCTCTGCGTTAGCGTTTCGAGCCACCATGAGAGTTCCGCTGCAACTTGCGGAGCTAGTCGGAATTTCTGAAAAGGGTGGTGTTTTGTTAGTTTGCTGTAAGCCCTCTGAATAGGGCGGCAGTGAAGTCGACCTCTGGGTACGACGAAGGCAGCAAAATTCAACATACCTAGTATGCACTGGGCCTGTTTGACACTCCAAAGATTGTCCTGTAGTAAACTTTGGATTCTGGCAGAGATCCTCAGTACCTTGTCGTTCGGCAATTGCTTGGAATTCGTGCGGAGATTCCAGGAAATGCCCAAATAATCGATAACCTTGGTGGGTCTCAACACTGATTTCTGAAAATTTACCATCCACCCAAGTAAGGTTAGAACACGAACAGCTTCCGCAGCTTGGTTCTCTAACTTGTGACGATCTTGATGGGCTATAAGGAAATCGTCCAAATAAACGATAACTCGCAGGCCTTTGCTTCGAAGAAGGTGTGCGACCCAATTCGATACAATTGCGAATGCTTTGGGAGCTGATGACAGGCCGAACGGAAGAGACGTTATTTGCAACAGTTCTGGCCTTTGTGTTGCATTGGGTGTGTAAAGAACACGCAGGAAACACTGATGTGATTGGGCAATCGGGAGATGAAAATAGGCTTGAGTTAAATCTATCTTGACTACCCAGTCGTTTGTTTGTAAAAAAGTTGGTACCCTCTGTACGTTTATTAAACGGAACTTTACTACTGAGACATAATCGTTCAAGTTTTTTAGATCGAAAATCGGACGGTTGCTTGAATCTGATTTTTTTATTAAAAACATCGGACTGACAAAACTTGGGGTTGCCAGATCTACGGGAATCAAAACTTTTTGTTTTTTCAATATAATTATTTGTTCTGACATGGATAAACTCGTTGGCGTTTGAAAGCGTTTTAATAAAATCGGATCTTGAAGTGGGGGTTTCTTTTGAAATGGAATGCGATACCCCCCGATTAGCTTTAAAATATGCTTGGGAGCGCCTAAGGCTTCCCAAGCATGTATGTAATGCTTCAAACGCCCGGCATAAAAAACTACAGACTCCGAGTCATCTATGGTACCTATCGGATCTTTTGCTGTGGGTAGTGTGATATTTTTTGTCACCACGTTTTGAACCCTTGTTGTCATGGTTTTTATGGTTTTTACCCTTGAAGTCTTTAGATGCAGGCGCTCGAGTACTTGTTGAGGGCTGTGGTTCGAAATGTTCGAAATGTTCACCCTGTCGAAACGACCTGCGTGGTTTTTTAGCTCGAGGGCCCCCTTGTCTATTCCGCATAGACATCAGGTGTGGTTCTTCCGCAGAACGCTTTTGAGCTAAAAATAGCTTATTAGTGCCTCCAGCTTTCTGTAAAAAAGTGCTTAACTCCTGTGGGTTAAAAAGGTTAGCATTTGTGGGTGGAATTTTTGAAAAATCATTCTTTACATATTTATCTTTGACGCTTGATAGGATACAATCACGGCGTCTCTGAATGATATCTGCCCTTCTTCCGCAGATCAATTGAAGCAAATCTTCGGAAACCTTCATATAGGCAGACTTCTCCGAAAACAGAGAGTGCATCTTCTCAAATAGGGTATCAGCACTTAATGTGTTAGTAGGCGATTGACTCCACTCAATTAACTGTTGAAAATTCTGTTTTAGAAGTTCATTTTGTTGCACTAGAGCGTGAGTCATAGCGCCAAACGACCTGTCAAGAAGCTTTAACCAGTTTGAATTCGAATCAAAATAACGTAGCTCCGTGTTAACATCAAGTTCGTAAAAGCCTGGTTTGGCTACATACTTCTTTTCCGTCTCGACATATCTAACCCTATCCCACTCATTAGTGTCAAAGTGATGCAGCTTATCTAGAACGGCAAGCCTGTTCGTCGAAGAGTTATTGACCTCGGGCTCCTTAAGGTTGGTATTCACCTCGAAATCTAACTTCCTTGCCTTACTACGCTCATTAAGCAAGGGTTGTTCAGCAAATAGTGACACTCTAAGATCCTGAGCAGGGTGCAAGGAGATTGAGTCTGACTCAGAGTCAGAATTAGCCTGGTTATTTTTGAAATTGTTGGGCACGCTACTCTTCAAAAAGTTAACAATATCGCTTACTTGATTCGCTAGCACATCTAACCTGTGAGCTTCGTCACCTTGCGCCTCTTTTCTGCTACGCTTCCGATGACGTCGAGGGGCTGCCGGACTCGATGATGACGACGACGACGACGAAGACGTAGACGACGATAAAGGCAACGGTTTATACCCCGTCGGAGCATGTGCCTGATTACCCTCGCCTATTGATTTATCGCCTTCCATTATAAGTAAGAACGACTGTATGAAAAATAAGGCAGCGTTCTTATTCCTAAAAATATAAAATAAAATTATTATGCGAACAGCAACGCTGTTTTATTTAATAGGAAGACTTGTGAACTCACCGAAAATCAATGCCAAAGTGAGCAGAGAAGTCGCCACAGCGGCAAGCTGCAAAAACCCCCCTCCACTCGCTCCAGAGGGGCGGGGCGGGGCGTGAGGGGGGAAGGAACAGGAAGTCACGTGATTACCGGAAGTAATGTTATCTCATTTGTTGTAGGTCTCGAATAACGGTTCATAGCATATAATATTGGTTAAAATTAACCCTGTCACTGTTAGTAAGAGATAAAACATGATTTATGTTTTGACAGATTTTTACATACGTAAAGCCTATAGGCCGAACAAGAAAACACTGTTTAACAGCATCTTCATAAGACATCACAAAGTAAAAGTACATAGTAGCGAAAAAACTAACATTATGTATAAGTACAGTGTATAAAAGCCACCACATAGTGGTATCGCAGTCCAGTATTTTTGGTGTACATTGATAAATTACAAGAGCTCTGCCGCAGAATAATTAAGTGTGCGGTGGAGCTAAGCTATTAAATAAGGTTTAACGCAACAACACGTTTGTCGCATATACCTTCCCCTAAACGATATACTTACCTACTTATGAGCTACTGATGAACGCAAGCCTGCACTATAGATAAAAGATATGGACTCGTAAAGTACATATTAAAAAATGTAGGTTTTTGTAATCATCACCGTAATAAATAAAAGCGACATTTTAATTTACATTCTTTATTTTACTTCCATTCGTTTCATTACTAACATTGCATACAAGTACTTATTTCCACCGGTAATTCTATTGGAATATTCGCACAGCTTTAAGACAAACAGTTCCAAAATATTTGATCAAACAAATTCAATACTATACCTACTTAGTAACTAACATTTTTGAAAGATTCATTGAAGCATTTGAAGCGTTTTGCCTGCGACTTCGCTACCTCGTTAGCTTTTTGTCGGTCTCCAATATTTTCCAAACTTATAGGTTTTTGTTATTTACTGGAATACGTCTGTATTCTATAATTTATTTCCGGAATTAAATTCGGTAGGATAAATATCATATATTCAGCCTGAAATGTCGATTTATTCCAATCTATTCTGTTAATACTTATAAAAAAATAAGTCACTCGCTAAAAAGTTTCCTATGATAAATATAATCATGAACACAAAAAATTTAATGCTTTAATTGAACTAAAAACTTATGTTTTGGCAGTACAGCATTTGAACCCTGCCACCGAATATTTAGAGCCTCTAAGCTGTCCCTTTTATTTAGGTAAATGACTTACTTATAATGTTTTTAAGTTAAAGGTCTAGAGTTTGCCAGCAGAAATGAAAGCGAGTGACAGAGGGCTTCCAAGCATACAAAACGGAGTTTCTCTCTCTTAGTATTTCAGTACATGAATTTGAGCCTTAAATGTTGGGAATAGAACTCATTTTTAGGCTCTCTTAATTAAATATGTCCGTACGCATTCCAGCTTCAATGAAAAATCTTTGTGTTGAGTCAAGGAAACTTAGTACACAGGCAGACAGTATTACATTACTAGCTTAGTATTTATTAGGGATGTAATTGTTAATTGAACTAAACATCTGACAGTTATCGGTACTGATCTTTGACAGTTTAATTTAGCATGTCATGATAACGATACCCATATTTAGTAGTTTGGATTTCTACTCATGTTTTTTTATTAAGTTAGCATACGAAAGTAAAACGCCAATTTCTACCAAAGCGAAGTGGAGATAGGTAATCTTTCTGCTATGATGGAGGGCGGGTGCCTTAAATAATAACTAACATTGTATAGTAATGTTTGCTTTCTGCCAACGGGAAAATACAGATATCACAATTATGTCACATACAGTTGTATTTTTTACACTTAAATAATATTGTCACAAAATAAAGTTTGGCTTACAAAATAAGTGATATGAATACGTTGTCAGTCCTACAGGTAAGTAAAAAAAAATAAGATCAACTGCTCTAGTAAAGGTCTAAGCCGCTCCAAAATCTTCGTCGTCATTTCATCAGTGAGACTGGGTATCTACTCTGAAAAACGATAGATAAAGTATCATCGTTTTGAGTTATACTGCGCGGTATGCAAAGTAGCGACAACTGGACTGTGGAACGGTTACTGAATGACTCCGCACTGTAATTCAAAACGACAGTACAGAACTTCGTTTATGGATTTTCCGAGTAGACACTGGACTGAGAATTCAACGAGCTGCTTAGAGAATACATTTTACTTGCTTTTAAAACCAAAATATCAACTTTTTTTCGAAGCAAAATACTGTTGACTTTTAGTTCGCGTACAAAATTGCTAACTTTTGTAAATATCTCCATTTTTGTGAGGAATCGTTCGGTTTTTACCATGTTCCTTTTTATATAAATCAGGTTGTTATGACTAATTTTGTCTTAAAAAACAATTGCTGCGTTGGTAAGAAAAGAGCACCAAATAGAGGGTGCGATAAAACTACTCCCAAAAAAATCGCAGTGACAACGGATTAAACAATATGAATAATTTTTTCTATGGAACTGTAAGCGTGAACTAAAGATCTGCTAATCTATAAAAAAAAACAATTACAACTTGGCTAAAATGTATGACACATCTGATTTTTTCGCGCTTAATGTGCTGATTTCATAGAAAAAGTTGTACATATTCATGGGTACATTAACTCTCCAAAGTATTCGGGAGTGATCTTATTACACCCGTTATAAACTTAATTTGATTTCTCAATAATGTATGATTTTGTTTATAATTTTATGACTAACATAGATAACCTACCTAAGTACTAGTTTATGAGAACAGATTTTTCTACACAGAGGTTAAAGAAAGACATGATGGAAACACAGATAGACATTACACACACACATTTATAAAAAAAATGATCCTAATATCGACTACTTACTCAATAGTTTAAAAACCTTCTTAACAAAATTATAATAAATTGGTAAGGAGGTATTGTTTTTGATCAATAGCCGAATATATGTAAAACATAAATTATCTTAATTTAACTATCTACTAAATACACATTACACAATAGTTTTGCTACACGTGTACTATCATCGAATCGGATTGGATATTAATTTACTTGTCGCGTCAATCTATTGGTTGGAATTTGATTCAGTAATCAAATTTAGTAAATGACTAAAGTCAGTTTGAGTGTCAACTTGCGCCTAGACAAGTATGACTCTTTTTTACATGATTCTATTACTACAGCATAAAGTTAACATTTCGACTGCTTTTTAACAGACTGTTCATAAAATATAACATATTATCTCATCCCTGTCACAATAATGATAACAAAAAGAGATGGCAACAAACTTCTCAGCTGTTTTCGCTGCTGCAACTTCCCGCGACCAATTATCGCTTATCGCGTTATCACTTTCTCTCTTAGTTCTTTCTTATTTTCCAATTCGATTTTCTGATAGTAGACATCATCAGAAGTTGATGACTGACATTACCTCAGAAATAGAGTTCAAAATTGTAAGTGACAGTTTTGAACTTACCATAATACTTTAGAGTACTTACATCACGATCTATCAGTACAAAAATATACTACTAGCTAATTTTAACGCATTTAGGACTCTTGAAAACTTATTTCAACAGTCATCTACTTTTGATGCCTACTTTACAGTAAAAACAAAATTTGACGCAAAATTCTTTGTACACTTAGAGCCTGTCCAGAAGGCGCGATTTACGCGCGTGTCCACTCGCGCGTAGGCACTCGCGCGTTCTCGAGATACTAGAGCTACATACATTCCGTCCAGATGCTCTCGCGCGTTACCTCACACGCGCGTAAAACGCTTGCAATGAGCGGGACTCTCGACTCGCACGTTTTACGCGCGTACGCGCGCGAGTCGAGATACTCCGGCGCCATTGCAGCGTCCAGTACTACGCGCGTGTCCGTGGCGAGTGGACGTATTCAATTAAAAATGGAGCGTGAAAACTTTGACACGGAACTTCTTATTGACCAAATCCGTCTCATCACACGCGCGTGTGATTTCGCCGCATCTGGACGCAATACAAATCTAAACGCGCGAGCGGACACGCGCGTAAATCGCGCCTTCTGGACAGGCTCTTATGCCCGGTTCTAATATCCTACGCCTGTCAAATAAACTCACACCTCATTGGGTAGTGCAAACTGTCACTACAACCAATAAGATGAAGGCTTATCCTACAAGCAACGACTCTTAGTAATATTAACGGACGTTTGTAAGATATTGGAACCAAGTATTAGACGTTTTCACCGATGCAACGCGATGTGAAAGCTTGTTTACAAATGTATCGTTTATGAGTTTATCGCGTTTGCAGCCAATTCGTACGGATCAATGCCTTCGTGTGCATTTTTTTTTATAACATAATACGAAATAAAATGGATTAATAAACAAAATTGTTACAAATACTAAACAAGATTGATATCTCCACAGAAAAATATCATGATCAATAAAATTAATAATTTTTATCCAACTTCAAAACGAACTTCGTATTATAATGGTTATATCTCCACCAAAAGAAAACAGAAATATTTTTATATTCAATAAGGTTTACCTCCAGAGTGGTCTCATATAAATTTCCGTAAGAGGTAAAAGAATAAACTTTACAACGAATTATTCAGAAAAAAATGAAACTTTTTTTATGTTTTTAGCTTCGAAATATTTTTTATTAGTTATATAAAAAGGTAGTTCTATTAATTTTGATGTTCAGTGATGTATGGTCAAATTCTTCAATATAAAGTCGGGTTATTTCGTTCTTATCATGACATAATTATTACTTAATTATATAAAATGAATACCTTTCTCACCCGCATAAGATCATACACTGAAGGAAAATTTACCTATTAAATTACTAAATAAATAATGTACTTAGGTAAATCGGTAAAAAATCGAATGTAATCTTATACTAAATTAAAAAACTAAAAGGTCATTAATTTGAAACCTACTTATGCTTAAGATTATAAAAACTACAAATAAAACCATTTGTAGAGTAAAAAAATAATGGGAAAGTTTTTCCATTGTTTGTAAATTAATTAATATTCATTTAGGGGTGATTTATTTAGTTAGTGCTTGGACTGTCGGTTCCACTGCCGCTATTTTCTGTATTGGCTAGAGCGGATTTTGTATTTTTGTTATTTTTCCTAGAAGCTTTGCTCAGTGTTGCCACCTCCTTTAGTAGATTTTGTATCTTTGTGTTCATCAGAGTAAACTTTGTCTCATTGAGCCTCTCCTTGTTTTTCATGTCGTTGCGAATGTCGCAAGTGTTGTTGTGATGTTGAGCTTTCAACTCAGTTATCTGGAATTTATATGAATCTGGTTCAAAAATACCGTAAATTCCATTGTTTGTGGGCGAAAGTATACGTTGACGACAATTTTATTTAATTTTTCTTCGAATATTTACCTACCTAATTTGATGTCAATGTATCACAAGTATAAAATATTGCTCGATGTATTAAAAGCTTACTAGTATCTTAAGCCCGCGTAATCACTCGCGTGAAATCATCTTAAAAGATCACCAATGATATCCATCCAACTGGGCAGTCAATATAGCTAACTCTATGGTGTGCCCTAATCGTGTATATAATAGCCATTCTATTTATAATTACTAGCTAAGTCATTCCGGTTTCGCCGGGATCGAATTAGGCTTTAGTTTAAAACATTTCTAGATATCAGCTAATTTATAAACAAAGACCTGAACCAAATCTGCTTTTCTTTCCGATAATAGAAAGTTAGACATCATTGATATACTTAAGGATAATTTTAATGGTAATAATAAAGATATTATATATTCAGGGAAACATTAAAATGGTTTAAAAGACTCACCAGCTTGTCTTTAGAAAGTAGTTCCGAATCCTTCTGTTGGACCTTCTTCTGCAGACTGGCAATGGTTTCCTTGAGCTGAGTCATGGCAACCACATGGTCGGAGCTATTTGGGTCCAATTCACCTGAAAAGTGTATCACTGTTATGCAATTAGATATCAGTCAACTAAATCAGTAAAATACTTTGCCCCGCTTTCACAGTCAAGACATGTGTTATAGCGGCGGATAAAAAGGTTTTGAATTTTAGTAAGTACCCGAATTATCATTGAAAATACTTACTATCAATAGCAATACCAATCATAAAAATCTTTGTCCTAAGTAACTAACATTTATAGACAATGCACAGCCTAAGCCACTTAATTTTTAGGGTAAATTCTTCTTGGTACGTAGAGGTGTAATAAAGCATTTCCAACCCAAGCACAGTATAACATCAACAATATGCCACTCATATAATGAGAGTTTATATGTAAAGATTCAGTTGTCAATCATAGTACCTACTTGGTCAAATATAAATTGTGTAACCTAAAATAATCTGCTCATATACACCATGGCCAACCATAACTTGTAAGTAAAGTAAGGATTTATGAGCGGATAGGCCACATTTTATCTTGGTACCACGCGAACAAAAGCGCGGGCGAAAGCTAGTGTAATATAATGTTTACCTTGCAGTGGATTCATTTTAGATTTCTTCTCGTGTGGTTGAGAATCGTTTAAAGATGAGTCAGTGTTATTCAGAGACTTCATATCCGACTTACGCTTCTCTTTGTGGCCACTTTTCAATCTGAAACATCAAAGTCCTACCTTGAGGTTTGGGCAGTAATGTTGACAATTTATTGTCAATCAAAAATATGTCCAACAATCATAAGTAGGTAATAAATAAGGTTGAACCTGATTTGCAGTGAATGAGAAAGCATTAATTCACACCATTGTAAGGCAGCTCTAAAGAATTTGTCCCTCCTTTTATAATTTTATTGCTATAACAGTATCCAGTACTTAAGTTCAGGTATTGTTCCCCAAGTTTGATCCTTTTTTAGGGTTCCGTACCCGACTCGCAACTGACTGTAAACTTACTTGTGGCTCCTGTGTTTATGTTTGTCAACAGAAGACATGTGCTGCTTTGTCCTGGCTAGAGCACGCTTCAGGGATTGGGTGCAGAGCCAGCAAAGCAGTTTGCCATCCACCTAAATTAATAAAACACAATTAGTTTTTATCAGGAGAAGAGCTCCTCAAGATCTAACTGACATTAGGAGATTGTCTAGATGGATGTGCCACTGGGCGCATGCCACTCCTGCCTATCGTCGTGTAATACCTAACTCTCGCTCAATGCCCCAAAGGGCAGCTTGCAAGAAAAAAGAATTTAAAAAAAGAAGTTTTTATCAAACATCTTCAAACGTTTGCAACTTTTAATATAATTTAATGTTATATTTATTTAAAACTCTTTTAAAAAAAACTTAAGCTCAGTTGATAGTAATAAAAGCTTTAAAATCGAAATTACAAGGACCCCCTTATTACAAAACATGGTCTACAATATTACCTTCCTAAGATGTTACCTGGTGTCGTCTTTAGACTGCAATCATAGGAGGTTATCTTCCAGTTCATGGTCTCCATTGGAAAATCTTTACACCTCAATAGCTGTGGCAATAGCTAAACCCTCTACATAAATTATAGCAAGAGGAAGACTGTAGTCTCTGCCTATACCAGGAAATACCATTAGATGCACAGATAATATTAAAAGCTCTAGAAAGAGCTTGTTATTATTCACCTTTTTGCTGTCATCATGTCGATCAAATGCACAGCGCTGTTTGCACTGCTCACATGTAACAGCTGGTCCATACTTTCGCTCAGAATTGGTGCAGCGTTGGCACTTGTTACCTGGAAATTATAAAAACAGAGTTTTGTTTAATTTAGGTCAGGACTAGATGAAGCTGTATTAAATGCCCACTAATATGTATTAATAGGCTGTGGTGGTCCCAGTATAGAAATACTCCTCCATAAATATAAGGTAATGTACCTATGCATGTAATGTATGTCTGTATGTAACCTACAGATGAGAGGGCAGAAGTAACTTCAGAATATTTAACACCAATAATATGGTCACCCATCATCCTGCCAAGCGTAATGACTATTGCAAACCTCCCCAAATATGTTCAGCAGTCGACTCATTTAGGCTGATTAAAAAACAATATATTAATATTGCCCCTGTTAGGAAAATTTAGGAATAGTGGATTGTGTAGCTTAATTCAGAATATAGTAGGTTCTGCAAGATTGAACACCAACTTGTGGGATTCAAATTGTACAATAATTGTACAATTTGTATTTGTAATTGTGATGTACTTACTGTAGAATTGTGAATCTTGTAAGTCTCTTACCAATAAAAGCTGCAATGATATTGCAATATTCACAAGCAGTAGGTTTTCCATAAGCCTTGACATTTGCCTCACACTTCTTGCAGATGGATGAAGTGTTTGATTTACTGAAAAGTTTATACAAAAATTATTTTAGTAGTCAAATTAAAAGACAACTATAAAATTTTACATCTTAAATCTATAAAAGTTTTATAAGAATCTTTAACCTGTCATTTTCAGGGTGAATTTCTCGTGGTGTCTAGGGGTGTACTAGGAGAATGAATACTAAAACTGAACCCAAGGGGTGCAGCGAGGTTCAAAGATATTATGATAATTTTAAAGTTTAACAATGTAAAGTTTACATCAACATTAGTCATTTATAAAATTATAGTACAACATTTAGGGGTTAGCTAATGTGAATAGAAATATCAGAATACAATACAGTATACAGTAAATACTGATTTAATTTGAATCATACAAGGAAAAAAAGTAAAAAATACCTAGCCCTTCGATAAAGGTACTTCTTTACATATAAATGTAGTAGCACAGAGACTAGACTATGTAAACCAAAACATTGGCAGCTGGCTGGCACTGACCTTGTTTGTTGAAACTCCGAGCGGCAGTACGTGCACTTCACAACAGGGAACGATCCGCGACATTCCTAGAAAAGCACCAAGCAAACGGAATTACAATCATATTTGCCAAGTACATACCTATTAGTAAACTGTGACGCATTTGCGCCAATTTCACAAAACTGGTTAGTACTTTCACATAAAATTGTATTCGTTTTTAATAGTCATTCACCTTGCATAGTTGTTCACCAGGCGATAATTCCTCGAAAGGATGTCTTGAGAAACAACGAGAACACGCAAACAAGGGTGTAGAACTCATTGTGATTTAGCGATGGTAGAGAAAGTAAATTCACAAGAACGATGTAAATGTAGTACGAAAGTACTAGAACCTTAGTAATTATCTGAAGTGGAGTAAAAGATTAGCAACACTAATTTTAAAATTTAAAATCGAGCCTAACAAACTCAACAAATGGCGAAGAAGAAATAAATTACAAAATCACCATCATCCATCATCATCACATCAATAAATCAAATATGGCGTCGGTCTTCTATTACTTGACGTCAGTCATGTGTCGGTGTCATTTTATTTGTCTGTCATCATTGAGGGCGGGTAAGAGCCGTCCGTCAAGCGATTTATTTTCCAGTATCGTAGACAGAATTGAGTTGAATTGAATTGAGAATTCAATTCAATTCAATTGTATTCTCTGTCTACGTCCAGCATAAATGAATAAGAATATTTTGTTGAGTAGCGAAACGGATGACTGTATGTTATCCGTTTTGGACGTGTATCATCATCAGCTTTTACCCATTTGTAGGTACCTATGTCGTTTGTTTTTGCATTGTATGTCATATAAAACTATTTTATGACTATTTTATTTTATGACGACCGATGTGGCGCGGCGGGCGATTGTCCGCCTGCGACGCAGGAGGTTGCGGGTTCGATCCCCGCCTTGGGATAAATGTTTGTACGATCTGCAAATATTTATTCCGGGTGTTCTGGGTATTTTCTATGTATAATAAAAAATATCTATGTATGTAATATAGTATTGTATTAAATATATCAGTCATCTAGTACCCATAACACAAGCTCTGCTTAGCTTGGGGCTAGATGATGCTGTGTGGATTGTCCAGCACTATTTATTTATTTATTTATTTACCAACGCATTTAAAACAGCTCGAAGGAAATATATTAAGAAGAAAATATAAATAGTTTAAGAAATTGGCTTATCTCTAAAGCCCACTATAATTTTTGAACTCAGTTCTAGACTTTGCAAGACTTTGTAATTGAAAACGTAATTAGATAGGTACTATCTACACTTAAGTAAAACGTAACTAACGTAAATTACTACACCTACTAACACGTATAACTTGTTCGTCCCTGTACCTTCCCACCGCGTATCTAAGCCGTCGTCTCGCCTTCATATAATATTTTTAGCGAGGCGCGAAGCATCTTACGGAGAGTGGCGAAAGAGGTGTCTACCCCTAAGAATATGGACTAAAGCAGTAGAAATGCAGCTATAATAGCAACTCAATACACTAGTTTATGCTCTTTTCGCTTACGACAACGTCAAGATGTGAGAAAATAGCGCATATACATTCATTAATTCAATTTTTAGATGACGGAAGTGCCATTTTGCACTTTTCGAAAAATATCATACTTGTAAATTAAAAACTCATGAACGACCTTATTGCTTTCAAATAGGTAAGAACTATCATAATAATGTCGCGTTGACATTTCTGTGAAAGTTCCCGGACGATTTGTTGTATTTTTTATAATATATTTGAAAATAATGCATTAGATCACTCAAAAACAACGTAATAACTGCAAAAAAAGGAGCGTAATGTGTGTATAAAATGCCATGTGTAGTTGAAGATTGTGATTCAAGTAGAAAACGATGAGAAAATGAGGGTGTGTCGCTATCTTTCCATTTGTGAGTTTTACTGGAAAATTTGTGTTATTTATAGAACCAAATGCTCAGAATATCTTTGTAAATTATGTTGTCTCCAGTTTTCACATACATTTCCGCCTGTTTTATTAAGTTTTCATACGATAATTACAACCAAAATAATTTAATCATAGTGATGTAGTAAATTGTATCGATGAGTAAAAATGTCGATGATTTTACCATCCATAATCATTGTTTTAGATTTCCCAAAGAAGAAAAGATGAAAAATGTATGGTTACAACTCATACAAAGAAGCGATAATTGGACACCGAATAAAGTCATTCACGTCTGTTCCAATCATTTCACAACATATTCATTTCAACCTAATGATCAAGTAAAATATCGGCGGCTAAAGCCATCTGCAATACCAACATTATATTTAACGCACGAATAAAAACATTACGATGTAGGACCAGGTGGTGCAAGTTTGCACTATCAAATACTCGATCTTCATTGTAAGATTTTTACTATTCGCCTAGCCAAACTGTTGTGCTAGTTTTTTTGAAATAACTGCTAGAATGCTAAGTGTTTTAATTTGAGCAGTCTGGAGACGATCTGCTTTATGCTCACGCTTGCTGTGGAAAGTTCATCGCAACGAGGTTCATTTCGAGACGCCTCTACCCGATTATTACATCCTTATTACAACCTTTTTGATTCATTCGCTAAATAGTTTTACAGTAGCCATGGCCGACGTAGGTAGGTACATATGTTAAGTTTGCAGAGAGTGCCCGACTCACACTGAAGTGCTTTTGTTACTGACCGACATCGAATGACTCGTTTATTTTTTCTTTACTGTTTTAATTAATAATAACTAAGCATTTGGCTGCAGTGTAACTGAAATCGATAATACAAAACTTCGTTCATCGTTTCTAAGAGTTGGTAGCTAGCCCTACAGACATACTTTATTTATCGATATCGAAGTCGACATAGTTACAACACTAACATCACAGAATACTACGTAATATTCGTAAATGTTAGTGATATCTGTTCAAAAGACGGATTTAAAAGTTTGTATGCATCTCTTTCTTGTACCATTTCAATATCGTAAGTGAAAACAGTACAAATTTTGTGTAATTGGTTGCTATTTTATCATGTCTTCTACTAGTCTTCTTATTCTATGGTCTACCCAAAGAATGTAGTACTCTCTAACGAGAGTGTCTACCTGGGTGTGGGCTAGGCCTTAGTAAGACTAAAGCAAACTGTCACTGTCAATGTCAAGGATAATGAATGTTGCAATCTAAAAAAAAACGGTGTGGTTTAGATAATTTGGATTTTGTTGTTTGTTTGCTTTGCTTGTTTCTGCGTGTTTACCTAACTATTGAAGATTTTGGTTACTTCTTCCATATTTCAAATGATTTGTTGTGCGATTTAGTGAACTAAGACCTAAACGTCTCCATAATGACGATACCACCGCCCTTTCCGTCGCAGGACTTGGCGAAACTTGTTCTTGGTAAAATTTGTTGTTACTTGGCGGGAACCTCGTCTTCAGAACAACGGACTAGGCCTTGAGTTTCTTTGTTTTGTGTACAGGTTACCTTGCTGAAGAGCAGCTCATGACGGCCTATGATGAGTTTCTACAAGCGAGTCCCTATTTAGATGCTCTCCAGAATGAATATGACAGAATATTCATGACATCACTCAAGAGCATTTTGGCTGAATACAGAGCTGTAAAAATATACGGTTGGTCATCTCTTCGTACATATTTCTATTAGATTTTCCTGTTAGTATTTTTGATGATCATCACATTACACTAGTTCCTGTTGATTCTGTTTTATATACATGCAGTAGGTATAGTGATGATAAAAGCATCCTGTTGGATAGAATATACATAAGTATATCTAAAACTATTTGTGGGTCCCTATATATTATCCCAATTCATTAATCATAATCAGTATCAGAAATCAGAATTATGTTTATTGTAAACTGTTTAAGAGTGTGATGGTAGCAATAATAATTGTAATAGTACAGACAGTCTGCCCTGTTAGTGTATGCAACTGAAAAAGTAAATTAAATGTTTAGAACGCTATATATAATCAAAATTCTGTGAGTTTAGCTACATTTAAATGATTATCAACCAACTGAAATTTATAATGAGAAATTTCATTAAAATTAACTTATTATATCTGTTCAGCTCCCTATTCTATATTGATTTAAAATAATGTAGCTTAATAATGTAATTTTTTTAAAGTGGAAACTTGCAAGCCGGTTCTGTTAAGAAAGAAAATATTTCAATGCACAAACCTTCTGGAAATTGTCAAGCTATTGATAAATAATGTTGATCTCAATAAAATACAAGCACAGGATGATAAATCCAAGTAAGTGCTTCAACTTTATCATCTTTATATTTAAGTATCTTTCTTAGAGTTTGCTGACTATTTTTGTTTTATGTTTCAGCTTAGAAAAACATAGTATAAATAAATCAAATTCATGTGAAACATGCTCCTCATCAAAACTTGCCAATTGTGTTTGTAGCGTGCCCAAAACACCACCATCCAACAATCAGTCAAACCATGTGGAAGCTACCTTACTCCAGAATTCTATTGAAACAACACCTCTGGCTGATTTACCAGGTATTTCAATAGAAATATTCTCATTATTTATGATGGTGATATAAATATGTGTTTTACACACTAGGAAAATAGGTACTTAATTAATACCTTTTCTTCCGCTTTTATTATTAGTTGTTTAATACACATAAACCCAACAGGTTTATGTGTAGCATATCTGTTGGTACATTAATCAGTTAGTAAAAATGAACATGTGAGCATCCAACAAGAGATCAACACCAGCTTTAATTTTATTCTGGAGAACCTACCAGCACATGAAGTACTTAAATGGTATTTTCAGCCCACCCCACCCAAATTTATCATTCTGCTCACCTGCTTATTACAATTTAAATTACAAAATCTACTTGTTGCTACTCTACTTTATGCTTGGTTCAAATTCCAGGCACACATCCTTGCCACAAGCCTTGTATTATAAAGGCATAAACTAAACTATCCTGTGTATTATGTGTGTTATTTTATAAAATGTATGGTGTGCCTTCTCAGTTATACCAATGTTCTATCTCTGTTACAGGGAATCATGTCACAACCCGAAAGAAACAGATGAAAGTTATCGAAAAGGACAATGTCATTTTCTGTGATGGTCAAAACAGTGACTCTAGTGAGAAAGAGTCTCTATCAAGCAATATCTGTGTTGAAGAAAGCCAAATTACCCACACCCTCCAGACGAAAAATGACATTTCTACAGTAAGCCTCAATTCAACTGTAAGTTAGTAACTTAAGTAACAAAATATATGGAACAAATGCATTAAAATTACCACATGCAAATACAAATGCGTGGTTATGTATTTGAGTGATAATGCCACTGTGGCTGATGCACTTCAAAAAACAAATACATGCAAGTTTTTTTTTTTTTTGCTGGACAATCCACACAGCATCATCTAGGCCCAAGCTAAGCAAAGCTTGTGTTATGGGTACTAGATGACTGATATACTTAATACAATACAATATTACATGCATAGATATTTTTTTATTATACATAGAAAATACCCAGAACACTCGGAATAAATATTTGCAGATCGTACAAACATTTATCCCAAGGCGGGAATCGAACCCGCAACCTCCTGCGTCGCAGGCGGACACTCGCCCGCCGCGCCACATCGGTTGTCGCAAGTATTTGTTTCTTTGAAGTTTCAGTTCAAATCTGAGTGAGGTCTACATTGAATTGGTGAGCAAGTGGAACCATTATGCACACGAGTATTACTAGCATAATATAATTATAGTAACATTTCGATAACTAATTTAAGAACACTTATCACTACATCCACCATAATGCCTTCACACCAGTTTGAGGCTTTTACTAGAATCTGTTCAAACTGCTGGAGACCTGGTTAATTAAACACTGATTGCTCTTCCATTGGGTGGGCTTACTCTTCTGTGGGTTACACTTGTTAAGTAAATTATTCTGTTTGTTTTAGGTCAAACGAACAGATTTATCAGATTCAAGAAAAAAAATAGAAGAGTTTGACAATGTTTTGAAATCGGTACTAGACAAGAATAATACAGTTACTGGTTCTGAAAATATACTCAGCCAAAGAGTATCAAATGCCTGCACATTCCAAGATTTTGCCTGTGGAGTTTCTGGTAAGAGTTCTGCTGGTAATTCTGCTGAAAAAAGCTTCTTGTTTTGAAACCTGTGTGTACATAGATACGCTAAAATTATGATAACAAAAGCAAAAATTTTTATGATTGGATATTTGACCTGCCGAAATAAGATGTGCAGCGTGAGATGTGTCGCACTTTACACGAGATACTTTTTCTATTGATGGACATTTTAGAAATTATAGATAAAAGACCCATAAGCAAAACATTAGCATTAAGCCTTCATTTGACAGAACGGCATAGATTTTTGGCATTGCCATTTTAGCACTGGAAGGTATAAAGAGATATCTCTTAAAAATAAACTGACCTTTGCATCATTTGCAGATGAATTCATTTTTCAAATTATGCCCCATTTACGGGACTTTTTTGTGCATGAGATAGGATTCTTAGACCCCTTTCATTCTCAGAGCTTAGTTGGCCTAATCCACCACAGGAAAGACTGGTCAATACGTACGTGTGTGGAGCTAAATTACGACTGCGGGTTTTCCTTACGATCGTTTGAGAACATTGACAACTGAGCAAACCCAGTATCAGGGATCAAAAAGCACGGTCGCTCCCACTACACCACACCACTGGTGCTCTAAATTTTTTACGAATATAAAAGTAAATTTTTTTCATCGGCAGGTGGGGAGAGTCAGAATTCCAATGTACCAGATTCAAGCACGTCTGAAAATATGAGCATTCTGTAAGTACATAGATTAATAATAATATCTTAATTTCGTAACACACGATAAAAAAGGCTAAGCTAACGCTTCATCAGTACTTCATATTTGCACGAAAACTACAAAACCTAATCTTGTTCAAAAATTACGATATTTTATTGATTTGTGGTTTTTAGGGCGCCTATAACCAAAGACTACCATAAGGACAACGTAATAGGACCTCAAAAATGTCAATTGCTATTACAAGTCTCTCAGAAAAATGACAATATTGATATACAAACGTGTAGAAGAGAAAAAATACCTAAATACGCAAAAATTAAAATAAAACCTGATGATCAAAAGGTTAAAATTATATCAGACGTCAAAGTGTCTAATAAGAAAAAAGGGTTGAAAAACGCGACATCCACTCCAGTGACTACGACACCGTTAGTGCAAATGAAAACTATTGTCATAAACGGCACGCAGGCATACAATCACACTCCAGTAATTACCAAACAAACGTATACTAAAGATGAAATAATGGCGATGCCTACACTCATCGTTGTACCAGCTCCAGGTAAATATAACTAATACATTGCTGTACTAACCAATATTATAATAATAATAGCGGTGACGTAACTCTGAATATATTTCAGGTCCATCAAAAATGCCAATAAGTGCCAACTGTAAGCCGATAGTGACACATAATTTTAATGCTGCCGATAATGCGAGTTCAACAACTCTACCGTTAGGCCCTTTAGTTATCGATGTACCACCAACTCCGGCTAGCCCAAAACAACCTGATGTCATCGCGAAATCATCAGATTTAAATGTACAGGAACCTGTCGATGCAGGGCTTGTAAAAACAGTAGATTTAAGTAAAAATGCATCGGTGCCAAAAGATGGTATTACATGTGGTGCCTCTCAAACTCCTCTTGTCTTACCTCCAGCAAGGAAATCATCCTCGACCCCACGGCGGACGACACACGTTAGAGTTTTAGATTTTGCAACACCGAGACGGATTTTGCACGAAACTATCAACGAGCAAGTCACTAGTCAAACCACTGATGATCCTGTTGAAATCGTACTCAGCAGTAGTCCGAATGTATCTTTTGGTAATACTGACGTTACTGAAAATAGACTAGTAAATAGTAGTACGGCTGCAGTTTGTAGCAATGCTATTGTGCAGAAAGTAGATGGCTGTGAGACTAACACTAACCACAACCCATTTAAGAAATCGAACTGGGATGCTGATTTGCGTGCTCTTGTTGCCCATGACAGTGCTTTGGAATCATCAGTAACGAAACGTAAACACAATTCAAAGAAAAAGAAAGCAATGACCAAAACGGAAAATAAACGTTCCGGCAGCAATATTATTTCACCGAAAATTAAAAAGGCGTCAAAGAAACGTCGGAATGTAATCGAAGAAGATGGTGATGGTCCATCAGACAAATCCATAAAAACTGATGTTCTTATAAAACCTACAATTAATATACTTAGTGGCAGCGATCGTGTCAACGCAGACGTACAACCCGTAATTGTGCAGGATATCAAGACAAATGAAATCCTAAACAAGCCAGACGACAAGGACGGCGAATGTGCTGAGACTCCCGAAGGAGATAGACTTTCTTTACAAAATGTGATTGGATCAAGGTTAAACATATCTGATCTACTCGAAACTCCTTATAAGCAAGCTCTCTATGACATTCAAATGGGTACACCTAGGTTCTTACCTGATTTACCTGGCGAACCACTGTCTGATATTAAGATCACTAGTATCCCGACACCGCGTTTTCTAGATACCCCAAAACCTGTGCAGGCCACACCGTCTTCTTGGTCGTCACGCCCTACCGATTACTCAAGTGGAGGTTCTTATTACAAGCCCGACGATCAGGATTACATGCCGATACCAGATTTGAGATGCGTAGTGTCTTCGTCGTCAAAAGAAGACATTACCTCAGATAAGTCTGTAGACATTATAAAAGACGATGAAAAGAAATCTAGACCGCAAAGGCAATGCACCAAAAATGTTTCATACTATAGATTTGGTAGCTCTACGACCAAGATCAAAGAGGCTGATGATACTATCGATGCTGCCTCTTCGTGTAGCGAGTCAACTGGTGTTGAATATAAAAACAAAGAATCTGTAGTGAAAACACCTAGAGATAGGTCAAGATCAAACAAATCGGAAGCGAAAAAGAGAATATCTAGTAAGAAGAAAAAATCCCCTACTGTCAAAGAGAAACCGAAACCTTTCGTAAAAATTAAACCAAGACAAACACCTACTAAACTCACTCCAAATAGGCATAAGAGAAAGACTGATATTACAGGTTATCTATCACCAAATAAACCTAGAAGAATCAAAATTGTAAGTAGAACCGTCAATTCAACAACACCTTTAGCAGTTGCAGCTCCTACGAAATCTCGCAGAAAGTCATCAACGCCTAGGAAACTTCACTGTAGTAAATCGTTCAACTCAGAACACTCCAACCACACATCACCAGAAACTTCAGCTAATCAAAATGCTACAAGTAATACAGTACCACATATTCAAAACTCAGTTACCAAAAAAATACCTCTTCAATGGTCTGATGATGGTTCGCAAAAGCCCAAAATTAATGAGCTACCTTCTACTTCATCAGCAAACGAATGTGAAGATATTTTACAAATACAGAAATATATACAAACTACGGGTACAAATAAGCCTCACGACAATAATAGCCATGGCTCATTCCATGTCGATTTAGTAAAAAGGGGTTTTGATGTAGAAACAGCGAAGATAATCGAAAGAGATTTACTCGATACCCCACCACCAATTTCTGAAAAAAGTACCATGACTTCCCAACTATCAGTTCAAAATATAGCACAGGAATCAACGCTTGAACGAAGTATTGGAACTGATAGTAGCGCTACAAATGATTTGCAAATCGTTCAAGATGAAACCGAAGAAGATGAAGTAGAACTTTCTGTTCATGAGTGTAACGAAGAAAGTCTAAACTATTTCACATTTTGCCATGACGATACCAAAGACATTATACAAGAACCACCGATACGGTTAAAAGACACGTTTTCTATGAATATTTGCATTGATGATGGTGTGACTGTGAGATTAAGAGCAACGCATTTTAGCTTGCCACTTGATCAAGAGCCGATGAGTGTTGAGGAAATAGATTATAGCTATAATTATAAGGAAACCGAAATGGCTGTTAGCTCTATAAGTAATATGGAAAGGTTGTATACTCCTCTGAAGGAATCTTTCAAAGCACAATGTTATGAAATATTCGATTCTACTCTTACAAGCTTAGATACACCTCTCAAAGCTAATACTCCGAAAAGAGCAGACTACGAAACAACAGTTACTGACATTGTGTTGGAAGAAGAACACACACAGAAAGGTAATAATTTTGGGTTGAAAAAGCGTAAGCGGTCAAGTGAATCCGAAGAGTCTACTTCGGAGGGTAAAAAAACAAAGTATTTGTTTACTTCGGCGAGTATTCAAAATATTGATATCGAATCTGTGCTTACAAAATTGCACGGACCATAGCATCACGTTCACATTATCTCTAGGACATACTTGTAAATACTTTTAATCTATCTCTGTACCTCTTTGTAATTGTGCCTGTTAAGAATATTTTAATATCTGCAATAATTTGGCAGTAGATTAAGTGTTAGAACATCTATTTATATGTGTTAGACACATACCTAAGATAAGTACTGTTTTGAAGTTTATTGTGTACATAAAATAATCATGTTTTGTGTGATAGACACGAGAACTCTGATTAAAGAACGTATTTTTAGTATATAACATTTGTTTTAAATTATGAGTGATCAAGATTCCCAAAATCTTATACAAAGCCGTTTTTAATACGTGTAAGCAACAAATACTATTCTTACACAAATATTTAATAATAAAAAAGAACCCGTACTGAAGAGAGCTGAAAACTTTTAAACAGCTAAAAATATTGTTTTAAATTTATAGTTCAAACAAAGAGAAACTGAATCATAATCAATTTATCCGGAAGCTACGATGCCACAGATAATTGCATACGTGGGTACTTATAATAACCCTCTGTTTTGTGTCGGAAGCCTAAAAAGCCACATCTAAGAAAGATGTCAGAAATAAAATAACATTGAAAACATAAAATTAGCACAGCAAAATGTAGAAACAACGCGTGCCCAACAGAGAAAGGTGGATAGCATTACGTACGATCGCTATCTCTAAAAGCAAATTCGAGCTTTCGCGCGGTTTCGCACGCACGGTAGCGATTCGTTCTGCTGCTGATTAAATTCATTATTCAATGGAGACAGCGAATGCGTCCAATTTGCCGGATTGGCAGAGTGAGTTGCATGTCTTACCGAAGGATTTCAGCCTTTAGTCAGGGACAACGTATAATATATTCGTCGTAGTTTATACCTATTGCACTAAAATCAAATCAGTGTTTGTATGAAACTAGTAAATTTAAACATAAACTTAAAACTGACACATTATACTAAAACAAAATATACTTAAATATATTTTACTTATTTAGGTTTAGGGAAATGTTCAAAATTTGCCAGTAACAAAATCACTAGTTTACCTTTCTTTTTTGACCAAGCGAGCGAAGCGTTTCTGCTTCAAGTCTGGTAGAATTGGCTTTCAGCTGTCAGTTTTTGTACAACCAGTCTAGACAAAACTTGGTATACGACTATAGATTTTTTTATCGTTGGGGATTATTAATTAGAGGGGTACCTACTTACTACCAAAAAGGGCAACTGAATGTCTCCGCCTTATGTGAGCCGATTTCGATGGTTCTTTATTATATTGAATGGTAAACTTATAAACTTTAAGTTGGCTTCAAGATCTGATAAGAATTTTTAGCGTGATGAGCAGAATACTGCCTCAAAATGCAGTAAGTTTATCACTTTTAGATTTCTACCAAATGAAGTACCTATGTGCTTGCGAGGTCTACTGCTTGCAGAACTACCATTTAAGTACTTCTGTAACGACGTCATGTCTTTTGCGAATATTCGATTGGAAGACCATTGGAAGATTAGTATTAATTAAACTACCGTGTTACCAGGTAAAGTTGGCCGAAGATGTAACCAAAAATTCGATCCGCGTGCAATAATTATGATATTCCGTTTAATTATCCATCGTAATTACAAGCTTTCGCGACACGGTCTGTGCAAAACGTATATCATTAGTGCTAATATGAGGTTTCGAGCTGCTTGCTACCCTCGCGATGAAACCAGTAACACTATCAAAAGAGCAAAATCTAAATTACATTTTATTCGATTTTAAGATATGAAAAGCTAAATGCCACTACTTAAACTTTAGATACAGTAAGCTGCTATCATTATCAAGAAACAGTTGTAATTTGAATACATACTTGCAAATCAACATGTTGATATCATATCGTATGAAAACTAATGATAACCGACCATTAAATGCATGCGTAGTGTAGTCTGTCTGACTGAATATTTTATTTAAACGGTTAGTGTAGGGTTGGTGTTCTCAGAGGGTGTTAGTAAGTAAGCCCGCGGTTCATTAGTGTTTTGTGAGGAAGGCCTAAACGAAAAGCTGCTGTAATCAAACATGAGCGGACGTAGAAAGGTAATCCTCGAGAAAGATACCGCTATGTTCCTGATCTAAAGCCGTTCGTACACTAGACTACATAAGTATTCGATACTACAGTATACATCATAGGCGACTAACTAAACAAAAAAAACATCGATTTGTTTTGAGGCAGTCGCTAGAGCCCTTAGGTATCAAATATTTGTGTAGTGTAGTGTAGTGTTTGCCTAGTGTACGAACGGTCTTACATTCTTTGCCGCTAAGTACGTATCTTACTTTTTAAAATAGTACGAAATTAGATCATCTTTTGTAACCACCTTCCTCAATTTTGCTAATGTCTCAATAGACAAGATTTGCTACCATAAAATGATGAAGGTCTGAGTAAAATAAAAAGGTCAGTAGAGGTGTTTATGAAGATGAGATCATCTATCGATAAACTGTCTAATCATCGCTAAATGTAATTTAGTATGCACTAATCGCCATCTGAATGAATGCGTTGTGTAGGTCTCGGTAACCTGTTTCCTGATGCAGCAATAAACTACACCTGTATTATTCATTATTTCTATCACGATATGGCTACTTACCAAACCATCAACGAAAGAGCGTAATGGCGGCAATATAACTTGGCACAACCTAGACCAAAATATACGGCAGTAGGGGGACCGGGAAGGGGTGTTCGCTAACTAGGTCACGGAGGCAGGCTCCTGACACAAATAGCTGTGTCGCATCTAGCCACGTGCCCTCGTGTCGCCTCTCAAATTCTCTATATACCTACTCTACTACTATAAGGTACATGTGCATTTTATGTACGTATATGTATTGAGGATCAAGGCAGCAGCCCCCGATGTAGTCCGTTTCTGATTAAAATAGGCTTTAGTGGGGCGAAGGCGTTAGTTCATTAAGTGCAGTGTGGCGACTGTTGATTAAATCTATCTCAAGCTCATTTTAAGCCGTGTTGGATTAAAATTGGAAAGTAAATAAGCAATAAAGATATTTCAACTTCATATTTTTTTACGATACGTGATTACTAAAACATTTTGAAATGTATACATTTACAGGTATACATTTTGGTACAGGTACTACTATTTCGACCCAATATCTTCAAAGAAAACATTTCTAGAATTTACCTATCTTAGAACATAAATCACCACGTTCACGTCCCACGTAGGATGAATAATCTCTCCCTATTGTTGAAATAATTCTGTAAACAGGTAAATGTATAGCGCAAACCCTATGCACAGATTTTCTTTGTCTTTAGCATTTCGGCATCTTTTATATTACTAAAAAATAAAAGTTTATGCTTAAAACAATAGGTGGAGTAGAGACGCCGTAAATGAACGGCGCGCCGCTTGGTAGCTGGTAGGTGTCGTGAATCCAGTGACGGCTAGTAATTTTGCAGGCAGTTCGGGTATAAATGATTGCGGGTGATTTTACACCACCCTCTCCCCCAATGTCTAACTCCACTAAAGGGGGAAATTTCCCCCGAAGTGCAGCGCCGACGCGACGTCTCGCTCCGGACAATCTGCGTGCTCTGCTTATTTTCGCCCGTAATTCCTTTGCCGGAAATTGCCTTTATAAAGAACGAAGAATTCAGCTTTGGAGAAACGCCACTGTAAGCGAGATAAAGAGAATTAACGTGCTTTATGTCTTGCTACTTATAAGCTAATTCAACTATGCACTAAGTATATAAAACAATTACCTATCTGCACATGTTTTAATATAAGTATAATTATATTTAAAAGAAATGAGTTCTTATGGAACCCGGCAATCCCACTCACTTAACATTAAGTTTGCTAGCTTCCTTTGCAAAACTTTATCACGTGGGAAAATATACTCCACATAGAATACAGGTAAAATAGACCTGAAACCAGACTAAATTATTTTATCAATAATTAAGTGGATATCTCTTTGATTACCTTTAGGAGCTCTATAAACTTTATAATGGCAACCACACTCCTTGTCTAGCAGATGTAATAAGAAAAATATATAAGTAGATCTCAATCAATCGTCCAATGACTGTTGCTAGACTAACCTACGTCACTCAATAAACGTATCGTATACTTCACAGCTCCCTAAGACTGTTTAGTGCAGTTCAAAATAAGCAAGGTTAAACAAATTATTCTTTACTTCATAAGTTGAGTACTACGAGGCGAGAGGCGGGCCAAGAGCCAAGTGGGTCGAGCTTTGTAACTTTCCTCTGTTTCTTACTGTACCACCATCACAATAGGATTATTTATTATACAAAACAGTCGAACTCAGGACATTGAATACAGATAGCTTGTTTCAATACTGGTTGCGTATGTTGAATCATAGGATATTATGTTTAATAGCATGTACATAATACCTGAAACGAAAGTTCAACTTGAAGTATCAGGATGAACTGATATACGATGTTCTAAGTGCTAAGTATTACCTTAAGTGTGTCAATTGGCGGGTCGATGTGCGTGCCCCCTCACTCTCGGGTGGTGAGCGTGGGGCAGGTCGGATCGATACCCGACGTCTGGCCCACGACCTCTCCTTTCTTACCACCTTCCTAAATACTAATTACGTGCTTTGACACAGGCTGCACGTCGAATGAAAAGCGCTATGGCTGCACTGCCGCCATAGATGCTAGCGCGAGCGTTATTAACGCTGCCTCGCTGTTTTCCTCCTTGTTTTTTGGTAACGTCTCGTTGATGATATGTTTACGTGTTGAATGCGGTGTTGTTCACTTTGAACGGAAGTGCTACGAGCGCTGCTGACGAAATTTCTTTTTAATTACGCTATGCGATGTGTGGGGTTGCATTTTCAGAAACCATGGTTTTGTCTCACTAATTGAAGTTTCGGATCCGAATGGTTTAAGCGTTTGTTAATGTTTCCTCTATTTATTATGTCGTAATTTAGTTATTTTAATTTAAAAAATGCTTATAAATATATGTAAGTACCTATAGAAATAGCTTCTACTTAAATCACGACTTTAATCCCCAAGCACGTTAGATATCCTATCAGATTTCTTAGTACCTACTCGAAACTCTTTAAGGATGTCTAAGGGGGTAGTCCGAGTTATGCCCAAATATTACATTTGGTACATACCTTCCCACGTTTTGCAGTAGATGGTATTGCATACGTGACAGGTTGAAAGCTCATTAAAATGATCAAATTTTAAAGGTAGGTAGGTAGATATTTATGATACGCACAATCGTATAATATAACCTATCAATAGAAGTAGGTATTATCATCGTGAGAATACTTTTAGTCTAGAGATAGGTATGTTGGAGCTTTTCTAAGCCGGATAATATAAAGGAAACAAGATTAAAAATGTATTCCCTGCACGTGGGCCATAATGCGATTTATCGGTGCAGGGTATGTCGTGACTGGGGTATGTACCTGCCTGCTTTGAGCAAAATACACCTACCAACATTATGGGTAAAGGTATTGTGTTTGCTCTACGACGGTTATGATACGGTTCAATACATTCTGTAAGGTTTAAGGGCCGATCCGATAAAACGCTTTCTCGCTATTCAGTTTCGGCGTCATAATCATCATCAGCTTAAATAATTGCACTGCTGGACATATCCAAATAAGAACGATTTCAAGCATTTTCCTCTCATTGATTGCGCATCGTTAAAGTAGTCGTCGTGTCGTTTTAGCGGATTATTTTCGTTACTTGTTTAATTATAATAAATACTGACATACATTTAACACAACACGCTCTAGCCAAACCAAACAAAGCTTGTACTATTGGCACCAGATAACTCATAGAATATTTTAATATTTTTGTTGTTGAATACATACATATCATACAATATAAACCCAGACAAGGAACATACATCTTTGTCCATCACACAGAAGTTTACTCATGGTTGGGATCAAACCAACATCAACAACCTGCAGCCCAGAAGCAGAGCTACTACCAATAGAACAGGCTGTCAAACATTAGATGTGTAATTAGTAGACTAATTAGGGGTTAATTAGTAGAGCGATAGTCAAAATCGTTCACCTGATAAAACGAGGAGATACATTAGTTAGATATACATAACTAGGTAGGTAGGTATATATGCTACCGTTTGCTTTGTAGTATCAAATATTCTAGCTAACCACCATTTTCTTTGTTGGGAAAACCTTTCACAATTTTGTCAATATGATTTCAACAGCTTCAAATATTTGCTTTGCTTGCATCAGCATTGTATCCGGACCGCCGCCGTCCTCGCCCCGTTACTGGTCCCAGTAGGTAGGTACAGTGTAGAATAAACAACTTCGAAATTCATTAACATTATGTGCGCAGCAATGTGGTTTCGTCCAGAAATTCGATGCATCTTTGGGTGCGAGTGAGACGCTTGCCACTCTTGCCACCCTGTACTTTCGGCAGCCCCCTATGGGGAGATGGGGGTACTAGGTGGGGGGTAATGGACGCACGAGGCTCCTCGGCCGTACACCGTTCGCTCTTTATGCTGGCTTGCACGCGTGCACTTGCTAGTTTCTTTGACGACCCTTTGTTGTGAATTTCCAATTTCGGAACTCCGTAACATGTCGAATATCGCTTTAAGCAGTGTACCCACCCACAGGCTATAAAATGTAGGAATACCGAAGTGAATTCCGATTTCCTTTGAATATTCGGCATGTTGATACAAGACTACATTGAATAACTACCTTAGTTATACGTTTACTCCATATCCTTTGTCTTCTATTAGTCATGAATATTAGGTATCTCCATTTTGGCACCGATCAATAGTTTGAGGTTCGTTTGTTCTTCGTGATACATTTTTCTTAGTTCTAGTTAGGTTTCGTAAGGTTAGTATGATCGGTTTGGTAGCCCTGAAATAATAAATCGTTTACTTATGAACTTGTCACATACCTACCTGTTTTGAACTTGTTAGTCTCAGGATGGTGGTTCATTAGTTATCAGAAGGCGTTGCTCCAGTTTACAGGCATAGGTGGTTCGCCATTGAGTTTAGTTTGCTGTGTAAATGCATCCATCTCTATATTTTAACTTATTAAAGTTTTTTCAGGTACTTCGGTTATCCCCCTCCACTTTAGTCATGTTCTTTTATGCATCTCATGCCGCGTCTAATCATGCAAATTTTCCAAGATGGGTGGGTGGCGCCCTCTGCCACTGAAACTGAAACTTGAACATCCTCCCCTCGAAGGTCGTTCAAAAGTTCTTACTAGAAATGAATCTGCTACAAAACACTTTCATTTTGTTTTATGTAGCTGTTTATTCTTAGCTAGACAAATTGTTGTTGCATTAAATTAACTAAAACATAGTATTGAAGCTTGAGTCACTTGAACAGCAGAATCGGTAGAGGTGACTACACGTCACCTCTACCGATGACGGTGACGCAGACTTATTTTAATTTGTAAATGGTAAGTAAGGTCTACATAAAAGCTCTTTGTTTTTTCCTAGGTATATAAATTATAGTAGAGAACCTATGTATCAAGAAGAAAACACTAGAACATTTTAGAACGCAATTACCAACACACCAAAGAACAAAACATTTTAATTATCGTGCGCCATCACGAGGTGGGCATGAAAGGGCGCATTGGGCGGGTGCACTATCGATCTACTTTGAATTAGTGTGCGGATCGGTCGTCGTCTTTGTGCGGCCGTCCTAGGACCAAACAGACCAAAACAACCCCCTTACCAAGCCACCTCACCCTCACCCGCTCGCTCGCCTGTCGTTACCTCATTCTGCTACGCTCATTTCATGGTACGAGGACACTTCGAATTTTAAATTCCTGCTGTGCTGGTAATGATAAGAATACCTACCTCCCTAAATCCGATGACTTTGATATACGCAGTGCACCAGAAACGGCCTTGATTGTATATTATTTTACCTATAAGTTTCCGGTCAGAGATACCTATCTAAGTAAATTATATTTGAGGTGGGTGGGTAGTGATGGGAGTAACGTACCTACGACTATTCTTTTAAGTTTAATATTATTAATCTCCACCGCTATGCCGTAAAAATAACCTTCCAAGAAGGCTAAATGAGTTAGTAGTATGTTGAATTGAGCTATCAATCGCAAGGCTCTAAGTTTAGTTAAAAAAGTATAGTAACTAGTGTCAATAAAGCAACTGAATTAATACATGTTGATATTCGGTTGTTTGTGTAATTAGTGAATAAGATCGTGCATAGTTCAGCGCTTCTTGTGGGGATGCGCGTCTGGATGAATCAGAATACCGATTTTAAATCCATAAAGGTAATACATAATTTTGAAAGTTTTACCGACCAGCCGTTAGTAGGAATCTCAGTGTATTATTTTGAAATTATTTTCATATCAGCCCCTGGAATTCCTTAAATTCAGCTACTAAAGGGGTGCGGAATTCCTTTCGTAGTACATCCTCATGTACCAAGACTAATATAGCCTGACAATATTAAGCCTCTACGACCAGTGGGTTAGGCTGTGCGCTGTCTATATGTCAGTCAAGTCAGTCCAGGACAAATATTATTATCATTGGTATAGATAGATATAGATTTAGTGATAACTTCATAACATACAAAACTGATCGATAAAGCTGTTTTTAAATTTACTTATGAGATTATGGATTTGCGGATTTTGGTATGTCTTCTCGTACACGTGGTGGCGTTGCTAATAAGTTTGTACCTGCAGGCAGCGAGATATTATCCTCGGGTACACGGCACCGTACACCAATTTGTTTCTGTAAACACTAGGGTTACCTGAGGTTATTTTAATAGAGACACTAATAATTTAATTTATATTGTCTGCTGGTAAGTTTGGTAGGGTACTAAGAGGGTACGAATACTATCTATGCATTAATGTTTACTGATGCAAATTTATCAGCAGGTAATTAGGTAGGTACTATGCAGTTAGATTTTTTGTTTACATACATTGTCTGAGTTCATGCCTTGATTCATCCCCAGATAAATGTTTATTGATGAGATATTTCGGGATTATAATAGAATTTATTAATTAAGAAAATTACTTTCTATCTTTTTGTATTTTCATTTTTTCATAAATACACTTTCTATTCCCAGACTAACCAAAGCTAATATTATGGGAATCAGATAGCTGATAAAATACCTACTTCCATACCTAAGTAGGTACACAACACAACAACATAGGAACGAAAATCTACAAGTTTATTCATTAAACTTATGATTATTCTCGGTGGGGATCGGTCTCACAACCTACAGCGTAGAAGGCGATCAGACCAATCAATGAAAAATAAGTCTAATAATACCTAGTGGTATGGTATATATCTACCTCTGCAGACAGCAGCTAACCCAGCTCCACAATTTCTTATTCAAATATGAAAACTAGCGACGTAATTACGTAACGTGAAGATCCCACACCGTCCATCTATTGAATTAGTAAAGTCTGTCAAAGCGCATCGTCGAGGCACAAAGGTCGTTGCGTGGGAAACGGGGTGGGGGTGGGCGGTCTCGTGGGTGCACGAGCGAAGCTTACAAACTGTAGATTAGATAACAGTACCTACTACTGAAATCTCACTCCACGAAAACTTACAATATAGGTACTTAATTTGCACTGATACGTTGTATTTATGAGTATGATTTGAGTTTGTCTAAAGGAAACAAACTGAGCAACATCTACTTACCATTAAACTGCTGCTGCTATGATTGAAGAAAGGTCCCATTGCTTGTGAAAGCTATGTTTAGAAGTTAAAATAATGCATAGTTAGTACATATAGTTGCACGTAACAAAGCGTAGCTCCTTGATTTTGCTGGCAATTATACGTTATGCAGTTTATGGTCACAGGGCGTCTGGGACCGCGTTCCCAATTCCTCGTGGCCCCAGTCGCCAGCCTCGTCATCAAAATTGAGAGTTGTGGTTTATCTTTGCCAAACGTACAATTTCACAAAGCTATTTGGTATGGCTAAAGTGTACCTACAGTTAAGCAGCGCTGGCCAAACCTAAACCTAATGTGTGGCATGGACAAAAAAAAACTACTTTCCAGAATACAGGAATCATGCCAGCTAATCCGTGGTACCGCACTGGCTTGATTCGTATAATTTTTACACGAAATTTGAAATTCGAGGCAAAGCAAAACTCGATATTGAATTTAATGACAGCGGCATAAAGCTGATTTTACATTGCAAACTAACTTAAAGTTAGATAAGCCTGTTTACAGCTTCAGAAATTTGCTATGACGCATCGGGTTTTGTCTAGTTTCGTGAAGCTTGTTAGATATTTGCTGTAAATAAGAGTGGTGCAATAAACTTTATAACTTGACGTTTAACGAATTTACGATTAAAAAAAAAATTGCTGAGCTGTGACGGCTGTCAAAGTTACAATTTTTTTTTAATCCTACCTTCTGCTCGGTGGGTTTGAGCCCTACCGACAAAGATTTGTGTAGTGAACATAGATGTCTGTTTTGTGTCTGGGTACTATAAGTATTCTAAGTATGTATGGACAAAAAATGTATCGAAGTATTATACCTATCTGCTATCTATTTCTTTTAGTACAAGATTTGCTGCATTTGGGTCTAGAGGGTGTTGTGTGAATGTTTGTCAATATTTATATTATTGCTGGCTTAAATATTTTTTGGTGTTTATAGCTTAAGTTAAAACTGGAGATTCTACTTGTTTTGAATGTGACTAAGTGCCCTACCGTGATAGGTCTACATGTGCACCAGGGTTAACATAATCCAAGCGAAGTTGACATTTGCATGCACAAAATTGACACGAGTTCATTAAACCTTGTTGGACGCAAGTGAGTTTGACTACAAAAAATGTAGTTATATATTTGTCTTTGCATTTTTCTTTTCATCATTATAGAGCGTTCAAAGTTTATTTTGGCGCCGATAGAAATAAAAGAGATGGTTTTAGCACTTCTAGTTGATACCTTAATCAGATAATTGTAGACAGGTTGTAATAAAATCACTCCTAAAATAAAAAAAAAAATTCTCAATAAATTAAATTGTAAATGCTACAAAAAATCGCCTGTTCCGTTATCTTTGTCATACAATAAGGTTAAGTTTGCGAGAGTCTTATTACCCCGATGTAGGTACCTATATTCATTAGGGAGTAAAAAAATTCCAAAAGTCGTGGACACATGCCAGTACATTGTAGGGCACGTTCAAGACGTGCGTGACCTGCGAGGCAATGCTATATTTTAGGTGATAATAGTTACCACTTATCATCTACTAGCTGACCCGTGCCCACTTCGTTCGTCGGTAAACATTTTTACTTTTCATCTTTTGGATTAATATAATGATCTATGACACACAAATAACGTGGTAGCATCTACCAATTCTATTAGTAGAAGAGTTTTCAAAATCGGTTCTGTAGATCCAGAGATTACACCTTAAAACCTCACAAACTTTACCTCTTTATAATATTAGCATTAATCGATGATATCATCTTTCAATAAGACATACTTATAAACATAAATAATCAGAATCTTTGACGGCGGTCTTTGTCCAGCTTTTTCACTTTTTCAGGCCGATGACAAAAATTATATACAATTATATAAAACCTTGTCTAACCTGATAAGTTAGACAAGGTAATTAAAAATCTGTTACAAAACAAACATAAAATAATAAGGCTTATTAATGTTTTTCCAATAGCCATTGCCTTGTTCCTCTTTTTCCGTCCATTTATTCATAGATAGATTATTATCTACTCCGTTTTATGTACCCTTCCGTCACAGTATGTATTTCAAACAGTAAAGTGAGATACTCAAACAAAATATAGTCTTACTTTTTACTAGGCGTTAAAAAACGGCCAAAACAACCTAGTTTATCCCTATAAATAGTTTCTTCTTCAAACAAAATCTTTTACTTATATTTTACTAACGTAACGCGCGCGACTTCGTCCGCGTGAAGTTATTTTCATACAAACTCCAACCCCACTGCACCAGTTTATGGGTTGAATTTCGGGAATTCCTTTCCTAGTACATGCTTTCCGGGTATATTCGTCTAATATACCCGGAAGAACAAGACATACTTGGCAATAATCTGCGTCCATTGTTCTGTAAATTCGGCGAGTATTACGCTTTAATAATTGCGACAATTTAATACTTTTGCTGAAAAAAAAACACTGCATAAGTCAATATCAATTGGAGTCAATATCTTTATCAATCAATATCTAATAATCATTTCAGCGTTGAGACATCCCTCGCTAGGTCGGCCCCATAATATTCCAGAGCAACCGATTTCCCTACTTTTACTAGGATCTAGCTTGGTCTTGTGGCCGACCTGCACTACTCTTTCCGGTGCGTTCAGTCACACACGACACAAGTATCTATACTGGCTTGGGAAATCTTATTGTGTGCTTCAGTGCAGGCGGTAGAAAGCGTTGCGTGAGAACCGAAGGGTGACGCACGGTAACCAGTCTAGACTTTATATTTATTGCCGCACTACCTTTGTTCACGATGCTAATTTTAATATTTACAGTGCATTTCATCGTTTTTCGGTGTGTGGTTTGAGAAATTGTCGGGTGTATCCATTTTGTCACCGGTCGGTAGCTATGTTACGATTCTACTCTTACGATTATATGGTTTCCTAAGTTTACATTGAAACAAAAGCAAATAGATTTGGTGGACTTTTCACATACCACTGTCTAGCTCTAATTATACAGACTTGTACCTGCTAAGCAATGCTTTGTTATCAATCACCTGTAAAAATCATTGCCATAGTAACCACTTAACACTATATGGACCATCTGCATGTCTCAAAACGACAATACGAAACTTCGTTTATCGTTTCTAAGAGTAGGCCTGCTGCTTATTAGTTATTTAATTAACTTCAGGCATTGACAATATCATTATGTCATTATTAGAAAAATTATATTCTTACAATTGTATGTCAAACTGTTCGAATAGGTAGGTATCCTAAAAAGTAATCAGAGGCAAGTCCAAACAGCAGAAACCTAATTGACTCATGACACGTATGATTTTTATAAATTGCTCTACTTATCTGCTAAAATAAAGGTTGTGCCTAACCCACATACCACATTATATATACATTTTTTTGTATTGTATTGTATATACATTTTTTTTTAAACTAGTGGAAATGCGTGTGACTTCGTCTACGTGGAGGTATTTGTATACAAACTTCAGTCACTACTGTACATATCATTTATGGGTTCAATTTCAAGAACTTCTTTCTCAGTACACCTCTAACGCATCAAGGCAAGATATACCCTTAAAACTTCAAGTCTCTACAACCAGTGGTTTCAGCTGTGCTTTATCTGTATGTCAGTCAATATAATGATGTAGTACCTACTTAGTTACCTACCTTATAAACGCAGATCTTGAGACAGTTCTTCTCAAAATAACTGCTCGTGAGCAGCCTAAATACAATTCGGTTGGAATATCTTTCTCAAGGATTCTCCTACAATTATCCAATTTCAAATTATACAATGTATTCAAATAGAGCTAGCTTAAGCACCATAGTTTCCACATTAGGCGTACAGGCTTAGTGCACACAGAGAGCGACTAGGTATAAAGGCCTGGACTTAGCCAGTTCGCCACACCTCAGAAGTTAGCTCAAAAGTTATTTTATACAATAAAATCACGAGGATCACTTTGAAACGTTTGACCAAGTGAATCAAGGTGCCACCGCCGATATCAGGGTATTCAGGCAAAAAAAAACTTACGGTTAGGTTTCTACTGTGTTGGATTCGGTTCTGTAATATTCTTTCTACAGAATAATTACAATGTGTATAGCATCTAATATGCTATGCTTTTGATGTGTCGAGGCCTTAAGTTCTAAGATAGCTTCTATTAATTTGCATTATGATTGCATCGCTTCATTGCACCAGTGCAGTGCAGCTGTTGACTACTAATTAACGAGTTACATATAATTGCTTAGATATTATTCCGTGATCGTGTATGAACTGTTCCATATATACATACTACGTTTTTTTTGTGTTGTAATTCGCACACAATAATAGTAAATTACTGTCCAGGCCTGAAATAAAGCAGTTGCAAGGCCGGGTACATACTACGAGCGGTGATTGTTCTTTTATTTTAATTTTGCGAAGAAACACGCATTTTCTCTTAAAAGTAACAACCATCGTGTATGTACATTTTGTACATAATACACGGTATTTGTTAATAAATGAATTGAATTTCTAATGTAAGTTATTGTACAAAAATCTCGTTAGCACTACAAGAAAAAGAAAACATGTCCAGCAATATCAGTTACTGTGTTCTCAAGAATCTTGCTCCCGAGGTCCTGACTGGCTGACATACACATAACGCACAGCCTAAATACTGATCGTAGAGAGTTGAAAATTTAAGTTATATTTATATTTATTTTAGTGCATAGATCCCCACGCTAAACAGGGCGATACGGGAAGTATATATTATTTTTATTAACCTCTTTAGCCACGAACGTAAATGCTCACTTCCTTCTGGATGTTCTCTTCCTAACTGACGAGTTCATCTGTAATACATGTAAATATGCCAATGATGATTATGATGATGAGATCTCTACGCACAAAATATAGCCTGAAGAATTTACATCTGTAAGCGGTGTCTAAGAAAGGAATTCTTGAAATTTCAGCCTGAAAAGAATGCAGCGGGGGTTGAAGTTTATAAAAATAGTTTATGAAAATAGCTTCACGAAAATAGCGTTTCTACTAGTTCACATAATAATTTTGTCAAACTGTACACCAATTTACCCATGTAACACAGAAAAAACAAACCTCTAAAGCACAGAATACCTAATACTAAATAATACCTAATATTAAAAATGTGAATGTAAGTTTGTTTGTTACGCTTTCACGCGAAACCGATCATTATGAAACTTTATATACATATTCTTGGTATTAGAAGTAACATAGGATACTTTTTATGAAAAAAAAAAATTACGAAAGATTCAATGCGAGCAAAACCGCGGGTAAAAGCTGGTACTAAATATGTACGTAACTCGTTTTTGTGTTACTGAAACTTTTGGTCATCCCAACATTTGACAAAAAGTCAAAAGTTCGAAATGGAAAGAGTGCTTCTAAAAGTTCTAACGGTCCGTCGTGAATTTCTTTCTAGAAGCCACCTCTCTTCACAACCTTTGTTTGTTATAACCAAGCTCTTAAAAACTTGCAGGTTTATGTTGGATAAGTGAACTGAATATACAATAAAATGAGATGGATTATGACTAGGTCCTGTACCTTTCTAACATTAAAGAAACGCTATAATAATCACACTCGCCTTTTACTGTTAATAAGATAAGAAGAACTGTGCCTTGGTACAGAATTTGAACCAAACTTGTAAAGGATGAGACAGTTTGTTTTACCAACTGTAGAACTAAGTTTTCAAATAATTAAATAATCGCTCTCGAGGGCTCGACCTGGAATAAAAACATCCGAATAAGTTCATTGATCTCACTTTATCGTGAATTTCGTATTGGCTGGTATACGTAACGTCGTCGTCGTCGTCTGCTTAGTATTGTTCAGTTGACAGGGCAATGACGTTGGCGGTTCAGCGCAGCGGTTCCAACCACCCCCACCTTACTCCCTCCTCCCTTATAGCCGACGGTCGACGCTCTCTAAAAGGAAAAAGGAAGCTCAAGGATAATCTATCACGCCCGAGGCCCGACTCGATAAAAATGAACGATTAGAGCACACTCAAAATCGATGGTTTTGGAGCAGTACGTGCGGGGGCACCATTCGTCTGTTTCAAGTTTTTGGTGCACGGTGATTGGTGGTACTTGGCTGATGGAATGGAGCGAGATTTAAAAGCCACATCAGCGATTTCGGGCACCGGATGGTCGAAAGTTAGCAAGAACTCTGTATTTTTAAAGATCTCAATATCTTTTCACGAAGCTCATAGAAACAATACTTTTAGCTAAAAATAGCTCATTGATGCAAGTAATTTGTAAGTTCAGTGCCTAGTCATTAGGCGGGCAGAGCCTAAGTGCATTACTCTTTGACCTGGGATGGAGGAGGTATGAGTTCATAGAGTGCACGAATTCGGCGGCAAGACGGGTTCAACGGCCGGACGTAGACCTAGGCGCTACGCAGCTACGCCGTAGACCATTAACTGCCGTGTGAACTGAACGATTAAGGAGAGGCGTGAACCGATGAGAGGTTCAATTACCTTCATTATTTTTTTGTTGAACCTTATGAGTCGATCGTAATGGGTTTTGAATAATATGTATTTAAAAAGAATCTACCGCTATACTTCACAGTGTTCGTAACGATTGGTATTTCTTATGATTTTTATCGGTAACCCAAAGTTGTGAACCGCATTGAGATTCGAACTCACCACCGTCCTTTTAAAAATAAAAAAAAGGGCTGTTATAAAAAAAAAGTACTAACTATTAAAACAACAATTAATAAACAAGATATTTCCAATATTTGAACTAAAAGTATGCTATATAAGATTTAAAGCGAAAACCTTCATATTTACGAACGTAGCAAAAAGTCAGTAATAAAAAGGTGTCTCGCCAAGCGGCCGTCGCCTTAATGACTTGGATATTGTGATACCGTCTGCTTGATTAATTTTATACTAGACTGGACGGAAAACATTCTTTGTTTGTTTACCACTCAATGTTTTTCATTAAAAAAGTCAATTTTTTTAGTGTTAAAATTCACTAAGCTCTTAGCAAGGTTTATTTTTGGAATAGTTCCGTACAACAGTTTCATTGTGCTCCGGTTTGAATAATGTAGGTGCCGGAAAATTGAAATTATAGGCAGAATAGGTTTAATACCTGTATGCACTTTCATAACAAACGTAACTTGGTGACATAACAGGTGGGCCAACTCCATACGGGTGTACCAGCTTGAAATCTAGAAAAGGGTGGGCTATGTCCAGCAGTGGACATAGCCCTCCCCCTGGTTGGTGGTGATGATCATAATCAGTATAGTTAATATATGTCCTGTATTATGTTTCTGTGTGTTGAACAATAAAGAGTTATCTAACTATTAATACTTTATGTAAAACTTGCTTTTGTTCACGGGGACGTTCACAAAACGCATATTTTCAGCAATTTGAATATTATACATATCTACATGTATAAAACGTGGCTGACTGACTTATCACGCATAGTAGAAGTTTTAAATTCTGAGGATATTATGTTATGACATACGTACTTTGTATATAGTTACATAAAAAATACTATACACGTCAAAAACCTTCTCTTTTTTGTCGGCTAAATATTCGTAGTAACTATTTGACTTAGTTCATAGATTTTTTCAAAGAAAATTACGCTCATGGCGAAGTCGCAAGCATTTCACTAGTTATTTCCATGGTAAGAAAGTCGGTGAAATGGTATAGGTGGTTCATAAAACCGTTCGTGTGTCTCAAGTTTATGATTATCGCTGCGACTTCGCGTGGTATTTCGAAGACGAATGGCCTGGATGGCTCTTGTATAATTTAAAATTGAGTTCTGGAAGTATACGAGTACTTCGTCGAGTAGTTTTCAGACGACGACTATAGTAAAATTATTAAAAGAGAGAGAACAAAAAGCTCAATTTCTTTGTTTTGGACAACACACGCTATGTATCGTCTTTGTGTTGATATAAACAAAACTGGTAAAATATCATCAGATCTTTCTACTAACACAACCTTCTAAATGCGAAAGTTTTGATTTTTTTAACTCAACCACGCTCTAACTGCTGGACAGATTTAGTCTGCAATACTGTCAATACTGTCTGAAAATCTATACCCATCTATACAATACAGGTTCTACTTAATGTTCTGTTCGTTTTCAGAAATTATCAGTTCTGAAGAAATAAACAATTATTTATTGCTTAATTATGCAAACAAGTAAGTGTATACATAGGTGAAGTCAAATAACATTGAGAGAGCAAAGGGTGTAAATTCAGCGCTGTTTTTCAATTTACCCCTTTCGGGTAGTTCTTCACCGAGGAATTTAAAGTATCGACGGGATATATTTACAATGTGATATAATAAAGGTGATGATGATCAAACTTAATAAAGAGAAGTAGAGATAGGATATTACAATATGAATTAGTAGACATTTTTACTAAACACTTATCACATCACACATATACAATACTCATTATTTACATACTTCACTTATTTTTTCTGTGGCCTCTTATCCTTTATTTGCTTTATCTAAGTTTGTGTGACTTAGTGGTGACGCAGTTTTTAGGGTATCCTGAGACCTAGTTAAAAGCCAAATAAGTACCTCTTTACAATATGGTTTAAAGAAATCTTTTGCAAATAAAATTCGGAAATACATATAGAAAACTGATCTGAATCACAACTCTACGCAAGTATCCTTTGTGTAGGATTGGGAGTCTTCTAAATCATTCTTTACAACCTAATGTATGCTTTCTTTGTTTGAAATTTATTGCGTACTGTGTCATCATTTTGGTTCTTAACTTCGGTTGAATGGTTGGTAACTATATCAGCATTCTTTGTAGCTTACGCTATTGGTTTCTGCTTCATGTAACTGTTGAAACATGTAATAAATACTATTAAATTGAAATATATCCGCTGTCGAAATGAAGTAGGTGTACACTAATGCAAACGCGGAATTGAATAGCGCCATGCAAGCAAACAGAAATGGGTTCATCGTGTTTCATTCTAGTCTAATTCACGTCTTACGGCAACTGAATTTCAGAAAACCTTGGCAGCTTTTAATGTCAATTCTGTAAAGAAAATCCTTCCAGGCATGTAATTTCCGGCGTGCCGAGACCAGATAAAAGCGCGCTTCCACTTGTAGATAAGGTGCAGTCTACGTAGACTATTTTTGGCGGCGGCGGTGTTTCCCAATTATAAACCCTGGTGCATGGTGGGGCATGACGTGGCCAAGGACTTGCGGAAAACCACGCAGCACGTTCGCCTCGCTGCATACCCGTGGAGTGCTTGTTATCTTCTTTGCCAGGTTCCAGTCTGGGCTCTCAACCGTAACATTTACTAGTCATTTTTCTAACTAGAACATTACCATTTAGTGATACTCAAAATATTTTGACGAGAAAAAATTAAATGGATTTATGTAAATCATTAACTATTGCCATTTCTTACCAAAAGTGACATCTACCTATACTAGCAAGGCACATTTTTATGAAAAACAAAGTAATAAATATGGAAGTAGGTACTTATTGGGAAAAATAAGAAAGTGAAGTACTACAGGTACAGGTACTGCGAATTGTAGGTAATATTATAAGTATGCTTAGATAGTGTTCTAAAAAGTAAATTTCTAAGTTAGTTTAAGTACTGACTACTTAGTCATTTTACTTTTACTAGTAAAAAACTAACTTATTGCATTCGAACTGCATTAAGTAGTTTGCAGTACCTACCTACTTACCCTCGAAATGACTCGTCAAACAATAGTTAAGTTATTTTTAGATATTCTTTAAAAAATCTCTTCTATTCCGTTGTATAGTATCTATGTAGGTATCTGTGTTTCTGTGAGTGCTGCAAAGTTTTAGAGTAATAGCCAGCTATAATCTTGAAGCACCGCAGTTGGTCCGTGTCTAGAGATAGTGTCACTTCTCGTTCCATTTTTCTACCCTATCGGACCATCTACGAGTATACGTACCGTACCTATCCTATATCCTTCCTTTTCTACGTCCGCGCTCAACTTTGGTTGGCTACTCTGACAAACGATAAATGAAGTTTCGTACCGTCCTTTTGGCGTTCGTTACCCTGCGCGGCGACAGGCAGCGATAACTTGACTGTGGAACGGGTTACTGAGTTGCCCCGCAGTGTAACACAAAATGAAACTTTGTTTATTGTTTTTCAGAGTATTCACCCAGTTTTGAACTGGGTCTACCGTTTCTTTTAATAAAGGGTAATTTTGGCGGTGATCTTGTAAATGAGCCTCCTTATGCGTCCTGTTTTTAATTCCAGAAGATGTTTCGTTTTATCTAAAAATGTATTATCTATACCTATTATAAGAATCTTTGTCCTGACTGACTGACATATAGACAACGCAAAGCTTAAACCGCTGGTCATAGTGACTTAAAATTTTCAGGATATATTCGTCTTGGTTAAGAAATAAATTCCTGAAATTTAATTAAAGTGAAGAAAATAACTCCACGCGTACGAAGTCGCGCGCGTTACACTAGTATTTCATACTATAGATTAAAAAATCTTTTGGAGTATGAAACCATTTTTAATTAGTTTCCTTAAGTAAAAGGTTTAAGTACCCATTATCATTAAATATTTTAGGATGCAACAATATTTTTATTAACTACCATTGGTGACCTATGAACCTAGGACCGCGTTATGGTAAACCTTATTATAGACATAAGTGGAGTAGTAAGTGCAATGTAAATATTAAATGGACGTGTAGAGAGTGCGATGCCCTCAGTGATTCTCATTGTAAGCTCACTTTGCGGTGGTTTGTGGCCTACAGTTTACGTTTTTGCATATAACCAAGTTGTATCAGGTGGAGTTTACATTGGGACAAATTGTCTGTTATTTAAATTGTAGGTAGGTACATGTAAACCCGAAATGTACACGCGATCGTTTTATTATAACTTTTGACTAATTTTACTAAGTTTCTCTATTTAGTTTAAATTAATAATCACGGTCTTTAGGGCTTAACTGAAAAAAAAAATTTAAATGAAATAGGCTCACGTCTAATACTCCGACACGATAAACATTTCCTCAGATGTTCGTAGTACTTAAATCCCTTTCAGGATATCTTAGAATATTCTAGAGACATGTACAAGCATTGTCTATGTACCATTCGGTACATACTCGCTTCATGTAATAATAGTTGGACCATACACGAGCTCTAGAATTAAGAACATTTTTTTTATTATGATTGTAGTGGAAATGCATGCGACTTCGTTCGTATGAAGCTAAATATATACAAGCTTTTACTATCACTGCACCGCTTTAGGGAAAAAAGACAAATTCCTTTTTTTATACAATTGAATGAGTGAATTGAAAAATACAAATCTCTACGACAAGCAACTTTGGTTGTAGGTGTCGAAAATTCATATAATTGTTATATTATTGATTTTGACTACCATCAGAACAAGTGGACGGCATAAGTCTAAAAGCTCCGGTCTGTACTAGCCCTCACAGTCGGCCGATCTAATAATCAATAACATTACACGCACACCCGACACGTTATTTGTTTTTACAGCTTATTTTGAATCAGAAATTCATGTAACATACGGTAACTTCGTGGGAAAATGTTTGATACGTTAGGCGAATACTAGTGGTAAAAATATACATACAAGTACCCGCTCTATTTCGTTAAAGATTTTTGGTATTGTGTTTCCTTCATACTAAACGCAATGTAATTATCGGTTACGGAACCCTGTAGGGCTCGTCTAGGTCCTCATTATCTAAACACGGTTTTTAATCTTCTAAACACTTGTAAGTCGGTGAGTTTATAGGTACATATCTATAGCGAAAACGCGCGTGACAGATTATAGTTGAGAATGTCAATGTCAAAAGTATATTATCATGGCAACCCAAGAGCATGTTTTAGAATGAAATAACTTTAAACAAAGTAAATAATACATATTTGTGATAAGTGTAAATTATAATTAACGGTTTAGTTTATGGCTTATGGCTCATTAACATTATAAACTAAACCGTTAATTATAATTTTTTGCCTACTTTTGACATTGACATTCTCAACTATAATCTGTCACGCGCAACTTCGTCCGCATTGAGTTACTTTTAAACAAACTTCAAGTACACCTCTACGCACCAAGATAAATATACCCTGAAAATTCAGGTCTGTGACGTGCGGTGTAGGCTGTACGTTGTCTATATATTAGTCAGTCAGTTAGGACAATTATTCTTATAATTGGTATAGATAGATAGATAATTGGCATATCTATGCCTATAGATAATAGATAGCTGTGGCTAACTCTAAGTGGCGATTTGTATGCCGTCGTTAAGCCTCATGTCTTGCAAAGATCAAAAGAGGCTCGAACAAAAATACCACTGGCAGTCAATTGCTGATCGCGGAGATCGTTCCTTACTGGTTTGTTACGAAAAATTTCAAAGCTTTGTCACAAGAGCTTTCCACTTGTGATACTAATATAAATAGCGGCAAAGGAAACGTTATTAAAAATTAAATCATCCATCAAAAAGTTCATGTAACTTTCACATTGTCTATTGCTGCTACATAGATGTACCGAACATACGTGATATACAGGATGCTTAGAAAACGTTCCCACAGCTGACAGGCTTACCAAGAATGTTGGCTTTATGGTAGGGTTGCCTATAACTTCCGCCTGACTCGACTTACTCCTTCCCCGTCTGCATTGATCAGTTAACCGTTCTAAAGCTAATTAACTGCTTACGTGTATAGAAATCCTTAGGTATCCTTGCTTGAAGCTTATTGGCTTATGAGTTAACATCTGAATCATAGGGCACAGTATACATAGACCTGTTAAAACACACGAACTCTTCTTACCATAGTGCACTTATTTAATTTGCTTACAAAATGACAGAAACACTACTAGGGGCTAGCGTTATTAGAAGAAACAAAATTATTACAGAACCTATTATTGGCCATAATAGGTTTTCACGTTATAGATGATGGTCAAAATTCGAATGAAAGTTCAGTTGGTTGAGTTAAGTTTAACCTTACTTAAAGAAATCTGTCAACCCTATAGTACTCTGGGAATCCTTTTCCAAATAATTAATGCGATAAAATAGTGCGGGCGGGCGCGCGCGAGCGCAGATCTGCGCGTGACGAGAGCGCGCGCGCGGTCACGACGCATGCGCAAAACGACCACGGAGCCGCACGCGCGACCTCCGCCTACCGCCGGACCACAATTCCGAGAGCTTCGATTATTGAAGCACCCTGTTAAAAAGACTTGATCGCACAAATAACATTGTAAGTGAATTTTAAACAAGTGTTAATTAATGGATTTGAAATTAAGTCAATAGGATAATTAGATCAACGCAGCAGGTACCTTCTATAAAAGAGCTTAAGCATGTATCAAAAGGTTTTGCACTGTTTACTTCTTTTTGAAATCTGTCAAAAATCATAAATCTTTATTTAGATCCTCTTGCACAACAATCCGATTTAATTTTATTTCGCTAATCACGTTTTACCAAGATACATTTTTTTTGCGTAGACGTAAAAGCCTTGTGCAAGATACGCAATTAGTTTCCTAAATAGCTTTAGTTCGCTAAATACATTTAGTGATGATTGTGCGAGCGGGCCTTTAGTTCTTGACTTTGTGAATAACGTTTTGAGCTTCCATTAGAGGCAAAGCTTCTATCTACCCACTGTATCTAAAAGATCGTCAGCTGTCACCTTCAGATATTAAACTTTGTGGAGTGGCCTGAAACGATTACGTATGGAAGTTTATAAAATTAGCTCTATTACTTTGAAGTTTTGAGGTGATTTGCGGAGATAAATAGGTTATTTTAATCGTAGCATTTGATTTGAACTTAACCAGCTCTGCCTTCTGCCCTCAACTTGTAGGTTCGATTCCACCGAGAGTAAATATAATTTCAAACAAACATATTTTCATACCAACTTCAAACCCACTGCCTTGTTAGGAGTTCAGTTTTAGGAATTCCTTTCTCAGTTCACCAAGACTAATATACCCTGAAAGTTTAGGGTATCAATGTTTAGCAAATTAGGTTTTCTTTATTATGTCAGTCAGTCAGTCAGGACAAAGATAATAACTATTTCATATTATATTTTTCTACAAAATATACCGTAAATTGTAAGTGAGGCTCGCTCTTCCGTCAATATTCTATTAAATCAGAACAGCATGCATACTGTACGAAGCTTTTTGCAATTCATGCTATGTAAAGTTATTCCGATTTGAGTCGAAACAATTTTAAATACAGCTCTTGTAGGCGCCCAAAGTAAAATAAAAACATGCGTGAAAAGCAAAAATGTGGCGTAACGTACAGCTATTTTTCCGCTCATTTTTTCTTCATTTCATTAACTCAATAAGATTTAAATGGAACTCTATCTGCAATTCTAAGAATGCTGGTTCTCGTTTACCGCGTTTTAGCACACAGAAAAACTTCAACGTATTTTTATTTTTAGCGCCTTTTGACACATTTTCAAGATAATTGCGCGAATGTCATTCATTAGCAGATCTACGCATCCATTCATAAACTCTCAGTAGTGCCGAGTTCAGACAGCCGACTATTGAACGCCACTCTCAGCAACTAATGATGCACACTGTCTGTAACGGCCTTAACTGATCGGGGTGCTTTAATTATGTTATTATTTAATTAACGTTTATATTGCTTTATTGTAATATATGTTCCGTTAAATATTTTTAGATCTTAAGTTGGAATCCCATAACAGAATCTGCTATTTTCGATTGTCTCACCTTATATAAATCTGAGAAAACTAGAAAGTTTATTCAGTATGACAAGTGGGGCCGTTTGAGACAACACATTGTTTTCGGGTAACTTCTGATTTACAGGATAGTATTCTAAGCAAACAATGTTACCTCAAATCAAACTAAGGTGAATTCAAAAAAAATACTAATCGATCCAACTTGAATCTAGTTTCTGTAATCTTTGTTCGTTTGAACTTTTCCACCTGATGTTAAATGGTTACCATCACCTATAACAAAGAATTACCTCCCAGGTCACGCTCGCCAGGAATGTGTCTTACGATGCACTACTTTGCGTCCAACAACCTGACGCATACTGATATTAAGCCTCATGTACCTGTAATTTCACCACTGGCACCCACACCCTTCAAACCGGAACACAGCGCTGAATTAGATAAGAACTGCGTGGAACTTTCACTAACTTTTTTTAAATTCTTTAATGGAGAGATAAAAGGAACGTGCCTGTTTCTTGCAACTAGATGAAAATTGTTTATTGAAACTATCTTGGAACTGAGCGTAGAACAGAGGAATTGTAAAATTGACAGACGGCGCGTGTCACTTGACACTGCAATTCAATTCACATGCCAGCCTGCGGTTTGAATCGAGATGAGATTTTTAACCGCCCATCGCGTGCATGCTGACTATAATATTTAAACGTCACTCTGCAATTCAATGCAAACATTAGGGTTATGCGAAAGTTTTTGGCAAATTACCAAGAAGGAACCTGATAACGTGTAAAATAATAAGCTCAAGATGGGTGAGTGACAAGGATGGATAAAAAAAGAAAAAGAGAGAAGGTTGAAAGTAGCGCTTGTGTCGGACAAGTTAAGGAGTAATAGGTAAGCGTGCTATGAGCATGTTATGCGGAGGGAAGAAAGCCATATTACAAGAAGAATGGATGTGGACGGTTATAAAATTGTGGATTGATAGGATTGTATGAAAGATATGAGTAAGAAAGGAGTGAACGTCGAGACGACGATAAAAGAGAGTGGTGAAGAAAACTTATTGTGCCGACTTTACTTAGCATAGGATGAGGGCAGGAAGATGATGAAGATGAGTCGAAGTAAAAATAAAGCTTGAAGCTTTATTTTATTACAATTATCTATAAACGGTAAAAAAAGTTTCTATTATTTCGTGTATATAATTATTTACCTTTCATTTTAGTTCTGCTGTTTATAATAGCGTCGATAATCTTACTCAAAAGGCACCAAAACAACAGATCTTCCTTATTTCAGTTTTACTACAAAATAGGTACTTATTTATATGCTAAAACTTTAACAAATACAACATAAAAAACACATTACAATATCAAGTAAGCGTTATAAGCTCTCCATAATATTTATTTACCTAGTCACGCTACCTTGAACTTAAAAGATACAGTTCTATGTATAATGCAAACAGCTGAACGTGACCCTTCAATAATCGAAACTAAAAAGTAGTTATAAATGGCATGTCACCTTCTGCACGCCTCGTATGGGAAAGCTTAAGCGGATATTGTGACATAACCCTACCCGAACACAGCCTGTATTAAATTTGCATATTACAATGCGAGCCTAATGGCCGTTCACATCTCAATTAGCTACATTTAATTGTACAAAAGGCCTTATCTTGTCTTATCTCGGCTATCGAGCGGCTCTGAACCGGTAATCAGAACGCGGCTTTCCACATGCGAAATGAGAAGCTCCACACGCCCCGTCACACCGTTCGCATTCATTACGATACAAATTATACCTTCTTTATCACCATTCTTTTTAGGGTTCTATATTTCACAAGAAAAATAAGGAAACGCATTTGTACAGTCACTTGTAGTACCTATTTCGTACATTTTAGAATAATCATGAAATCTGTTGATGAGTATTCTCGATGTAAATATTTATTTATTGTAATGCCTAAGTTCATTTTGAAAAAGTAAATACTAGTGCAGCTATTTCTACCTATACAGTCTGATTTTTTTTGATTACTTATAGACTAGAACTGAAATTACAAAAGCACTAGAGCAAACGCAACGCAACTCTAAATTACTATAAATACTGCAAGAATAATAAACTAAACAACATGATAATTATTTATATTTACGTAGACATCAGATGCGGAAAGAAATACATGCACAGCTCATACAAACTTATCGAGAAATTATGTATTCCAGTAAAGGTATTCAAAAAGTATTCAGCTTAATGGTTAGAATTACGATTAAGTAAATATATACGGAATACTCAGACCGATATTCAACTAAGGTACTTGTTTGTATTTATTTTTAATAACAGGCATTGTTGTCCATTCGTGCCAAGCAACGATTCTTTTCAGCCAGTGAGTGATTTAATTCGATTTGCGCACGACTCCCTCCTGATGTATTATGGGACGTCTTCATAGCTCCTTACACCACGCAACTACAAACGCAGGCGCGACGGATTAATTAAATAATCAAAATAAAATATCCAACTGCTTAACCTTTGATCCTTAAAATTCTCAATTTGGACCACTTAAAATCTTTGTCCTGACTGACATAGACAACGCACAGCCTAAACCGCAAGTGGAAGAGACTGAAATTTTGAGGATATATTTGATTTGGTGGTTTTATATACTAAGAAAATAATTCTCAGGAAGTAGGCAGAGAGAGAGACCACATATACCTTAAATCTCATAGGATCGCAATAGTCACGTATTTAACTGTAACAATTAGTTAGTCTAAAAATAATAAGAAAATTGCAACAGCTTAATAAAACCAATCATATTACCTGATATTTGTTGAATTTCAGTATGGTCTTTAAATGGCACCGCTTTAAGTTACAAATACGACAGTACGTCATACCTTTTTTACTACATATTTGGTACACTTATCTACTTAAGCCTAACTAGTAAAGTGGATTACTGACATTATATTGTATGACGTGCAAAGTACAAGTTACAGTTACAAGATGATGACAAAAAGTAACAGGTGACTACTGTAATTAAGCCGCATTATACCTAAATACTGCACTTTATCCTAGACATAGACGGATTAGGCATAAACATTTTGATCAGATATGAAGAACTGTAATTTTGTTTTTCACGGATCCCTATGTTGCTTGAACTAGAAGCATTTAAGGTGAAGCATCGGCATGGACAGTCAAAACTTTTAGTTAAGTCGCGTATTTTCTTGAAATGCCTTCATTCAATTGTCTTTTTTAGTAAAACAAAAAATGTTAACACACTATTAAACAAAAAACCTATCGTCATGGTTTTGACAAATCAGGATAAAATCACACCAAGTTCACCAACCAATTTAATTAACGAATTAACTATAATGTCAAAGAGTATGAACTTGTGTTTTTTTTAATAATATATTTTTTGGTATGTTTATTAATAATAATTTTTTCGTTGGTATTTTTCTTTTAATGTTTAGAAGCATTCCAGCTCACTTGTATGGCGAGTATTTTTTTTGTTCGGTTTTTGGTCTTGGTATTACACACGAGTGCGACTCTCGAATATGGCCTAAACAAGCCTTAACCTACGCAAAAAGACTTAGTTTTCAAAACAATAATATATTTTTTACAACCTACTTGTGGAAAATCATTAAATTACTTCTATTTTGGAACTCACGAAGAACCACAGCCAATGAAATGATGTGTAAGATGAAAGTGCATGTGTTGAGGTGTTACTGGAAGTACTTCTCCTCTTAAGTGACGAAAACTCATAGCCTTAAATGAATGTCTGCCACGCAGGTGAGAGCCACCTGCATCTTGATTAGTGATTGCACTTAGCTCCCTCCACTTGACACACACGGGATTAATAATTGCATATCAGAAAATGTGAGGTTTTAATTAATTAAATGACTGCGCAAAGAGGACCGTGGCGCCCCACGTGATTATTATCACAACTGTCATTTTTCGAATCCACTATAATTATAATTCTTTACGAGGTGCTGTTTTGCACGTTATTACGATTTATTACTAGGTTATAATCGATTCGTTATGCAACGACGCTATCGCTATGTTTTTTGTAAGAAATGCTTTATCTACTATCTTTTATTCTAGTTTCTATCTTCATGATGGATGAGGTTCGTAGTTGAGAAATGAGTGTTTTGATAAGGCTCGTTTTGTTTAATAGGTTGCATCCGTGCGAACGCAAGATGTACAATGAATCTAACTTCCAGAGGTGTGTTAAAGTTGTGTTCTGTGTTATAAAATATAAATAAATGTTTGTGGTAATTTTTACACAATATCATCTAGCCCGAACGAAGCAAAGCTTCTACTATAATGAACCAGATGACTGATATAATATTTACAGACGTTTTATAATACATACTTAGATTACAATATAATACCCAGGCTATACTAAATATATCCCATGTCTGTTGATAACACATGTTTATTACGTGGATTGGGAAAGTGAACAATATCATTTTAAGAGCTCGATGTGGGAGCTTATTAGACAAACTTTTAGATATCATTACCTAATAAACAGTATTAAAAATATATTGCCAGACGGTACAAAGATTTTTGTACAAAATTGACGAATGGATGTAGGCTCAGCCAGCACTGTGTTGTGCAACATACATTGTATACAGTATTCAATCTAGCCCAGGTTATTACTCAATTAATTAGTTGTGGTGTATTTATTGTCTAAATAAAACGTCACATTTGCGTAAAATTGAAAAGAACTGATTTACAAGTAAGTAATTATAGGCGGTGGAGCGTACCGGAATACCAGACCAGATTTGAATCCTGAACCGTTGAAGGTGACATCGCGGTTGATAAGTTAATGGTATTTCCGTGTTGCTATACCTAACTGCAAACCTCAGTTGGTAGGTACCTACATCACCGTGCTAGAGTAATGGTCCCGACGCGTGCCTTACCATCGTGCCACGCCCACACCTCCGGGCTTGTCGAGCCTGAACTTTGTTTTACAATAAAGGGTTATTACTATGAACTTAATTGGCTTATTTTATTATTCGAAAATGGTCGAAAGTAGTCTAGCCCTTTCCCTAATAATTGGTTAAATTTGGATTGAGTCTGACGAAGTAAAATGGAATTTCGGTCTTTTGGTATGAATTTCATAAAAGGTTCTAATGATACTACATTTTGCAGAACGGGAATAATCCAGTCCTTCGCTCCGTACTGGTTTAGAAAGCTCTCACTGTGCGTGGTCTAAAACGCGCTTGGCTTATTTATTTCTATAAAGTAAACCTACCACTTACTGGCCAGTAAAAACGAACCCTAACAGTAAAGTCCGGCTCTGATGATGAACAATAGAGTGAAGTTGCTGATGACAGCAATCTCAACGAATCTATCGCTCAGTGGTTCTCAAACTTACGAAAATCTTAACATTTTGCTTTATGTGTCGGGAGTTGCCTGGTATTGAGGAAAGGCACACACGGGGTCGTTTTTAAATTATGCTTAAAAAACTTTCTGTTAGTAGGTAAATTGTTTCTTGATTGTTGGTTGGTTTGATGATAAAAAAAAAGCTTTTGAACAAAATGTTAAACGGCCGGAACCCAGTGCAATTTTAACTTGTCCTAATATTTTCAGTGTTTATGAAATCGGTTTTACTTTTTGTGATTGTTTGACACTAAAAATTATAAATTTTAAATTTTAAAAATTATAAATTTTTAGTGTCCATTAAAATAATATGCACTAAAATATCCTAAAAAAACAATTCGTTGGTAAAAGAGGGTACTCTCAAGGATTTTTTTTTGAATTTTTATTGATATTGTCGGAGATTAGTATAACTTAAAATAAATATAGTACATCCGAATTTGAAAACTGTTTTGTTGAAGTCATTTCATAATTTCACAGACGGGATGGTTTTTTTTTTAATGACAACAAAATCTTTTTGATCGGTGTAAATATTACAATACTTAAAAGAAAGCATGCAAAAGTATACGTGAGGGTTAAACTTTCTTTCCAACTAGATGTTGAAAATCTCTGACCAAACAGCATTTTCTGGTTTATATTTGAACGCACTATGATCCAATACCGATGATTACGGACGCCGATACTCAATCTAAGTGCTATTGGATAACAAAGCCGTGATTTGTATAACGGTTATCTTATCTTCCGCAAAACTAGCTCTACCCTTGGCTTTGCTCGCGTAACTAATCTATACGAATTCTAAAAGTCTTTGTTCTAACTCACTGATTGAATGACTGCCATAATATAGACAACGCACAGCCTAGCCCACTGATCTTAGATACTTGAATTGTTTAGGGTATATTCGTCTTGGTGCGTAGAGGCGGTAATAAGAAAGGAATTCCTGAAATGCAATCCTTAAGTGCTTCAGCGAGATTGGAAGTCTGCCAAGTGAGCCAGGTTGGACCGGTACTACGCTTAATACAATACAAGACGGTTTCGACTGACGATTCTTCTCTTAATATAGTAAAAGCTTCCTCGTTTACCTTCTGTGGCTTCGTTGCTGATGCCAGTCTCATCCCCGTCGGTGCTGAGATTGGACACCTGCGGTTAACTTTTTTGAAGAAGTTCGTGAACATCGTCCGCGAAGCAGGAAAAGGGGCAGTAGGAATAGGTATTAATATAATAGGGTATTAATAGGCACAGACAAATTCAATAAATTTAGGCACCTGTCAATATTATCAAAAACAGCATCTACAAACCTTTTTTAACAAACTTTTTAAAGTCCATCGTCATCATATATCATACATCAGATATCATAACCTACTCATACGAACCTAAATTTAAGAACCTTTGTAAGAGAAAATAAATATTTTTATTTATCATTATCATCATAGCCGTTGGACGTTATAATATGACATGCAATATTTTTTCAACATCTTTTTCACACCTTAAAATAACTATATTTTTAGGGTTTTCAACAGTGCATACATAAAACGTTCTCGTTTCACTGATTTGAAACCAAAAAGCGTAAAAAAGTATGTAACTCACTCATGCATATTAAAGCAAAGCACACATAACATAAAACTAGTCTACGGATGAGCTAATTGTAGCCAAATGGTCTAAATGCCAGTAATGGGCAATGGAGTTCTCAGTTGGTGTAAAATGTGCTACTTGGTCATTTAAACGCTAACGACTTTTATGGGCGTATGTATCTTCTGTAACCAGCTTATTATTAAGCCTTATTTTCCTTTCTCTGCTTTAGTTTTAAACTCTTCTCTAGTGATATCCTTTTTGTTATCATTTCTTACGTGCGGTTTACGTATTACATAAAAACAACACCACTTAGACGCATGTGCCTACTCATCTATACTAATGATAAGAATATTTGTCTTGACTGACAACGGAACTAAAAAATCCTGAAAACCTGAAATTCAGTCTCTATTGTAGGGGTACAACGCTGGCGTTCTCTACACAATTCCTACTAGTATCTTACAAAATGTATAACTATTACCTCTTCGTAGATCAAAATTTTGTCAAACATTACGCTAGGAGATTTACTAACTAGAACTCCTAAAATACGGTTGGTATTGATAGAATAGGTTTTCAAAGTCACAGTCGACAGTGTTTACTTACCCCACCCGGACGCTTCTCTGAATTCGTAGATGTAAAGGCCAATGATGGTGATGATGATTCATAATATCGCATTTCCAGAGTGCTTGTTTATTTCAAGAGAAGTAGTCCTCACCTAGCATAAGCAAATACATGTTATTATCTGTTTCCTCCATGAATTGAATTAAACAAGTAACATAATTATTATCGCGCCATAAAAATATCAAAACATACTTCTACTTATTCTACTACTGTCAACATAGGTTATAAATTTAATAAATGGATATGCTGACTACTCGGTAGTTAAGCCTGGCTTATCGTATTAACGAGGCTGCGCTTGCGCATAAAGTTATGATCGTCTTGCTCGCCTCGAGACAAACTTAATTTATATTTTATTTCAATTTATCGGTATCTTTCAGATCGAATTAAAGTTTATTTGCCTTATCAATCTGTTGCAAATGTTTATTCATTTATAAAGTTCGCAGTGACTTTTAAGCTTTATTTACCTTTAAAGAACGGGAAACATTTAATCTATGACTGTGGGTCGTCGTAGTAAACCCGTAAAGCAATGTACCAAAATCGACAGAATGTCGTGTACATAAGGACACGATCAGTAGAAAATTAAATATATGGCCTGTATAATCTCACGTGTAATTTCATTATCACCTCTCAGAGTGAAAGCTGGGTCATAATAAGGCTAGGTTCACATAGTGTGTACTAGCTAACCTGTGGTAGAGTGGTGTGCGGTCGTGTCACGAACTCACGCAGGGCCTCATCTCGCACGCAGAATCTTGCCATTTGTTTATATCCCAGAGTACACGAGCTTCGAAATACCATCGAGTAGGTATAGCTGCTTATTGTTCCTCATCAAACTTAACGATGCATAAGTAAATACTTATGCACGTGTACCCAAAAACCTTATAGTGAGGTTCTGCCTATGTGATTTCGTCACGAAACTCAATGTTTTGGAGCTTTTCGGAATTATTTCTTGGGATCTATTGGACCACGATGAAGTAGTATAATTTCAAGTTTATCTGTCGGCTAATGAGCATAAAACACGATTGTGTTTTTTAAACAATAACGATCGAACGTAATGTTTTTGATCGCTACCGATCAAATGATGTGTGGTTAATGAAATGGCCGGTTAGAATATCGTATAAGCGTCTGTTAGTCTTAGTAAGAATCATTGCTTGTCCAATAAGCCTTCATCGCATTTGTTAATGTTACAGTGACAGTTTACATAAGCCAACAAATTAATAATAAATAAATATTTGTGGACATCTTTAAATAAATAGCTTATTTTTTTTTACACAAATAGCTTATTGAGAGTATATCTGACAGGTGACGACCCGCAGTACTACTAACGGACACTCGTAAAATATTGTCACCGATCTCTATGCACACTACGAGTATATCGTACGCACTGACCTGACGTCTGTGAGTTTTGGCATTAGTTATATTAGTTGGCGTTTGAAATTTGCGATCGGTCATCTAGTTAGGTTAGGTATGTGTCTAGCACTTATATGCCTCAGGTTGATGGACGCTAAGCAGTGCATCGTAGGGCACGTTTCTAACGAGCGTGACCTACGAGGCAATACTTTGTTATAGGCGATAGTAACCACCTAACATCTGGTAGGCCATTTGCTTGTTCTATTGGACGACCGATGTGGCGCGGCGGGCGAATGTCCGCCTGCGACGCAGGAGGTTGCGGGTTCGATTCCGCCTCGGGATAAATGTTTGTACGATCTGCAAATATTTATTTCGGGTGTTCTGGGTATTTTCTATGTATAATAAAAAATATCTATGTACGTAATATATTGTATTAAGTATATCAGTCATCTAGTACCCATAACACAAGCTCTGCTTAGCTTGGGGCTAGATGATGCTGTGTGGACTGTCCAGCATTATTATTATTATTATTATTAACAAGTTGTATTAAAAAAACTTTTGGTAGTATTGACTCTTGAATAAATTGAACTAGAGACATAAAACTGCTCTACTCTGTAAGAAATAGACCCCAGCCTATCTAAGGCTGAGTGGTGTGCGGTCGTGTCACGACTCACGCAGGGCGAATCTCGCACGCAGAATCTCGCTATTTGTTTATAACCTAGCAGGTACCACCGTAGGCTATTGGGAGCGGGAATTGTATTTGAATATCTCGCCAGGACATTCTGTAAGTGTCGCATGAAGAAATACCTTGCGCATTCACTTACTGAATATTCTATACCAACTATAAGAATTTCTGTCCTAACTGACTGGCTGAGATTAGATAACGCACATCCTAAACCACGTCTTAGAAACACTTGAAATTTTCAGGAAATGTTCGTCTTGGTGCTCAAAGGTGTAATAAGAAAGGAATTCCCAAAATTCAATCCCTAAACGGGCACAGCAGAGGTTGAGTTTTGTTTGAAGATAACTTCACGCGGACGAAGTCGCGTGTGTTCGCTAGTAATGTTTTCGCTAGTAATGCTTAAGGTGTATGTATTTTATGACATATGTATTTAGTGACATTGTAGATGAGTCTCCGACGATTTTGAAGTGAGCTTATAATTTTTTCGTGGATATGAGAAACGACTATATACAAATCATGAAAACTTTTATTACACCACCGGCGTCAAAGTATTAAGTCTCTTGTGTCGTGAATAGGTACAACGGTGCGTTTTTATCACTACTATCATTTACATTTTGCTGATGGAATAAGCAGATGGCCCACCTGATGTTAAGTGGTTACCATCTCCTATAACAAAGTATTGCCTTGTTGTTCACGGAAGAAATATAGGCATGCTATGAATAGGCGCTTATAGATTTACCAACAATATCGATAGTATAGTGCGCTCTACAAACAAACATCTTAATACAAACTTCAGCTTAGTGTATTCTCTTCTTGATTTGAATATTATACCTACCCACTTCCTTTTATTATTTTAGGAACATCATATCAATATAATAATCTTTACCAACTGGAATCGACCCACGCCGTGCGTGCCACAAACTAACTTAGCAATCACTTATTTATGGGATACAATTAATTCTATTTATCTTTCTAGTTCACCGAGCTTCCTGACTAATTGAAATAGATTACTTACTTTCCAATCTATGTACAAAGCGTGATATTTTGACTTATAAATAAGTACTTAGGTATGTTATAAATTTATATCACCAGTTTCATAAAGTTCTGGTGTATTCCAAACAAGAGATAAGATGCTGAGAATATGTTTTGCAACTGTAAGTGGAAATGATTACAAAATATTATCAGGCTGTTATTGCACCTGCTTAAAAATTTCTGGAAACGGCAACAAATTATTTCTGTGTGTTCTTCATTATTTATGCTTCATTATAAGGTCGCTGCCTGGGTGTTATATTGTATTCTTAGTATGCATTTACACCAAAAATGTATATAAGTATTTCGCTAGTCATCTAGTTCTCATAAGTACAAGCTATGTTTTGTTTGGGGCTAGGTCATATTAGTCTAAAAAATAAGTATATATTATTTATATCCTGCCCGTAGTAAATATGACTTAATTTAATCAGTTTAACTACCAGAATTATCAACCCATAGAAATCCACTGCTGATGGCTACTTAATAGGAGTTGGCACAGTTCTAGGAGAACCCTGTAGGTAAGATCTGGAGGTTTCGTATTGAATGATCAAAACAAAACCATACCCTGATTCTATTCCATACCATGTTATAAAACCATTAGATAAGAATGACGTCATTTGCACAAGAGCACGTAATGTATGGGCGGTTCTTGAATTTTCCTTTCCTAGAGATTTTAGCTATGAGCGTCTCACGCGCTATTACCTCGGGTCGTGAGTGCGCTTTGCATATTTCAAGAATATCAGCTAATGCGTGCAGCGCACTACGACCGCTCTACTCTGAAATCATACGAATAGGTTTAAAAAAAAAAACCGCTTTCCGAACAGGTCGTATCTTGATCGGACGACCGACCTTAAATATTCATGGGTTCGCATCTGAAAAATTTTGTAAATACTGTGTGGTTATTCAGAGTTATCGAACGCAAACAAAACTTAAAAACTACTTAACACTTTTCCGTAGGAGGCATTTTAAGAGAATATAGAAGTAACGTTTTATAAGTTTTTCATAACATCCCAAAAACTTTGAACCGACCACTTATATTATGAGTCTTAGTTGGAAATATAAATATAAATTGTACAAAATACTCTGTTTACGTTTTAACGTTTCTAAGATAGTATTTAAGAATTATTTTACTAAACCTAGTTTCAGGGTAGAGCTAACCTCAAGAATGAAATAGATTGCTGTTTATGACGGAGAGGTTGGCGATCTTGGCTTTCCCACGTTAAGATTTTCGCGTTAATTCCATGAAACTCATCATTGTTCGAAACGGTGGTTTTAATAGGTCGTTAGTATAACAAACGTCTTTGGTTGCATTGGGAAATTGAAGCAATTCGTCTTAGGGTAGGACTTTGTGAAGTAGGATTCTACAGGGGCGTTACGATGTAAGTTCTGTGTGTGTATAAGTTATTGAAGGCTAGTTTAGGATCATTTTTATTCAAAGACAACATAAGGATAAGATGACAAGAGGAGAATGCATTGATATTTCTTATGTTGATATAGTTGATATACAAATACTATTCTATATTTCTTGTTTCTGTATCATATTTTTAGGTATTATATAATTGTATTTAAATGCCAACACCTACCTGGAAATATAATGTTTTATTCAAGCTAAAACTATTCACCTAGATTATTTTACAAAGACACGTAGGATCCAATACTCCACATGCCAATACAAATTTATACAAATAGTATGGCTTCGTTCGGTAAACATTATTTAAAAATCTTTGGACATGAGTGCTTATTCTTGTTAGAAGTTTTTAGGAAAACATATCATGAATTCACAGCTGGAGCGTCCGATAAGTTGTATTATTTTGTCCGTCTAAAATAAAGCCTATTCAATGCAATGTTAGCCTCGGAGGCGGCGTCAACTCTGAATTGTGGCAGCGCGACTCAGTGCGAGTCGAGTGCACGCTTGACCCGCGTAATTGTGTGCCGACTGCCGAGCCGACCCTATAATCCTTTGCGAGGCCTTTCATACTACGCGATCCCTTCACACTACCCGATCCTGCCCGTACCTGTAAGCTATGCTCAATCTCGCATTAACCACCAGTTCGCATCTTTGCAATGAAGGGTAGTAAAGTACAAAGACACCATTGTGTACTTATATACCTTGATATATATCGCTAAAATGACAATGTATAATTATTCTGAAAGTTGGATGCTAGGTACTTGATGGGTTGACAAACCTGTATAATGTATATTTACTGTTACGAGTTAAGTTACAAAGAGTTGCCACACAGTGTAACTAACCTTTAACTATATCTATTAGTAAACCGGGCTTTCAACATCAATAAGTATCTCCTGATCTTCATTAAAATAAAACACTTCGTTAAACAAACAAATCGGAACATGCTAATATCCAGTCATCTGAGCGTACTTTTTATTATAATTTTGAACGAAATTAACATGAATTCCGCTTCTATCTAGTTCGTTGGCCGTCATGAATAATACTAGAAACCATAAATCATGTTTATAACGAAATGCATTCATAGTGATTTGCACAGGCATTGTAAATGTCTTTTTACCGAGATCTTGCCTATTAGTGTTGGGGCAAAAACGTGCGGAAGTCTGGGCCGACTAATTGGGCGGTATTGAGACCGCGCAGTACTGTCGTATCGATACCGCTTATTTCGTTTCGTACGGACTATTCACCAACGAGGCTTGCTGACCTGGCATTTGGTACGATAGGTGGAGTCCTTCATTTTGCAGTGTGAAGAGAATACTAATTAAGTGTGAACTTCAAATAACACCGTCCCGTAGATATGAATCTGCACGAGCCCGAGATTTATCTGTTTGTTATTACTAATACAATCGCTCCGCTAGGGACTTAACCTACTTAAGTGTAGCATACTTCTTACAAACTTAGAGCTTTCTTCTGAAAGTAAGACCTTGAAGTTATTGGCGCTTGCTTGTAGCAAGTTGTAACCTTGATCTACTTGGAGGCTAACATTCTTATACTGTTATCTTATCCCAGACTATATGCCAACCTCGAAAGTATAGCTCTACTTGGGAATACATATATTTTTCACACGTACCTAAGTACATACAATGTTTACTAATAAGTTCTACGGCATGATAGAATCCGCAATGAGTGAATCAGCAGAAGAACCAAGGTCACCGGCATAGCTTTCAGGATTAGAAAGTTGAAGCAGAGGGTAGGCTATTATAGCTGGCAACCGCTGGGGTATGAAGTTTTTCTAAAAGCGACCAAGAACCGGAAGACGATGTGTAGGCCTCCCTTACACCCGATGATGGTTTTTTTTTGACGAAAATACAGAATTTCCGACAGCGTAATGGGTACGAGTTAACTATGTTCCAAAAGTCACTTTCCAATTGATCCAGCTGTGGCATTATTAAGCCAGCAGAAGCATTTACTTGTAATCCATCATCTACATCATCATTCATCATCTACCTTAAAGATAAACAGTGCCTTATAGTATTGCCATCTATTCTCTATGTGTAAGACAATGACTGGGCTACTTTTGACAACGTTTTGTAGAAAGACCACTAAACTTTCATAATTGTTATATTAGTGGTATTCACTATATTTCTTGTTTTTAGAACATCTTCTGCGTGTTTTTCTGCTTTAACCTAATAACGAATTTAATGTTTTAAATCCAATTAGTGTGTGAAATTGGTTTAAATAACCGCATGAGGCCAAGCAATCTGATTTATTTAAACCATTACTACTTCCACCTACGTGTTTACTTGCATGCTACCTAATTGCTTGAATGACATGCATCGTGTGCCATACATAAATCATAAACTATGAATAATTAGGTAAGTACAGTCAGCTGCACTAGGATTTATACATTCGTAACTTTCAAAATGGTATCACAGTGTTACAATAAGCGTTTTTAATAATAATAATATTTTTAATAATGCTGGACACTCCACACAGCATCATCTAGCCCCAAGCTAAGCAGAGCTTGTGTTATGGGTACTAGATGACTGATATACTTAATACAATACATTACATATATAGATATTTTTTATTATACATAGAAAACACCCAGAACACCCGGAATAAATATTTGCAGATCGTACAAACATTTATCCCAAGGCGGGAATCGAACCCGCAACCTCTTGCGTCGCAAGCGGACATTTGCCCGCCGCGCCACATCGGTCGTCATTTAGGAATAGAGATTTATATTTTCCCAAAAAATATTCCCTGGAGTGGGATCCCGCATAATTTTTGGGATAATAGGTATAAGACCTTTGTGATTTCCTTGAGTGCAGGTAAGAACTATAAAAACTAAAAATTATTTAGATATAGAGTTTATTGGAATACTGTGTACTATTGTAGCAACGAAAGTTCATGAACATTTTCAGAGTTACTGAACATGAAAATATTTAATAACTCTATACTGAAACCCGTAAAAACCATGGCAAACATGTTTAAAGATTGCACTTTACTTTTTAACTTTTTGACATCATTACCATTTATCTACGTATCGGGCATAAAAAGTGTTTTAAAGAACTCAAACTGTTCATCAATATTTGATGCTTATTGTACTTAACCCATGTTATTTAATGGTAGTCCTGCCAGCACGTTTGTTTGATTCACGCAGATCTAGGTTGAGCATGAAACAAGAAAGTCTAGGTAAGAATGTTCTCGCGAGCCAAGTGCGAGCTGGCCAACTCCTGGTGAACTCTGGTGACGAGAGTTTTAAGGGCATTCTTTTATTATACGACTTGATACAAAACAAGCGGGTGGTCCATCTGATAGATGGTAACAATCACCTATTACAAATCATGAACAGGTACAAACACAGGTGTTATGCACATGTGTTTTATTTTAAGTTCTGTAATTGTGGTGGTTGAACAAATGATTTTCTATTTCTATTTACATGTGTCTATAATTGTTCCTAATGCTAGACTAGCGGTCTAGCATTAAGACCAATTATAGCTGGAATTGACGGCTCAAGGGAAATAAATAAGAAAGTGTCAATTGGTTCACGTGGTTCTTATTATTAAAACATATTGTAATAAAAACTTTTATTTTGTAAATAAGAGCCGAAAGCTGGAATATTTCCTATTAAGAATATTCCTTACGGAGTTCCGCTGTCCACTTTCTTTCACCATAATCACCTTTCGCTACAACCTGTTCCAAACTATGAATACCGAAGGTTTTATTATCTCAAAAGTAATGAAACTAGTATGGAAATAACCCACAATCCCTCCCTTGATTCGGTTAACACTTGCTATTGGCTCTTGCTCCCACCCAGCTAATTACTTGTGTGTTTCGTAGATAAAATTATGGATAATTTGGTATATAACATTCATATAGATTGGAAGCATATATCAAGGAATAGTTTTTTTCTGTTTACTGACCTGCGTGAAAATAGTTAGTGACAGTCTTGAAACTGTCGGAAGCCGTGCGTTCGCACGCAGGTTGCTCGCGTTAATTTTTCATGGAGCTAACTCTAGAGTCTAGCTATTGTGAGGTGTTGAAATGGCCATTGTTTCCCTGACAATGGGCCGACAATGGCCGTATCTCTCTAAAGGCCGGCCTCCGACCCGGCATCGCAGCTTGGCTACACTATCGGGCTTACATGAAGTCTTTTGTTCGCGTCGAACGATACAGATAATTTTGAGAAAATCATCGGCGGTTGATCACATTAAACCTCTTAGGTAAACATGAAAGCTTATACTTGTATGAACATATTTAGAACATAAAAATGTGGAAATTGAAACTCAACCTTTGGTAGAAAAAGTATACCTGTTGCAAATATGTATGTTGTACGCAAGATTTTAAAAACTCGATTTGGTTCCCGTTTTTGGATAATTCAAATTTAGTTATTTTCAGCATTTGTTTTGATAGTAAGAATAAAATACTCTAATCACTTTTAAAAACTGCATAGAATATTAATTTCCCTAACAACCTACTCATGCTATTAGCACGGAATTTAGAGATGCACGTATTAATTGGACTTTAATTATAAATTTTGCTCTGAGTTTTCCGAGCATAATGTAATGACAATAGTCGTAAATTTTAAGAGACATCTCATACAGCGCTACCTAAGCCCCAAACTAAGTAACCCTTATAGGTAACATGGAAACAACATATAGAATATACATAGAACAAATGTTTGTTCTTGATGGAAATCGAACCGACAACCTACAGAGCAGAAGGCAGAGCTACTACCAACTAAGCTGTCCAGTCAATGATGTGACCATGGTGTAGCATATTTTCAGTATTGAGGTCTTTTAATGCAAGTTCCGACAATTTAAGTACCGGTTTTCCGGTTTCCGGTTCCACACAAAACTAACAACAGAATGGCATGAAACCGTTTGATGCTCGGGAATTTCAAGCGCGTTGAATTTCTGCGTCATCAAGCCGTTTAGCCCTGATGCAGTAAGGACCGACCGATCAATTATTTTTCGGTTTGTGCGCTAAAAAGACGGCACGGACCGCTTCGGATATTAAGCGCTCCCATTCGCTCGACGGCGACGTGGAAGGATGAAACGTTGGGATGAAGTGGTTCGGATGGAACGGGTGATCCCTTTGACTGAGAGCTCACTATCTGTCTGCGTCCTTATCGCCGCTCCAATTTCGCTTCAGTAACAAAATGATTGGTAAGAGCCATCTTTCTATACGTTCCATTAAAAATGCAATCTGCATTGATTCAACATCATCTATGTTAGAGAAATTTATAGTTTTGAAGAGTTATTTGGATATTTTTAACTCTTATTATAAACCTTGCTTATAAATATATGTCAGAAGTAAAGAAATGTTTAAATTTAAATAAAATTTATAATTATGGATAAAAGTCGATAACGGCGAAATATTAAGCGTAAAGGCACTTTTGGTGGACCATCGTTTTATTTTTTTTTATTAAAAATATGTAAGTGTGTTATAAAATATTTTACAGTTGCTTATAACGGCAAAAAAACCTTTCCCACAAAAAAGTCGATTTAAGCATATATTTTTACTACTGCAAAATGAGTTCAAAGTTTGTTGTGATCAAAACAAGTAAGTTTTTCTACAATAAAATTCAACAAGCTATAACATAAAAAATCTTAAAATCACTTCAAAAAGCCAGCGAATCAAAATATTTTTCTACCTCCCAATCAAATAAAACAAAACTCGCATATCGGAGGTTTTGTTACTTTTAGGCGGAAAGTAGAGAAGGTAATACGGGGTGGTGGGTGGTGGGCGATGCGATGGTATCAGCTAGCCCACCACCTTCCGAAGCGACGCATCGCGAACCATAGAACATTAGCTTTATTACTCTAATAAGGTTTGTTTCTCTTGCCATTTCGTGTTTGCACCGGAAAATATCAGGTTATAAATTGGCTTTTGGAATAATTGGCTGTAAACTCACTGATGGGCATTTGTATAGATAGTTCGCCGAGAGACTTTTGAAACATCTATACTTACTTTTCAAAAGATATGCATCAGAAGGTTATCATTCTGTTCATAAATTGTTTTTAATAATTTTTTCTGCTTTAGTTTATTCTGCGCTTTTATCTATGTTGTTTTATTAGAGTTGTGAATAAAGCCACCTCGATGTCTGTCGTATTTTGAAAACTTTGTTTATTTTTCAACAAAGCTTGTTTATTTTTCTCCTTCTCGCATTGACTTGATTAAAAATACCACTTTACTTATCGTTATCTATCGTGCTCCACTGCTGGTCAAAGGTTTCTTCAAAAATAATGTACTCATCCTGATAAATGGCATTCTTTCACCACCCTTTCTCGTACCTATATCTAAAGATTTTGTCGCCAACTGAAATTAATTTTACTTAGTTAGACAAGTGATACTATGTGTTACTATTTATTACCCGTAGGTCTTTTGAGAGAAACACATTTATTTTTTAGACAGTCAATTTTGGTAGTTTCCTGCTTTGGAAATGTTTCTACCAATTAGGTGCTGGTCTTAGCTCGGCTGAGTGCCGTTACAGTCTCATTAGTACTAGCTTGTGCTCTACTAGTGCTCTTCCAAGTTGTATAATGCCGTACCTTTATATGAAACCTTTGGAAACAGCGTAACCATTATTAATAAACAAGATTCTCGGTATCGATGAAACAAAAACTTCAGTCTGGCTAGCATACGCTTGTATATTCTGTTCTAGAAAAATCGGCAAGAAAGAATGTTTATTATTTAGTTTATTCTAGTACCTACCATTTCTCAACAAAAGAAACTTTATTGCATGCAAGGGTGTCATGGTAAAAAGTATTCCCAACTGATAACAAACTTATTATAACTTATATTATCCCATTTTGAACTAGATTTTTGTTAGAAACGGGATATTTGTCCTGATTTTTGAGTTTGACTTTTTTCGATATTTTGGCACAGTTGCATCGCGGATCATATTTATTAAAATCATTATATTTTCAAAAGTTGTAGACTTCAAGAGGTCTAATTTATTTATTATTCCATTATGAAATAAAAGCTTTTGATTACCAAAGTGGAATAAGTTATATGGATAAGAAAGAAGTGAGTAGGTATATGACGGCTGACAAAGGGGTGTGGAAGAAAAGAACATGTTATGCCGACCTCACATGAAGTGGGATAAGGGCAGGAAGATGAAAACAGTGGTGATGTGATACCAAAATGTCAAATTCTGACCTTTACTTAGTGAAAACAGTCGCACAAATACCCTTAGCGTCGTAGCAGTAGCTAGGTATAAAACAAGACTTCAGGCTGTCTAAGGCCTGCGCTCGGCTGGGTTCGGTTTCAGTCCCATTAGTACCGGTCGGCGCTGCGACGTTGATCGATGCCAGCCTGTGCCTGCAGCGGCGCAACCTCAAAATGAGAATTCATTTTTAAATTTTAGTTTTGAAACTTCTATTATCTGAATTCATAGCCGTCAGCTTCGTTCGTAGTAGACCTGCCTTCAGCGCTGTAGGAAGGTTCGATCCCCACCAAAAACAAACATTTGTGTGATGAACATAGATGTTTGTTCTGTGGGTGTTATTATGTATTTTAAGTATATATTTACAAAAAGTATGTAAGTATTCTATCAGCTATCTGGCTCCCATAGTACAAGCTTTGCTAAGTTTGGGGCTAGACGGCGTTGTGTGAATGTGTGTATCAATATTACATTTATAATTCATTACCAATGAATTTTAACCAGCACTCGGATATTTAGCATAAATAATTAGATTGACAATAATCACCACTCGCTAACCGTTGCTGCCATTTATTACACCAAAAAAATTTATAAGAAGGATCCAATGATCATTAGATACCAGGTACCTACTAGACTAAGGCAATCTTTAATGCTAGATGCTTTATAGTTATAAATGTTTACGCGGGTAACAAAATAAAGGACTAATAACATAAGTGATTATGAAAATTAAAAAATAATTAGATCGATAAAACCAATAAACGCTAATGGCTCACCTCGCCGAACGTAACATTTCGGAAGGCCATCAACCCACAAAGAAAGTTGGGCGAAGTCTGAGTTGGCGCTAGTTGTTTGTAACGGAGGGCGGGCGGTGGGGGCCGCCCACGGTGCGAACAAAGCCTTCCGTGAAAGCCTTCGGACGTTGATAGATGCGATAAGCTCGGATGCAAGTAAGCTGCATACATTTCTTGCTACAGTTTCTTGCAGCATTATGATCCGGGCTTTAGATGAGTTTTCACAAAATGTGATAGGATTAAATGGAAGTTTAGAGTTGGGGTATAATTTGACAGTGGCGTTTTGCCTAACATTTTATGGTATAACTTAAAAGTACTTTACAGAAAGGAAACTTTATGCGTTATAGACATAAGTGTGGTTTACCGAGTTTAATACAAACGTCTTAGGACTGTATTAGATGAAGTATAAAATACGGTATGAAATAATACACTATGAAGCATAAAATAAGTAAACACGGTTTTAAAAGATTAAAAGCATTTGGTAAAAGTTGTGTTTACTATGAAACTTAAAACTTCCTTGAGACGTAAAACTGAGTTTTGAATATGCTTAAATCAAGTTCCAAAGATGCTGCTTGAAAATTAGGAAGCAGTTTTATGGACCCGCCATCCGAAATATGTTTAGACTTTTAAAAATGCATGCGATTCTCAGAGCCCACGTACCCACTAGGCACGAAACCGTCCGCTCTGCGGCGGAGCGCTGTAAATGCATTTTCTTATAATTCAGAAGCGTCACGTAGACTCACGTAGCCCCGGGCGAGCCCAGCTACACGGACGCAGGCGAATTTGCAGTTACGTCTTTTTATCTCACGCCAGAACCTATAAAATGGGATAAGAAAATTGGATTGAAAAGAAAGTATTTTCGAGACAGCTTTGTAAAAGAAATACTCAAATAAATTAAAAACGTGTTGTTGTAGGATTGAGACAGCTGTTTCGTCATATGTTTTGAAATATCATTTTGTTTCCATTGTGACTGATATTATGACCGAGGTCGTGAGCTTTCCTCAAATTAACTTTCCTTAAATATTTCGTGAACTAAATTGAAAAAAAAAGCATCCGTTTTGAATCCAAATTTCTGTAAGTATGTCGTCGTTACTTTAATTAAGTAGCGCATGTTGTAAATAGCATGTAAATAATGTGACCTTTCTCCAGCACGCTTTCCTTACAAAACCAACTTAGATTGAGTTCAAGTTATATTAATTAATTAGTAGTAGTAGTAAACCTTCCTCACCGTTATCATCATAATCGTCATCTCACCAGTATGATTCTAATACAAAAACTTAAACATTAAATAAACTAACCTAGGGTTTTGGTCAACATTAGCTTGGTGATCAACCCTGATGGACCGACGACGTTACAAGATCGCGGGAAACCGGTGGATGGATAAGCATGAAAATAGTTCTTCTTGGAACGTATTATAGAGGAGGCATATGTCTAGCAGTGGACTTCTACAGGCTACATATTTACTGCAGTCAAGTAGGTAGTTGTCTTACTCCTACATAAAACAAAATCAAGCATACAAAATCAATAAAAATATTTTATTACAGAGCATGCACTTTTCATATGACACTATTGCAACTGTCATATCTAAGCTAGTGAGTGCAAGCGTTCGTGCGAATATTTTATTTGGGCAGTGCGGGGCCGCTTTCCCCCCTGCGCCTACCGCCCCTCCCAGTGGGGGTGAGGGGGTAAGTGAGGGGCACCCGGGGCGTGCGACGTTGATCGATGCACGTCTTGCGCCGGAGGCTGCTCCCGACGTAATTCATTAAACGCTGAAACTGCAAGCGGATTTTGAGTATTAAAACGATTTCTCACGGGGCTGTCCAGTTCGGTCCTGCCTTTGCGAGTACAGCTTAAAGCTGTTTGCTTAGTTGATAAAGTGAATAGGAATTAAGCTAAAAAGGGGAGCGTGTTTCGTCTCTATAAAGACTTGGTCGGACCGTTCAAATGCTATGAATAAGTTAAAATGAATGTTGCGGGGAGCACGAAATCTGTTCACTTTATGCTTGTCATCTATTTTATAAACTTACAGCTTATCCAAATATAGTTTTATTGATGTGCTATGCAAAAAATATGTCAATTACTTACTTAATTTTCACCCTAACAATGTTTTTATAATTTTTAAAATGTTTATATCAGTAATATACCGTAACATGTTTGGTGGTAATAACTCAGATTCTGCATCCAACTGAATAGTTTTAAAGTAGTAGACCTAGATGAGTTTTACGAACGTAGGTTCCTAGAGTGGACATCTCGAGGCTAATACAGTACCTAGTTGGCTCAAAACAAAATACTTTAAAAAGCTTATTTAATTTTACTTATTTCTTTTGTTTATTTTGAGTAGTTGTGTTTGAGTAAGAATCAGCTCAACAATGCTCTGTTAGAAACGGTATATGAGGTCACCTACTCTCACATTCACACGTTGAATAGGACTCGTGAAGCGTATCAAAGAGAAATTCAAACAATCATGCTCTAAGCTCCTTTCCAAAGGGCTTTATAGAATTATTATATTTATTTCTCTGTTTACGTTGCGGTTTTGCTTTCATGCTGAAAACAAACTTTGAGTAAAAAATAATAAGCGCAGAAGGAAGACCTTTTATTTCGGCGTCAATGAAAAAGTGATAAAATAATGATGAATGACGTGCATCAATGGATTTTTCTATTTTTAAAATGCAGGCGCACTATATCATCGTACTCAAACGGTGATGGAAAACATCGGGAGGAAACGTATTGGTTTTTCAAAATGTGTGTATTTGCAAAATGTAATATTTGAACAGATTTTAGACATCCTCAAAAAATCTATTGGTAAAGAGGCGGTACTACGTGGCTAAGAAATTTGTGGGGATATATGTCTAGCGTGTCTGGCTATTAAAGTCGCTATTCTGTTTTTTATAAACAGAATATAAAAAAACACTTTACAGTGATGAAATGAAACAGTACAACAAAATAATATGTCTACAGCGTCTCAAAAGAGTTCTGAGATTTCATTTTTTCCGTTAAATTATTGCAAGGACATTTTTCCAAAATAGCAGCTCATTGTAAAAATATTATTCGTAGAAATAAAGAAGCCGTTAGTACAAGTACATACTTCCGTCGTTTCCCAAAGAAAATCACTCCATAATCCTTCTGTCCTGCAGCCGGCGACGTTGATTGATGCAGGTGCAGCAAGAAACCTGCCTTCAGCTACCCACTAGACTCAAAACTAACTTTCAAACGAACGCTTCAGCAGTTTTTGTTTCAGCGAAGTTTGTGTAATTTGTAAGTGCGAGGATCCAAGTGATGAGTTTAGTCATTACTCAAAAAAAATCTTAAGGCCTCCATCAAAAACTTCAATGAAAAAAGTGTTGCCAACATTTTTTGAAAATATGAATCGCACTAAAGTTTTAAACTACGATGTTTTTCAATAACTTTTAAATTAATTTGACCGTTGAAACTTGTTGCGAATGCGCGATATAGATACTTACATTATGCAGTACCTATACACTCACATGGCCTATGTGCTATGGTTAGCAACTATAAAATGCTAAATTACTACAATTTTAAAATGACGACGTAATTTTGAGATAGAGCTAGCGCACGGTGATGTTCCTAGTAGCAGAGTATTATAAATTTATCAACCACATATTATGAAAGTGCTCTGCAAGGCGTTAATGTACGTCATCGTGAATATTTTTTACGTGCCACTATATAATATACTTTATTTCGAAAATTGCAATATAAATTGATAAATAAAAAATGTGGCTTGCTCTAGTGTGCGTTAGCACTAAGTTTAATAGTGAATAAATAGTTAGACAGGGGAAAAACAATTGAAAGCCGTGTCTATTTTGGTACTAAATTATCACTTTTAATTTAGTATTGAAAATGACGATAAATTGACGTACCTCATTGGTAACTACAATAATGCTTTACTCATAATGTACCTTAAAGCCATAACCACAGAAATCTATCTGCCGCCGTGACATTGTCAAATGACCTTAGTTGCATAACATGTATTGTGGTAGTATTACACATATACCTACGCATTTTGTTAGAATAGCCTATATAATTTTAGAGTTATAGCCCTATAGAATAGAGGCGTGAACATAAAACTTTATAGGAAACACGTGTAATGTAATAGGTGTAGGTACTGCATAACGTGACTCTTCATTATTTACCTGGACATTTATTGCAGACTGCAAAATAGATGAGTACTATAGTTATCCTGCAACTGAAATAAATTTAGACAAAAATATTAGTAGATGAATATGGAAAAACTGGTCATTAATTAGCGATAATCGACTAGATAGGACTTTGCTAATTAAAATAACCGATTCGCACGGTTATTTAAACACGAAAAATTACATGAGTAGTGCCTTTTGATAATTATTTAATGTCTTATAACATCATAATTAGGAACTTCTTACACTTCTGGAAATAGTCAAATATTCGAAGGCTATATTCATTCTCAATACCCTTGTTGTTTGATGAAAAACCTATTCAGCCAGAAAACATTGTATTTTACACAACTTCATAAGATTAATTTAGCGGGTGGTGAACGGTGCCAATCTAGACGTCTAGATGGCGCCACTGAGCACCTCGACATGCGGCGCTTTTTACATCAGTGCCCTGACTTGCCCAACTTCCCCCGATAACCACAGATAAATTATACCAACTGGTGAACATTTGTTTTGTTGTTTTCCTAGAACGAGTAATTCAGACCGATGGGATGAAACTTATCGTTCTAAAGCTGCAGATGCCCAGGTACATACACACCCAGGCCATAGTAGCCCAGGTTTGAAGACAAAGTAGGTTATAGTTGACTCAACAAAGAAGTATTTATTATATTTCAATTATGGAACTAAGTACTGCAAATTAAGCAAAACATTGCTGCTAACAATCATCGTCTTCTGCGCTATCAAATGCTTACTATTTCAAAAGCTATTCTAAAATCCATCCAACCATTTCTACACCATTATCACCTGATCCACTTGAAGGTGTCTTCTTAGCGCTTCCTCGTCAAGTACACTAAACCAGACTAGGTACTATTCTAACTTGTACAACATGGAAAACGAATAGAACAACATTAACTTAAATCCTCGCTACAAAGGTAATTAACCATTTGCATGTAGGTACCTTACTTACCTAGTCGATGGTCAATTAGTCGTCTTCGCTCGATTTGCGACCGGTGCGTTCAGACGCGACTGGGCTTGAAATCGTGCCTTCATTAGAGCTCTTTAGTCATCTACCTACTAAAAAGCACTAGTCGTGGAGCTTACCTACCTAACACGACACACTTTTCACCTTTTGGTATCTTTCTTTGTGTCTTTGTTTTGTAGGCACTCGTTTGTGAGGAAAATATATTAGACATCTTAAACAATTTAGAATGGGTACTTGGTTGTTGATACTAAGATGTTTTAGGATATCTACCATGCCTGTGGATTTTTCCTTTTTTTCGTGTATGTATATATGCTGTGTTCCATAGCTATGTCGTGGCTTTTTTTATGAGGATAAGCGGATGTCCAGATGTCCGACTTGATGTTGAGTTTAACAACGCTATTTGAACGTTATTTGAACTAATAGGTACTTATAGTAACTAATGGACTAACAAGCTCTTTGTTTGACTACGCAGACAGTCAACACGACCAGCTAAGTTATACTGAGATAATTGTACTTACATAAAATGCCTGAAAGTGTTCAATCTTGATTTCAATTCATTATTGCTGGAGCTAGACCAAACGTACTGATGCGAAGGCGCATCTTGAGTACCTACCAAGTAACGAACATAAGATTCTTTAAGGCTTTCCAATCGGGTAGTCAGAGGTAGGTACAACCAAATATAACGTTTGGCACATTTTGCATTAGTTAGTATTTTATACGTGACAGTTTGCAAGCCTATCGCTACTGCTGGATCACTAACTGGTTTCCTCATGATTTTATCCTTCACCGTTTGAGAACACAAAACTGCTCGGTGGAAAATTTCATTAGCAGTAATCCAGTATCGTTTTAGTTAGTAGTAGATATGATATAATGTGGGATAATTTGTTTGAGGAAGTACTACTGTACCTATTACTGCTGCCAAGCAGTGATGCTCACGTTGTTATGTTCTGATTCAAAGAGAATGGGTACCGATGCAATCACAGACACATAAGTTAACACACTTTTTCGTCTGAGTAATGAACGCGGTGCAATGGAACGTAGAGCACATCTGTCTTGCATGAGCTCTTTATGACTGGCCAAAAACACGTGCATGGGTCATATGCTTAGTCCTTTACTTTTCGAATCAACGAAATAGTGACTGCGTAAAACGTTGCTTAGCTACTCCACGCGGGCGTCCCTTCTGTTCTCTAGTTAGCCTTCAGTCTCCTATAGCTTGGTCTGTCCCGGCAGAAGCTAACGCTTTATTACCAAGCTGAACACTGTTACAATCTGAACGAGGGACAAACCGTCGCATTTTACGAGCACTAGACTTCTAACGACATTCGTCTCCCATTAAGTAGGGAATAGGAAGGATAATACCCAGAGCGTAGTTTGCGGCGGCAAGTTTTGGTCGGTGCTTACCTAAGTAATTGATGGCAGATTTCAGTAATGCTCCCGTTTTATTGCGTTTGTTATTCTGCTAATGGCGATGGGAAGACGGCGTGGGTTAGAGCTACGAGTAAACGCGTATCTTCAGTAGTTCCTCATGGAAATCGTAGGTTCACTCAATATATAAATAAATATTGGTGGATATTTCTCTTCCAGCCCCAATCTAAGCAGGCTTGATTTATTTTTATTACTTACCTGAATTGCTTGTTTAGAAGCAGCTTCGCACACCATTCCTCTTAGTACGTAACTCCTAAGTTTTTCTTGGTTAAAACCGAAATAACGCTGTGTTGAATAATTTAATATCATAATTATAATATGAAAATTAAATGAACTTAGCTAAAGTAACATACTCTTAGTAATTGACACTAAGAAAATTTACGATTTCTACCTTGAAATGTCTATCTACCTTTTTAGTAGCCTATGTAATAAAAATATAACAACTGTGAAGGTAACTAATAGTACTAGCTTATCATAAATATACAATAATGTGCAACTACGGTATACGGTGCGAATTGGTTTACTTTGTAACAAAATTACGTGCGTCTTGTTCGTGAGCTACTATCAATATTCACATGAAATACCTATAATTTTTTACACTTGACACGTGTAAGATGTAAAAATATTAAACTCGAAGGCTTTCCTGTATTTACATAGTATCTCTGTAAAACAAATAGAGAAAATGGTATTTATTTATTTGAAGGAAAACCACCAGCTAAAGTAAATTTATTTAAATTCTGGTAGATGTTCCAGAAAGTCGTTAGAGAAAAGTAAGACAGCCATCACAGCTCAGTTTGTATTAGCCCTGCCTTCTGTGCTGTAGATGGTGGGTTCGATCCCACCGAAGAATTATCATTTGTGTGATGAAAGTAGATGTTTTTTCTGTGTCTGGGTGTCATATAGTATTTTATGTATGTATTTGCGAAAAAAAAACATGAATAAATATTCTATCAGTCATCTAGTTCTCATTGTACAAACTATGCTTAGTTTGGGGCTAGATGATGTTGTGTAAAAATGTCCTGACATATTTATTTATTATTTAATCTCTTAGTACCAAGTATCTACTCGAGATTGTTTGAGCATGTCTAAGGGGGTAGTCAGAGGTAAGTCCAGATAGTTTCATTTGGTACGTACGTAGTAAGAGGCGGGTATTTTTTTTTATTTTAGTTGCTTATGGAACAAGCAAATCGCCTACCTGATCTTAAGTGGTTACCATCACCTATAACAAAGCATTGTCTCGCAGGTCACGTTCGTTAGAGACATGCCTACAATGCACTACTCTGCGTCCATCAACCTGAAGCATACAGGTGTTAAGCCTCATGTGCCTGTAATTACACTGGCCCCTACACGAGTACCTACTACGTGTAGTATGCTTATTACAACCAAAGCAGGTAAGATTTGGTTGCATAGAAGGTAAACTTAGATCGTCCACTTTCTGTTGTAAACTTCTAACATCAGTACCTAGGTAGATAACATAGAATTCATTCCACACCACCACTTCAACTAAAAGAAAATCCTCAATTTACTTGCACCAAAGCGCCTCTGTCATGTATCGGAGTAATGGAGCTTCAGAACCGACGGCCCTAGCAATAAAGTTATCAAGTAGAAACGAAACTCCTTCTATGTTGACAGCCATCACAGCACTGAACTTATTAGGTACTAAGTTCAGTCTTTTTTCATTGTTTATTCTATTTATGAATACGTTTGCGCATTTGTAAGCTCGGTCACAAACACAAATTTTAAAAATGTACTACTTTTTTCCTAGAAGAAGAAATGCTATTTTAGTTTCATTCTGGTACGCTAACAATAACGGTATTTTGAGCAAAAGGAGTGAAAAAAATATTAAATTATTTTGGTTTTGTGCAGGAGTGACACTTCTATAAATTACTAGAACTACTGGTAGAACGTAGATAGACGTGGACCGTTACAGTGTAGAACTACATAGAACTACGTAGATGCAGTGGCGTCATCTAGACGTCTATATGGACTAACCTAAATTAAATTCTAGATACCAGAGCAAACTGCGACTACAACGAATGCGAATATCGTGTTAGTGAAGTCAAACTTAAGTCGGTAAGTGAGGTATAGGAAATTTGACTTTAGTAAGATACCTACTCTTTTTGGTGGGTTGGTGGGTCTTATCAAGTAGCATCACGATTTTAATCCCTAACCAGAGTAGATATTTCCTCAGATTTCTTAGTACCTAGTACGGTGGGCCAAGAAAGTGGTGCACCAGTTTTGATTATAAACGCATAAGACAAGAAAATTAAAATGCTTGTAAACAAAAGTAATAAAAACTATTTAAACAGACAACCAAATTCTATTTGATAGAGAAAACTGACAACTGACATTTTGTGAAATAAATCTTTTAGTAATTTTTATTATTTTCCTCAGAAAAATCCGTATCCGCATTTTCCGTGTTATTTTTTGCATATAAATAAATATCATCTTCAATGCCTGCCAACTTGACCATTGCTGAAAGGACACAAATAATTGTCCAGTTTAATGAGGGATGCAATATATTAGTGCGATATAGGAGCCGCTTGGACAACAATCTGATTTCATTTAATTTAGTTAATAACGTTTACATTTATGTTCATCGCACAAATGTTAATCCTCGGTGGGAATTGAACCCACAACCTACAGCGCAAAAGGCAGAGCTTCTTTCAACTAAACAGAGTGGCAGTCATTTATTTAAATGACATTGCATGATCAAAAACTTATTGTAACTACTTTTACCATCCAAATCGTTTCAGCTGGCGTGTTTAAATAACGTCTGTTCAAAGACTCAATAAATTAATTAACATGTGACAGAAAATTAAGGTCTTACTATAAATAAATACATAATGCTCGTATCTATATATCAACTCTTTATCGGTTTAAAGAACTTTATTAATCACTCATAAGAACTTCACAGTTCACTTAATATGAGCTTAAAACTATGGTAGATTATCATTAGGTTGGTAGTGTTACAATAGATAATAATTAAGTACTACATTAAACAAGGCAAACTTTTTTACCTATCCATTGGTTGAAACCAATGACCCAAAATAAGACCTTTATACTATATTATACTATATTTTACGGGGTTTTATGGGTTCCGAAGTCAAAGAATAAAACCTTATACATATTTCCCTTTTCGTTTGTCTGTGCGACCGTACACAGGAGCCGTTTTTCTCGACCAGACTTAAAAAGTCCACTCCTGTAATTTGTAAGAAGAGCTATCGTAGTTTACTACTTCTACTTCATTCGAGTCGATAATCAGAAACTTTTCATTTATTTATTATAGCCACTTAGACTTATAGTAGGCCACATCCACGGCATTGTCCGTAAAGGTCATAAGATCTTTTATAGAGCAGGATGGGCATACAAACACATGTGGCATTGACTGCGATGGGGCACCACATGCACATTGCGTTTCGTTTTCTCCTATCATATCCTACTTGCTTAAGTTACACCTACAGCGTCCTAATTGTGTTCTAAGCCCATAGTAATAACTACTATCGTTTGTACCAAGAAAACTGGTCATAGAGGTTTTGAAGCTTACTACATTCAACTCAGAAAGTGAAGTGTCATAATCTTAACATTTTTAGCTTTTGGTCTCGAGATACGAATTTAATTTTATGGTGTGGTTTTGTTACACTTCCATAATTACTTGAGTTAACTTTTTCAAAATTAATGACTCAAAATTAATCTATTAAGTGAATTATAATGTACTTATAATTAAAAATATATATGTATGTAATGTATTGTATTATGTATATCAGTCATCTAGTACCCATAACACAAGGTCTGCTTATGTGAGGATTGTCCAAAAAAAAAGTACCTACAGCGAAATGTTAACCTTTGACAGTAATGAATTGTTCTGTTGTGACCAAACCCACTTTCAGTACCTACCTAAGTAAGATGTTCTGACTCCGGAACCCTTCGCTAGAGGTGGTCTAACACACGCTTAGCCATTTAAATATTATATTATATTTTCAATTTTAGTTGTCCTGTCCACGTAACTGCCACAGGGATGGGGGTGGCCCTGTCATGCGATCCTGCAATCATAGCGTGCACTAGCATACGTTTTTTCTCAACTGGAAATAATGAATTCCACATGTAAAAAACTCACGTAAAAAATATACATGCATTTTTAATAGTTTGTTAAAAAACTAATGGCTATACATATAGCTATTCGGATAATATTACCTATTAAATATTACGTTACACAGAAAGTCGAAATTCGATTCTACCATTATATAGGACGAGTTCTTGGTTTTCTTGTGATTCTCAAAATTTTACCACTTACTTACTACTAATAACTCTAAACTGCATAACGTTGAAAAAGTCACACCGTGTTTTGTCTCTTTCGTTCTAATTTAAAACTTTCGGTCAATGCAAAAGACAAAGCACGGTGTAACTATTTCAACGTTACACCAATTTTATTAGTACCAAGGTACGTACTAATAATTAGTAAGTTGGTAATTCGTAAGGTTTAAAGCATCGTTCAAAATGGATAAAGGATTTATTTTGATATCACAAATAAATGATACATTCAAATGTACACATGCTCAACGAACGCTAATCGCCTGGCACAGGAGTACACTAGCTAAAATAAACTCCGAGTATTCATATTTTTATCTATTCACCTTTACCTACACAATACTATGCAGTTGGCAAGTACTGACATAGTTATTATCGTCAAACGTGTAATAGCCATGCTAGGTATCCAACTTTAGTACCTATACTTAGAACTAGACACCGAAATTCTTCGTACAACAAAGGCGGTAAAGATTATATCTAAGCACTTTAGTGGCACCCACGATTTCCACTGGCGTCGACGTTCGGTGCTAAAATAAAAAGCTGGAAAGCTCCAACTAGTGTCTGAACAGACATCTAATTTGCCGAAGATTCAGGGACTGATTTCGGCTTTAGATTCCAGAGACCGAGATACTGGGTACCGTACGGTCAAAACTACATATATATTCGATCCACGTTTAGCTGTTTCATCTCCGAATCGTTTTGAACTTAAAAGGTTCATTCTGAAACGTCCCGAAGACCAAGACTATACACAACTAGTAGGTATAATGGAATTGTGTTCTTCATAACTTATGAAACTGTCATAGTTTTAATTAATCCTTTGGTTAGAAACGGGATATTTACCATGATTTTTGAGTTTGGTTGTGTCCCAGTATTTCGGTACTGCGCAAGTGCGCATGTTGCATGTGCTATGACATAAGTATGATCTGTGTGTTGTGTACTCAAAAAATAATAGCTCAAAAATATTATGTTCCTTATCTGCTCTTAAGTGGTGACCGAAATTTGCCGAACCCGAATATCTTTTTGAAACGAACACCAAGTTTAAAGTGCATTCGGAGTAGTGACTCATGCAGACTAGTCTTCTATCACGCAAATTTTTCGATGTCGCGTGAGTTACAGGATTCTTATGTTTTTTTTTCCAGATTAACGTTGATACAAGTCTATAAACAGTCCTGAAAATTAAGTGAAATAAAAGTATAGTACCTAAATAGTAGTAGGTAGACCGAGGTACTTACGTAAATAAATTCACACATTTAGTAATCTACTAGCAACCTTACATTTTATCTGCATAGTTTTTAAGCTCATTGTAAGTAGACTGTTAAGTCCTTTTTTGAGTATGATAATAAAGTTCTTTAAACCGAAGCAAATTAAAAGCACCAACTGTAAATACTCAAAATACTTTATGTGATTTAAAAATACCCAACTTTTAAAACTTGAGGCAAAACGTACGTCATCACTGTCGTACAAATATATGGACTGAAAAAGTGTCTTCAAATTCATCATCATTGTAAACGTGCGTTTTTATTTTGTGTTATTTTAATGCCACGATACAAGAAGTTTTTGTCATAAAGTTTGGAAAAGTATACTGGCCTCTTGCCTATTCTTGTCATTAATAAAAAAGAGGCACTTCCCTACTATGCGTACATCTTTAAAATGAGACATTAAGAGCTCTACTACTACATACGACGTACATAGAAATATACACAACTTTTAACCCTAAATGCATGTATGGTTATTTTAACATGTTTTCTGTCTTGCAATCACCTTATTAAGTTAGATTGGCACCACACTGAAGCTTCATTATTTACATTATTATTACTTTGTAAAAGGATTATACAAAAAAACGGTAGGAATAAGCCGTAAGTTTCTTGCCGGTTCTTAGAAGAACGCGAGTCGCTTGCGTAGTCGCGAGGAACTGGCGCTTAGATTCACTTAGATTTAAGGCGTTTCAAGATGATCCCTGCGGATATTACTGAATAAATACTTTTTGACTTTGACTTTGTTCTGGGTGTCGTAATCGTACGTCGTGGGCGTCAATGAGCCGTCAAACACAAAAACTCTGCTATATCTTCCGTACCATTTACTGTCTATCAACAATATATTTTTTTGCAAAACACGTCAGATACGCTTAACGTATGTTATTAGCGTCTCAGGCGTTTGTGCTGCAAAATGATTGATAGTAATAGTCTAGACTAGACATTGTTGTTGCCTAACCACTATGGCAAGTACTAACACTGAAATCTATGATCATATTCACACCCTTAAAATAAATGAATAAATATTTGTGTACATTTTTACATAAAATCATCTAGCCCCAAACTAAGCAAAATGTGTAGGTACTATTTCATTTCATTTCACTATGAGAACCAAATAACTAATATCATTCAGCCAATTATGACTATGTTTGCTCTCACATTTACTTACACTGGTTGTTGAGAACAGAGATGGGACAGAGTAATCTATGTATCTGTGTGTTATTATCAGGCCATTCAGCATCCAGCACCTGATTGCTCTTATCCTGAAAGTTACTTTTATTTATAAACTGGCTGACCCGCTCGCGACTTTTTCGGCGTTATTCTACCTTAATCCTCTTTTTACACCCGCTTTTTGGGTGACAGCTCAATGAAACCCATGCTAGGTTTTGATGAACTATAAGCTAACTAATTCTACAAATTCCCCCTTCGTGCGCGAGTCCGACTCGCGCACGAAGGGGGGTACAGACTTTTCGACCTTTACTGTTTTCCTATACTAATTAGTTTTAATGTGTCGAAACTAAAACATAGCTTTAATTTTTTTTGCGTCTGTAGCGATAAACTTTCATCTACCGTAAGTTTTATATCTGCTTTGACCGTTCACAAAAGTTCCGGTATCTAGAATAATTTAGATAAGAGAGCTATGATCTAATGTCTACTTTAAAAATGTGTTTCGATTAGTGGTATCAAAAACTTGCACACGTTTTTAAATGCATTTAAAAAAATGTATAAATGATTATCTCTAACAAATAAAAGATTATGTAGAATACCAGTAGGATCAGTATCTACTCAACATTGAGCATTGACTTCGGACCAGCGCGGTATCAAAATCAGACTTAACTGAAATACAAACAATTTTAGAAAATGTGGTAAAACATGTAAAAATATCTGGCACATCTTGATATTTGATAAAATTTACATAGTTAGTCTTAGACCTGTTTGCACAACAATCTGATTTAATTTTAATTAGCTGATCACGTTTACCAAGGTAAACATAATAATAACGACTGATTTTCCTTGTGCTAGATGTTAAACGTAATAAGCTTCCTAAATGGATTTAGTGATCATTGTGCAAACGGGCCATAAACGCTTACCAACACATATCACTAAGCCTTATTTCTCGTCAAACGTCAACGTCACTGTTTTAGTACAAAATAGTGACGTCAGCTTAAATTTCCCATTTACGTTTTCCATGGATAAGGACTGAAAGGTGATGCTTGTCACAGACCTGTCGCGAGAAACGTTATCAATTCGTCGCTGTAAGGCAGAGTCGCGTATTTAAAAACCACTGTATTCATAGTATTGTTTTTTCAATAACATTTTAGTTTTTCCTGCAAAATGTTAGAGTTTTGTTTGTTTTGTTTTATTTTGTTTACCGGGGTGTCGTTAACGTGTTATAAACGGTGCGGTGTCACGCGGCTTTCAGTGCAGGCATGCAATACTGCCATTTCGAACCGACTGCACACATCGGAGCAAAAACCGTGCTTACTATTGATTATTTAATTATAGTTAATCCAAAAACAATTACCAACATCCGTTTTTAATCATTCAGTTCAAAGAACTTGTGAAATCGATTTCAATTTTCAAATGACATTTCTTGGGGTAGATTTATTCCAGTTATTTTGATTTAAAAACCAAACCAAAATTTTGTTTGATGAAATTTTAATACAAAAAAAATCCAAATTGGTCTACAACTGTACGAGCATAAATAAAAAAAACATATTTACACTCAAATTTTTTTTTCTGAAGTCTTAAAAATAGTGGATAGTAAAAGGTCGTCGCTTTATTACCTACTGGGTTACACGATCACAACTAATTAATTAAAACAATGAAAGATTAATCATATTAGAAATTAGTTTAAACTAATAAATAAATAAATAATCAATATGTCAGGACATTTTTACACAACATCATCTAGCCCCAAACTAAGCATAGCTTGTACTATGGGAACCAGATGACTGATAGAATACTTATATACTTTTTTTTTTTTTGTAAATACATACATAGAATACAATACAACACCCAGACAAAGAACAAACATCGATGTTCATCACACAAATGTTTGTTCTCGGTGGGGATCGAACCCACCACCTACAGCACAGAAGGCAGGGCTACTACAAACTGAGCTGTAACAGCTGTCTAACTAGTTATACATATAGTTTATTATTCGGTCTAACTTGGATATTGTTTTTGGTAATAAATGATCGATAAACGCAGAACGCAGCTAGTAGTAAGTGGTTTCAACCTGTCTGCGCTCTTTATTACGTAGGTACAATAAATAATAACACAAATCGCTTCAAAGTGGAGCTTAGGCGAAGTCAACGCACTGTAACGTGAGGAGCATCTTCCATAATATTCTAGAAAATCCCTGCAGCGTTTCCACAGGGGGATCCCAGAGGGGGTATAGATGCAGGGGGGTAAGTTGATAACCTGAATTGGGAGCGAGGGCGTAGGGTCGCGGACCCTGCCGCACGACCGCAACCAATCTGAGTCGTACCCTGGGTTCCAGCTAACTTAAGCCAGTGATGGGACAACGTCTTATTAGCTACCAGTGATTAAGGTTATGCGTTGTCTGTGTCAGTCAGTCAGGACAAAGATTCTTATAATTGATATAGATTACTATCTCTTAAAAAATATCCTCTGGGTGAAATCCTTTTTTTTTTTCCACACTAAACCAATTAAAATACTCTCTCACTCTCTCAGAGAGAACTCTTTCAAGGGTTAAGCTCGCCTTTGTACATATTTTAATATTAAGTTTACTCATGTAATTCTCTGTGTGTACAATAAAGAATAAATAAATAAATAAAATCGTAGCTTTCGAAAAAAAAACAAATATTCGATTATATTAAAAATATGCTAATCAGAGAGTCAACTCAAATTTGACTACAGACAAACATCACATTTAATTTTAATTAGCACAGATAATACATATTGATCAAAACCTAAGTTTTTTATCTGACTAGAAATAGTCGGAGTAATGCGTTGACACCTATGGTTGTTTTTATTCTTTTTACTCAAATACTGATAATAATGTACATATTCTTGACTAGAAAATTGCTACAACTATGTAACCAAACTCCTTCAAATGCCACATGAACTTTCAGACTATTCAAATTTCATACGTATCATCTTAGAGATAAAGTTCAAAACAACATGTACTCTGTCGTGGTCCTTACTACCGCCACGAGACCCGTCATACATTTAGGATTAGTCTCACATGCGAAAGTTAAGATGTTTGATAGTTTGAATGTTATTGGTACAATCACGTTCTAACTTCTGAAACGATTTATTTAGTGATAACGACCAATAAAACCCGGGAAGAAAAGTGCCTTAAACTTTGATTATAGCAAAGCTCCCAAATATTAATGTTAGAAAAATTAACTTAAAACTAAACTTAATAATTTAAAATCTATAAGTTACTAGCTGATTTTGCGAACTTTGCTCCGCATTATTTTTATTACCTAATACGTTTAACTCCTGTGAAGAGTTGAAACGTAGTTATAAATACCTACATGTATCGCTTCACGACTTTTAATCTCTAGGCACGGTACATATCCCCTTAGATCTCTTTGTAGCAAGTACTTACTCAAGATTCTTTGAGGAAATCGAATGGTCAGTAGTCAGAGGTATGTCCAAATATAACATAGTCGCAAGCCCCATCACCTTTGGTAGAATACCAACTGGTTTTCTCACGTAGCTTTACATATAAAAACATAAAGATAGGTACACCTGTTTCTAATAGGGGAAGTTACCACGCATTTCCACTTATAACGATCCTGGCATACCTCTTTTGCGTTCATTCACTCACCACTCTTATAGCATTGTTCAAACATGCTGAATTTTAGACATTTCAAATTTAATTAAAAAGAAAGCAGTGCCGCTGTTTCACATCACTATTTCATATTACTTGATGTAGTTTCTACATGAATTTTTATACGATGAGGTGAGTTGTTATTAAAAGTTTAGATAAGATTCCGACGATGCACGACATCAAATAACTAGCTGAAACGCTTTATGAGAACCTTGAAGAATGAAAACCAACTTCAAAACAGAAATTACGTGAAATAAACTTTTAAAACTTTTTATACGTTTTACGTGGTACATTGTGTTTATTGAAGAATAACAAAACAGCAACAATTTCAAAGACTTACTTATATATCTCCAAAGTCTGATCTCACAAGTAACAAATCTTGGAGTGAAGATTTTTGAAAGTTCATCTGGTACCTATTCTTTTATATGTAGCCCTCGAATCAAAAGAGAGGTTCGAGAAACGTACATTGTAGTTATAGGTTTCTATTTGTCGATCTGTTACTCAAATCTGCATGAATAAGTCAATGGGTTTTTTTTATGCAACTTGTTGATGGAATAAGTATTGCCCCGCAGGTCACGCATGTTAGAAACGTGCCCTACGACTGCCTTGCGTCCATCACCCTGAGGCATATACGAGTGTTATGCTTCATGTGCCTGTTATTTCACCAGCACCCATACCTTTCAAACCGTGTTTAATATTTCTGCAACACTACAATAAGGTTCGGAACATCCAAGCTGATAAATCAAAACGGCTGCGCTGATTTCAACCTAAAATAGTTCAAAATCATCCTTAACTAAATTAAAGAATTTCTTTTGGAATGAAACTAAACGAGAAATAAACGTAGAGGGCTCAAACTACAAACATCATATAAAGGAATATTTGAAAATAAAGTTGAGATTAAGAAAGTAGTGAGCAGATTAGTCGTCCTTCCAAAAACTGGTTAGTTGATACCATTGATTGCGTGCAGAACCGCTAGTCGAAGTAAAAAGTGCATAAATTGGCTACAGGGTTCGCAGATGCCACCAAATGTCTACGCTTAGAGGTCACTGGACTCTAGAATTAGGATTTTAGGCAAGTCTAGTCTGGTCTAGTCTACCTATCCAGTTAGGCTTGAATTTTCTAAGAAGCGGCGACCGTCTGAAAACATTTAAAAAACAGGCATTCGAATAGAATAGAACAGAATATACGTTTATTTAACACACATTTATATAAAGAAAATTATATCAAAAAGAGGTAGATAGGTTGGCATACAAACAAAGGTAAAAAATAAGTAGGACAAAAAAAACAACAACATACAATGAATAGAAGTAGGTACCTAGGTAGGTACAAAAGAAAAACAAAGAAAAGATCGAAATCCCGGTAATCCTACCTAGGTAACCTATGCAGTAGATAATAGGTAACTAATTATGGATTAAGAATAGTGTGATAATTGTGGATAATATATACGGTGCCAGAGGCGCTTCATTTTTCATATTTCAATTGTGCCTTTATTTACGGGATCATCCTCACAGCTTAGCCAGCTTATTCCACAGGAAAAACATAGTCAATACGTGCGGAACTAGATAAGCCAAGGGTTTCCTCAAGATGTTTTCCTTTACCGTTTGAGAACATTGACTGGCACTGAATCTATTGGTGTACGACTGGATTCGAATCAGTAGGAGTGATCACTCCCCTAAACCCGGCTAAGGCCTTAAACCGATCCTCTCAGTAATCAGCATTAGTTATTGATTTGCCGTTGTGTTTGGTGTGTTTGCAATTATATTCATTGCTACATTACGACCGCTATATCACTACCTTTATTCTAGTATAAAGGTAGTGATATAGCGGTCGTCAATAGTTGAATTTTATTGCATAGCATTATCGAAGTCGTCAAACAGGAGCCTCAACTGCAGACTGTGTGCATAACGTCCACTTAAAAATAAAATGAAGATATGTAAATATAAATACATTGAATAAGTTATTGATTTGCCATTGTGTTTGATTCGGGCTAGGCATGAAACTAGCAGAACTCTCCCATCCAAAAAGAGCCCATCCAAAGTAAAGAAAGTTCAGTAGAGCTTTTAGTGAAATGCTCGTCCGAGGAAGAACTACCGGCATGCTTATTGCTGCTGCCAAGCAGCTTGCTGTGTTACGGTTCTTGACATGATGATGTTGGATGATGTCGTCTACCCATCACGTACAACGTACACGTATGAAATTACAGGCACATGAGGCTTAAAATCTATCAGCCTCAGGCTGATGGACGCAGAGCAGTGCATCGTAGGGCACGTTCCTGAGCGTGACCTGAGGTAATGTTTTTTTTCTAGGCGATAGTAACCACTTAACATCAGGTGGGCCATCTGCTTGTTCCATCAGCAAGTTGAATAAAAAAAAAGTTTTAATTATACTTACCACATTTTGATGTCAATGTCGATACTACTGTGTAGTGTAGATTGTTTGTTTGCCCACTTTTTATCCCAATAAAAAGTGGTCAGGCACTAAGTCCCTACTTATTCATCCTTTATTTGACTGACCTACCTCACGAATAGACAGACAAGGACGTGGCCTCTCTAGGTGTGAAATGTGATAAGATTTTGTCTATGTTTATACAAACAATAATACAGTTTTTATCATGTTATGGGTGATACCTTGCGTATAAAAAAATTGGACTAGTGCGAGTAAGACTCCCGTTCTGAGGGTTCCGTTTAAACTGATTGTTAAGTGGTTTTTGTATATTGAAGATTTGGATGTTATATTTTGTGATCACTCACCTATTTTTTGCTTTCTTCAACATTCATCAATCGCAAAGACGTTCGGGTAAAAGTATGACTATAAATTGGCTTAAAGGCCATTACCATTGTAATGCTCCAGCAGGGCTCATGTAATGGACGTTATTATCCGCAGGACTAATTTTCACAACACAATGAATAAATAATTTGCTTGCGCTGCGTTCACTTATAGTTTGGTCTTACCTCAAAACTATTTATATATTACTTTTGAATGATATGTGAAAATCGTCTTGTTTTGTTGTTTTGTAATCAATATTTAATTTTGTTGATATTTCACGCAGCGACCTCTAGCCCCAAACTAAGCAAAGATTGTACTATGGGAACTAGATAACTGGTAGAATACTATAGTATACTTTTTTTTGTAAATACATAGGGACTTAGAATACAATATAACACTCAGACAGAGAATAAACATCTATGTTCATTACGTAAAAGTTTGTCTTCGGTGGGGATCGAACCCACAACCTGCAGAAGGCAAAGCTACTACCAACTGAGCTGAAGACCTGTCAAACTTGCCCGTAACTAAGATGACTTCTTAGTGGAGAGGCACTATAAGGAAAAAAGTGAACCCTTTAAACTTTTAGATATCTAATCTATGTTATTTGGTTTTGGTAGCTACCTACTACGCTACGTAAGTCCACAGTCTCCATGTATAGATGTTAACGGAACACTTTTATTGCGTAATGAATGAGAGGTCGGCGCTCGGGCCCAGCAGGCGAGGGGATGAATCCCCCCCATCAGCTCAGTGGGGGTGCAATACCACCCCCTTGAGCCTTATTTCGGGTCATCGAGCCCGACCCCTGAACCAACGAACGCTGCAAGTACCGCCTTGCAAAATGAACTTTCATCTTGTATTATTAATTTAAACAAAGTGTGAGATTAAAATAATACAGTGCAGAGGGCGCCTGATTAGACGCGAACATGCACTCTTTTTATTATGTAGGTACCTTTTGTTTTAACATATTTTAATAAGAAAATCTAAACATGTTGTTACAAAAACTTACAGAACTAAAATAATGATAATGCAAGAGTATTCTATAGGTACTATACTTTTCCTAAGAATGTTTAACAAAGATACTGCGCACGTACTAATAGGTAGATAATTAGGAAAACGGTAGCGTTTCCATAATAAAGTTCATCTTTTAATGTTCCTGATTAGAGCAATGTCGGTTTAAGGCATTTCGAAAATGGTTTTACTAACACAAACGTCTGTGTTCAACACACAAATGTTTGTCCTCGGTTGGGATCGAACACACTGCCTACAGTACAGAACGAGCCACTACGGAGCTGTGACCAGTCAGTCAATTGGTTGCTTTTAAAATAGTGTTATAGAGTTATAATAAATATTGAATGGCAAATACAAAAATAAAGTTCTTTTGGTCATACCATTATGAAATTTATGAATTGTATACGTTCTAGTGCAGCTGACTGTACCTACACAACTACGTACTTACCTGGAAATATCCGGTACAGATGCAAATTGTTAATGTATTTTTTTCTGAAAACATAAGAACTAACATCTTAGGGCAGTCGTCCATTGGTGCGCGAGCCTTTTTATCGGTTTGAATGTCATAGGTGATACAGAACATGACATGTGAAATATTGACCACAAACAAATTTTATTGTGAATGTAAATGTACTTCTATTTAAACAGTAACATTTTTAAAATCTACAATAATTTACTTAACCAATTTTATTTTAGCTTTGTTTGCTGTTAGGTAATTGATCGAGAATCATGGTCTTTTAAGGTTTTTTTTTGTCAAAAGTCCACTTGAATGCCGAGGAACCACACTCCATCTAAATGTCTAGATACAGCAGACTCAATAAAAACAAAAATAAGAATAAAAGTAGGTATTTAATTTCGAAACTGCTATAGGTTTTGTTGATTTTACACAGTGGCATAAAAGAAGATAGATGATACTAATGGTATACATTTAAAGCTGTCTTACGTTACGTTTTTAATAAAACTGCTGACATTTTTTAAATAATTACCAATAGAAAGAACGTTTTTTTTAACGTTACGAAAAGAACTTCTCGATATAAACTGGATTTGGGTACGTATTGCTTAGATTCAAAATAATCACCAAAATTCAGATTCGTTTTACGTTTTTGCGGTAAGACAGCTGTTTATTATAACATTGGGTGGGTTGCCTTCCTTATGGCGGCATCGGCATGGGCTGCGCCTATTAATCCAATGCGCGCACACAGACAGGTGAGCCGCGATAATCTCGCGCCTGCGCCTACAAACGTCGTGACCTTTCCGTAATTGAATAGGCGGCGTGCGCATTTCGAGTGCGCGCACGCACATCCTAAACGCACGCGACCGATTAACTACTCCAGTCGTTATAATAGGAAACTATGTTTTTTTTTATAAAAAAAAATAAGTAAGTAATATCTGTGGTATTTGTGTTGAATATTATTCAAATAATATAAAAAAAAAACTGTAAGGTCGATTGAAACAGCTTCGCAGAACGCTGAAAATCAGCGCTTAGTGGTAACACACATTTATGCATAGCTGGATACCATTTTAGCATAGGTACCTATTGCTGACCCATGAGCCGATGGGAAACATTTCTTTTCTGTTTTAATAGTTTATGTGATAGAATCTACCTACCTATTTATCAAGTCGGGCTTGTGTGTTATTTGCCTATGCTTAATAAACGTATACTATATTTAATTGTATTCTGCCTTCTGTGCTGTTAGTTGTGGGTTCGATCCCCATCGAAGACAAGCATTTGTGTGATGAACATAGATTGTTGTTCTCTATCTGGGTGTTATATTATATTCATTATGCTCGTATATTGACAAAAAAAATATATATATAAGTAGTTCTATCAGCCACCTGGTTTCTCTTAGTAAGCTATGCTTAGTTAGGGGCTAGGTGATGTGCAAAAATATTTATTTTATTTTATATAAAATCTTAGTCTCAGCATGATTATTTGGTATGAATAATATGATGAATGTATAACCTTAGAGAAAAAGTGTTAGAAGAATGGAAAAACTCAAACCTTTCCTTGAAGTTGCAAGCAGAGATAAGATTGAACATAACACACACAGGGGAAGTTTGATAGAAGCGAATATGTTGAATACCGAATTTTTCTTTTGGCCCATAGAAGTGTTCACCTGCTTGTCATTATAGACCGTGTATTTTAAATTATTTTCTTTAATAGAGTGTAAATGTGCTTACCTACTTAAATATAAAAGATGTTTAAATTGGATCACATTAAAACTTTTTATCGTCTTTGAATTTGCACAAAATTAATTTAACAGCCTTTAGAAAGCAATGAGACTAGAATATTTTTTGTTCAATGTCTAGTTCCAATATTTTACGAGCGTCTGTTAGTAGTACCTACTACGGGTTGTCGCCTGTCAGATAATCTCTCACCTCATTGGCCAGTGGAAACTGTCATTATCATTAGCCAATAACATGGATATGATTTTAGTAGTAATAGAGCTTTTTGTGAAGGGCTCGTCCGGGGAAGTACTACCAACATGCCTATTTCTGCCGCCAAGTAGTTTGGTGTGTTCCGGTTTGAAGGGTGTGGGTGTCGGCAAAATTACAGGCACATGAGGCTTAACACTTATGTGCCTCAGATTGATGGATGTTGAGGAGTGCATCGTAAGGGCACGTTTATAATGAGCGTGACCTGCGAGGCAATGCTCTGTTATAGGTAATGGTAACCACTTAACATCGGGTGGGCCATTTGCTTGTTCCATTAACAAGTCACATAAAAATCACCAGTATCAGTAAAAAGGTTTTGAGCCCTTTCCCTCCATCGCTTTCCGCGATCCTATCAATGTTGTCAGTCCATTGGGTAGGAGGGCGTCCGACGATTCATCTTCCGGTTCGTGGACGCTATTCGAGAACCTTTATTAGAGCGGTGTTTGGTTCTACGAGCTGTATGACCTGCCCATAACCACTTCTACTTGCTGATTCTGAAAGCTATGTCGGTGACTTTGGTTCTTTTTCGGGTGTTAAGCTTGTTAAGCGCTTTAGGTGTTAAGCATACCTATCTTTAAAAATCAATAATTAAATATACAATATTCTAGCCATCTTGTTGTAATTTACTGCTACGGATATTTTGATAGAACTGGTTTATATTGACCTCTAAAAATGCTAGGCTCATAACTCATATCCGCCGGAAGTCTTTATAGCCTACACCTATTCACTAAGTCATAAATGGCTCCATTCACTGTTACACTTATTATGTACTTGTTTCATATTACTGGTGCATGTTTATGAAAACGGGTTCTCAAGACATTCACACACATTTATCCCGCATGTTTAAGCTTTGTCTAAAAGTTTAAGTGAAAGCAGTGGCAGAGTTCCAGAGCCTTGCAAAGTAGAGCACGCTTTGGCCTCATTACATAATTAGATGCATAGTGGATCGCAGGATCAAAACAAATGAACATCGGGTGGTGTGATCAGGACAGCTGACATGGACTGTATATGGAGAAGTTACAAGCTCGCTCTTTCTAGCAACATGCTAAAATTAGATGTGTATTATTTACCTTCTTATAATAGTACCATCATTTTGAATGAGTTCACTTCTGGACATAGACCTCAACCATATTTGAAACAAATAACTTTGTTTTTTTATCTTCGCTTTTGTTAGACTGTAAAAAAATTGTGATTCATCCAATTTATTTTCTCTCTAGTACGGACGAACTATATAGGATTTGTGTCTTTTTGTGTGCGCATTGTCAGTTCTATGGCCTGCCTGACAACCACTGGGAATAAAGGTTTTTAAATGCCTACCACGAACCGGGAGACGAAGCGAAGAACTAGTTTCCCTCATGAAAATGACTCAAAATCTGTCCTCCTCGAAACGTATAGGATCCTATGCTGTGGACCCTACAGAATCTGATGATGTTGGTGATAGGGGCGTAGGTGTCATATGTGTGCGTTACAATCAAATCATGCAATCTATGAAATTAAATAATTCGCAGTAAAAAATAGCAGCAACTCTACCAGGGGTGGACCAGCTCTTTTTCCGAGGTTCTGCAACGCAGCTATCGGATAGTAGCCAATGTTGTCCGCGTGGGTAACCGCCGATCCGGCTCATGCATTATTAAACACATCAAAGGAGAAAAATCGAAATGTGCAGCGGCTAGTGAAGTGGTTTTCCGGCCGATTAGCCACTCGATGTATCAATTATCATGTGCGGTACCTATCGGTTTAATCAATCTGATGAACGATGGTCTTGTAGGGGTGTGAACGGGGTTATAAATATTTAGATAGGTTGCATCTGTTTTATACTTACCAAAATAGATAAAAACGAGTGTTTGACTTGTCTCTACCGTCAGAAAATCAGAACATGACTATATTTATTCAGTATCTCAAGAATTATTTTGAACCGTCTTAAACTTAAAGTGCGTCGCTCTAGTTAAACAAAATAGTTTTTTTTTATGTGTCTTGTTTCTGGAACAAGCAGATGGCCCACCTGATGTTTAGTAGTTACCATTACCTATAACAGAGCATGATTATAAACGTGCCCTTACGATGCACTACTTTGCGTCCATCAACCTTAGGCATACTGGTGTTAAGACTCATGTGCCTGTAATTACACCGGCACCCACACTCTTCAAACCGGGACACAGTAAGCTGCTTGGCGCCAGAAATAGACATGGTGGTAGTACTTCACCAGACGAGCCCTCCACTAAGAGCTCTACTACTACTGAATCTTATGTAATCGATAATCAGCATATATTAATATGTATGTAATTAAAAAAAATTTAAAATAGTTCATATAAATAAAGTCAAAAACCTAGTCCTAAATAAATTTGTGGACATTTTTACACATATTTATATCATTTTACATTACATTTTTAGTCCTAGTCAAAATCCTCCTATTTTATGAATATAAATTGAAGCTTCAGTGAAGTGTATTATTTGTACTGTGCACCATGATGTGCCAAAGCAAAATCTGGGAGCTTCACCTACCTAAGGTGAGGTGAGGTGAGGCTAAAACCACCTAGTCTAAGGGAAGGGAAGAGGTGGCAGACCTCCATTACACAGGGTGATTTGATTTTATTAATTAGGTACCTTCGCTATAATGCTTTAATAACGCCAGTTTTGGAGAGAATTTTTGCCAATAATACCTAAGGAGCGTTTAACAATTACTAGGACAATTAAATTTTTGTTCAAAAATTTAAAAAAATACCCTATAGATACGAATCCATCGTTGTTCGTGTTCGCCGTTACGAAATATTCATAAATAGTGCCATTTATTTCAGATAAAAGCTTTCCAATGTAAAGCGTTCAAAATAGAATAGGTAAAAATAAAAAATAAATTGTGATTGGCGTTCTGTAGATTTGCAAATGTACAATTTGCAGACGGGACTGGATTTATTTATGAAGTGTTGTTCCAGTTTCGTTGCAGTGGGTCAGCCTATTCTGTTTATTGATTTGCTAACGGCACCGGTTAATTTTGGCAAGGTAGGCAGTACCTGGTAGGTATGCGGGGTGAGCCAAATCGAACTGGCGTTCTGCGTTAGTACTGCGAAGTAACTTATTTAATTTAAACCTATCCAGCGGTCATTTTGCAAAATGTAAGTATAAACACGCTTTAATAGTTATATGATAACTAATAGTATATTAGTTATTACTAATAGTAGGTATATTAGTTATTGTATGTAAGTTAATGTCCGCAGATAACTTGACTGTTTTTTTTTTAAGATTTTCTCTAGATATTCCTTGTTTTGCTGTTCTTAAAGATTTTTTTATGGGGTATATTAGTTAATTGATTCAGGCGGGACTTTGCGGAAGTCCATAGCAGTTTTAATTAGTTTAAAAATAAATGAAGTCACATTGAAATGGTGAAAAATATATAGATATATCTTTAATTACATGAATGACTTATTTATCTGATTATAAAAAATGTAGTAGTTGTCGCTCAAAATCTTCAAGAGTGCGCGACCAAAGTCTTTTTCTGAAGTAATTTTTACGATTTTTTTTGAAGATTCTAGATAGTTTGAGTAAAATATTATTAGATAAGTTTTATGTCTAAACTCTTTACGATGCGCTGTATTTTATTCAAGTTGTTTCAGTAACAGATTTGCCTAACTGCGCGACGAAAAACAGGTTTTTTTACGGATTTTTGGCCTAGGACGCGCCTTAATGGGGAAAATGAGAGTGAGAATTACTAGCAACGAGCAACTTGAATAGCATCGGGTACAGTTACCTATCTACGTATAAGATCGATCTGTCGTTCCCAAAATATAACATTTAGGTTGACTAATCAACACTAACCAACGTAGAAAATTCTCAATCGAAATCGACCTTATCTATGGTTAGAATTCGGTAAATTGCACGTGAACCACATTTATTTTTCCCACAAAAAGGTCACGTTCAAACGACTCGCGTTACATTGTCTTATCGTGTTTATGTTACACCAAATTAATTTGAGCGAGTGTGTGGCCACTTGGTTAGAATTATGTAAATCGATTGTACGTTTTAATTACTGAGCTATCGAGAAATGTGGCTCGCTTACATCACTCAAAAATAGTGCAAAAACATGAACGTAGTCTTTAATGGGCTTGACCTTTCCAATTTCACCATAAATGTTATTAACAGTCGGTAACACGCACCTACTTTGTATTTAATATCATTCGAATTGACACACATTGTTTTTGAATGCTCTTTAAACGCTGAACTACTTTTGATAATTAAAAATTGCAACCGTTGCCATCCAATAACAATAAAACTACATAGATGACCGATACAATGCAGAACTAAGTAAAAAAACTAACCTATTTGTAATTTCTTTAGATTTTGCTTGGCTGGGTGTGACTAAAAGATGTTGTAAAAAGTGGTTACAACAAAAACCATACCTAGGTAGGAAGGTACAAAGCAAAAGTTTCACATTTTGAAACGTGGTTGTTCCAATGATTCCATTGGTAACTTGATACACATCTATCTACCTATACAGTAGGTATGCATTATTTCCGTAAATATAATAAGCGTAATTTGATGAAATGTAACACGTCTGCTTTCGTCGAAACGGCCTTATTTAAATAGAAAGGTACACAACTATTGCTGTCTTTCTTCGCGTAGTGCAAAGGAGTTGTGGGTGAATGAAAAGAGGGTTTTTTCAACGCATTTGCGTGTTTGCGCTCGCGCCGCCCACGCAGGCGGCGCTTACTACTACGCCTTTCAGTGGTTAATTATGCGAGACCGATGGCTCGCTTTCGTCTGTGAAGTTCAAACTCAGGCGCATCATTCATTACTTAAGTTCACAGTAACTGTACCATCTTTGAATGGGTTTAGGTATGCAAGCAGTAGATAAGTGTCATTATGTACAGCTAAAAAGTTCTGTAAAATTTTATTATCTGATGACGATATGTGGAATAATTAATGTGTAAAGGTCTTTGAATTCATAACGAGAGAAAGCCATCGATGCATGACTTTAAAACAACTTACTACAGGTGCAATTTTGTCTAGAGTATACTTTTACTACTGTATACATTGAAATACTCATTTTATATGGAGGTATTTGATATATTCTACTATACATACGCAGTATAGTTTCTCAGTGTACCTACTCGTGGATTAAGACATAATTTTTACCACTTCATGCGCCTTATTTTAATTATAAGATTCCTTTACTAATGCCGACAATAGCTGTGAGATTTTTTCACTACGAGTAAGATCGCTATCTAATGAAAATTGATTGTTAGGCAACTTATTCAGACGCATTTTATAGCAGTCTGGGAATCCGTCTTAAATTTTTTCTACTACATGAAGTACCTTTAATTTTGACGTGAGAAATAATTGAGTGAGCACTGAGATGCCAACTGATAAGAGAACGCAAGAGAAAAAAAACTGTGCTTAACCGACTTCGTGAATCAAGGGCAGGAAGATTTGATAAAGCAAATCTATCATTCTCTAATCTATATTTACTCATCAATCCGACGAGCATGTTTAAAGAATGTTATGAGAGTGAATGAAGCCAAAGTGGTATGTCAGCAAGCAGTTATCCGTGGTCTCTACCTACCCCTATATGGGAAACAGGTGTAATTTTATGTATGTATGTAATTTGTCGGTTTGTTTTGTTATTCATAAGTATGAATTTATTAACAAAGCGCGATAGGCCGTTTTGTAAGTATTTTATTATGTGCGTGTTCTTTGTTACGCGTGGGTACCTCACGCAGATTATAATTTATGATAACTTATGATTTTGCATATTTTCTCTAATGTGACGTGCAGATATGGTTAAGATAAGATTTTGACTATATTCATATGTAGATACTTCATAGTAGGTTTTTTTTTATACTAATAGGACTAATAATCTCGGCGTAGCTTTGAAACAGTTACACCGTTCTTGTTTCTTTCGATCTTTTTTGAAACTTACTGTCAATGCAAAGACAAAATACGGTAGAAGAAAAATACATAAAGTACTATGAGTGCCGAAACGTGGACACTAACGGTAGGGACGGTCCACAAACTGAAAGTCGCTCAGCGAGCTATGGAGAGAGCTATGCTCGGAGTTTCTCTGAAGGATAAAATCAGGAACGAGGTTATCCGGCAGAGAACCAAGGTAGTCGACATAGCTCATAGGATTAGTAAGCTGAAGTGGCAGTGGGCCGGCCATGTTTGCCGTAGAACCGACAATCGTTGGAGCAAACGAATACTTATGTGGAGACCACGTTTAGGTAAGCGTAGTGTAGGACGCCCTCCGGCAAGATGGAGCGACGATCTGCGAAGTGTGGCTGGCAAGCAATGGATGAGAAGAGCCGAAAACCGGGCTCAGTGGCACGCCTTGGGAGAGGCCTACGTCCAGCAGTGGACTGATATAGGCTGATGATGATGATGATGATGATGACTATGAGTGCTTACCCTGATATCCCAAATTGTAGCGATTTTAACATAGTTATATCATTTTTATTATTTATTTTTTATTAAGCGTTTAGAAACTTTATAAACAATAAAAATCAGGTTTAAGAGTATTTAATATAATAATAAAAAATATATTTAAGTGTTATATCAGCTATCTGAATTCCATAGTAAAAGCTTTACAATGTTGGGGTTAGATCTCGTAGTGCTTTGTGTGAAATGTTTGCTAATTATGCATTTATCATCAGTTTTGTTTGTTGAATATATGCATTATGAAAATCGGTAATTGGTCAAGCGCAACCACTCACAATGGTTTCTAAAGTTAATACGGTGTCGAATCTTCTGTAGTACAACCTCTTACTCACTCCAAAAATCTAAACTTGATATTTCAAAATTCATAGCTCGCTTCGCTTGCTCGATCAATGATCATAACATGAGATGAGTCACCCGTCATGTGCGGCCGGTTCACACACGGTTCTCGATACGGGAATGCTGACTCCGTACATTCTCGGTGTGGAATCGGTTGACACACACCTGCACTCGGTGTGTCACGCGCGTCAACAGTGAATTTCTCATGGTGATGGATGGACTTTTTTGTTTTGAAAACCAGGAAAGTATTTCTGAGAAGTGGCTAGTGGATATCATAATACTACGCGAATTAATTACATTATGATCCAATGGAATGGTGTTGATTAAGCCAAATGTTTACAACTTAACTCGATCTGAACCAATTTGTGAAACAAAATGAACTTTTACCTTTACCTACTTGGGCTCAAATATACTTTGAAATTCTACCCAGAAAATCCTAGAAATCTTTCGCTGGGTGACATCTGAAAAATAAATTAGTATTTTCCGATAAATTATAATTTCCCACCATGTATTATATATATAACCTAAAAACTGGACGTAGATTGGGTCTGTAAATTCTGTCAATTATAAGCGACATTATAAAATTTTTATATAAATAAAAATATTTTCGTACAAACTACCTGTACCCATTTAGAAGTTGAATTTCGGGAATTCCTTTCTTAGTACATCTCTACACACCAAGACGAATAACCTGAAAATTTTAAATCTAAGACCTGTGGTTGAGGCTGTGCATTATCTATATGTCAATTAGTCAGTCAAGACAATGATTCTTATAATTAAAGTAAAACTTCCAATGCGACTTCCAACAAGGTTGCGTTAAACGTTTAACGCTACCATGGAGGGGGTATGAAAGCGCTGTTCTTTCTCTCATAGCTAGTTACGTTTCGTATATTTTCTTCAGTCGTGTGGTCTAAAGCACACTTGTTTATTGGTATAGGTTATTTTAAATAAAAGTATAAACTCAGCGAAAAAGTATTTTTCTAAACATAGTCACTATAAGTAGGTACTTAGTTGCTTTGACTGCTAACAAGATATTCCAAATAGGGTGTACCTATATTTGTAAAACGCCTACATACATCTACTTCTACACACTATACTTTTTATAATCGCAAAATTTAAAGTAAATGCCATGTTTACACAAATGTGCAGGTGTAAGAATTTAATTATTTACATAAGTCAACATGAGTCCTCGTGTCTCTGTACTAGAGTCCAGGCATTGTATGCAGATCGTCGTGCTTACGCCATTTACATAGAAAGCAGTGGTGATTTATACAGTGTCAAAGGGGTTTTTTCCAATCGTCCAGCTCTTATCCTATCTTCACAGCTTGATCAACCTATTTCAAAGGAAAGACATGGTCAATGCGGAGCTAATTAAGCCACGATGTTTTTCTTCACCATTTGAGAGCACTGGTATTTTGCACATACATTTTGAGAGAGAATAAATATATACTCTTTAGTGCTATCATTATGCGGAAATGGGCTTGCAACCTGTCACGTATGGAATACTAACTACTGTGGATATCTGCCGAATGTAACATTTGGACGTACCTCTGACTGACGGTACTATTTGGTACTAAGAAATCTGAGGGGATGTCTACCGTGCCTGGGGATTATAGTCGATAAGTACCTAGTATCTGTTTCTGATATAACTAGGGATTACATTGATAAGTCGCTGGTAGGAATATTTATTCCATGTGTACTTCTATACATGTCAACAGGTTGCCAGCGTGGCTACCTGTTTTATACGTAAAGTGCTTTTTCTTACAGGCGTTAACTTTACCACTTTCGAGCGAAATAATAAATATTTCTGCACTTAAATGGTGTGCATTAACGATGTTATGACATCATTATTTTATCTCGATCGAGATTCGAGATAATATTCATCGCTGAATCGCTGAATTTGAATTAACCAATATAAGATGTTTTCTGCTGTCCGTTGATTTTACATCACTCGACTGTATTCAACAGAAATACATTACTATATCAGTATATCAGTCATTTAGTACCCATAACACAAGCTCTGCTTAGCTTGGGACTAGATGATGCTTTGTGGCTTTTCCAGCATTATTATTATCATATTATTATATCTTCGAAGTTAGATAATCAACACCAATTATCATAATCTTTTTCCTGCTAACTGACCGACCGATTGGCTGAGTGACAACGCACAACCTAAACTACTGAATGGTCTAGAGAATTGAAGTTTTTCAGGATATATTCGTCTTGATGCGTAGAGAAAGAAAGAAAAGTCTGAGAGAGGTATTCCTGAAATACAACCCCTAAACGGGTAAGTATAACGAGGGTTGAAGTTTATATAAAAACTAGCGAAACTAAAGCTAGTTTCGCTAGTAATTAAATATATGCATTCGTTATTATGTTTAAATAAAGAAAACATTCTCTAGCATTATTATTATTTGAAGGATAAGGCGTGATTTATTACTGAAAATTGCAAAATAAGGAAAACTTGCAGTCGCTTTTAGCTTCAGTCACTACGTATCTTTTCCTTGGGTAATAATTATAAAATGGATAAGATATCATTCTGCAGTTATCGATTTACAAGAAATTAAGATTTTGTACAGGCATACGTGTTTCATAACGTAACGAGATGGTATTTTAGCGAGAAACTTGAAATGTTTACGGTGCTCTTTTGTCACGCGTTTAGCAGTAATTTTGCAAGATTATTGATTTATTGATGAGGAATATGACTCTGTGTTGTCAAATAAACGAGGTGTCTAAAAAATGACATTGTTTGTAAGGGATTTACTCGCCAAAGATAAAAATGTTCAAAACTTTTTTTTCAACGTTACTTATAAAGATAATAAATATGAGTCGTAAAACTCGGAAGGTCAAAATTAAAAGGTATTTATGCATTTATGTATATAAATTTTGGAGATCACTTTAAAACGTATTAAAACTTGGCGCCAATTTTTGTATACAGCAACAGCAGTATACAGCAATAACAGAAAGTAGGTTTGGTGTGCTACTAAATCGAGATACAAATCAATCTTGTTTCTACTTTTAAACGTTTGTACTTTTCAGGTGGAAATGGTAAAAATATTTAGTGTCCAAACAGTGGAAAAAAGTCACCTTGTAAATTTTATTGAGTATGGAATGGAAACGATTGCGTGCCTTAGGTGGTCGAGGTCGTAACTGCAGTGGACAATCGATTCATGGTACCAATGCGGCATTCTATGCGACACTAAAATATTGAAATCAAATTTAAACTTTTAAATCCTGGAGTTCGCTTTCCGTTGACGCATAAGTTTTTCCGCACGTAAGGCCGTCCTATGCCACACGCCATTGTACTGGACGCAATACGGTAATGTCTGTCTGTGGACACTACCGTATTGCGTCCTTACCTGAATGTTTGATGTGGTAGGTGTCATCGCACGCGATCGTCACTCGCGTCAAAATAATCGAATGTCATTTTAGATAGTTAATCGATCAGTAAATATTTAAATCGGTCGATATCGATTTCTGACACGCAACTAAAGCTCAAGTAACAGACTTCTTTGAATCGGAACAAACGCTTCCATGTGTTTTTTCTTGCGAATTCAAGTTACCATGCGTTTTACCAAAAAACTTAGCTTTGTAAATTACTCTTTAGGCAACAAACAAGTATTTCAACATGTTTTTGCCTAAAGTCTAAAGTTGTAGACAAGTTCTTTAGCTTGTTTTTAACTTTAAACAACCAGCAATATCTTAGTGTACGGTGTATAAGTAATATACATAATATACTCTCACATATATATCTGTATATCTCTATATATTATACTAGCTGACCGGTGCCCACTTCGTTGGGCGGTAAACATGTTTACTTACAAATCTTAACTGAAGTAGTACTCGATGTCACCAACAGATGGCGTTAATACGGCATAAAATAGCGGCCGTTCGCAGTTTCGCCAGCGTGGCAGTTTATATCAGTTCCCGTTATTTTTTCGGGATAAAAAGTAGCCTAAGTTACTCCTTGTTACATTAGCTATCTGCCAGTGAAAGTCCCGTCGAAATCGGTCGTTCCAGAGATTACACGAAACAAACAGACAGACAGACAGACAAAAATTTAAAAAAATGCTATTTTGGTATATGTATCGTATATACATTCCTATGCATGTAGTAAAAAGCGTTATTTTAATATTACAAACAGACACTTCAATTTTATTTATTTGTATAGATTTTGTCATAAAACTATATTACATTATGAATTAATGTCCTTTTTATAAAACACCTGCGTAGGGAGCCGACTTCGCGTCGGAGCCGCGCGGGTACCTTACTCATAGATCTATACTACTCCCCTGCACGCGCACTCCCAACTTGGTGACGCTCACTTCGCAACGGGCCGTGCAGCAGAAATCGTAATATTTTAATTTCGCCATAACTTTAAAACCAAACGTCCAATTCTAATCATTTAAAGACCAAATATTATCTACATGAACTGTACTTAGTGATAAAATAATTTATTTCGATAAGGATTAATAGTATGAGTAAAATAAATGCGTTTAAATGTAGTCCAAAAAAATTAAAGATTTTTAAATAAAAAAATGGTTGTTGTGCCTCACTCGACATAGATAGGTATAGTGTGTCGCTGACTTTTTTGTAGATTATTATAAGATCTACAATTATGTAGAACATTTTATGGTTCTATCTTTTATAGTTTAGGCAGCGTACGCAAAATAAGTAACTTTTTTGGTTGATTTTTTACACCTTGTGTCTGAAAAACCCAAATATTTTACGGAACGCTATTTTTTTTCAAAATAAAATATAGCCTATGTTACTCAGTGATAATGTAGCTTTCTAATGAAAAAAGAATTATTAAAATCGGTCCAGTACTTTTTGAGTTTATTCATAACATACAAAAATACAAAAATACAAAGCTTTCCTCTTTATAATATTATTATAGTGTAGATGTATTTTTCTATGTATTGTTTGTGTGCGATAAAGAATTAAGAAAATTAAGAATTATACCTATAATATACCTATACGCTGGTTATAAGTAATATCTACACTCATAGTTATTAATAACCTAGCAGGATGAGACAGTGGTGTCAATTATTGCACTATACAAAAGTAACTTAAACCGACAGCGCCAGTTTGTAAGAAAAGGACGGCATATAATTGAAAGTACTATCAAACTACTAAAACACAACACTAATACATCTAAACTGAAAGCTGTAAACTAAAGCCTCTTCCAATGAGTAAATAAACTTATCAACAGAGAAAAATGGGAAAAACTCTGAATGCCTTATTATAAAGTGCATCAGGAATGCGGCATAACTTTGACTCGTAAATGAAGCATCTTGCTTGAGCTGTGCCGTTAAATGCCGACGTCGCTGTAGGCTGTTTTAACGCTCAACTGCTCCCCCATGAAGGCATCCTAGACAAATGACCAACAATCCAAATAACGAATCGTTTTTATCGCGGGGATAAAAACCAATCTTTGTTCTGACTGACTGACTGACATATATAATAGACAACGCACAACCTAAACCACTGATCGTAGAGACTTGAAATTTTCAGGGTATATGTCTACGTGCGTATGAGTGTACTAAGAAAGGAATTCCCGAAATCACCCCTAAATATGTACAGGAGGGTCGACTTTCGTATGAAAATATCTTCACATGGACGAAGTCGCGGGCCAGGTAGTCTCTCTCTTCGCTTGCTTAGCTATTCTCGTGTAAAACACTCCCTTTGAAGATTACTTAATTTTAAAATTTTTCTTCTCACCACGTTCTTTCTTCTTGTTGTTTTTCCTTATTATCTAAGTGCTGTACTACACCCGTGTTCATGTGCCAAATAAAGGTTTTATTTTTTTACTATTTTCCAATAAATTTTACTTGTACTTAACATCTAACAATTTCTGGTACTAAACAGCGTTGCTGTGTTTTGTTTAAAGAGTTTGGGTAAAATTACAGACACATATACCTATGTCTTAGGTTGATGGACTCAGGGCAGTGCAGTGTAGGGTACGTTCCTAGCGTGCGTGACCTACCAAGCAATGCTTTGTTTTAGATGTGGTTACCATTTAACATCAGGTGGGTCAACTGCTTCGTCCGCCAGCAAGTAGTATAAAAAAATTGCATGTGATTAATATGTAGGGACGATGTGCATGCGTATTTTTAGTTTTCGAGAAATTTTGTTCCAGTAAGTAGACGTTTGAGTAGTAGTATCTACCTACATTATACAGAGGGACACGAAGTAGACCTACTTTATGTTTGGAGCGTTTAGTTATCGATAGCCATTTTTCTATAAAACAACTTGACGGAAACAGTATTTTTACTATCATAATCTTTCACGGGAGCTTTCAACGTAATAGGTTTACTTAATTCTTTTAATTACAACTGCAGAGGAAGCGCTTACGCATAATTGTAAATTACGCTAAAAAATATGACCTTTTATACGACGTACGTCCTTTATAATTGAGTTAGCCGGTGTGGATGAAAAACGATCCCATAATACTCCAGAAAATAAACGCATTACGGATATCGTTATATAAAAATATGTAGGTGTAGTGCTGCCAACTTACCTTTCAGGTCCAGTCATAGGGTGGCAAAAGGTGCAGGGCCGTCACTAGATCAAAAAGATAACAACGGCATCATTGGCTCTTCTTCCTTTTCTCTAAAATAATATAATAATAATATATAATAATGCTGGACAATCCACACAGCATCATCTAGCCCCAAGCTAAGCAGAGCTTGTGTTATGGGTACTAGATGACTGATATACTTAATACAATATTATATTACATACATAGATATTTTTTATTATACATAGAAAATACCCAGACAACTGGAATAAATATTTGCAGATCGTACAAACATTTATCCCAAGGCGGGAATCGAACCCGCAACCTCTGCGTCGCAAGCGGACATTCGCCCGCCGCGCCACATCGGTCGTCTATATCTGTTGATGACACTAATATTTGTCCTAGTGGTAATTCTGCCAAAGTCAAATAAAACAAATGTACAAGTCATGACTGTCAATAAATTTATTTTTAGCGCGCAACTTCGTTCGCATGAAGTTTTTCTTACAAACTTCAACCCCCGTTGTACACGTTTAGGGGTTTAATTTCGGGAATTTCTTTCATAGTACACACCTACGCACTAAGGCAATACTCGTACGTTTTAAATCTCCACAACAGTGTAAAATAAATTCTGTGTTTCCGTCGTCCGTCGTCGTCGGTATTTTTGGATAGGTTCAATATGGGAGTTTTCAAAATAAGAGTAAACTAATCGATAGTGCTCTATCCTGCATCATAACTTCCATAGTGTTGTTTTTTTTATGTTTACTATCTCTGAACTCCATCATTTATGATTTGGATAAATCTATTTAGGATGTACTTTCAGATTGGTCACGTGGAAATTTCATCAAGATCGGAAAATCAAACTACTGAATAGTTTGATTCAAATTACTGAATAGCTTGATTTAAATCAAAATATCTGGAAAAACCCACCCCAATTAATGTAAGCCAAGTAAAAGTTTAAGTCTGCTTCACAAGTTTTTTAAACTGAATTACTAATATTTTAGTCGATATCACGGTGAAACGTGCAAAAGCTAGTAACTCTATTCTTATTGAGTATTTTACGCCGCGCACGAGTTGAGTTACGAGCTACGCAACATTTTTTTCTTTATGTTTCAAACATATCTAAAAAAGCACAAAACTACAATTGCCCGCAATTATAGTGACGACTCATCTGTTATTCATTGCAATGTAATTCTGCAATGAATAAACAATACATTGCTATCATCTCAATCAATAAAAACGATAGTTCTACTAATAATTACCCACTTACAAAGTTGAAATAAAGTTCGAGAAACAACTTCAAATTAATTTTTAATACGACTTGCAGATGAACAAGCAGATGACACAGCTCATCTGACAAAGCATTACCTTGCAAGTCACGCACGTTAGAAACGTGCCCTACGACGCACTGCCTCGTTTATCAACATGACGCATAAAAAGTCGGTAATTTTACCAGCATACCTTTCAAACTGTAACAGAGCAACTTACACAGGGGTGGTAGAAATAGGCTTGGTGGTAGTATATCGCTGGACGAGCCCTTGACAAAGAGCACCTCTACTTCTTACTTATAATATTTGATAATTATAGACTGATCTATTATCAAAGGTCTACCATTATTATGTGACACTTATTATCTCTACTCTAATGCGGTCAGAAGAAGCGTACGTGCAAGTACTAAAGTATTTAATATTTTTTTATTATCTACTAGCTGACCCGTGCCCACTTCGTTGGGCGGTAAACATTTTTACTTACAAATCTTAACTGAAGTAGTACTCGATGTCGCCAACAGATGGCGTTAATACGGCATAAAATAGCGGCTGTTCGCAGTTTCACTCGCGTGGCAGTTTTTTCCCGTTCCCGTTATTTTTTAGGGATAAAAAGTAGCCTAAGTTACTCCTTATTATGTCAGTTGTTTGCCAGTGAAAGTCCCGGCGAAATCGGTCCAGCCGTTCCAGAGGTTACCCGGAACAAACAAACAGACAGACAGACAAACAAACATTTAAAAAAATGTTATTTTGGTATATGTATCGCATATACATTCATATGCATGTAGTAAAAAGCGGTTATTTTAATATTACAAACAGACACTTCAATTTTATTTATATGTATAGATGTGCATGAAAAATTAATATCTCGTTTTGTCTCTTCAATCGATATCTCAATTTCAATAATGATTAAATTTGTTTCTTAGAGGAGTTTTTTTACGTTTCCCAATTTATTAATTAGTCTCTTCTACTATTTCACAATTTTCTGATTGTTAAGTTAATTAAATTTAATGAATGCTTTCAAATCAAACATTATTTCCATTGAAAGCTAGTCTTGCGAGTTGCGGTTTAATTGTCAATTAGAAGCTACGAAAGCAGTCGTATACAATGGGCAATTACTAATGTTTGAATAAACCCTGTAAAAACGTCGCACATTCGTTCGTTGCGACAAGTTACATCTAAATTGGAGTGTAATTTGCAGACCTTTCCTGATGACAATTTTGTAATTAGCCCAGACTTGTTTATTTGCACGGTATGAAACAAAACGCTTGCATTGTTTGTGTTTCTTTTGTTGGAAGAAAGGTGAAAACGTAGTAGTTTCAATATTTTCAACGTGCTATTATATTTAGGTAGGGAATATTTATACACAAAAGATTTATTTCGTTTTCACGCCTTTGATTCTTGCATTAAAAGGATAAAGTAAACTTTTTCAGGGTGCTAAGCTTGATCTTATTATTTTAGTTATGGAACCTGTTTTAAACTGGGAAATTTAGAAAAACCTTCCATTTATTGTCCTTATGGACTATGAATTCCTACAAAGCATATTAGAAGTCCGTTTCCATAGATTAGGCTAGCTAACCAAACCCATAAGAAGCTCAATAATAAATTAATACGAGTAAACTTTTGTTCTTTGTATTTTAAGTCGTAGTAAGTGTACAGTAAGGTTCTTTTTGGTTGCATCACTTTCGAAGGCATTGTTTTTCGAAGTCTAGGGTTGCACGCTCGTCCCCGCGACCTCGCACTTATCTTGTGCGGTGTCACGACCACGCGCATTGCACGACCACGCTTTCGTTAAGTATTCTAGGACTAGTCAGGGTATCGGAGAATGTGGGATGTGTGCAACTTTATATTGATGACGATTTTTCGAAATCGGATATACCTGTGTTGTTTAACTTAATTAAGGGTTAAAAAGCAAATAAATAAATAGATATTGGGAAATATTCACACAACGCCCCCCGCCCCCCTAACTAAAACTTGTACTATGAGAACCAGATAGCTGATACAATATTATATACTTTTTTTTAAACTGATAAGTTTGCACGATATCGTCAAACACATTATGAAAAAAGTAACACCTTTTTCATAGTGTGTTTGTGTAAGTATGAAAATGAATCACCATCTACCACTTCTACCTTGTAGCTACCGGTAGATAGATAAAAGTTTAAAGTGTAGTAACACTGACATATTTGGAATATTGTAACTTTTTGTACCTACATATTTATACCGTTCAACTTCCTGGCACTATTTCCATTACGGTTCCAAAACTAGACAAGAAATGAACATCGTAGAATTGTTGCAAAAAAAGTGACCTCTAAGTGACCTGTCTCTACCCTCAATTAATTGTAATTGAGCTTTACTGTCTATCTGGTAGTAAAGGCCATCATCATCATCATGATGATGATGAGCTTTACTACCAGATATTAAAAAATAATGACAAATAATCAAAAAACAAGTGAACTCATCCAAGTGATTTTTGAGTTTTTGCTGTATAAGAGTTTATAGTAATGCTGTAATACCATTTTGAGAATTACGAATTGTATTTATTCATTCTAAAGCTGACTGTACACTACAGAATCGCTAGAGAGTAATCCCTTTGGTACTTAAAAGCTAAGTCAATTTATAACGGAATTATTTGAACTCAGAAGCTGCACTTGTAGTATGAAACCTCAAAGGTAACAAAATGAATTGTTTGTAAAACATCTGTTTATTTTGTGATTACCTCGGAAACAGACAAATCACGTAGCTCGTTAAATGTTTCTACTTAGGATTTGTGAGTACAAAATTGTACAGTCGTCTGCAGTAAATTACTTTTAAAATTTATAGTTTTTGAAAGTTATTTTATGTTCAGTTCTGGTAAAATTTACCTTACGTGAATGTAAAAGTAATGCGGTAAAGTCGAAAATCAATAAATGTACAGTCAACATTAGGAGGCGATGACTTCCATAGAACTAAGACAATACCTGCTGTTTATAATGTGTACAAGTGATAAAACAAGCAGATGACCCAGCTGATGTTGAGCGGTTACGTCTGCCCATGACAACTGCATTACCTCACCGAGTGTACCCACATAGGATATGTCCGGTGTGTCATTGCACTATACCACTCACTCGCAAAGATGATAAAGTATCATATTATTTTTTGTGTTACTTATAAGTTATGTCCTCAATAAAGTTCATTTATTATTATGAACCGGCACCCATTAACCTTTATCAGGAGACAGGCATGTAAATATGACTAGTTGGCGACAGTAAATGGTATAATGGTAGTACTTCCCCGAACGAACTCTTTCTCAAATAACTATATTACTAAAACTTACTAAAAATTTTAACTTTGTAAAAAAAAACCGAATTATTAAAATATATTAATCAGAATATATTACTTAGAAACAATAATATTAATAATTAAATTATATAAATATGATTCCTTTATTACTAACAAAAACTGACTTATTAATTAATTACTTACTAACTGAGTACTAAGCCTTGTGATGCTGTTTTCCTCCTTCACTATCTACTTTTGATTTTGTCTGTACATACGTACGTTTTGTTGCAAATTCTCACGCGACTTTTGGTTAAAGTTTGGTAGAGAATGTCTCGTGATTTAAATTATTCCTTTCTTGCCTGTTATAAGATTCTTAGGGGTTCAAAGTCTGACATAAAACTCTACCTAAGTATTGCTATGTCCGTCGGCATATCTGTCCGTTCATTATCCTTCTGTTTAGTCCTCCTGAGTAGTGTTTTTCATTTCTGTTAAATTTTACGCAAAATAAACATTTTTATTTTTTTATTCTTGGTGGAAATCTAACACTTAAAATACAGCGCAGAAAACAGAGCTACAGTCAAATGGCTAGTAAAGAGTGGTCAAATGGCAAGTTATTCAAAATATATTCATTGACGTATAGGGCAATCTCAACTTGATGGGTACGCTGTAGATCAGCGATGTCCCCCGCGACATCGCTGATTAGAGGATCGCTGAGATCGCTTGCAACGAAGATGGACAGAATTAATCCATGGAGAACTCCGGTTCTGATGGCTCTAGAGTCCGAAAGGGTACCCTTTACTCTACGCTATAGCGAAAGCTTCGATTGAAAAGACATTCATGATAAACACTAACGCTTTTGGTACTCTCAATTCGGATAGCTTGTATATCAAGCTATTCTGAAAGAACTTGACGAAAGCCTTTGCCACATCAAAAAACGTTGAATCAGTATCTGCCGTCGAGGTACGTTGGAATTGGGAGAGCACGTGATACGGAGCACTTACTGCGTAAAGAGTGAATGAAACTCTGAAGGCATATTACTTATCGGGAAAGATTTTGAGCTCCTTGAAGGACAAAACGCGACACAAAATGCGTCGCTCATAGATATTTCCTAGAAAACTGAGGAGACTGATGAGACCGTAAATAGTGGACATCACACATGGTATTTAAAAGTTTTAGTTTAAATAGACGGCGTAGGTATCAGATTGTCGCGTAAGCCGTAAGGGCCACCGCACACGTCTCGACTGCATGCGGGTCGGTATCTTGCGATCTCACATTTCCATCCACCTCTCGGAGGCATATTTGCAAACTTCAAAATAAAGTCGAAACTTTTGCTATCATGAAAAACAAGATCCCGAGTGTCTATACTCCTGAAAAAATATCTACTGTGCATGATTTCATGTCAACTTTTTTTTTATATAGAGTTTAATGAAAACGTTGACCTAGGTGATCAATATCAAGTAGTGACTTAATTTGACTGAGGCAACATTTGATTTATACTATGAGGTAATGTATTTGCTATGTGCTCGAAATCTGGTGGGAATTCTGCTTTTTCATAATTTATTTTTCATCATCGTTATCATCGTAATCTAAATCCAGTACTCTACTAGTGGGTAGGTACAGGCATTGTTTATTTTAAGCTCGACTTATGTCATTCGAGTCTCTTATCCAGTTTTCTGCGAATCGAAATAAAATATCGACGTGATACGGTACATAATAATAGATACCTATTTTTTATGATAATCAAAGCAACACTGGATTTATACTGCTTTGCGAGTGTATGAATCCTATTTTACTACAAGGTTTTGTAAAAACGCGTTCGAGTGCGTCGTGCGCCGGCTGTAATGACAGGGCGCACGCGCGCCTCCTAATTGATAATGGCTGAAGACGTGCGCGCCGCTTGCGCATGGGAACCGCGCAGCCTTCTATGGAAACCTTTTGCAAGGACTAGATCGAGTTTTAAGTAACGCTTTTGGTAGTTATCTTTATCCTCTTCAATTATGCTGATTAATGAATCCTCCAAATTAGTAGAACTAATAGCTCAATATAGAAGATGATGAAAAGTAAGGCTACATTATTTGTGGACATTTTTACACAACATCATCTAGCCCCAAACTAAACATAGTTTGTACTATGTGAACCAGAAGACTGATATAATACTTATATACGTTTTTTTTGTAAATATACAGAAAACAACCAATGTATACCCAGAATACAATATCACACCCAGACAGAGAACAAACATCATACTATGTTCATCACATAAATGTTTGTCCTCGGTGGGGATCGAAGCCACAACCTACAGTACAGAAGGCAGAACTACTACTAACTGCTGTGAGTTGTGAGAAATTGTTATTCAATCGATACGTTTAAAGCATGTGTTTTTATGACGTGTTTCACCATATCTTTACAAGTCCAGGATAACTGGTAGACAATCATATTAGCATTAAGTCCTCCTAACACTCCATTGTTCTGTGCGAAAGTTTGAAATAAATAAATAAAATATTTAATAAATAAGATATTGTGGGAAACATCAACTTCATAGCTACCTAGGTATTTTTGGTAATTCGAGTAGGTATATTAAATCAATGTTTTTCTGAAATTATAAGATATTCATCTTTGCAATTGTGTCTACACAATTTTGCATGAGCTCAGGCGGCTTCAAGGTGAAATTAAACAATAGTGACGTTTGAAGCTACAAGGATACCATTAGGCGGTTAAAATTTGCGACGCATACAACAAAACTAAACACTAGTTTTTATGCATTTGTTTCTTGACTTTGCTTAGCTAATTTTCTGCGTAAATATTATACTATAAGTTTCAAATGAAATAAAAATTATTTATCTGAAAGCCGTTTTATAAAAATTATGTTAAAGTCTTTGTCATTCGACCATAATTCCAGCAATTAACATAAATAACAAGTCGAAAGAGAACAATTACCTCATATAAAATCCATCTTTGACCCGTTTGCAACCTAAATGCAAACATTAGGCGCACGCAATATAGCCTGCGTGTCTACGCGGTCGAGCCTAGCATGCAAGCTGACACACCTAGGCGCACTGCATTATCGAGCGGTTATGAAATCTAATATTTTTTAACCCAGACTTGTATGCGGCACTCGAAATAAAATCTTTGTTTAAAAAAATGTCGTCACAAGAGTAATATCTGTCAGATAATCGTTGATCTGCTAAAGTCAAAGTCAAAAAGCAGTTGTTCAGTTATATCTACAAGGATCATCTTGAAACGTCTTAAATGTAGGTGAATCTAAGCGCCAGTTCCACGCGACCAAGCCTAAAAACCGGCAAGGAACTTACGGTTGACCGTTTTTTGTATAATTCTTGTACAAATGAATATTTAGTGCATAATATACATAATCTATACAATTTATAAGAATCCTTATCTTGCCTGACTGACTTCCTGACTGACATATCGACAAGTCACAGCTTAAACTGCTGATCGTAGAAGCTTGAAATTTTTAAGGTATATTAATTTTGATGCGCAGAAGAAGGGCATTCTGAAAATTCAACCCTTAAACAGGTACAGAAAGCTTGAAGGTACAGAAAGCTTGAAGTTTCTATGTAAATAACTTCGCGCCGATAAAGTCGCTTGCAGTTTTCGCTAGCTATAAATACTTTTTAGCAAATATAATAGATGTCTTGTTTGCCTTCAGAGTCTGCTGTCGATTAAAGTATATCAATTATGTGGTTCGCCTATGGATATCCGGTATTAAAAATAGTCAGTCATCAGTAATTTATTTAAATTAATGACAAGGACTATTTTTATTTATTTTTGAATTGCAATATTATAAAATAAAATAGATATTAGTGGACATGTATACACAACATCATCTAGCCCCAAACCAAGCATAGCTTGTACTATGGGAACCAGAATACTGATAGAATACTTATATAATTTTATTTTGTAAATACATACCTAGAATACAATATAACACCCAGACAGAGAACAAACATCTGTGTTAATCATACAAATATTTGTTGTCGGCGGGGATCAAACCCACAACCTACAGCACTGAAGGCAAGGCTACTACGAACTGAGCTGGTACGGCTTATAAACCGGTAGATTGTTCTTGCTAACATAATTTAAACTGATATTCCTGACACGATATTATTTACTAGTAAAGTGTGTCCACACTTCAATCTCAACTGTTAACACCTCTAGGGGTTAAATTTGTTTGTATTTACGCACAAATAAGACAAATAAACCCTGACAATTTAAAGTCTCAACGGCCAGCGGTTAAGGCTGTGCTTTGCCTAATGCTAGTCTGTCAGTCAGTCGATCAAAGATTCTTAGGCCCGCGGTACAATAATCTGATTTAATTTGATTTAGCTAATCACGCTTACCAAGATTAATATTCCTTGTGCAAGATGATGAACGTAATTATCTTTCTAAATGCATTTAGAACTCGTTAAATACATTTAATATTCGTTGTGCAAGCGGGCCTAATACTTGTTTTGTTCCAGAAACCAAGGTTCCACCAGCTCGGAATTATCATAGTCTAAAGTCAACAAAAATCACAATTTAAAATCTTAACCTTGCATCGTTTTAAATCGATTGCTAAATATGTTGTACCTAAATATATACAAATCTAATTTGGCCTCTGCTTGCTAGGTCAGCAACTTATGAAGATATAAATAGACACACATAAATTTATTTTTGGCTACTAATGCCTATTATAACATTTATGTTTATAAAAAGAAGGCTGTTAGCTATTCGTATTTTGTTTTAGATAGGTATATTAAAGCAACTTATTCTGATGCGGAAATACTTTGAACATCGCAACTGTTTATACTTTTAAATATTACAGTTGGACAGAATTAGCCAAGAAACTGCATAACTATTGTCAGTTTTACACATTTTAAAACATATTAGATGCGTAAAATTAAATATTAGCCAAAGTGCAAGTAATACCTGCGGAAGTAGTGTTCCGGAGAGAAGAAAACAGCGAACAGAGAAGAAAACAGCAAACAGAGAAGAAAACAGCGAACAGAGAAGAAAACAGCGAACAGAGAAGAAAGAATTTGTAATATTTTGATAAGTCTCCCTCAGTCCCCCAGAGTTTGCAGGTTAGTTACCATGTTCGCAGGTGTTATGAACATGTTATGACAGTGTCTCGTTCCCTTGCTTTTTACGACTCCCATAGGAGGTGATAGAGGGGTTATATTCTAAACTGAAAACTCCACGTCTACTTACCAGCAAGATCTTACTTATATTTTCTGGTGCACAGGGGTTCAAATTTGAATCTACGACCGATCGAATCACAACAGGCCACTACACCAACGTTTTTGTTTTTTAGTTATAATATATTATATTAAAATTCTGTTATTATTCTTAACTGCACAGTTTTATTTCCTGCTGATTTTATCAGTCAATAATGTGAATATATATACTTACCTAATGCATTTTTTTATTTAGTGCTCTTCAAAATATCATTGAAAAACGCGTATAGTAATGACTATGAGTGGCTTTTGAGATAAGCCTGATACGAGACGATCTCAAAAAAATGATTTGGCCATAGTTGCACCGCATTGTACCTATATGGTGTTATATGTATTCTAAGTAAATAATATACAAAATAAAGGATATAAGTATTATATTACTTATCTTGTTCCTATAGTACAAGCTTTGATTAGTTTGGGGCTAGAAGGCGTTGCGTGAATGTTTATCAATATTTATTTATTTATTTATTGTTCGATTCATCGGACGTATAAGACTATTATGAAAAAAATATTCATTGGTTATTTTCCAAGCGAGCAAAGAGTTTAAATTCAGTTATTGTTAGATCCACATCCACATCCAAAGTTTTTTTCTATATAACCGTATTATGAAATTCAAGTGAAGAGAAACAGACCTTAGTAGACAGATGACATAGTTAACATTAAAAAATCCAATTGCTAGGGAACCGACAAAGGTACACCGAAAGTGGTGTACCTACCCTACCAGTGGTGTGTGTCTGTGTCATGTAGTAGAAACTTGCATTCTCTCTCTGCAACTGCAGTTGCACAGAATGCAAGACTGTTCCTATAAACGAGAAGAAAACAAGTTTTTCGATAAATAGTTGGTGCAGTTGGACAATTAGTGCTTCTTGAGTATTTGTGGAACTTTGAAACCCGGTTTAACTAGTATATAAAAATCAATTAGATAAGAGTGACGTAAGCGATCCCAATTATGTAAATTTTACTTTATTTTGCACATATAGTGCAAAAAACCAAGTAAATAATGCAATGAGGACGTACTGAATATCAATAAGCCTGTCGAACTATATAACTCTGAGTTGGTTTTTTTTTGTGATTGCTGGTAGAACTAGCAAATAGCCCAGTTCCTATGAAGAAGCTTGATTGTATGTCACGTTAATTAGGAACGCGCTCTACAATGCACTGATTTGCGTCCATCAATCTAAATCATATAGGTGTTAAATGTGCCTGTTATTTCACCGGCACCCATACCATTATACCGGAACATAGCAAACTGCTTGACGGCAGAAATAGGAATGTTATGATTTGTTATTTTGTACTATACGAGCCTGTTTGTTTTGTGTTATTTTATATGGAGTCAAGACTTCTCAGAGCGCTCATATGAGACGCTTATCTGCTATCGTACAAAAACCATTCGTTTTACACAAAACAGAAACCTCAAAAAAACTTCAGACTTAAGGCTTAGTTATTTTTAGTGACCGTCTTGGTTAACATCACAGAGTATTTTTGACCGTTACGTGAAAGAAAAAAAAGCGGCAAATTGCGAGTCGGGCTCGCTCATGAAGTGTTCCGTAGTAGTAAGTAACATAATATAAAAGTTCTTGTAGTTCGTTGTAACTTTGATCGATTTTTTAATAATAGTGTATTTTTTTATTAAGTTATTGATAAGTAAACATTATAATTAGGTACCTAAATGATTTACATCTAACTATATGCGAGCCCATATAGGCTTGTGATAGCTAAATTTATATTTGAGTTGATTATATGAAAGGTAAATTGCGGACCGTACATTATTATATTTTATTTAGTTTTATCATTCTCTTATTTTAGAAGTTACAGGGGGGGGGGGGGGACACGCATTTTACCACTTTGGATGTGTCTCTCGCACAAACTATTCAGTTTAGAAAAAAATGATATTAGAAACCTCAATATCATTTTTAAAGACCTATCCATAGATACCCCACAAGTATGGGTTTGATGGTTTGACGTATGAGTTCTAAGTATAGGGAACCCCCAAAATTTATTGTTTTTTTTTTTATTTTTGTGTGAAAATCTTAATGCGGTTCACAGAATACATCTGATTACCAAGTTTCAACATTATAGTTCTTATAGTTTCGGAAAAAAGTGGCTGTGACATACCTACAGACGGACAGACAGATAGACATGACATCTGTCTGTCCGTCCATAAGGGTTCCGTTTTTTTGCCATTTGGCTACGGAACCCTAAAAATGAGCATTCTCTCAAACGAGCAAACTAAGCACGCAGCAGAGAAAGCCATTTGTAAGGTGTGTAAAGTCACGGATCAATAGTATTCGTAATTAACTATTTAAAAAACAAACTTTAAAACAGAAATCGAACATTAATAAACAGTGTGAACTTTATTACCATAGTACCGCAACACCTTAGTTTTAATCATAAAGTTTAAATATCTACCTAGCTTAAGTCTAACTCACAGTATGGAACTAACCCCCACAACACAGGTTTTTTACCTAGGGTGGAGGTTAGAGCGCAACCACATCATTCCACATGTGATATTAAATCTTTTAGTTTAGAAAACATCTGTTCTAGAATGACTATCTAATGTATGTCACATGTGTCCTACTTTATAAGTACCTATATGATTAAATAAAATAAAAAAAAATAAAAAAAGTCTTACAGAAAAAGGTATTAAAACATTTGTAAACTTTGTAAGCGGCAGCGTAGTAGATGATATCGTACTAATGATTTCCGATACAAGTGGGAACTAAGTACTGGATATTTATGGAGTTTTTTTTATTCTCAATCATAGTATAGGGTTGTTATTTCTGTGACCCACCAAACCACACCAAACGAATCCTATCGAAAATAAACGTTTTCCTTAACGTCTGGGACCACTTGATGATAGGGAAAAACCTAAACCTAGCTTCCATGGCCGCCTACAAGACACCGCGACAATAAGTAACACGGCGCAGCCAATTGGTGTCAATTAATTCGTTTCAATGGTTTTAGTTTCTTTTCGTAGTAGCCCTGCGGCGTTTGTGAGCACTGGCATTGTGCACATACATTTTTCGAACAGAAAAATCCATTGGTGAACGACCGGCCGCTACGACCTTAGGATTAGAAGACGGGGTCAGTTCCACTAGACCAGCGGTGCTTCTAAGTTATAAAATAGAAATGTACTATTACCCAACGCCTTCATTTGCGTGATACCTACTGTTTTAACTCGCAAATAAGTGTTCGTAAAATATGTAATACCGTGAGATGTACTTACCACATTTTTTTTATTACTGATACTCCACATCCCCCATATCTTACTACTCGAAAAAGTACACCCTTGTAAATAAACAGTGGTATCCATAACGTGCAATTGTATTGTTTTTTTACAAAAGTCAGAAAACTGCGTAGCGGCTGAATATCCAGGTATTGTTTTTCCAGGGTCTACCAATATCTACCAAAAAAAGTGTTCAGCCCTCTGATTGCGTATCTTCTGTTACTAACAAGTTATTTAGTATGCATAATATATATTATATTATTATTTGTTTTTTATATACACTTGCAACAGGAGTTTGTTAGCAACAACACAATCCCCCCTCTGGTGTGAACCACACTATTTACTTTCCTAAAGAGTTTACCCACCTGGAAACTAAGTTCACGAGGATCTGGGTTCAATGAGTTATCGCGTTGTAGATCATACCAAAGGAATTCGACCTTCGATCGGTTATGGAAGCTGGCCCAACCAACGGGTAGAAATAATTGAAACATTCCGATCAAACGCGTGAGTAGGTAGGTAACCCTTGGCCTTTAAACATCTGCTACTTAAGAAAACAGAAAAAAATACACTTGGATACTATTCAAGTCGATTGTTTCTCCCGCAGTCAAATGCCATAATATAATCCTCTTTAAATTATGTCATTACGTGATAGTCAGTTTTTGTACAAAGATAAATAAATTAATTTGAATTAATTATTATCACATGCAACACATGGCTTCGTTCTATATTTATAAGGGTAATTGTCTCCGCTACAGCAGATAAAGTTGATCAAGTTTTTTTATTACATCGAAAAAAAATCAATAAATATATTTCTTAAATACATTAAATCATTCAAACGTCAAGCCAAACTAAAAACTCTTTTTAACTGAGTGGACAAGTTTTTACACCTGAGTGTCTACTCCGAACAACGATAAACGAAGTTTCGTATTGGATATTTGTTTCGAAAGGGTGGAATTGTGCGTGTCTGGCGAACCGTTTTAATTGTATGGAACTAACGATGTCAGGTGCCCTGATCGGGGAACCTGATCGAGAAACCCAAGCAAAAACCCAACGTATGTTGCCAGCCTTACTCAAGACGACAATACGAAACTTCGTGTATCGTTTTTGAGAGTAGATACCTTGAATGGTCAGTTGGGACTGCGATGAGGTCTTAAAACTAACAAAGCGGATACTAGCGGGGTACCTATGTAACGGGCGCGCATCTAATGCCTCTGTGTTGCGGCTCCCAGTGCGTTAGCTGCTTTCCACCAGGTTGATGGTAATCTTGTTTGTTTGCTCCGTGGTAAAAGAAAAGCGCGACGTGAACTTATTCTTATTACCTTTAAGTAATGCTATAAGAATCGAAGTCATAAGTAAAATAGGTTTTATTGTCTTATGGTCTACAGTATTCAAAATAAGTAAAGTAAAATAAAGAAATAAAAAAGTAGCAATAGGTCTTATATTAGTTCAAATTATTCAAATTGATTACTTTTGAACAACAGGGGGCCTCAGTGCGAATAAATTTGACTTTTTTGGCGTATGTTTATCGTGTTGACATTTGAACTACATTGCGCGGCGTTAATATTCGATATCGTACGTCGTCACTAGTACCTGGTGCAGCTGAAAATCAGCGTTGGATAGGTAGATAGCTACCTGTCCACCTATTCAGCATATGATTTCTTGATATGAGGAGTGGGTAAGTGCGTTGGACTTAATATAGCTAGTACTTTTAGTGTTATTTTGAAATGTTACCATGCCTATTTTTACCCCCAAGCAGCTTACTGTGTTCCAGTTTGAAGGGTGTGTAGTTGTCGATGAAATTACAGGCACATGAGGCCCTTTTCAATTGAGTCATTTTTTCTTAGTGTCTATTAGGGTAATATTTTGCCTGTTCTTCTCGGCTTCAAGAGTCGCAAGGAACTGGCGTCTAGATTCACCTTGATGATTTTTGGATATTACCGAATAAATGCTTTTTGACTTTTGATATCATATACTTTAATTTGCTTTTACACCTTGTATAAAGTTTTGTAGCGACTTCTTGATCCGGTTTAGCGGTGTCTAGACAACTATCTGGGACTCTGGGTAGACGAATTAAACTAGTTCGCTAAACTTAACTAGTTCGATAATTTTAAACAGTTTATAGCTTAACTGTAGCAATAACAGATAGACTGTCATACCTACATTAATTCTTGGTTTCATACAAGCTGTTATGGATTTAAGTTACAACGAGTATCCATAGCACTGACTCAGAGCTGGAGCAGATTTTTTCAAATTCCTCTCTGTGAGAATGGAACCTGCACCTTGTTACTCAGCCAGGACTTACCTATATAATTGAATAAATTGTGTATAAAGATAATAAGGAATAAAGATAATAATGTGCATAGATAAACTTTATTTAACGATTAGGTATGCATTTTTAAAATTAGATTTCGATCTTTTTACATAAACGTACATCTGTGATAGCATAGCGGACTGGTCAGTCGAGTATGCATTTCGTCCGGAGAAGGCCATCGTGTGTAGAACCGCCAAATTATTTTAATTATAGTCTAAAATACTAATTTCAAGGTAAAAAGACCAAAGTAGATTCTAAGCTGACTTTTAGGGGTCTGTAGACACAGGTACAAACGGTGTTCTTGTTGATTTACATGCTTGTTGTCTCAATGTTTGCTTTTGACAGTCCGTTTGGTGGCGCTGGACATATAGATTTTGTTAAAATGAAAAAAGCTCGCGACTGTGGTCCCTAGTCATGGTAGACATCCTCTCAAATATCTTGGTACTTATCTACCTACTCCACAAAACTTTATGAGTAGTCAGAGCTCGTTTATACATTATAATAGGATAAATTAAAAAAAAAACATAGTCTTAAACACTGAAAATGTATAAGGTTTACTAATAATATAAAATCTTAGTTAAATTTATTGTTTCGCATTGTATGCTATAAAAATCAAATATTAGAACATTACATCCGACCCAACCAGCCTCGACCTTGACTCGCTAAACCTCGTCTAGTCTAGCTGTATTTCTATACCTACCTCTATATGTGAAGCTATAGAATTGAAATCGCGCAGTGCAATAATAATAGACGTGTATGGGTCATCGTAGGCCGTAGGTAAATAATGTTTAAGCCATTTTCCACTTGGTTTTTTAACACCTTCACATGCATTGGCCAAATCCCACACACATATTACTTTGAACATTTATGTTCTAACTAACTGACTGAGTGGCATATAGGCAGCGCAAGCGCTAAGCCAGTAAATTTTATATACGTAATTTTACCCTTAAAAAAGGGTGCAGTGGGAGTTGAATTTTGTATGAAAATTTTTATGTTCCTCTAGCAGTAGGTATATAAAGATTTACATGACCTACAGCTGCTTTATGATCTTATAATAAATTGGAAAACTCAAAAATGTGCATACAGTCTTTATTTTCCAAAATCTCGGTTCCTGAATGAAAGTTATGATTTTTCAGCTGAAACCAAGGTAAACTCTTTTGTCCACTAAGCCACCATTCTATGAAGGCATTTCTCCACTTGTTTACAAAGTGTTTGTCTGAAAACTATTTAAGTCTGATCACATAGTTTTCGAATTTCAATATTAGAAGATACTGCGCCGATAGGTAATTTGGTGAATCCAGCCAGACGCCAATTTGCATTTAAAATGTCACTATTTTCAAGGTCTCTTGAAAATTGCGATAGACCTAAATTTATTCAACATTGTTTCCTTAGTTTAGTTTATTGCCATGATATTGCAATAATCAGGCAATGTGTTTATTTAGAGTACCCTTTTGCTTCTAGAGTTTTTATCTTCTTCTTCTTTGTGTCGATGATATAAACTTTATTTGTCTGAGGATTGGCCAGCCAAAGGTAACGCAGGGTGCATTACCAGGCCTTGCTGTTTCCAAGGTGCGCCGCGTTGAGGCTCCTTTCATGCTCCTCTGAGTTTTTATGCAGAAGTTAGGCCATTCGTCATTCCAGGTTAACTTAAGTGAGAAGTTTTCGGGGGCTTCTGCGTTTTGTATTTATGTTCTTAAGTAGATCAAGTGTAAATGTGGTTTTATGCTAAAATATTTGGACGTACCTTTGACTAACCCTTTAGACTCAAACCGATCTTCAGAGATATCTGATATTTTTCCTCTGGGATCACAATCGCGACATATTGGTATATTTCACTTTTATTAAAATGCACCTACCTACTAGCTCAAATAGGGGTTATCAGAGGTATTATACTCACATTTTGCAGTAGCTAGTACCCTATACGTGACAGGTTGCAAGTTCATCGCCGCTGCTAGATTATGTTCCTTCACTGTTTGAGAACACCGGTAGGTAGGTACATATTTTTTCGAATAGAAAAATCCATTGGTGCTACCTCGCGCCCACTAGACTACCGGTGCAAAATTTGTATCCCATTAGTAAGAAATGACACTGTTTACCATGCTAAAACATTACTAGATGTACTCTTAATAAAATTGTAATGTGTCTAAGGTGAGGTGATGATGCGATGAAGTCGAGCTAAATCCCACAGAGATGTTTTGAAACCTCAAAATACATGCGGTGGTCGATATAAATTTAATATCCGCCTAGATTTAGTTCGTAGCCGCTGGCTAGTGGTCGGGTACCCCGTGTAAACACAAGCGCATTTTGTCGGATGCTGGACGCCTGGTAGGTATCGCTGGCTTACTTTGGAGCCACGAAACGCTACTTTACATTTCAATTACATTAATTTTGATTGAAAAGTCAGAATGCGGTCAACATACGCTTAGCGACCACAAGGTAAATTTAATCTTTACATCTTGTTGGGTGGGGGCCGGGTGGGTCCCCCGATGATCGGATGTAAAGTATAAATACTAAATATAATAATAGTATGAATACTTTACTTTAGGTCTACCTTACTAGATCTATCTAGTTGAATCAAGGTAAAACATAGACTTTTGCTACAAAACTATGTGCCATTTTTTTTATTGACTATTTAAATGTTGATACAGCTATTTTTTTCTTTTGTTGAATTATAATACGCTACTGAGATTAGCAAAACCTTATGATTTCCTTTCATCATTGCTTACATTGGAACAGATTTCTGTGAAAAAAATTTAACTAGGAAAATTACAGACACACATGAGACTTAACATCTGTATGCCTCAGGTTGATGGATGCAAAGCAGTGCATCGTACGGCACTTTCCTGCAAGGCGATGCTTTGTTGGTAATAGTAACCACAATATCAGATGGGCCATCTGCTTGATCCATCAACGAGTGTTATAAATATAATAAAGCTGGTATGTTGTTTTAGTCTACCTAAGAAATTTATAAAGTAGCCAGTTGCGTAGCCCAACGTGCAGCACGAAGCGCGCGTGCACCGTTTTCAGTCAAAAACGACGCTAAGGCCACGACTCGGATAGAGTGTTGCCGTGGTTCGACCGACCGCTGCATCGTCTAGGTGTGCCTACGGAACTATAGAGTCGACCATTGTGTATTTATTTTTGGCAACATTGGATAGACCAGCGTGCTTACTTATTTTTTTACACTTCAATACGGTTGATACGCTAATTGTATTTGGATCTATAATTATTGACTTGTCTATGATTGTGAATGTGGTTTATGATGTCGTAAGATGTGAAGCATCAGTTGTAAGGTGATGGAGTTGAAAAAGTATTAGTAGTTCTTAGAGACGACTGTATGGTGTTCCGTGTCCGTACGCGGTGAGGGCGTGGCGGGAAAAGTTGCACATTATTTACGATGGCCACGAAGCCGATGCTGCGATAAGGCGCGTCGCAGTCGCCGCGTCACGATCTCCGCTATCTCCTGATGCCGATACTGGACTATAATAGTATTAAATACTACCCTCGCTAGCATATAATCGTGTGGTGTGTCTGCCGCCTAATACGGATCAGCTTAGCCAGAGGACATTTTAAGTCTGTATTCTAAATCTAAACTCAAACGGAATTCGGACTCAACTATGTTTTTAATAGGCTTTGACAAAAGTTTAACAGAAACACCGTAATTGAAAGTGAAGCTTAAAATAGGTGTTTAGGTTTAAGTACTGATATCGTTTTACTGTCGCTGGCTGAAAACAGATGCCACCTATCTAGACTAGTGGGCAACGTAGCGGGCCTTCGAATAGTAAACAGGCCTTTGTATCTTTTGTAGATGATTTATACAGCCGTCAAAGGCGACTTTTTTAATCTAGCCTCTTTTTACGGGACGCTGTAGTGCTTGGGGCAGGATTTTAGATAGAATAAGCTTATGCCCAGCACCTATTCCAACAGCACAGCTTAGTCAGCCTATTCCACAGGAAAGACATAGTCAATACGTGCGGAACTAACTAGGTAAGCCACGGGGTTCCTCATGATGTTTTCCTTCACCGTTTGAAAGCACTGGCATTGCGAACATAAACTTTTTGAATAGATATTCCAGTGACCAGATTAGAACCCACGACCAAAAAAGGCCATTCCTTCTTGCTCCCACTAGACCATCGGTACTCTCGAATAAGAGGCCGGAGACCACCTTCGAATACAAATTAAATAATAAGTACCTCCTGTAATAATAATACTCTTCAAAAATTAATCAATACGACTTTTACGATGTCTTTTACGACGTCCAAATATTACGGCACGGACCTACACCTAGTAGTTGCAAGCCCGGAGCCTCTGGTATAAAATACTTTTTTAATCACCGTTGCCACTGGTATTGCGCACTTAATCTCTGATGATGTTCTTCTACCTTACTTTTTTGATTAGTGATGACCTTTAAGATATTTTATTACATTTTTTAAATTTAAAGTTGAGCAGAACCGTTAAAAATCTAATTTAATTAAAATATTAAGCTCCTTTCACCGTCCGAACGAGTCCACTAAAACAGTTCATGTAAAAACTTCAATCAAATAAATCTCACTCATGACTTAGAACATCTAACTAAATCTTTGAACGTAAATTATTAATTTTTACAAACCTTAAAAAATATTTTTTTACCAATTATGAGAACCTTTGTCCTGATTGACTAATTGACTGAATGACTGATTGACTAACTGACAACGCACAGCCTAAACAACTACGTAGGGGTGAACTAAGAAAGAAATTCCCGAAATTCAAAACCTAAACGTGTACCTATAGCGGGGGTTGAAGTTGAAAATTACTTTGCGTGGACGTTGTTCATACCTGGCTCAGTTTATAGAAACTCTGGCTTCTGCGCTGTAATGTAATATGTTTGTTTTTTTATTTAAGCATGTGTTCGCAAAAAAAAGGAATACAGGTATTCTATCAGCCATCTAATTCCTATAGCACAAACTTTGATTAGTTTATTACAAATATAAATATTAATTATTTATATTTAGATAAATATTAAATATTTGTAATTACACATATAAATATTAAATGTTTATATTTGTAATAAATGAGCATAATCATAAGTCTGTGTATATGCATAGCTACTTATGCAGCTGTTATTTAGATTTGTAGTAGTCTGTAGACGGTCATTGACCTCCTAGGCTGGGTACCGCGATCGGGGGAAATCCTAATTCAACCGTGCGGAACTGCTGCTCTCAGTAAAAAAATGACTCTTAGCAAGTAATCAAGTGGGAGCCGAAAATGAGTCTCGCAGTTCCGTATTCGACTCGTGTTTCTGTTGAAGTTGCTCTCAGTGTGTTCTCTATTTGTAGCATCGACCCGTCTCTAGTTCAGCATATTTTCTTAAGAAGTTGCTTTTGTATTTTTTTTTAAGATAAGCATCTATACCAATTTTTAAGCGCAAAACTGTGTGTCTGTTATATTTTCATGCAAACTTCTAACTTAGTTGGTTATGTTTCGAAAATTTCTTTCTCAATGTACACTTAGATTAGAAGCTACCCTCCAAATTTTATACCCCTAGGACCTTTGGTTTAGGCCTGTTTAGGCTGTGCATCTATGGTCAGACAGTCAGTAACGGAAGAGTTTTATATATTTAAATGTATATCGTTGAGTTTTTAAGTAAGTACTTTCCTATAGACTTCCACTTCCACTTTCCTTGACGACCGATGTGGCGCGGCGGGCGAATGTCCGCTTGCGACGCAAGAGGTTGCGGGTTCGATTCCCGCCTTGGGATAAATGTTTGTACGATCTGCAAATATTTATTCCGGGTGTTCTGGGTGTTTTCTATGTATAATAAAAAATATCTATATATGTAATGTATAGTATTAAGTATATCAGTCATCTAGTACCCATAACACAAGCTCTGCTTAGCTTGGGGCTAGATGATGCTGTGTGGACTGTCCAGCATTATTTATTTTATTTATTATTATTTATATCAGTCATCTAGTATCCATAATATAAGCTCTGCTTAGCTTGGGGCTAGATGACGCTGTGTGGATTGTCCAGCATTATTATTATTATTTTTGGCAGCGTTTGTGTAAAATTTATAAAAAAGTTCTACACTTTAATTACCTATTTCGATTAATAATAGATTATAGGAACCCTAGTTTGTCACAGATTTGTTGGATTCATATATTAGTAAGTATGTATGCATGCTGTTTCTTTTTGTGAATGTATCTTTGTCTTGCGACAAGATGACAGTCACAAAAGCAGCTTTAGTAAGGTTCATAAACTAAGGCTTAAGTCACACAAACTTGCTGCCCCCATTGTTTGGTTACATATTTGATATTTACATCATCATCTAGCCCCAAACTAAACTGGACTATGTAAGCTTATGAATGAAAGATAAACTGTACTATGGTAACCAGATAGCTGATAGAATACTCTTATACGTTTTTTTTTGTAATTACATAATTAGAATGCAATTTTCTTTTTCCCAGACAGAGTTTAATTATCAATTGTAATCATCTAAACAACATTTATGAGCCTCCCCCTCATTTATGTTATGACTGTATGAATATGCGTGAAACTTCGAGCATATAATATATTTTAACTATGACTTTGAATAACATAATGGGAGGCAGTAGTTTTTATACAACTATGTGACCGCAGATAACTGAGAATTTGTTTTTGGTTGCTTACATAATTTTGTTATGTCATGTCAAATAAATCAATAACAGTTGTGAACTAACAAATGGTTGACTTAAAGTAAGACTTTTCTGTAATGGAAAGTTAAAATGCATCTAGCTCTTTAGAACTTAATTCACTTGAAACTGCATGTAAGTTTTTTGTGATCTTGAATTTAGTAAGGAAAACTTGTTGTATTTCTATTTTGAAAGTGCAAAATTCAGTATGCTCACTTTTTGTATGTCTCGTTTCGTGTAAAGCGACCGAATCTGATAGTTCTTCTTTTGTATACTCTTGTAAGCGGCGGCGCTTCTAACGGTCTTGTGCTTGTGTATCTACTAACTGTAATGTTGTTTTGTAATTCAAAAAAATGTATGAATGAAATTCCTACGGAAAAAAGATTAAATATAGGCTCGACTGCAAACCCCTGATATGGTAGACGTCTTTCAAATCTCTTTGATAGTTACAAAGCAGTTACAGTCAGCTGCACTAGAATGTATACAATTCGTAACTTCCAAACTGGTATCACAGCATTAGAATAAAATAGTTGTTTTTTTTAATTGCCACAAACCTATAAATTTTATCTGTGATACCATTTTTATATTTTTCTATAAAATAATTGCATACATTCTAATGCAGCAGACTGTACCTACCGACCGAAAATATTTTGAAGTTAGAGTTAGACCTATTTCCTGTCTTGCCAAAAAAGGTAAAAAATAATAACTATAAAGTAAAATGTAATTAATGTAAAATGTAAGAGCATCGATAGTCTAGTGGAAGTGACCCTGCCTATTGATCCTAAGGTCTTAGGTTCAAACCCGGTCGTGCACCAATGAATTTTACGAAAAATGTATGTACGTAACGCCAGTGTTCTCAGACGGTAAAGAAAAACATCGTGAGCTCACCAGTTAGTATTCAGTATTAGTATTCAGTTAGTAACAGCGGCGATGGGCTTGCAACCTGTCACGTATGGAATCCTAACTACTGCAAAATGTGGGTATGTACCAAATGTAAGTACTATCTGGACGTACTTCTGATTACCCCCTTAGACATCCTCGAATAATCTCGAGTAGTAGAATATCTAACGTGCTTGAGGATTACAGTCGTGATGCTATATTTCTTTCTTTTTGTTTTCTAAAACATAATGTATGTGTCGTACTGTTTTTTTAGGGTACTGTGAATCGAATTCCGCGCCAATTTATACTGCAAGAGCTTGATATCTAGCGGCGTTCGACAAAGCTTACTATACAGTTGGAAATTCTTCTTTAGGCTTCATTGAAATATTACTTAATTCCAATAATAATAATGTAGTAATCCTGTACATTATTTTATTTCACAAAGGAATTATTCAAGGGTAAATTCAAACCAAAAATTGTAATTCGTTATTGGCTTCATGATAATATACAATTGATTTTGTTAAATAAATATAAAATCAAAGAATAAGTAACGTTATATATCTAAAGGAATGTTGTTTACGACAAGGACGTGTTGTATGTTACCGCAGAAGTAGAACCTGCACCTCTCCTGTAAGGTGATAAGGCCCGCGAGTCCTATTTTGGTAATAGAAAAGCTTTCACACTCAAAGTGTAAGTTTTGAGGTAGACACGTCGTCTAGGCGCGGGGTCTGTGTGTTATCTGTTACGTAACACCGGCGCGCTGCCGATTGATCAACCCTAAATTAGCGGGTGCAGGGTGAGACGCGCGGGGTGAAGGCAAACTAGGTTGGCCGCGGAAGCACACTAACCCCTAGAAAACTAGGGGTGCGAAACTCCACCCCCTTTTCTGGTCACGGGAGCACAGCGATTGGTCCGTACACCTCAAACGCTCGCCCCTCTAGATCACAATCGGTGGGGTGGCTCATAGAAATAGTGCTATGTACATAGACATACATAATATATAGTACATAGGGTAAGGTTAGACCCTAATCCGTGACATTGAAAACAATAGTATGGCCCCTGCTGCCTTGCTCTAAAGTTGCAAGGACTGGAAGAGAAACCTATTTAAAATCACCCTCTAGTGGCGACGGAATTTTCAAAGACTTAACACATCAACAATGTGATTGACCTAATAAAGGTGGATCAAAAATGAGATTACCCACGAAAACCGCACGAACACTCAATCGCAACTTAAATTTAATCACGTCTCAAGTCGCGATTTTTTGACATTTTGCAATGAAAGTTTGTCAAAAATTCGTCACTTGAGACGTGATTAAATTTAAGTTGCGTTTCAGTATTCGGCCGTTAGTTCTCGTTTCACATTTATTTATTTAGGTATGGTCGTGTAGCACCTGTATATTTCACCTTGCTCTGAAACGGTCACGTAAGAGTTTTGTAACTTTTCAAGTTTTTTTGAATCCTATGCATAAAAAACTTTTCAGTTTACGAGTTTAACATTAAAATCGTAAACTGAAAAGTTTAACTAATAAGTTCAGATCTGGTAATCAAAAGATGTACTTATCATATAGTGTTATCGGCCCAACACTAGTTATTTTTGTCGTGGCATAACTATAGTTACTAATAATACTCACGCGCAGGTATTAGATACTGGTGGCGATCACAATAGGCCATACGGCCGCAGTGATACCAAAGCCGCAAAAATATTAGAAACTGAAAGTATTTGTCCGAGCGTAAAAATCAAACTTGCAACCCTCACATCCTAGCCGTGGACAGTCGTGGACCCCACAAAAGAAATCCTTCATGTTTTTAATTAATAAAGTCATTACTTTCTTTCAGAAATTCACGCTGCCGTCATACTACTAGGTATTATGAGTTTTATTTGAAACCTGAGAAATTTACTTAATTTAATAAATAAATTGAGTTAAATTTTTCTCTTTCCTCTTTTTAAATTAAATTAATACCAACTGAATTAGAGAGCGTAAATTCCCAATCATTAAATATGGTCTTTTAAAATAGAATGGGATTTTACGCACTTTCAGACTCACGCATCTTTAATAGCTGTACCGTCATATAGCGGGTAACCTCGGCAAAGTGGCGCCAAATACTGGCTTACCGCAATTTCACTACAAAGAAGAGGTAAACCGCGTGTTGTGACCAATTCTTTTAGTTATTAAATTCACACATTTTTCAACGAATGCTTTACCCAATACTTTACAACGCTATTTACATTTAAACATAGTAAAACTAACCCTGTCGCTGTTTAGCATTGCTCATTGGTAAGAAAGACCAATAGTTTAAATATTCTATCAGTATTTTTTTCCAGTTTGGAACTAGTGTAAAATATTTGACAACATTTATTTATTTTGATAGGTGTTAACACTTTATAAAAATCACTATTATTATTAACTTACGAGTACCATTATCATAAGCTACAATATTAATGATATAATAATAATTAATAATGTTATAGTTAAATATATTACTACACCACCGGTTTTACGCCAGCTTACAGGCTTTATGCTGTTATGTAGCGGCACACGCTGTGCCGCTACTTTAGATACCTTGGCCTAAATAAAAAGTTTAAGGAAATACCTACCGATTAGAATTATACCTATTATTCCTACCTAGCAGCTGATATCACAAAAGGCCTAGTTTGGAGTTCCCGTTTTCCGGTTGTGGTTGGCAGTAATTTTATGAATTTGTTAATTATAATTAAACTTTGACATCCTCGTATAGGTATTTAATGAATCATGTTTAATTGTGTTTCTTCTTACTTCGTACAAAGTGCGTAGCCAGAAAAAAAAAGTATATTTAAAAATGTAAAGAATAGAGATAAATATGCAGACCGTTATAAGAATAAAAAATATCATTCTCAAAAGGTTAGTCAATTAAATTTTCGTGAATCTGATGAAAGCTAAGCTAAGCTGATCTGTTAAAAGCTATTTCTTATTTATTTGTCAAACATGTTTTGAGTTTTAAGCCATTTTGTAGGAGGCTTATATTTGCCTATCTACTGCTAACCCACCGCGTAAAATACTACTTCCGAAAACATTGAAATTGGAACCTGTCAAATCATAAGATTATCTACTTCAAGAGATGTAGGTACATTAAAATGAATGAAAGAGATGTGTGTCACATACAAGTATATAGGTAACTTGTTTTTTTTAATGGAATAAATAACTATGAGATATGATGTTTGGATAGTTGATAGCCTAATTTGAATGAAATTCGAATTATAGAATAGAAAATATTTATTTTTGTTACAAAACCATAAAAATGTCAATGACGAAATATGAGTTCCACCCAGCATTTGCTACCATAGGGGCAAAGCCTATGTAGCGCTGGTTTCTAGTTTCTTTCCGATTTGACGTAGTTTTTTTTATCAAACTTTATATTCCGGAACAAAAAAAACTTTACAAAAAGCATTACCATGTTAAATTTAATGATACTTTACTTAAGTAGGTACCTAAAATGGTGCCACACTTCATTCATTCTAGACAATAATTATGATAATAAAAATATTGTCATCTCAGTTTTATTTCTATCCATAACTTACTACTTCAAATAACAAATTAACTATCAATCTAAAATAAAATAAAATACCTACATATGCCATTTATAATAATTTCATAACATCGAAGGGTGTGATTTCAGAAGTTGTTGTATGATACATGAATGCTCTAAAATAGTGGTTTATTTGGTAAAAAAATACTGCCGAGTCGAATTTCCACCTCAAATCAAAACAAAACTCTTTAATCAAATCTCCTGGAGCTTCACAGATTTTAAATGATGTATCGTGCCTTTTAATTTATTAGCATAGGTTATGGATATCTAATCGGTAATCTTATCTCGTTATAATTGAATAGGTATATTTTTTGAAGGTTAGATAGTATCATGAACTGCTTTTATGCAGAGTGCGTTTTCCTGTAACTTTATCTGTAAATATCCTATTAATATTATAAACGCAAAAGTTTGTAAGAATGGATGGATGGATGTTTGTTACTCTTTCACGCTCTAACCAGTGGACCGATTTGGATGAAATTTGAAAAACAGATATCGATTGTAACCTGGATTAACATATAAGCTAGTTTTTATCTCGAAAAAATAACGGGAACAGGAAAAAACTGCTACGCAGGCGGAGCTGCGAGCGAGTAAAATATAAATGATCAATTACTGCCCTTTTTTGCAACGCAAAGGACGATGCAGGTTATGAGTCTCAGTTTTACCTAGAACAATTATTACTATTATAGTTTTAGGTAGGTAAGTATACATATACTACGAGTATTTACAAAAAAGAAGTTGATATCTATCAGTTATTTGGTTCTCGTAGTATCAGTTTTTCTTAGTTTGGGGTTTGATGGCGCCGAGGAAAATGTTCACGAATGATTTATATATTTAAGTAACTTCCCCATCTACATGTATTTCTTCATTATCAATTATTTGGAAGCCTATGACCCCATATCAAAAATAAGTTGTATCGAGTCTATCTATGTTTAGGTAGATATGTAAACTATTATGTAATATTATGTCATAACAAACAGACTTCCGTTACAACTTTTAACACTTAGTGAGCCTATATGTATAATCAAATTGAATACTGATTATATAATGGCGTAAATGTCATCTGTCTTTTGTTTCGATAAGATAAATAATGTAATATGTTGCTTATTATCAGAATACACTGACACGGTGAGATGATGATTGAATTTTTGCTACAGGATAAATGTATTTGTATGGTGTCTAAAGTTCCTGGTTTGATTTTAGTAATTTAAAAGTAGGCTACTCGTAAATTATGATACCAATGAAACAGGAAACCTTTGTGCGAGTGAAGTTGGAACTGTTGAAATATAAATATAGGACAAGGATTTAATTGAGAGATATTTTATAATAAAAATACTTTCTATGTAACAAAATGTGACAAAACCAGAACATTGCCTAGAAGCATCGAACACTTATATTCTGATTGATTAGAAGTAGAAGAAAAATTAACATATATCAGTTATAAGCACTATGATATACCATATTGGTACGCAAATGTTTGAAAGTATGTAAATAGACCGGCTTTTTGAAATATTTATCAGATTGTCTCTTGTAAGTCATACTTGTAGTATTACTTACCTACAATCGATAAATATAGTAAGGTACTATCGTAATTGTTTATACGTGTTTAATTTTATCTAAAAAAATATTCATTTTTAAGATCTAAATTTAAATTTGATTTTTAACATTTATATTTATATACATATAAAGCACCAGTGGTCTAGTAGGAGTGACCCCGCCTTCTGATTTTAAGGTCGATGGTTCATATCCGGTCGTGCACCAATGGATTTTGGTGAAGGAAAACATCGTTAGGAAACCAATTAGTATTCTAGCAGCGGCGATGGGCATGCAACTTGTCACGTATGAAATACCACAGCTATGCAAAATGTGAGTATGTACCTACCAGGTGTTATATTTGGACGTACCTCTGACTACCCCAATTAGACATCTGCCAATAATCTTAAATAGATAAGACATCTGAGGGGATATCTACCGTGCCTGGAGATTTAAAGTCGTGAGGCTATTTTCTATACACAAAAGTTGATATCTTTCTTGTTGAAAGATTAAATGATAGCTTTCTTTTATATTTATCACGATCTTTTCCGAAAAGAACACTAACACAAAGAACTGGCTCTAATCTCATCTTAGAGTACCTACTTGCTTCCAACATTTGAGCTATTGCAACAACCTCGAGCCAGCAAACTTCTGAATGAACGTACTTTCGTTTTCCATACGAGCTGCTCATATGTTCACAGCTTTGCATTTTGTTTCCCGCTTTTTCTGTGACGTCAAACAGTTCATGAACAGAACGTTTTACAATAATATAGCTAGCTTTATTGAAAACATTGCAAGGTCATGCGCTATCTTTATGAGATAAGTATTTGTTGGAGGTGGTAACTGGCGGCCTAAGAGTGTATAAAATATGATTTTTTTTCACTTTTGAAAGTGCATGGCAGATTCACTATGAAAATTTGTACCTGAATCAAATTTTTTTGACAAAACGGCTTGTTAACTAAATAAATATTTGTGGACATTTTTTTACATATCATCTAGCCCTAAACTAAGCAAAGTTTGTACTATCAGAATCAGATGACTGATAGAATACTTATATATATATATTTTTTACTTTACTTAGAATACAATATATCACCTAGACAAAGAGCAAACTTCTGCATCTATTCAATTTTCCAAAGGTTGTCTGGAAGAGATTGCTTTTAGCAATAAGACCGCCGATTGTACCTATAGGTTTGAAGTTTTAATATTATTTACTTTCCACTACTTTAATGGTGTACAATAAAGATATAATCTATCTATCTATCTACGTTCATCACACACATGTTTGTTTTTCATTAGATTTGAATATAAATATTGCATGTATGACGTCATATGTTTTCAGCAAGGAATTTGATGATGTCGTACCTACAGTAGTTACACTACAACTCAAAAACAAAAGGTCGATTGAAATATTAACCAAAAAACAAAAATTACACATTATGCACATGGTATTTTTTAAATTAATTTCAAGGCCGGCAACGCTTTAACGCAAAAATTTACTTTTTATACAATGTGTAACAGGAGGGTGACAGGACGTAGGGGGTATATTATATTCCTATCGATTTAAACCCTTGCGTGTTTACCAATGTTCACTGGTTCAAAAGCTATTGACAGTTTGCTAGATTTTCATTAAAATCAGATTTTTTACTAATCTCTGTAATTGTAAACTTCAACTTCAAATAATCTTCAACGAAATAAGAAAAAAGAGTTGTAACTTTTTTCATAAGATATGACCAAGCTGATAGTAGCCGCATACCATCACGTGGGCTATGTTCAAAAACACTAGTAGGTACCTAAAGGAAAATACAAAGTCAGGTAGATACTAAAATCTTATCAATCTTCATTGTTCACCTACTTCAAAACTTGCATACGAATAAGATAACCTATCGAATTATAGGTATCTCTGTAAAATGCAACGCTATTAAAAATATACTTTTATATCAAATTTTATTGATAAATCAATCAAGACTGACCTTGTCAATTAAAAATCGTTATAAAATTTATTTATAACTACCTAAAGCACCAAAAATATAGATATATTAAATTTTTGGTGCTTTCTCTAATACAATTTGTTGTAACCAAATTAAAATAATAATTTAAGAATATTAGTAGAAAATAATTGTGACCCGCAAATAATTTATTACCTAAGTGGATTAAGATAAGCAAATTTAACGGTAAATATTGACCGTTTCATATATGAATGCATCATGGAGTTCCTTATTTAAATTAAAATATTGCATTATATTAAATGAGTCTATTTTCAAAGAGGCTGTAGTTAACAGAACGCTGGAGATGAAGACGAGACTAGGAATATAGAGTATTTTAGTAACTCTTTTAATTTAATTAAAAAATGGTAAGTAGTGTAATAAAATACGCTAGAGCGCAAATACTATTAAACCCGCAGAAGGAACAAAGCTAGATTCAAATCGCATCACACAAGTCTGATTTCTCGAAAACTCTGTTCGTTTTCAAAACGAGCGCTATACCATATTTCTGCTCCAAGACATGCACCGTTGGATATTATTAATGGGAGTAGGTCTAAGGCTAGTCTAAAACCTTACAAAAGAAGTCGCACCAGTCGGCTCTAGGTATTCTAGCTAATGTGTCTGGCGTCCCACTTGAAAACAGTTCGATGTTCGCCGTATTCATCCGAAAATATATAAGTATCTATACTAATTATAAGAACCTTTTTCCTGACTGACTGACGTAGACAACGCACAACCTAAATTACTGGTTGCAAATACTTGAAATTTTCAAGGTATATTCGGCTTGGTGCGTAGATGTGTAGAAAGAAACTCCCGAAATTCAACCCCTAATTGGATGTAGCGGCGGTTAAATTTTGTTTGAAAGTAAGTGCGCAGACGAAGTCGTGCGTTTCGCTAGTTTATAAATATAAAAAAGAAGTCTCATTGACTCACAACGAAATCTCCGAATCTATTAACATATTACACCTAGAGTTTAAAGATTGAAAATTTTCATAGACACTGAGGAGTTTAGGTGCACGCTAAGAAACAATTTTTCGTAAATATACCAAAGGGTGTCAAAGTTTGAAAAGAAGATATACAATAGCGAACAAAGTTGCGTGATATTTCACTAGTTCTATAGACGTTGGTATTCGTTGAATCTTGTCACCGTAACTTTAAACTTAATTCTTTTGTGAATAACACCATGATTTATGGAAATAAAATAAATAGGTAGTTAGGTATGTTGAAGAACATGGAAACGATATTTTTATTAGCGATTATAAAAATAAAAAAACATGACAGTAGGTAGATTAATAGACACACGATACTAATATCGCCATTTATGCTAGACAATGCAGTAAACATATTTCTTGTAGGTTTGTATCCAGAAAATCCTTAATAAACAGTCACTTTTCCTATATATAAAGAAAGTACTTTTACATTTTACAGAAATTAGAAATTGGCATTCCGGCGAGGTGATACGCCAAGTCTGTCACCGCTTTTAACAAAACCTCCGACTAGAATAAAACATGACTGAGAATCTTGACTTAATCATCAGTTTTCTTACAAACGCTTTAAAACTATAATTTACATTTTGCCAATACACAGGCGCAAATATAAGTGAGGTGTCTCTATATACACTGGAAAGGTTTCAAACTAGTCATCATTTAAGCATTTTTGTAGTTTATCCGGCCCCAAATCTTTACATCGGAAGATCTCAGGTCTTGCATGGCCAATACTGTAGATGTGGCCATACATTAGTATTATAATATCGGTCGGTATAAGTGGTTTTAATAAATAAAATAAAGTTAAAAATAACAAGCTTTCAAATTATTATTCCAGTCTAGTACGTGCCAATTGCGATGTTTTTCTTCATTGTTTACTAGCATTGGTAATTATTACGCACATGTTTTTTCGCAGGTGCGTAGGCCAGCCTTCTCCATCTTAATCCTGTTATGGGCACTAGCACTAGCAGGACCGTCCCTTTAGTGAATCTTGGGTATAAAATTACTCTTGACGCCGTTCAAATCATGCAAAGTTATATTGGAAAATATATATTAATAAAAAACACCGATGTGGCGCGGCGGGTGAATGTCCGCCTGTGACGCAGAGGTTGCGGGTTCGATTCCCGCCTTAGGATAAATGTTTGTACGATCTGCAAATATTTATTCCGGGTGTTCTGGGTGTTTTCTATGTATAATAAAAATATCTATAAGTATATGTAATGTGTATATCAGTCATCTAGTACCCATAACACAAGCTCTGCTTAGCTTGGGGCTAGATGATGCTGTGTGGACTGTCCAGCGTTATTATTATTATTATTATTATTATTAACATCTTAATCTTAGTAATGACTCTAGTTACGCGACTCAAACCCTTAAAATTTAAGCCCCTACCTTCCACTTCACCTCCAGTGCTCTCGTCATCAGCTCTCAAAGCTGTGGTGGTGGTCTTAGAACCCCTCCCCAAAGGTGTCGTAACAGACAAAGGGAACGCACCAAGGGACGGGGGACCTTCTAAGTACATAGCACTGACATTGCGGTCTCCAATCCGCTTACCAAGCCATTGTTTCGGCAAATCCTTCAAAACATGCAGGAAGCCCATGCCCAGCTGTGGACTTATTTAGGCTATATCAGAAAACTTAAAATAAGTATAGAAGACTTTAAACACATTTTGTAACTTTAATTTTGGCAATCAAATGAAAAACAATTACAAGTATTTAAAATACCAAAAGTCTGAAAATATTCTGGAAGAATATAAAATACTCGTTCATTTAAAGCCATTTTTCTTTCAGTTTTCTCTTCAATCTATCTTGCTTGTAACAACATTTTGCCAGACTGCTGGCTGGTCCTAGATTAGTTGAGCCACAGAATAGTGTTGAGCTAGTTTGATAGACATCGAAATAAAGTTCGTTGACCACCGAAGACAGTCTGGCCTTGTCTGTCTATGAACGCGTCTGCAAAGCCCGCCTTTCATAATCACATTATATATGGTACCTGCACTATAATTATTTTGTCCGTTTCTGAATGTTTTTTTACCGAAACATTTGGAATTTATATTTTAAGCTTTCTAATGCTTTTGTAAAATTAAGTTAATGTACCAGGACTGAACCTTCTTTGAGAAAATGTAAAAAAGTTTATGTTAATATGTATTTTTTTTTAAATAGTAGTAGATTTCTCCAGGTTGATAATGATGAGTAAATGTTTAATTGTCATTATTTTATATTTTTAATACAAAAATATAGATTGATGTTTATATGACTCGTTGTTATAGGCAGCGGTACCCGCTCAACATCGGGTAGGTCGTCTTATCGATCTATCACTTTTTATTAAAAAAAAATGACGAGCATGATACGTCCATAATAATAACACCTGATGTTACTAAAAATTGTTATTTCAGTGGTTATTCCGACCACTAAACACTTTAAGCAGATGGCCCACCTAATGTTGAGCGTTTTTGGGTACCTTTTTATGTAACTTCTTGTAACTCATTATTATAGAACGGTGAGTCACAAAATGCCAACTAGCCGTGCGAAAACTAAGAGGAACCAAACGGAACATAAAAAAATAATAAGATTACATTAGTTTTGGTCATTCAAAGTAAGTAGCTCAAATACACAGTAAGTACAGTGTAAGTACTTGTGGTTCATATGAAAGCAATTAAAGGCATAGTGTAAATCATTAAAAATCGTCACGTTTACTTAGTAGTTTTTATACTTGTACAAAGCTAACTTATTTTCCTTAATGTGTCATTGACATTGGCTACCTTTATCCGAGGCTCGACTGTAAGATTGGTATCGAAAGTCGTTGGCGAGGCTTGCCATTCACAACACTGTTAAGAGGCCACCTCATGTTAAGTGAGGATCTCAATGTGCCCAATTTCAGAAACAGCTTTACGCCTTAAATTCCCAGGCACGGTAGATATCCCCTCGGACCTCTTAGTTCCAAGAAGTACTAACTCAATATTCTTTGAGGATGTCTAAAGAGAATAGTAAGAAGTACGATCGAATTACATTTGGCACATACACACATTTTGCGTCTCCTCACGGTGTTTTCTTTCACATTGGTGCACGATCAGATTCGAACCAACGGTCTTAAGTTAGAAGATGGGATCACTCCCACTAGACCACCAGTGATGTTTGACCATCAATTTCAAAACACACACTAAGGGCCGCTTGTTCAACGATCACTAAATGTACTTAACGAACCTCTAAATGCATTTAGAAAGCTAATTACGTTGCACAAGGAAAATTCAGTCGCTGTTACGTTTACGCTAAACATACTTATGTTGGTAAACGTGTCTAGCTAAATAAAATTAAATCAAATTGTTGTGTAAGCGGGCCTTAATATCGTCGAAATAAAGTTTTAAACAACATAAGCTCTGTCGTGGCGCTCATACGACCACAAAGTCCAAGAGGTGAGAAAAAAGTAGTATTTTTAATTATATACCGGTGTTGAAGTTATAACAATGCGGGAGTATTTTTTTTACGGTTTTGGCATTTTAATTTCATTGGATACGGCGAATACCCGTATTGGATATGTCGACGAATGTGGCGCGGTGGGTGAATGTCCGCCTGCGACGCAGGAGGTCGCAGGCTCGATTCCCGCCTTATAAATGTTTGTACGATCTGCAAATATTATTCTGGTTGTTTTCTATGTATAATAAAAAATATCTATGTATGTAATGTCTGAGTAGGAGCTGTAGTCGTAGGCGATACGCGCAGGCTTTGTATCGCCTGAGACGGCTACTAACAACAGTTGTTTTTTGTTTTAATGTGTCAAGGTAGCAGCGAGCGGTGAGCGGCATCTCGAGGAATACGTTTCAAAATAAGGGTTGTAGTTTTCATTACATTCTATGCTTTTCTTTCTCTATACTGTAAAGTAACCATATATGACCATTAGGTAATATGTATAAACATATTATGAGTACAATACTTTTTCCTATAACTTTAACCAAGTTTGAAAAAACATTATGAAACGGAAATCGTGAGACTCACTTTAGGTGTCTTTTTTTCCTGTGATTTTGCTCACAGACATATTTTTTCCGTCACATTTATAAATTTTAATATTGAAGCATTTTTTCTCAATTGTAAACTTTTTTGTAGCAAACTTTGTAGCCTCTAAACCGGATCGTTTCACATTACCTCCTTAAATAACTTTCAGTCGAGATTCAGAGAAAAGCTATAAACGTCAATGACATTTACAAGATCTAGACTATGAACTAGGTACCCAGACAAAACGTTTGTACCTACATTCACCTCCATTCTCGAAAAATATCCATGACAAGAGTCTAAAATCGTGAAGATGTGGCTAAGCGGTTGCAGTGAGTTGAATATTTGTAACATCTGCAGATCTGAGGTCAATCTAGGTCTGAGTGTTTTGGGGTTAGGAAAAGAAGTAAGTTTTCTGTCTGGCCTTTGGCACCACAGTGTGGTGAACTCGCGACATCGTCCACGTGGTTCGTTTTTACCGACTTAATACTTATCGGTATTTCTCCAATTTACACAAAATAAGTAACTAGCGGCCGCGTGGCAGTTTTTTTCCCGTTCCCGTTATTTTTTCGGGATAAAAAGTAGGCTATATGTTAATCCAAGTTGTAATCTATGTTTATTCCAAATTTCATCCAAATCAGTTTACTGGTCAAAATTTGAAGTAGTTTGGACCAAGGAATCACGTTGTTCCATACAAACTTTTCCCCCGTTTTTCACCTGAGGGGTAGAACTGCTAAAAATCATTTCTTAGTCATACTAAGAGTAGACCTCCAAGTTTCAGGTCTCTACGATCAGCGATTTAGGCTGTGCATTAATCCGTCAGTCAGTCATTCAGGACAAATCATTTTATTGGTATATATGTTATTATTAATGACCAGTGGCTTAGGCTGTGCGTTGTCTCTATGACAGTCAATTAGTTAGTCAGTCAGGACAAAGATTATTTTACTTGGTATAGATTTACAAAAGAATCATACAAAAAAGAACGGTAGGAACCAAGTTTTTTTCCTATTCTTCTCAGCTTGATCGCGAAGAACTGGCGCCTACATTCACCTAGGACGATTCAAGATGACCCCTGGAATTGAATACATGTTATTTGACATTTGACCTTGATCAAATATATATAATAAATAATATGTAAGTATATTTAATATTATGTGACTTGGAGGTATGTCGAGCAAGAAATAACTATATAGAAGACGGTTAAAAATACCAGACGAGGTCAGCTGCCCAACACAGTTTTTTAAGTAATTAAAAGGAGACGAGCAACAAAAAAATATCTAGACATTTCGATTTGGCGCGTGATGCACGCAGACCGAAGCCCTTAGCACTATTTTTTTTTATGTAATAGGAATCAATAACGAGTCTGACATAAATTCCAATTCACGGCTTTACTAGGTATTCCTATACTAATACTAGAGGAACCACGCGCCCCTTTGAAGCTATTTTCATACAAGATTAAACCCTCGCTGTACCTCTTGAGGATACGAATTTTAGGAAAATGTATAACCTCTTTGATATAAATTTACGCAGGGTATGATTTCGCAAAAACAAAATAACTTTTGACCCTTGAATTTAAATAAATAGCTGTGGACGTTTCACACAATACCATCTAGCCCCAAACTAAGCAAAGCTTGTACCATGGGAATCAGAAAACTGATAAAATACTTACATATACTTTTTTGTAGATACTTATAATACAATTTAACGTTCAGACAAAAAACAAACGTCTATGTTCATCACCCTGTTGTATGCCCTCGGTATCAACCACATCCCACAGTATAAAAGGCTGAGACTATTACCAATTGAACTCTGAAGTCAGTCAGAATAATAAACATAAGGCTTTCAGTCAAAAGGTATTGAGAGAAATCTACCTGGTGTCATCGATGCCTTTGATAAATTTGTACCTACATCATCTGCAGATAGATGTAAAGAAAAAATATTTTATACCTACAATATTGCGTGCTGGACCTCTGTGACCGCAAAAACATCCGCGTATTCAAAATTTTGTCGGACAAGTCCGCGCCCGCGGACTCAAGGTCATGTTTATTTCCGATAGATCAAACTGACGCGATTTAACATGTATGTGGTTTTGTAACCGCTTACCTACCAAAAACTGATCGCCACTGAACTCACCGCCGCCCTTGCCGCCACTGTAATTGTAATTGTACTCTTATCTCAGCGCTTCCGTGCTTCCGTGAGCACGTTCATGTCAAGACTTCGTTGTCGGTCCTAACCTTAGCAGTCTGCAGTATTTGGACTCGAAACTCCGTTAGGGTTGGTCGGAGGCGGGTTTGAGTTGAGTTATCATACAGTCAGTAGCAGTAGAGCGCTTAGTAAAAGGCTCGTCCAGGGAAGTACTACCACCATGCCTATTTCTGCCGCCAAGCAGCTTGCTGTGTTCCGGTTTGAAGGGTGTGGTGCCGGTGTAATTACAGGCACATGAAGCTTAACACCTGTATGCCTCAGGTTGATGGACGCAGAGCAGTGTATTGTATGTTACGTTCCTAACAAACGTGACCGACTAGGCAATGCTTTGTTATATGCGATGGTTGCCACATAACATCAGATGGGCTATGTGTTTAATCCATCAGCTATTTGTGTAAAAAAAATACATCTATGATAATTTATTTCCACTTGAAACTTTTTCCCTAATGATTTGATGGTAGAAAGTGCTGTCTAGTATTACGCTCTCATTTTGTGCAAACTTTGGTGCAATAAATAAAAATCTGATGGAAAGTCCCTGAAACGTTACGCCTTCGAACCAAATAAGGATCGCAGACTGAAGGGTTATTTGAACACGCAATATAAGGTTGCGTTTTATTTATTGTGTCTGGGAGTAATTCAACAGTAGTACTCGGTATGAAAGTTAAGCGGCTGGGTGTGTGTTATACTTATCCAAAGTTGGCTTACCCTTATACCCAAGTTAACTAAATAATTGACATGTAAAGTTGCTTCGTTAGCGTTGTAAGAATCTGAAGATAATCAAAACTATAAGAACCTTGATCTGTCTATTACTGTAATTTGTTTTGTATTCTGAAGTTTTTTCGTTTTAATAAATGTAGAGGAGTACTTGGTGTACTTTTATTTATACTGTGCGCCGTGCTAGTACCTACTCTAAAATGGTGAAGGAAAACATTATAAGGAAACTAGTTACTAGTCTAGCAACGGTGGGTTTGTAATCTGTTATGTACCATATCGAATACATAAATACTGCAAAATATGTAATATTTGGACGTACCTCTGACGTCCCTCAATGAAAGAATATTAAAGTGGGCACTTGATACTGAGACATCTGAGAGGATTCTTACCACGCCTAGGGATTAAAATCGTGAAACATTTTTTTTTACCTTTACTGTCTTTTTTATTTAGCAAGTGGAAATCTGTGGCAGTGTGGTTTTATTATGTATGTACTATTTTTTTACATATTGATAAACTTTTTCTTCCACGGCCATGTGCGCCAAGTTCAGATATGCCTTTATTTATCACTCCTTGATATCTACGTTCACAGCCTGTTCACAGTCGTGAGCAAATTAATTGGCTTTTCGAAATAGTATTACTTATTTTTTCACACCTCTTTTAGGCACCGTTTCATAGTCAGTTCTGAGAAGAGCTTCGCTTCATGCCGAGTTTGCGTTTGCCCTCAGTTCCAATTAATAAAACGTCTCATTTTTGTAACATAGCAGGTGTGTTTTGAACCAACTTTTTAAAAAGAAGAGAAGTAATTTCTTGGCCTATGTTACTGTATTTTCATGTATGATGGTATACCTACAGTTAATCCAATTGCATAGATATCTAGTCAAAAGAAAAAAAAAGTGTTTTTTGTACGTAACTCATGCTTACGAATAATGATGGAAAACAACGTGAGGAAACCATTTTACAGCGGTGATGACCTTGCAACCTGTCACATATAAAATATCGATTAAGTACTTACTGTAATGTAGATAAAAGAATAAAAAAGTTGCCTGACTTTTCCGTTGGCATACTCAAGCATCTTGATTACCAAAACTCTGAAAGGAGGTCCATGCTTGAGATAAGTACATCGAAAAGGCTTTTTTTATATCATACATCGCCATCAGCCTAAATACGTCAACTACCATAGGTCTCCCCCATAGACACAGAACAAACATCCACATTCATCATACAAGTTTGTTCTCGGTGGGAATCGAACCCACCACCTACAGCGCAGAAGGCAGGGCTACTATAATGAGCTGTGATGGCTGTCAATGGTCTTCCGCAAAGTAATTCCTGAATTAGTGAATGAAATACTGAGTTTATAATTTAAACACTTTTATGAATGAACTTAAGTAATCAATGAAAATATGACATCATTCGATAGGATTGTCATTTAAGTTACAAATTACATTCCACTAAGTTTACCTATAAAAATAGAGTAACACAACACTTGTTTAACCGACGACTGTTGAAACATTCTTAGAATTAGAAATTGCATGAAAGGAAACGTATATGTAGAGACACTCATTTCAACTCGTTCAAATTACTTTGTTTTTTACCGCTGAGGCTTTTTTTATCAGAAAACGATGTAGGTAACTATTGGACTATTGGTACATTAGGTACTAATTAAACATTTTAAAAGTACCTATATATTTTTGTTATACATGATTTTTCTGTATTTAGGGGTAGCCCGAAGAAATGGATGAACTGGATGAAAGATGACATAGATAAGAAAAGAGTGAGTACAGATATAACGGCTGACAGAAGGGAGTGGAAGAAATAAACATGGGCAGACCAAAGAAAAGATGGGCGAACTGTGTAAAAGATGAATATGAAAAGAGTAAGTACGGATATGACGGCTGATAGAAGAGATTGGAAGAAATGAACACGGGTACATCAAAGAAAAGATGGATGAACTGTGTAAAAGATAACATGGATATGAAAAGAGTAAGTATGGATATGACGGCTGACAGAAGGGAGTGAAAGAAATGAACATAGGTAGACCAAAGAAAAGATGGATGAACATTGTGAAAGATGACGTAGATAAGAAAAGAGTGAGTACAGATATAACGGCTCATAGAGGGGAGTGGAAGAAAAGAACATGTTGTGCAGACGACCTCACACAAAGTGGCATAGGGGTAGGTAAGTATTATGTTGATCAGTGCAAAATTTATAGATAATTAAATAACGTACTTCATAGATATGTTTTTTGTATAGTAAATACTGATATTTTGAATATAATAGTAAGAATGTGATACAAAAACATCATCTTCCTGTCTTCATCCCACGCTAATTGGAGTTGGCACAACAGGTTTCTCATAGGTGCTAACAACTTACTCATGTCATATAAAAAAACCATTAAAAAACATTTAAAAATACTTTAAAACAACTTTATGAAAAAATACATTTTACTTTCATATCAACAAAAAGAGCAATCTGAGTTATCCGTTATTTTAGCTAATGGAGCCTTCAGCGACCAATATGAATAAGACGTCGACGATGAATAAACGTCGAAATCTTGGGAGACAAAATTACAAAATTAAGGAAATATCTTGAAAACTGCATGAGACAGAATAATCAAAGCAATTATTATTATCTAAACTATTGCATATTAGTTGTCAAATAAATAGTTTTTCAGCGTTTAATAAGCTTTAAAACAAAACTGCAGTAAATTTCGACCACTTACATTTATTAAGAAACTTAGTACCTAATTAGCTGAGTAGATATCCGCGACAACAAGCATTGCAACCGAGTTCGTTCTGCAATCGCAATCATTTAAAATAATGCAATAAAGTGTGTAATAAGTTGGTTTACTTAAGTTATGGACATTATAAGCGTTCAATGAAAAAAACCGTAGGCTTAAAGCCCACACGTCGGTATCTTTTGAGATATTTATAGTATAAAGATTTCTTTCTGCCCTATAAGAAGAGCATCACAATAAATGTATTACTCCATGTACCTCCTATAATTACGTTACGAACTGACTAACTTATACTAAGTAACTGAATAACTTACCTACCTATTATCATTATAATATAAATTGGTCAACGATATGACAGAAAACAGAACAGAACTCAAAGACATCTGAAATAATAGCAAAATAGCTTAACTGTTTTTTTTCTAATTAAATTAATTAATATTTGAAATTTTCCTACTGGAGTCCGCCTACTGAGAAGAGGGAATCAAACATTTTTGGCTGGCGAGAAAGTTATTCAACTAAAGTTTTCGTTCAGTCTTCGTGCAATTCATGCGTGATTTCTGTTAACTTTGGAGTTGTTTTGTTTTTAAGTTTTTTTGTATGATTTTTTGTCAGGATAAAGTTAAGTATAAGAAAAGAATTACCTAGCCGTTTCTGTTGCTTAATTATTAAAGTGTGAATATTGTAGCGTTTTTTTTTTGCAAGTGCTTAAATAAGGTTTTATTAAATATTGTTACTTTATTAATCATTGTATGTTCATTGTATGTTCATTGCATGTTCATTGCTACGTAAGTTGCAGGCAGTATCAGCGATGGCTCGCTGGCATTTCGATGCGGCGGCGGCGGCGGCGGCGGCGGCGGCAACGGTGGCGGCAGCGTGGAGTGAAAGGCAGTGCGCTTGACCGTCTCGGCCTACGGCGGCAGCGATGGCGGCGGCGGCGGCACGACGGCGGGAGGACGCAAGGGCGCCGTGCGTCTTGCCGAAATTATTCGGGGCTCGCTGCACAATCGATTTTTCCCGCCCGATGCGGAAAATTGTTCAGGGCGGGGCGGGCGCGCGCGTCGGTGCGGGGGGCAGCGGGGGCAGGCGGAGTGCAGCGGGGCGGTGCAACGCGCGCCGCCGCCGCCGCTCGTCGAGCAGACAGTAGGACGGCGACGCCGCTGAGAGTCGGTGAACACGGCGCGAGGAGCGCGCTCGCCGCACAGTGACATGTAGTGCGGCCGCCGCGCCGCAGCCCCGCGAACACACGCCGGTGGCGGCGTGCCGATGCGCCGACCGCCCGGCCCGAGCCCGAGCCCGAGTCCAGTCCGCGCGAGCGCACCGCGCGCCCCCGGTGCGCCTTCACGCCTGAAGCGAGCCCTTCGGCCCGTCTGTAGCGACGACTGTCGTCGGATGGAACCCGGAGTGCGCCGATTCGCATCAAGGTTAGCCGAATATTTGTTAGTGAGTGTTAGTGCACCGGCAGCCGCAGCTGGTACCAGCTCACGCCGACCTGCTCGAGCCCGGCTGCAGACGCCGCGACCGCACCGGTGAGGTAGGTCTGAAACACGTGAGGGCTCGTCGTGACTCATGTAAATTTCCGCGCTACGGCACGCACACGCACATCTAATTGTCAGGAAAAGTTATTACCCTGATCTTTTCCCGACAAGTTAGTTTGTATACACCTATTTATTTAAGTATTGGGAAACGTGCCGGTAGGTACACACATTCCGTAGTCTATTTTTATATAAAACTAATAGTTTTAAGCATTCAAAATATTGAATTACTTATCATGCAATATTTAAGAATCAAATTTTTCAGAAATTGCGATATTTTGCATCATTACGTATATGTTAAAGAAACTTAAACTATATTTTTAGGAAGTTTGCTTTTAGTAGTAGTAACATAATTGATAACTCATTGACATCAACCTTATATATTTGATTGACAACGCAACGGAAGAAGGAAATCTTAAAAAAACATTTTGCGCTTTTACTTCCATATTTTATAATATATTTTTAACTAAAAAAAAAATATCGTCTCACTTTTGATGTACCTACTTATCTTATTAAAAAAGTAGTAAAATTGCGCGCGACTTCGTTCGCGTCAATTTCTTTTCATACAACTTCTGCACTTCTCTTTAGGGTTTGAATTTCAAGAATTCCATTCAGTGCCCAAAGACAAATATAGGTACCCTGTACATGTTAAAGCTCTACGACCAGCCGGTTAGGCTGTGCGTTGTCTTTAGGTCAGTCAGTCAAGACAAAGGTTATTATAACTGTTATAGATACTTCCTTCTATTCGCGGTTTTGCTTGCGTGTTACTTGGATAAATAGTAGACAGTATACTATTCTAGTTCAGAACAATATCCATCCCATAATAAATATAAATTGGTTCAACTGTTACGGTGTAGTGAGGCATGAGAATCTTAACATTCAAATATTTGGTATGTTTAATATTCGGACATCTAACTATATGTATATATATATATATATATATATATATATATTAAATATAAATAAATAAATAAATATGTCAGGACATTTTTTACACAACATCATCTAGCCCCAAACTAAGCATAGCTTGTACTATGGGAACCAGATGACTGTAAGAATACTTATATACTTTTTTTTTGTAAATACATACATAGAATACAATACAACACCCAGACATAGAACAAACATCTATGTTCATCACACAAATGTTTGTTCTGGGTGGGGATCGAACCCACCACCTACAGCACAATAATATAATAATATATTGATTAATATTATTGTCATATAATTAAATAAATACTGACATACATTTGATACAACGCCATTTAAACTAAGCAAAGCTTGGACTATGGGAAATAGATGACTGATAGAATACTTTAATACTTTTTTTGTAAATACAATCGTGGAATACAATACATCAGGCAAAAAACTAAAATATTTGTTCATCGCAGAAATGTTTGTTCTTGTTGGGGATCGAGCCCATAATGAAATGTAACTATGGTTTATGTACTTAGATTGATTAAACCCTGAGTTAGGTTAACCTATATTTAACCAAGATATTATTTCAATTGATATACCTACCATGCAAGTTTCAAGTCTCTGCGACCATCAGTTTAGGCTGTTCGTTGTCTATGTCAGTCGGTCAGTCAAAACAAAGGTTCTTATAATTGTTATAGATTACTTTGTAGTGGTTACGTGTACCACATACTAAATAGGCCTATTCAATTACGTTAGTTAAACAATATAGTACATTATAAACGATTTTTTATACTGAAACATGGACTTAACCTTGTTGTTAGTAAATTTTTGATATACGAAGATTTCATAAAATAGATTTTGCATTATTATTTGAACTTGAAGAACCGCACCGCTTAGTATAGGTTGAAAACAAACTTGAACAAGTTATAAGGCTTAAAACCTAAAAAAACAATTTAAGGGGTATCCGGATTACCCTCATGTATGTTTACCGGTTTAATGCTGAACTTCTGCCTTCTTTTCCGCTTAAGGTGACACTTGTCATATTTATTTTTCCTTCTGACGCTGTGGGGTGATTATGCCACTGTTTTTTTTTCTTTTTGGTTGACAACGACAAAAATGAATAACAATATAGAGTTGTCTTGTGTTATCTGTGCTCGTAATATATTTTATAGTAAAATATAAAAAAGTTACTTAATAGTTCTGAGCCTCAAAAGATCCGTGATTTTAACGCTTCAACTAAGTACGTCAATGAACCCCATAAAAAGCAATTATTATCACTGCATCAAAACTATATACAAGCATTGAAAACACTGAAAAGATCTATTTAATATTTCATTAAAAAGTTTATATTATAGTGTAAGTACATTCAGTAGCTGTGGTGGACCTGATTTAGTACTGGATTCTTCCGTTACCTTCCATGGATGTCGTGAAAAGCGACTAGAGAAATGCATAAGGAGATAGGCACCAGTATCTCCTGTGTACTGAACAGCGATAAGACAGTCATCAAGCCACCTGTCAAGCGTTTTGAATAGGTTTAAGCTCAGCAGACTTGCTTTGCTTGAAGATGTGACGTGATATGATAGTCAGTAGTTTTTCATCAGAACACTTCCACACCGACCTAACCGTAAATTTTCAAGCCATAATGTGTGCGTGCTATAGCTTTTTACTGCTCATCACTGAATCCCTTTCACATAGTAAGTAAGATAATGTGTATGTGTAAGTCGGTGACTAGTGCCACCTTAATTGAAAATAATTAGATTCATTTCCGTATCAAAGGTTTTTTCAGTAAAATTTTTGCACCATCTTATCAGTACAAATTATGTAAGTTGTTAGATTATGATCTGATAATAAGGAAGTAGAATATAACCTTGAAATACTCAGCTTAGTTTGTTAGCTCTATACAATGCGTAGAATGTCTCAGCATTGAACCAATGACCTACCTCACGAGTCACTTTGTTAAACTTGACTTCTGAAAACCACCCTCGCCCTTGAAAACCCCAAGTTGTTGACTCAGCAATATGAGTTTAGGTTTCAGTATGTCAAATTTGTCTGTTTCTGATGTAGTTTTGACTGTGGTACATATTATACATAGTAGTACCATAGTAGTATGTATAAAATATATTGAAAGTCAACTTTGATAAAATTATTTGATTCATATTAAATAATGAATATCATTTTTTATAAAACATCTAACACGAAAGCAAACACTTTAAAAATAAACAGCTTTAATAAACATAAAATAGTTTATCCCAGTAAAAAAATTAAATAATTATTTTGTAGTTAAAATTGGTTCAAAGGTTGAGCTGTAAAGAAACACTTGTCTATATTTATAATCTATATATATATCTACCTATACCAATTATAAGAATCATTGTCTTTAGTAACTGATTGACTGACTGACTCACATATAGACAACGCACAGCCTAAACCACTGGTCGAGTGACTTAAATTTTTTAGAGTATATTCGCCTTGGTGCGTAGAGGGTACTAAGAAAGGAATTCCCGAAATTCAACCTCTAAACGGATACAGCGGGGGTTGAAGTTTGTATAAAAATAAATTCAGTTTGCTAGTATTTGTATACAAGAATTTTAACAATCTTTGTCCTTACTGACTGACTAATATATAGACAACGTACAGCCTAAACCGCTGGCTGTAGAAACTTGAAACCTTCAGGGTTTATTTGTTTTGATGCCTAAAGGTGTACCTACTAAAAATGAATATGTGATTCATTTCTTGAATTCAACCACTAAAGGGGTGCAACGGGGGATGAAGTAGTATAAAAATAGTTCCACGCGAACAAAGTAGCGCGCGTTTCGTTCGCATTTGTGTACGAGTAAATGTTTGATTAAATGACAATAACCTTAACCTAACCTAGCTTTTGGCTTTCACATTGTAGAATACGATGCATTCTCTTTGGAGTTTTATTGTGACTCGAAACGATTAGCTATTGCATTGCAAACAGACATTGCTAGTTTGTTTAGTCTTACACCACACTAGTTTTTAGGGTTCCGTGCCCAAAGGGTAAACCGGAACCCTACTACTAAGACTCTGCCTGTCTGTCTGCCCGTCTGTCACCAGGCTGTATCTCATGAACCGTGATAGTTAGGGAGTTAAAATGTTCACATATGATGTATTTTTGTTGCCTCTATAACAACAAGTACTAAAAAACAGCTATAACTATAGATAAACTATAAAAACTATAGATAACTGTACGGAACCCTTTGTGCGCGAGTACGACTCGCACTTGGCCGGTTTTTTACTCTAAGCACTAGTTACGCTAGGTTTACCCTTTAACCAATATATTGATAGTTAAAATTAATGCAAGTCAAAATAGGCGAACATAATATGAAGAATGTTATGAGAATAAATGAAACAAAAGAATAGGAATGCAGCAAGTGAAAATGCGTAGGTTTTGTCTACTGTGAGAAACAAATATGATTTTATGTATGTATGTTTAAATTAATACAATTTGTCACTTTGGTGAAGATAATTTTGATAAAGTCTTGTTTCATAGGCCTACAGAAAAGTGTGAAAGGACTTGCTTAGTTTTAGATATCAAATATGTAAGTAAGGTATTCACGTGTATCTGAAATAGTACCTACATCGTGGGACAGGAAAGATACATCCAAAAACAAACACGTCGCGAACAGCGCGCGGTGCTACGCGGGCTCTACGTCCGTCAATAGAAAGACGTCCCTTATTTTATACACAATTTCTAGATAGTGTAACACCATCCTAAGTATTTATACCTACCTAACCTACGTTCAATGAGAAATCACAAAATCAAAATCATTTATGTGCTAATTTGTTTGGTTTGTGGTAAAAATATATAATTACATCATACCAATTGCAGCCTCAGAGTGCAAACATTAAGCATATTAAAAACAACACCTCAGATAATACAACTCTAAATCAATCTTCATTATGCAGTTACCTATCTTACTTACCTATTACATTATTACCTGGGCATAATGGGCCAATAATGTTAATTTCAATTGGTTGGCACATTAGTCTATGAAAGATTTAAAGATATTATCTAAAAGTTGAGTATTTTATAGACTTGTTTAAAATACTCGATTAGCAAACTCAAAAGTCTAGCCTCTCTTTATTTGAAATATGTCTGCCGACACGTCAAGCTAAGTTAACTGCGTCTAATCTTCAAGAGCAGGTTTTTGGACGTAAAAAGTTCTGCAAAAAAATTAGATGAATAGGTTAGAGCCAAAATATTAGAAGAGGTGGACGATGCAAGGGACATGAACCGGCCGTGGCGAGGTCGCGTCCGTCGGTGCCGCCGACGCCGCCGGCCGACGCTCAGATGCCTAGCAATTAGCATCGCGAAATTCATCCGCGTTATATTTCGGGCATGGCAACTGTATCTGCAATCGAAAAAGTCAGCCGTCGCCGGCACACACACACGCAACGCAAACACATGTGCACCGCTCACAATAGGCCTAGACATATAGCGCTTACATGAGTCTACACGCAGACATGCAAGACGCATATGTGTGTGCGGACGCAGACTTTACCCTTGAACGCATACGAAACGCTAGATAATTCCTCACCGAATTGGTGCATTGATAAAAACGTGATAACCTGAATTATCCGCACACAGGCTTCAGCTGCTTGCGATACGAGAAGGTAGGTCAAAAAGGACGTTCTCTTGTTAATGCTTCTAGGAACTTCAACACTTATATTTTTTGTTGCCAATAGGATGTAATCGTAGCCTAATATCGTTACTTTTTTTGGATGTGTGACTACATTACCTTTTAGGGTTCCTCACTACATAAAGAGAAACCATCTTAGGATTCACGTATCTGTCCGTGTGTTTGTAAGTTTAGTAAGACCGCTGCCTTAGAAGGCATTATAAAAACCATGGTAAACCATGGATGCTAATGTTTTGTGAGATAGCATGAGTATAGGCTGCATGATGAAACTGATTGTGATCCAAACAAGTTATAAAATAAAAAATAAGGATACCTACTGACAAAGCTACTGAGAGTAAAATCTAAAATGTATCGTCAATTAAAAAAAAAACAAGGGAGGTATACAAAGTCGATACGATGTCTGTGCGAGAGGTTGTGTGTGTGCTGTGAAAACACCTACGGTAATGAAAGCCTAGCATGGGTATTGCTAGCATTTATCCATTTATTTAGTCCACTGCTGGGTGTAGGTACCTCCCAAGACGCGCCACAAAGCCCGGTATTAGGTTCTTCTCATTTATTGTTTTATTAGTTTGGTCCAATGATTTTCGGTTCTACGGCAAACATGGCCGGCCTACTGCTATTTCAGCCTACTAATCCTATGGCTAGGTCGACCACCCTATCTATAAAAAATAATTATTCAAAAAAATAAACTAATCTGTTATATTTTCGACTCAACATGTTGTTTTAATTTAGCTTTCCATTAACTTAGAATTGAGTTCCGCTATGCTTACGTTGTTATGAGGTGTTCATATACTATTGATTTATTATAACCCATGCCTTATTACTTCAAGATATCGTTAATATAATTTGGTTCTACCTACACATTCATAATATTGTTGTCTACAGTATACTTATTGGTCTTATAAAAAATAATAATAATCGGAAGCAAGTGATTGAGAAATAAAATTTAAATGAAATGGCTCACCACTGTGACCTTTGCAGACGCAGAGGATATTCTCCAGTATTTTAGTACTTGGAATTTTTGAGGACATATATTCTAACTAGCAAAGTTACAAGATATTTTCATACATATTTAAAACTCTGCTGAACCCTGGCTGGCTGAGTTTCGGGAGTTCCTTTCTTAGTACACCTCTACGCACCAATACGATTATACCTATAGATTTTAATTGTCTATTTCCAGTAGTTTAAGCTATACGATGTCTAATGTCAGTCAGTCAGGACAAAGATTGTATAATTACTTAATTTACGTAATATTGTATGATATAATTGTATATTTTAACTAGCGAAACGCGTGCGACTTTGTCCGAGTGAAGTTATTTTCTTCTTGAAGTTAAAACTTCATTCCCGCTATACCTGTTTAGGGGTTAAGCTTCGGGAATATCTGTCTTGGAACACTAAAACGAACATACCTTTAAAATTCCAAAACTCTGCGATTAGTGGTTTAGGCTTTGCGTTGTCTATATGTCACTCTATATCTATAATTCGTATAATCACTATATAGTCAAAGGCACGGCAAATAACTTCTATTAGAGAAGGGACAGCTCACCTAATTCCATTACCTCATACTTCCACCCAGGACGTGACCTATATGACATTGCACTGCGTGCGCCACTCTGAGACGTAGAAGTCTCATGTGCCAATGTGATTGCACCGGCGGCACCATACCCTAGAGCCCCCGTGCTACATCGGAACATTCGATTTCGTTTCAGATTTAGTATTTGTAATCAGTATAGATACTTATTAAATGATCTCTTGCAGACTGAAGTAACGGGTCTAAATATAACTCCTAACACATTACGTTTCTACATTATCTCATAAATTTACTAGTACTAGCTAACGCGCGCATCTTTGCCTATTATTTACATATGATGTTCAACCCTCACTTTAGGGTATGAATTTCTCTGTACGGGGTACTACTCAGAGGTACTATTAGGCACTAAGATAAATATACCTGGTAATTTATATAACATTTTGGTCTATACGAGCAGCGGTTTTGCCTGTCTAATGCTGGCCAGTAACATGTGAATATTTCTATAGTAATAGATTTGTAGATTTTTGACGGGGTAGTAAGGTCTGACAACAGTGGTGGTAAAACGGGAGTCTTAAAATAGGACTTCTCTATCATCTCACATGGATGTCGTAAGAGGCAATTAAGGGGAGGCATTAGGAGATGAACAGCAACATCTTCTGTGTATTAAACAACAACGCTATACCCGTTGGGGGTTGAATTTTGGAAATTCCTTTCTTAATACACCTCCGTTTCATACTGATTTTCAGCTTGGTGGGAATTTATGTAACTTCGAATGTCTAAATTGACCGGGCTATAAATAAAAGGTAAATTTAATAGAAATATATTGATTTGAGAAGCTAATTAAAGACCGTATTCTATTATCCGTAGACCACCCTGGATTGTATCTTCATTAAGCTCCTGCAAATTAAGAGCTCATGATTTATATGTGTTATTGTTAATGGAACTTTTATTACAATGTGAAGTTTTGGTTCATCACCACACTAGTTCTTTCAGTTGGAATTTTTACTTGCATCTTGGCCAATTTATTTAAATCCTACTAATATTATAAACGCGAAAGTTTGTAAGAATGGATGGATGTATGGATGGATGTTTGGATGGATGTATGGATGGATGTATGGATGGATGTATGGATGAATGGATGGATGTTTGTTACTCTTTCACGTTCTAACCAGTAGACCGATTTGGATGAAAAAAAAAATTTGGAATAAACATAGATTATAACTTGGATTAACATGTAGGCTACTTTTTATCCCGAAAAAATAACGGGAACGGGAAAAAAACTGCCACGCAGGCGAAGCTGCGAGCGGCAGCTAGTTAGTATCATACTATCAAAACCTGTACCTCACTTGAGCCCTAGACCTTGGACTAGAAAATAATATTATGTGACAAGGTTGTATTTCTCTTAAAATAATCTCATGTTATTTAAATGAGTAGGTAAGGCATTTCATAATGCAGTTTAGTTTATGTGAATATTCATATTAAAATTCGGCATTTGTAAATATGTAAACTATTAATTATATCATGTGATTAATGTGTTTTTAGGGTTCCGTACCCAAAGGGTAAAACGGGACCCTATTACTAAGACTCCGCTTACTGTCTGTCTGTCTCTCTGTCCGTCTGTCACCAGGGTGTATCTCATGAACCGTGATAGTTAAAGAAATAAAATTTTCACAGATGATGTATTTCTGTTGCTGCTATAACAATAAATACGTAAAAACAGAATAAAATAAATATTTAAGGGGGCTTTCATACAACAAACGTGATTTTATTGCCGTTTTTAATATAGATTTTTTGTACAGAACCCTTTGTGCGCGAGTCCGACTCGCACTTGGCCGGTTTTATTTTTTATTTTGTTTTAGTGTAAAGAGTACATTACGAGTATTGATAGATTCTTGTTACACTGATAAGTGTTTAGCTGCACTATAAAATATTCTAGTCTCTATCACTTTCATTTCAATAAAAAGAGATGGTAACGGTTTATCGGCCATGTTAGTTAGTGGAGCTTTGAGCGACATACGAATAAAACCACATGTTTTACTTTAAATATGACAGAGAACCGGTGGTCTAGTGAAATGGAAGTGATCCTGCCTTCTGATCCCTAAGGTCGTCGGTTCAAATTCGGTCGTGCACCAATGCTATTTTTCGATGTGCGCAATGCCAGAAACATCGCGAGGAAACCAATTAGAACTTTAGCAATCGGTGATGGGCTTGCAACCTGTCACGCATGGAGTACCAACAACTGCAAAACGTAGGTATGTCAAATGTGATATTTAATTTTGTACTTATCTCTGACTACCCCCATCAGGCATTCTCAAAGAATCTTAAGTCAGTACTAGCATGGGGATTATGTCATTATGTTTTTCTTCTAATACTTGTTTTGTTCTTCATAGGCTTTGACTACTAATATAAAATCTCAAGAAGATAAAATCTTTGCGCTCTTGACTGACTTACAATGAACACACACAAAAAAAAGGAATGGGAAATACCCATTATTATTGTAATAATATAAGCTAGGTCATATTATGACCTAGCTTATAGCGTGACCTATAAGCGTAGAATTTGGTGGGTATGGCCCCTTAAAGTTCAGGAAAATAAGAAAAATTCCCAAATTCAAGTTATAAAAGGTGCAATGAGGCTTAGTTGCAAAAAAATAATCAAACAAATTTACGTGGATTCTTTATAACTTATGCACGAATCTTATCATAAGGAAATTCTAAATGATGCAATCATTTCAACAAATTTATATTTTTACTTATTACCTATACCTATATAATATTTTACTTACTTTATTTTCCTTAAGAATTATTTTACTTTATAATACTTAAGGAAACTCAAACCTGAAAGGAAATATTGAAATTGTTAATTAGTTAAATAAAATTATTTTATCATTTAGAAGTAACTATCAAGGAAAGTTTGTTTAGTAAATAGGTTTTATCAACACGTTTGAATTTTCATCCTTATACGTGCCTTATTTATTCCATGTTTGAGAGAGCGGAGCGATCGAACTTTTCGGTTTTGTTGTATATGTTTGTTACGTATGTAGGTATATTTATAATATACTCGTATATTTAAAGTGGGGTGTCAAATTAAAGGGTTCCCAGAAAAAGTTTTTGGAATGTATAATATAAAGTTTATTTTAATATTAAGTAATATAGCTTCATAGATACAATTAAACTAGTAAAACAAGGTCATCCTCATCATCAATAGCCTGTAGAAATCCACTGCTGGACAAAAGTGTACCCCATACGTTTCCAGAAAGAACGATTTTGAGCCGTTTTCATCCTCCGACTTCCCGTTATTCTAAAAATGCCGTCTGTCGTTCGCGTAGATAGATAATTGTAATAACAGCTAATCTTCCTATGAGTTTAAAGTGTACTTCATAAAATCTCCCCGGTAGTATTTCAGCGGTGGCGTTGGACTTGCAACCTATCAAGTATGGAATACCAACTACTGCTACAACTATCCTCTAAGGCATCCTCAATGAATTTTGTGTAGGATACTACAACAGTTAAAGAATCTGGATGCCTGCGGATTATAATCGTGTGCCTATTTATTAATTTATCAATAAACATCCATTGTTTCATATTACGTTTTGCGCGTTATATTAACGAGTTAAAAACATTTTTATTTAGATTTAATTAATTAATTAAATAGATTGCATGTAATCAATAATACATAGACGGCTATTCCAAGCTTATCTAAATTAGTGCAGTTGATACATGTTTAGGCACAATCACAAGTTAAAAAAACACAATATAAAAAATACATAAATTTAGTAGAAGAGCTCTTAGTGAAGGGTTCGTCCGTGGAAGTACTACCACCATCGCTATTTCTCTCACCAAGCAGTTTGTTGTGTTCCGGTTTGAAGGGTGTGGGTGCCGGTGAAATTACAGGCACATGAGGCTTAACATCTGTATGCATCAGGTTGATAGACGTAGTGCGATGCATCGTAGGGTAGGTTTCTAACGAACCTAACCTGTGAGGCTATACATTATTATACTTGATAGTAATCACTTAACATCAGGTGGGCCGTCTGCCTGCTCCATCAGCAAGTCGTAAAAAAAAGTTTATCATGCAACATTAACAAATTATTTCAGTCTGTGTCAAATTTAACCCCATATAACGAGCCATCGCCGAGTTAAAAAGATAACCTGACCTACCAGCGGGCCTCAGTTTTTGATTAGTCGAGTTTATCAATGCTTACCTTGTTATTATTATTATTTTTTTCAAATAATGAGACTACATGTAGGTATGCTAATCACTCTGCGTAAATGATTACGAATCGAACTTGGACCTTGTCGTTACACTTTATGTAAGAAATTACTCTAATCGATACACATTTTGCGCAATAAATACAGTAAATGCACATTTGCGTGCCTAATAAGCCTTTAGAAGTGTCATTTATTTCTAGAATAGCAGTAAAATACACACGTAATTACAGAATGCAAAAAGTATAATTACTGACAGAACTATAAAACTTCCCCTCCTAATACAAACGTTCAATAATCAGCAGGCATTCAGGGCTGGTCTATCTTTATATACCTACCTAACTATTAAAAAGAACGACTGTTGTTTCCACGATGGCCTATTCGCATCAGTGCGGTAGTGTGCGTGAGTCACGAGCTTATATTTTTCTTAGACGCACACATTGGTGTTCTGTTACATAATTGTATGCAGGAACAGCGGTCAGACGTTTGGTCGCAGACTTGGTATTATTAGCCGGTTTTAGGATACCTAACCGTCATGCGTTATCGTCAATACGGGTTATCAATGGCCTAAACTCCCGGAAATTGTATCCTTTTTAGATTAGTTTGTAGGTATTCGATGAAATTAGGTACTAATTAAAGCATTTTTAATTGTTGTATGCGATCATAGCTGATATAAAATTCATTCAAATCCCTTCTTTGGGAATTTGATAGGTAAGTTTAGTACCTAGTGTACGTGTATCTTTTATGCCTGATGAATGTTTTGTACGTTATACCGTATGGGTATTTATTGAGTCAGGAATCAATACAACCTATCACTCTGGGGAGTGGTTATGTTAGGGTGATGATGATGATAACGTCATGGTACATTTCCATTACTATAAGCGCTAAACTGAATTGTTCCGTTTATTTATGACATAATACGAACCGTATCACGACGGAATAAATGACATCGGATCTGTTCAAACAGAATGATTTAGCTTAGATTTAGTTCAAGAACTACTTGAACTAAATCACAATAAGATGAGATAGTAAGGAAGCTTGGCGGTTTCGGATTATAGGTAGGCTGATGACTAATGAGTACGTACCGAACTTGATTGATAAAAGGAGACATTCTAGGTGATATTGTAGCTAATGAACTAACTTATTTCATTGAATGTGACTAGAAACATTTCTTTTCTTCACGCACTAACTAGTGCGAGTCTGATTGCTGCTTTGTTCAAGAGAGTCGTTCAGTTTTAGGAACATTGACCTTGTGATGAAGATCTTTATTTTTTATGCATTTTGCTCTTTGGAAATTCCAAAGAGGCCGATCTACTTATAAGTACTACAATAGTAGCTTCGTCATGTAATTACCAAAAACCACAACGTGCTTACAACTTCTGTTTTTATTGTGTCAAGTACTCAGAGCCGTTAGGTTTCAGTGGGTTTTATCCATTATTTTATTTTATCTTTAAATTTAACGGCATTCACACATCTAGACTTGAGTTGTCTAGCCAAACTTGTTTTCGCACACCTTTACACTTATATTAAGTTAATGTTTTGTTTATTAAATATAATTATTACGATAATTTTTAAAATCAATTAAGTTTATGAAAGTCATCAACTTTTGTACCAATTATAAGGTGTACTAACTGTACTTACTTACTTGTAATTATTCATAACTTGAGTTAATGTTCAGTCGTAATCTTTTTTATTATGTTTTAATTTTATTCGTATTGAAAAACTAATTAATAAGACTAATAATTATAACAAGTAGGTACTAGAGAGTTACTTAGTAAAAAGGCAGTATAACAAACACCAACTTGATGAGACTTATTAAACTAAAAGATCTGTGTAATAAAAGTCTATAAGTATTCGCCTGCGTATAGTTATTTTCGTACAAACTTCAATACCCGCTGTACCCGTTTAGGGGTTGAATTTCGGGAATATCCCCTGAAAATTTCAAGCCTCTAAGACCACTGGTTTAGGCTGTGCATTGTCTATAGGTATATCAGTCAGTCAGTCAGTAGAGTGCTAGTAGTAGTAGAGCTCTTAGTAAAGGGCTCGTCCGGGGAAGTACTACCACGATGCCTATTTCTACCAAGCAGTTTGTTTTGTTCCAGTTTGAAGGGTGTGGGTGCCGGTGTTACAGGCACATGAGGCTTAACACCTGTATGCCTCAGGTCGATGGACGCAGAGCAGTGTATTGTAGGTTATGTTCCTACCAAAGGTGACCTGCAGGGCAATGCTTTGCTATAGGCGATGGTAGCCACTTGATAACAGGTGGGCCATATGCTTGTTCCATCGGCAAATTGCATAAAAAAAAACAGTAAGTTAGTCAATCAGTCAGGACAAAGATTCTTATAATTGTTACAGATTTATATCCTATCGATCTAATCTATATCTGTAACAACAATTGGAGATAAAAATGTTTGTCCTGACTGGTTGAAATATACAACGTATACAGCATAAAATTTAGATGTTTGGATGATTGAGATTCAATCACGCTCTAACTTCTGGACCGATTTGCAAAAAACTCTGGGTAAATTCAGTTGGAAACCAGGACACATGAGTTACTTTCTATCACTTAAAACATAAAAGAACCGGGAAAAAGACCAAACAGGCCATGAAGAAACATTTCCTTAAATTTTGATCATAGCAAACCGCTTAGTTATTGATGTTAACATAATTTCCGCCACCACGTGGGCAAAACCGTAAGAAACTTCTAGTCTATACTAATATTATAAAGAGGAAAGATTTGATTGTTTGCATTGAATAGGCTCCAAAACTACTGGACCGATTCGAAAAATTCTCTCACCGTTGGGAAGCTACACTATCCCCGGTAACATAGGCTATATTATATTTTCAAAAAAATTAGGGATCCTTACTAAAGCCCGTGCGAAGCCGGGACGGACCGCTAGTATAGAATAAGATGAGGATATAGCCCGTCAAATCGTCCACACTTATAACAGCACACAGAAATTATGTTGACAGAGTGCGCGGGCGTAGCACATGTAGCGACTAGCGCCTACACACGCTACACAAAACGCCTATCAATAGGTCTACCATGAGAAACAAGTCGAAGGTTCTGTTGACATTAATTCGAGTTACACTGCGCGCTGTACTAGGCAGCAACAACTTAACTGTTGAACGGTTGCTGAAGTTACTCCGCAGGGAAACTCGAAATGTCAATATAAACTTTTCTCTTACCATGGTAGGGCGGCAGTAATATACAACAGCGTAGTAATAAATTCGTTGAAGAAATCCATTTCAAAACAGGCTGCCAATATTATTCGATTTATGCATCTCAGCTGTGTTTGAACGATGAGGTATAATTCTTAGCAAAATGCTTGGTGTGTAGAGGTACCTACTAAGAATTCTTAAAATTTAACCCCTATAAAAGTGCAGTGGGGCTTGAAGTTTGTAATGATACGAGACAAACTGTATGGATCTTTTAACGTGCAGCAATAAAACTTATTTTACTAGAAGTACTCACAATATAGTAATTTAAAATTAATTATTTTCATAATAATGTCATCATCATCAGCCTAATGAAGGTCACTACTGGACTTAAGACTCCTCTATATAGGTTTTGAGAAGTACCGTTTTGAGCCTTTTTTATCTGCCGACCTCTTCCAATCTTTAGCAATGTCATCGGTCTGTCGAGTGGAAGAGCGCTTTACATTTCGCAAGCATCGCAAGCCTCAAGACGAGAGTCTATAATCAATGCGTGTTACCCGTGATAACTTATGAAACTGAGATGTGGTCGCTAACTATTGGCCTCATACACAAGCTGAAAGTCGCACAAAAGGCTTTGGAGAGAGGTATGCTGGGAGTTTCACTAAGTAATAGAATCAGATATGCGAAAACCCAGGTCATTAATCAGCGTGAAGAATTTCCAAAATGCATCAGCAGAAATTGAAATGACAATGGGCACACCAATTTTTATGCGATTACAACGCAAGCAAATCTGCAAGCAGAACCGTCAACAATATAGATAGGCGCGACCGGATGTTTTGTCATAGGCGTATATATAGGTACATTATTTTTTAACATTATCTTTATAAATAAATAAATATTAGCAGCTATATTTCACACAACGCCATAGATTCTTACCTACACCATACTATTACTGGTCCTTAACTAAGCAAGCATTTTATGTACTAGCTGACCCCTGCCCTTTAACCATTCATCCAAATTATATGCAGTAAAAAGGAAAAGTTTTCTAAACATTTGAGAGAATGAATTTATATTATTGTATATAATTTATACAGCGCCAGGGGCGACTTTTCCAATCATCCTTCTATTCACGGGACGCTATAGTGCCTGTGATAGGATTTTTAGATGTTGTGAGTTGGCCCAGTACCTACACTATCCTCACAGTTTAGTCGGCCTAATCCACAGGAAAGATGTAGTGATACGTACGGAGCTGACTAAGCCGCATTGTATACTATATGGGAACTAGATAACAGATATTGTATTTTGTATACTCGTACTATTGCAGACACATAACATATATCTCTATATTAAGAGAATATTGTATTTAAGTTTCATTCAGCTCATGGAAATGGGTGGAAAAGCCTAAGTTTATTCTCGGAGTTTCCACCATACTTGTATGAAAATGCAATAACGTGGTTTTTTTTATTTGTTTCAATTATATTTAATCCTTCAGATCCTAAGGGCGTGGGTTGTAATTCGGACGTGCAGCAATCGAGTTTTCAATTCGAAAAATTTATGCGTGGAATACCATTGCTCACACACAACGAAACAACGGTACTATGAAGGAAAACATCGTGACAAATCTAGCAGCGGCGATGGGCCTGCAACCTGTCACGTATAGAATACCAACTACTGTAAAATATGGACATGTTACCAAATGTAATATTTAAATATACCTCTTGACTACCCTATTTGATATTCCTAAAGTAAATAAAAAAAACTGTCGTTATTTGATATCTACCGTGCCTATGGATTAAAGTTGTCAAGTTTTTTTTTAATTTTCTGTTTTTTTTTTAATGTCATAGACCTAACGATTTGGAGTTCGTTGGGCCCTGTGTATAGTGAAAAAAATTATACTACACTTTTCATATAATTAGGTAAAGGTAAGGAGGCTTACTTTTCAATGACGCCAAAAATTAACTAGGTACTTAGAAATAAGGAAAACCGTGGTGTAGATTAAAAGCAGTAACTCTACAAAAAGCATTCTTATAAAAACCGGTTACGCTTTACCGACTTCATCTCATAGATAAAACATTGTAACAAAGCATTTCACGATAAGTGATATTTCAAAAAAATGCTGATTTTTGTATAGTTTTTGAAGTTTTTAATGTATTGAAAAACTATGTAAGTAAATAAGTCGAGCATAGTTGTAGTTTTTGTGACCTGATTTCGGGTGTTTAGAGAGCTCTTTCTGAGTAGAAGTTATAATGACTCGAATTATTATTGTTGTTATTTAATTTTGTTATAAACGGTTGGTGTGTTTATGATAATGTAATAACAAAAACGATATCATTTAATTTATAGAACAAGCCCATCTGATGTTACGTGATAATTGCCACATAACAAAGTAAAGCCTTGCAGAACACGCATGTAAAAAAATTTACCATACGATGCGTCGATCAATTTGACGTATCCAGGAGTTAAACCTCATGCGCTTGTAATTTTAGCCAAATGTCAGCGGCGTGTGAGATTGTCAAATATCTAAACATTCGAAATATTGCATTATAAGTAAGATTTTTAAATTATGCTAAAGTCGTGACTGCCTTCCCCATGAAAGGCATAAATCTGCATAATCTAACGATTCCAAAAATACCTTACCATAGTAACCTCATTATCTGCCATCGACAAATATTCTTATATATTACACGCCAGCGGTATTGAATATGATAGCGAGCGCTTGCATTGAACAGCTGGTTATAAAGCTAGACCTTGATCCTATAAATAATAAAATACGAAATATTTCCACATAAAGGACTGCAAAGACCAAATTTCTGTGAAAATGGTATAACTATTTATTCTATAAACCTGGGGTATACAGGTACATTCATACAGGCTTCTTGTGCTTATTAATTCACCGACAGCTTAATCCTTCAAACTGAAACACGGGAACACTGCGTGGCGACTAAAATATGACATGGATTTTTCCGTTTGAAAAATTTATGTGCGCAATCCAATGCTCTCGAGCGGTGAAGGAAACTAGTTAGTATTCTAACAACGGCGATGGGCTTGCAACCTGTCACGTATAAAATACTAACTACTGCAAAATGTGGGTATGTACCAAATGTACCTACTATCTGGACGTACCTCTGACCCTTAGACATCCTCAAAGACTGTCGAGAAGGTATTTTGTACTAAGAGATCGGATTGGATATTCACCGTGCTTGGGAATTAAAATTGCTATTTCTTTTTTCAAATTCCTCATGAGTTTCTTATAACCTCTGGTTATAAGAATGAAGACGCCTGATCTCCACTAGGTAGTAGATTTGGTGTAATTGGCCCTGCATGTGTATAATTATATCTAAAACATGCGTCATCATCATAATCATCAACAGCCTATAGAAGGCCACTGCTGGACATAGGCCTCCCCCATACACTTCCAGGAAGAACGATTCTGAGCCCTCTTTATCCATCGACTTTCCGCGTTTCTAACAATGTCGTTAGTCCATCGGGAGGATGTCCTACGCTTTACTTTCCGGTTCGTAGAAATCTTGCGTCCAGCACCCTAAATCTGTAATTGACATTTGATCTCCCTGAAGTTATACGAACGAAGTAGCAGGAGGTTCACTAGTCGCTAGATCATGGCGTGCGTGTGCAGCCGCGATGCGTTGTATGTACGACCTTGATCCCCCCGCTCTGATCTGCGCGTGTAAGTAAGGCCTCTTCCACAATGCAACATGTTTCGCAGTTATTGTTTTCAGATATATTAAAGTTTAGACCATAAACATAACAACTGTAATTGTGTATAAAGCATAAAGTATACAAGCTGAATGTGACAACAACTTTCTGATGAAAAAAAAACTGGTTAACGTAAAGCTAGTTGGTTTGACAACAACCTGAAGAGTCCTGAGAGTTTTTTTTAAGTATAGATCTTCCTACGTTAATAAAAATAAGATCTTCTTATTTGGCGGTTTTACTGTAGTCTCTAAGACTTGGTAGGCGGATTGGTGACCGCAGTATTGGTGTTAAGTTTTCAAGAGTAACTGCGTGAATTCCATTACTACCTATTACGACATCTATTGGTCTCTTCATTGCCTTCCATGAATGTCTTAAGAGTATCTGCGAAATCGTCTTAAGAGGCAACTAATCCCGATCTAAGCCGTTACTACCTCAGAAACACTCTGATTTCTTTAACAAAAGAGCGCGTTGAAGTCCTTTGTGCGTAGTAAGTGTTTTTTTTATAAATTTTACTAAACAAACAAGTTGACAGTTGATATTTTAACATATATCATTTGTTTAATATAAGTTACTTACGTAACATACGGAAACATTTGCCGTTCAGTTTAGTTTAGAAATGCAATACTCAAAGTCAAAATATTGCAATACCTACCAATTATAAGAATACTAGCGGTCCGTCCCGGCTTCGCACGGGTTTTAGTAAGGATCCCTAATTTTTTTGAAAATGTAATATAGCCTATGTCACCCGGGAATAGTGTAGCTTCCCAACGGTGAAAGAATTATTCAAATCGGTCCAGTAGCTTCGGAGCCTATTCAATACAAACAAACAAAGTTTTCCTCTTTATAAAATTATTAGTGTAGATTATGAATTAATGTCCTTTTTATAAAACACCTGCGTAGGAGCCGACCTCGCGGCTGAGCCGCGCGGGTACCTTACTCATAGATCTAAACTCCCGCACGCGCACCCCCACCTTGGTGACGCTCACTTCGCAACGGGCCGTGCAGCAGAAATCGTAATATTTTAATTTCGCCATAACTTCAAAACCAAACGTCCAATTTTAATCATTTAAAGACCAAATATTATCTACATGAACTGTACTTAGTGATAAAATTTATTTCGATAAGGATTAATAGTATGAGTAAAATAAATGCGTTTAAATGTAGTCCAAAAAATTCAAGATTTTTAAATAAAAAAATGGTTGTTGTGTCTCACTCGACATAGATAGGTATAGTGTGTCGGCGGACTTTTTTGTAGATATTTATAAGATCTACAATTATGTAGAACATTTTATGGTTCTATCTTTTATAGTTTAGGCAGCGTACGCAAAATAAGTAACTTTTCTGGTTAATTTTTTACACCTTGTGTCTGAAAAACCCAAATATTTTACGGAACGCTATTTTTTTGCAAAATAAAATTTAGCCTATGTTTTTCAGTAATAATGTAGCTTTCTAATGAAAAAAGAATTATTAAAATCGGTCCAGTACTTTTTGAGTTTATTCGTTACATACAAAAATACAAATCTTTCCTCTTTATAATATTAGTGTAGATTTGTCCTGACTGACACATAAACAACATTCAACCTAAATCACTGGCCGTAGGGATTTTAATGTTTAAGGTTGTTTCAGTTCGTAAAAGTACTTATATAGGGGTGTAGTGAGGGTTAAAGTATGTAAGTATGAAAGTAACTTTAGGCGAATGAAGTCGTGTTTACTCGTATATCATTTAGATAAGAATATAAATACTTATAGAAAGTCCCAACTAGATGTGTAGTAATAAAATCCGGGTAGCAATTCTCGAACATTAGACATTTGATGGGACATGCATTGCTCAAACCACCATTTTGTCTCTCAAATCCACAAAACACCGTAACTTCGGGATGTAACTTAAAGACAAAAGTTAGTCGTTTTTACTGAAATGTCTGTTTTCGTAGACACAAATGCTCGCCACAGAGACAACATATTCACATTCATCATTCTTAGTGTAATAATGAGTGTTAATAGGCCCCTGAAAATACTAGTATCGATGGTATAAATTATGCAAATAATAATTTAAATAGCTACCAATTAGACATGGTAAATTTATTTTTCAAACTGCACATTGTATTCTTCACTAAAGTGCGGATTACACGCTACTATCTATATGGCCATGAAATGGAGTATAAAACTTCAAACTTGAACCAAGCTGCGTGCATCACACAATCGTTTATGTACAAGCATAGGCATGACAATTGTAAAAATGGTGACAACACTCACTATTGCTAGAAGCGGTTCATTTTCTAGGCGTTAAATTTATGCTGTGTGTGTGTGCAAGTACCTCCGGTACCTCCTATACTGTCAAACTGTCAAATCATGGAACGGAATGACTGATAAATCACTTGTAAAATGTGATAAACTGTTATCACGGTGGGTAATCCCATTTATTCAAACATCATTCATTGAAAATCTATTGTAATGTTTAAAGTTAAGAAAGTCAGTTTTGAACCAAATATCGTGCTTATTACTCCACTACATGTTATTTTAATTTTGATCATAAATAAAATATTTTATATTCTTAAAAAGTATAAAGTAGCACATAAATATACCTTAAACTTAGCTCAAATAAGCTCAAACCGCTCGTTCTGCACGTGGCTTTAGTTCTATAAACTATCATGGCATAAACTCATGCGTAAAATAAGTACGTAGGCATCATAGATTAAACAAGAGTAAGAAAGCGATTCGTCTTCGGTTGATTATAATCTGACGGTTTTTTTAACTTTTAATCGCCATTAAGTATCTCGTTAAGTCAAAGTATTGGTAGCAAGCGATCGCGTGCGTACGCATCCGATTGACTGGTACGTAATGCCGATTTGTAAAAAATATTTTAGTAAAAAGGATTAAGTACTACATTATTCTATCAACATCAACAGCCTATAGAAGTCCACTACTGGATATAGGCCTCCCCCCATACGTTTCCATGAAGAATGGTTTTGAGCCCTTTCCATCCATCGACTTCCTGCGACCCACAAGTCGTCGGTCCACCGGTCATTATTATGTGGTTATAGCTAAATTATCAAAAAGTTATGAACGCATAACTTGAAAGATTTTGAGCCTTTTTTGAACACTTTTTTTGTTTTTAACAACCCTTTGTTTCCTTAACTTATATTCTTATAAGCATCGGCTCGGTTCATCGAAAAGTTATCGGCTTCAAATTTGACAACGTACACGTGCACGTGACTGTGCATATGTACGTAAGATGAATTACCACGTGGCTTTTATTTTGTTACCTACACTTCTGTTGATAAATTACAATGTAGTATCATCGCCGTGCCAATTTAATTCTGTTTCAAACTACAATTGCCTGGTGTTATGGACCAAAAGGTCGTGAATTCTATTCGCAACGTGCATGGATGTTCTTATCACTATGTGTTAATCTATGTAGACGATCTCATTCGCTTATAAATGTTCTTATGCATTCTTTCAGTTCATCACTAACGTTCTCTATCGTTCTGAAGTTTTATTAGCAACGGATATGTTCGGCTTTTCAGCATGACAAAAATAACATATTAAGAAAAAGTTACAGAGATTAAAAAAATGCTATCGTTTTCAAAAATGATTGTCATTTATCATACAGAAAAAAATAACGTTCGACCTAGGAATAACAATGTATGCTCTAGCTACAGTATTGTGTACTGAAGGTCGAGCTTGTCGAACAACATTAAAGTAGTATGTCTATCTGTATCTATTCTGTACACAGTCACGACTCCACAATTCTAGAGTTCCTTACAAAAGAGTATTTTTTAATTTTTCATGAGTTAAATTACTATTTATTGTTATAGGTTTGTAAATATGCCTATGATTTCCTCATTTGTAAGCAAGTTAATGTTGTGTTGACAGTTTTTGTTCAGCGCCGCGCTGTCTAGATTTATTGCTTATCAAATTTCTAACACAATACCACAGTGTACTAGTATTGTTGGAAATTATGCTGGTAAGCCAAAAAGAGTTTTATTTACAAACTCGTTGGTCTATTTTTTATTTTTCTTCCTACACTAGGACAGTAAAATATTCTAAACTCACCTCAAGTCGCGTCATCAGCCAAAATAAGTCCACTGCTAAGCATAGGCCATATTTGGAAAGGTTTACCATGGTCACCACGTTTGACAGACAGTATGGTGACGGCAGTGTTGGTGTTTAGCACTCAGAAGATGGTGCTGCTACCTCAAGTAGCTCGATACAATTACGAAAAGATAAAAAAAAGCTTTACAGTACTGATTTTTACTATAGAGCCATCAATCACCTTCTACTGGCTAGGCTCATTGATATCGTTGACCCAGGACATTAAAGTAGGTACCTAATATGTTGGGCCTAGATGAATTGTATTCCTAATTAAATAGCTTCCGGTTTAATCTATAGGCCCGGTAGATATGCAGTCAAATCTCTTAGTATCAAGTATTTTATGAAAGTTATCTTAAGATCAGAAGGCCTCTTATTCTCTTTTAACACTGTAGAAACACCAAAAATAATTGGCAAGTTTTTTTTCTAAGTTAATAATAAATTTATTCTGTGACCATTCTACAGATTTGATAAGCATGTATCAAAACAAAATACTTTATTATAACCTACCTATACTTAGGTACCACAACATTTAAATCCAAGGTCTTCAATGCTAAAATGTCAATGACGATGTAAATTTCGGCGGTTGAAGGTTTATAAAACCTAGTTCTCATGTTTTAAGACCATTCAATGATACCATTACACTATACAAGAAATGGTAAAAAAGTATTAAACATCCATATTGGTACAAAAATTACCGTCGGAAATCCGAGTATCGTACGTAAGTAAAGATTTTGGTGCTATCGTAACAATAGCTCTACGGGTTCCCTATTGAAGTTTATGTAGGTAGGTGTTTCACACGCCCGTTACTAAACGGGAAGTGATCAGTGAGCATATATGTACAGAGGCTCAACTCGTAGCTAGGTATGCGAATGTGCAGATTATTACCGACGACAGTCAAAAATAAAAATAGAACGTTCCACGTCCGCGGCCTTTGAAACGCGGGGCGGGGAGTGCGGAACGCAGACGCGATGACATCACAGTTGCAGTGTGCGACCGCCAACTCTTGCGCAATCGCGCCCTTGATCTTGACTGCGTCGCGGCCGATGCGTGTGCGCACTACACCTACGTTTAAACAGCCACCTATATTTAACTGCGCGCGTGTAGGCGCGAACGGTTATCAACTTATCAGACAACAGTGTTTTGTTCTTATTAACACTGACAGTAACAGTTCCGGATGGTGAATGTGTCGGGTAAATGCTGCAATTAGCAACTTCGATGCGTTCACTAACAATATTGTAATCACGATGAGTACTTACATACCTAGGTAGCTAATTAAAAAGATAGGTACGCATATTACAATTATTTTGTTCTTTCTAAGCGTGAAATCACGATAACTTATGATTAGTAGTAGGTACTTATCTAACACAAGAAAATATGATTCCATAATCTCAATAGGTTACCCACACTACTCATAGGCCCGGCATCGGTAGGTCAGCGTGTTTGCCAAATCTATACTAGTGGAGTGGTTCAAGTTCACGGATGTTGATTGTTATTGCAAAAAGTAGATAGGTACATCGGTATAGGTAGTACCTATGTGTGGATGCGGTCGAAGTTTTTATAGCAAATCAGTTCGTAAGAAGGTTATAGTAGATAAAGTAGGTACTTTAAAAAAAACTGAATCTGGTTCTTGGCTCATCAATTTAATCTGTTTTCAGCGGCGGGAGCTAGCTCAGACATGGGAAGTGAGCACTATTGCCTAAGGTGGAACAATCATCAGAGCAACTTGCTGGGCGTCTTCAGCCAGTTGCTGCAAGACGAGAGTCTCGTCGACGTCACGCTCGCCTGCTCCGAGGGCGCTTCCATTAGGGCTCACAAGGTCAGTATCTGTAAATCTAGCATGAGAGCAATCTACTGGGTGTCTTCAGTCAGTTTCTGCAATAAAAGTACAGTCAAATAACTACCCAACATAAAATGTAAGTAAGTATTTTATTGGAAGCTTTTAGACCTACTGTACCTAGGCAATCTTATCATAGTAGGTGCCTATCCGTTATTTGTAAATCTATATACACGTGTGAGCACGCTTCATTAAAAGACATTGTTTTACAGGCGAACGGTGACGTATAGCCTAGGAATCCATTTGCCTACATAGTTTTTGCTATTTTTACCCAGGTTACTAAAGCCTAAGGCTTAGGTCGGTTCAGATATAAAATTTAGCATAGGAACCAGCGCAATTTGGCAGACGTCAGAGCAGAGTATTTTAAACTTATCAATGCATTATTTATCTTATCTAATTGAATTAAAGTTTAAACTACAATGGCATATGTAAGTACATCGCGAGGTGTTGACGCACGATAAGATATAATAAAATGTGCATTGATACATTTAAAGTGTTCTGCCACGGCGTGTTTCAGTGTTCGCTGGCGATAAGCTTGAGATGAATTAAGTAACTTAGTCTTACTTAGTTGAGGTAAGTTAGAAGGTTATATTAAGTCTGTTAGGTAGATAAGTAGATATATTATACACCATTATAGTTCAAGAAAAGAAAATTACAACTTAAAACTACAGGTACTACATCGTTAAAAACTATCTCTTCCAAACAATATTTCAATAGATAGAAATATATTATACAAAGACGGAACGTACTCAATCAAAATATAGTTCAATAGATCAATAAGTATTACCTACGAGTATGCTTAGTTCAGAAACGAAGGAAAGAAAACCTTAAGTTTAAAAACTGTCAAAATCGCTTCAAAATGTTCAATTCCAGGAGCAAAAATGGTGAAGCTAAAGACTAGGATAACCAATGCCTTTCACCTAATGTAAAATTTTGAATGAGTCCGTTTGTTTTCTCCCAAAATCGAATACTATCTCAAATGTGACGTTTTAAGAATATACAAATTAAAATTTAACGGTGTTTAAAGCTCACCAGACTTGCTTTTCAGTATTTAGTCGGTAAAGTTTGTTAAACAGTACTGCTAAACTGTTTCAGGTAGTGCTGTCAGCGTGCTCATCGTACTTTCGGTCTCTGTTCGTGGACCACCCATCGCGGCATCCCATCGTGATACTGAAGGACGTCGGCTTGGAGGAGTTGCGGACACTGGTCGATTTTATGTACAAAGGCGAGGTCAACGTTCAGTATTGTCAACTTCCTGCTCTCCTGAAGACTGCTGAGAGTCTCCAGGTAATTCTAACAGGAAGTAGGGATCCAGGAACTTCTAATAACCACTCAATTTTTTGTATGAACGTATGTTTTTGTGAATCATCCATATTTAATCATTTGAGTGGTTGTAGTGGGGCCATAAGTCACCCAGTCTACCAGCCCGGTTGTCGTTTGATATCGAAAATTCTGTGGAAGCATATTGACAGGATTGACATCAAAACCACCAAACATATTGAGAACATTAATTAGATTGGGAAAGGGTCGGGAAGCACGCTAAGGAAGAGGCTTATACTCAGTAGTGGATGAATTAAGGCTGTTTTCATTTATTCATATATTTTTTTCTTCTTATGGCCATGAACCCAAATCGTGAATAAAGTAGGAAGGTATTATGTTTTCGCTATGAACTGAATTTGATTGTCACATAGGTCAGTCAGGTAACCCACATTGTATTTGTGAATCTAATTTACCTAGCCTAGCTATGGCCGTGGCCATTCATATCGCAGATGCTAGATTATCATCGCACTACCTACCTGCTTTGTTTGTTTGCCAAACAAATACCAGCTGTGCAAATATTAAACTCTATTCCAAAATTAGGTTAAGCAGACACATGTCTCTTCTAAATTAGGTAGGGGTAGCTGTTTAACTAGCAGTTTTGATTCTGTATTTTTTTATGCAAAATAGCATTTATGGCGATAGCCTACCTACCCTATATCTCGGTAACTTTTTAAATCTCTGTATTACGTATGTAGTTTTTCATAATACTAATGGTTTTTATTCTGTAGGTCAAAGGACTTGCTGAAATGACGACACTAAGCGCAGCTGGCATCGACAGAAGAAACGTCGGGGAACCGATGGAAGAGTGCCCACCCCCTGACACCAGGGAGTGTCCAGAGGCACATGACAGAATAGAACCCAAGGAAACTCGAGAAAAGGAGGACAGGCGCGAACCCAAAGACACCCGCGAAACCCGTGACCGGGAAAATAAAGATGGCCGTGACGCAAGAGAAAGTCACACAAGAGAGCCAAGAGAACCGAGGGAACATAGGGAGAGAGAGCATAGAGAGCACAGAGAATCTCGAGAAATGAGAGAATCTCGAGACTTTCGAGACGTAAGAGAACAAAGAGATCCGCGAGATCTCAGGGAACCCCGCGTTCTTAGAGAATCCCGCGATCCCAGAGAGCCCCGCGAAATGCGTGACCTTAGGGAACCCCTTGACCCTAGAGAAATTCGAGACCCTCGTGATTTACGTGAAAATCGGGACCCGAGGGATCATCGTGAAAGAGAATACCGGGAGGTGCCCGAGGCATCGCCTCCAAGAATATCTCCCTTACTTTCAGTTCGGCGATTCAGGTCTGAAACATCTTCAGAAGCGTTAACGCCCACGCATCCAACTATACCAAAAGAAGAACCTCCGGACGAACCTATGCGTCCTTCATCGCCCGAAGATGACACCATTTCGATAAGATCAAACGGAGCACAAAATGATAACATGGGTAGGTAGTTTTTTATTAAATGACATCACTTAATTTGGGTGAAAATTTCGTAAAGTGCCAATTTGGGGCTTTCGAAGTTGTTGTATACTTCGATACGAACTGTTCCAGATGTACGTGTCATCTACATTTGTAAGTAAAGAATAATAGCGTAACCTACTGTCACCATTACCATCAACCTAAATAACTTGGACATCGGTCTCAAAACCATTCTTCCAGTAAGTGTATAGGGGGTACATTTACAGACGCTATGACTTGAGACATATCCATTAAGCGTCTTTCCATGATCTTTACAATATTAATGTTTCAACAGTTTCGGAGAAATTGCATCTCTCTATTTTACTTTCACCCTCTTTCGCAGATGGGTAGGATTCGTATTCTGATTATTCATAAACTCAGATAGACATATCGGCTTTATAAGGCAGACCAATGAACACTTTTTTATACCGATAGTTTTGATTTGACTCCACTGAAGTGACCGCAGCACTGCCCTGTCGGGCTAAGATGTGTAACGTGAAAAAATGTTGTATACTCGTTTTTTCGTGCAAAATAGTCTTTATCTTCTTGTGCTAACATGACAGTGCCAAAAGTATATCTCGTTCTATCAAATGAAGACTTAATGCTAATGTTTAGCTTATCTGTGGGTCTTTTATTTATAATTTCTAAAATGTCCATCACTAGAAAAAATATCTGGTGTCAAGCGTGACATATTTCACGTTGCACATCTTAGCCCGGCAGGTTTGGCGAGCGACAACGACAGTGCAACCTATAGCATAATAACGCCATCTAGTGACCTTATCATGAAACTTACATTAAGAATCCAAGTGCTTCATCAATCTCTGTACCTTAGTAGTGAGGGCTCATTCCATTAGAAGAAATCTAAAAGTGAGCAATTTACTGCATTTGAAGCTATTTTGCTCATCGCGCCGAAGAAAATCGTCAGATCGTCTTATCAAATTTTTTTGACATTTATTTGAAGTTACTACAATTTTAAATACAACAACCATCAAAATTGCATCTCAAAAAGCCTCTCATGTAAACAAGGGTCGGTAAGACCCTTGTTTACACAAAAAACTTCTATCTAATAGAGGTATCTATCCTAGAATTTATATGAGTAATAAAAGCTTCTATTTTCTCAAATTTCAGGCATAATAAATATGAAAATCAACAGTCACAGTAGTAGCAGCAGCATACTAGGCACACGGTTCTCGCCGGTGGAAAGGCTGAGTGTGTTGAATAGTCTAAGCCATGCTGTCCTTCCGCATCCCTTGCATCCCTCGCTGCCAAGTCCGAGGGGTGAGCCTATAGCAGGGCCGTCTGGGCTGCCTCCGGTCCAGGTAGTGCCATTGGTATGTTCTACTATATTACATTTTTAAATTGTTGTTATACCAACCAATGAGGTCGTAGTGAGGTCTTCAAGTACTATTCATTACATATCTTCATAAATACTTATATGTATTAGCTAGTAATACCACCTTGACTATAAGACACATGTGTCTTATGTATGACTTTAACTTACAGTATTTTACATGATAAATAAATGCAGACATATATTTGGCAAAACGCCATCTAGCCCCAAACTATGCAAAGCTTGTGCTTTCATCTGCAACAGATGCGAAGGCCTGTTTTTTTATCTTACTTTGAAATAAATGGCTAACAACGATGCACAACGATCACTAAATTTATTTAGCGAGCCCCTAAATGCATTTATGAACCTAATAACGTTTAACATCTTGCACAAGGGAAATTAAGTTGCTATTACATTGACGCTAAACATGTTTATGTTGGTAAACGTGATTAGCTAAATAAAATAAAATTAGATTGATTGCGAACGGGTCTGCCTATTATTGTCATGCTCTTAAAGTAATTCAATTTTATGTGCTTAGTTAAATTTGTTAGTCAATTTAATATTTAGTTCGTTAGAGACGTGCCCTACTTTACGTTCATCATCCTCATGGGCCTGTAATGACACCGGCCCCCTCACCCTTCAAACCGTAACACAGCAAACTGCTTGGCGGCTGAAATAGGCATGGTGGTGGTATGTCCACGGACGAGCCCTTCACTAAGAGCTTTACTACTACTCTACTACTACTACTAGGTATAGTTTTACTAAACTCTATGTTTTCTGGTTTCAGTCACTGAAAAAAGAGATGGTCGACTGGCCTGATGATAAAATAGGCGAGCCTTCCATGGATTATCGACTACAACATGAATCGGTGTGTATTTTGTTAAACTACCTCTTGATGTATATGTATATTGATGTTGTAGTTTGTATTAATTTGGAAAATACCCACAATAAATACGAAAGCAATTAAAGTTACTCACTGATCGTGACGTTGTGAGTATTTTCCAATAATGCCAAAATTATAAAAATATTGAGCCACTTTCTTATATTGGTAAAAAATATTAGTAGATCATTTACCCCAAACTAAGCATTGATGTTACTATGGGAAACAGATTTTAGTGGTTAAGAGAAAAAAGATTTTAAAATTTTCAAGGATTTGCTCTATTTTTATGCTTTTGTCATTTTCGTGAAATGTGTTGGTTATTGGTGTTGCATGCTGTCTAATTTTGTTAAATAAGAGTATTTTTACCAAAATAACTCATTGTCAATGTGCAGTTCAGTAGTTGAGAAATATAGAAGTCTAGTACGTCATAACACCCTTTGCGTGTATAATATTCATATCAAGCTGTGACTATAAAATAAAAAATTAAGTGCATATGAGAAATTTGATTGATTGAAATACTGTGAAGTCATTTCTCCGAAAACATCTTGGATTCATATATTATAATAATATATGTCTAAAATAACATCTGAGTAAAATTGTTGTTGTAACAAGTAGAATACTAACATTGTGTAAAGGTTGCAAGTACTGTCGCAATAAAGGTAGAGTTGTTGGTGTTGTTTAAGAGTTGATTTTAATATGCATGCTTGTTTGATATGCTGCGCTATTGAACATTAAGTACTATATGCCTTGCTGTCAAGAAGTTGACCTTCATTTTGTTGGCCATCATTTTTATATCCATTCATTTTGTTTCATATATATTTTGGGCAATTTTTTATTATAATTTCTTTAATTTTGGCCATTTACACGCATACGTTACGTTACGAATCGTTGATTCTGTACGCACGCGCGTTGTTAGCGACTAGGCATTCGCGGCCGGCTCCCGGGTCACTCCTGCACATTTTTGGGCAAAAATGAGCGTCAACTTCTTACTTAGATAGTGGAAAATAAAATTAATAACGAGACTGCATCTCAATTTAGAAACGTAGTGGTAGAGATATTGCACACAGTTTGGTCCGTGTGATAATGGAACAAGAGAAAAAAGAAGTTGATGTTCTTTTTTGTGGTTGCAGGAGTACGATGGGTCCGGTAGGGGGCGTATTGACGAAGGGGAGCGGGGGTACGCTTGCATCCACTGCGGGGCGGCCTTTCCTCACCAGAGCAAACTCACGCGGCATATACTGACGACACACACGCTCGACACCTTGAAGTACCGGGACGCCATACTCGGCCGGCCGATGGCTCTGCCTATGATTGGACAGTTCAATGATCCTACCTACCTGCCGATGCACAGTGAAGAATCTCCTTTAGACCTGGACATAGGGCCGGTAGAGCCCGGGAACGTCGTGCTATGCAAGTTTTGCGGCAAGAGTTTCCCGGACGTGTCGTCGCTGATAACGCATCTACCGGTCCACACTGGCGACAGACCGTTCAAATGTGAATTCTGTGGGAAAGCTTTCAAGTTAAGACATCATATGAAGGATCATTGTAGGGTTCATACAGGTGAGCAACATTATACTGTTCAAAAATTTACTTGTAATAAATTAATTGCTGATATTGGACGTTTAAAAATATCGCGTGTTTATAATTTGTTATGACGCTTTTTAGGTGAGCGGCCTTTCCGGTGTGGTTTATGCGGCAAGACATTTTCACGATCAACTATTTTGAAGGCACACGAAAAGACGCACTATCCGAAATATGCACGCAAGTTTTTATCGCCTAGCCCCGTAGATACAGAAGAGGAAAGTCACCAATGAGTGTGACACCTAGCCCACAAATAAAAGTAGTGTTCTTCGATACTTTAGCCAATATAGTCAATGGTCCGCGAGTGAGGCGAATGAACAAAGAGAGGACAATATGTTGTAATTAGTTAAGAATGTGATTTAAACGCCGCAACTGTGATCTGAATGATATGAAATAATATTTGATATTTCACTTATAGATAAATTGACACACTAAAGTTGTTGTTAGGTACCTACTTAGATGTTTCTTGAATTTTTATGTTACGTTTAGCTTGTTTTTTCTTATGTTACTTTCATCATTAGATGCTTTTTTTAAGTTAAGATGTAACTTTGGACTCATTTTCGATGAGTCTTTGACTTAGACGGCATAGCCAAAGTTAGCCACAGAAGTTAAACTTCTTTTACTTATTATTGTTTGGTATCATGCAAAATAAAAACACGCTTCGTGTTGAGTTTTTCGCTTCAATTTCATTTAGATTCGTTTGCGTTTTCTGAAAGTTATTTTTCAGTTCTTTTCTCTGTGGGTTGCGATTTTAAAGCTTTCTAAAATTTAAATAAATTGTAAAGTATAATTTAGAGCTGATAATTGTAATCGTTAGAGACTTGCATATTTATTAAGTAGCTTCACGTTGGAGTTGTTTTTATAAACAAAGGATAAAGGAGTATTTATATGAGTGCTGTAATCATATAACATTCTTAGAGACCGTACGATAAATGCACTCAAATAGATTGTAACAATTAAAATTTAGGATTTGAAGTTTTTACTCATTTGATGTCTTTCTAAGTAACGACGCACGCTCCCCTGAGGTAAATCAAAAGCAATATTCGACATATAAATGTAAATGTAAATAACATATAGTTTGATAATAATGGATTTTTAGGAAATTGATAGTGTGTGTAAACGCTTTGGTAGTTCTGTATTGAGATGCAGACTATTTTTATTTAGTGGGGAGGGCTGTAATGTTGATGTGATCATGGGAATCAAAGCTTTAAGCGATGTTTCAGTTCTGTCCGAATGCTATGCCTCTTCGTTTGCAAGCTGTCTTATTTGGTTCCAACAACTTTTTCTTTCTATATAGTTAAATAATTGTAACAAATAGCAATATATTATGTCAATAAACATTTATAAGAGATTTATTAGACAAAAACAGTAAAGTGAATGCAAGAGGCATAGTACACTATAAAATATAATAATATGTAAAATGTATCTATTTATTTTCATACTGCAAAACCACATTCTTTTATTATTGTTTGGGTAGTTTCAAGTTTTGTGTTTTAATTCAAGTTTAAATAGCCAATCAATATTGATTGCTTTTGTGTTATAAAATTTTGACACAACATTTGAAACTCCTTAACATGACTTTATTACTGTGTTCAATAAATTCAACAGAGTCAAATACAGGGATATTTTACGAATTGTAAAGAGTATTGTTTTACAATATATCATGTTTAATTTCAAATAGGTATCTTCAATCTTTAGACATAGCCTGGATTTAGGCTCATTGTTTACTGAATGTATTATTTACTTCATTATCATTGGTCTACATCACGCAACATATAAATACAAAAAAACTAAAGCTTTGATTTGGTACTGATTGGACGTTGGCTCACTTTAGTATGTAAGTCAATTTAAAAAAAAAACAATTCGTATATGCGCACGGTACTCTGGTTTGGTTTGAAACAAAGAATATCATTAACTAAGAATTGATATCATTATCGTAATACCTATTGACATAAATTTATACTAGTCTGTAGTGGTTTTTGATCATTTCATAATATTTTTGTCATGAAACATATCATTTTGTAACGAAATCGTATATTGAAGAAAATAGCGACTTTTTTGCACTGATTTTAAATATCTTAAAACATATTAGTAGTAAAACTTTAAGTTTAATTTATCGGTAATCTAGGCATCGATTCAAATGTATGCGTTAAAATCTTAGTAGTAAATTAATGTTTCGGTAAATATATAAAAAAAGAAGTATTAGGTACTATAGGAAAAGATCTGTGATATAAATAAAAGTAAGAGTGCAACATCTGGGAGTTAAAAGAAATCGATCTCAGATAGTATTTTAAATTTATTAGAGTTATAGGCACGACTTTAAAAAGTTTTTGTTATCTTAAAATTGTTTATTAAATTGCAATAATATGCCTTTTATTAAAGCATTTATTACCAAATTTAAATATTAATTTTAGATTCGACTCGTTATTTGTAATTGATATTATTTTATTACATACCCACAAAAAGTGCATCGTTAGGTATGTGTAAGTACATCAATGTTTTTCTGAAGCATGTTAAAATAAGGTTTGATTTATAGAAATTGAATCTTAAATCTGTACCTTATTTTAATCTAATGAAAATGAAATGAAAAGACGTGGAAAAAGTCAATTAGCTTTAAAACCAGACATAATACAGAAAGAAATAAATACCGCTGAAGAATTCGTAAAAAATCTAAATTACTGCAGCTGCATTCAAATTTACTTTTATTATGATGATGATGATGATGATATAGATGATGCTGTGTGGATCGTCCAGCATTATTACTATTATTATTATTATTAGGCTAGATCGAGTATGTCAGATCTCATTGATATTTTAGGCGTCACTTGTTTAGAAACTAAAAGCGTACTTTAGAGAGATATTTTTTGTAAAAGTACCTAACGTAGGTTTTATCAATATTTCATTCGCAAACGCCTAACATTCCGAAATTATTCCAGAGATGAATTAAATTTCCATATCGAAAGCGGCCGATACTGTTTGGGCAATATTGATAAAATTATTTAATCGAGTAATCTAACGTTATTGTATAAAACTGGCTTTCCAGTCCACGAGTACCGTAGCATATCGAATTGTCTTGAGATTTTGGTTGAATTAGTCGTCAAAGTATTAATTGTGGTAGAGTCCTTAGGAAGATCTTCCAATCGCACCTTGTAAATTAAGATTTTCGAACCCTTAGTTTGTGAGTAATTTGTTGTGTTTAGAGTGGATGTTTGAAAAATTTATCACTTGTCTTGTATTACAGCTAACAATGCGAACATTCCATATTTCTGTAGACATTTAAATTTACTGACTATAGTTTATAGCAGCCAAGAATGTTATTAACTATTAGAGTATATTTAGGTATCTACAACTCACTGTTGTGATTTTTTTAATATGAATTCTGTACTTATAGAGTTAATTCGCTATGAAAATTTACGCGGAATGCGAAAAACACGTTGGTATATTGTTAAATCACACATTAAGGTAAAATTATTGCATTTTAGATGATAGATTGGTAGATGCGCTACTTCCCGGAGCTAGATTTGGAAATGTCTAAAAATTCTTATAAAATAAAAAAAAGAAACACAAGAATGTTGCTATTTGAAGAGCTGCACACTCTTTTTATTTTTTGGAGTTCAACGTTACCAAACTAGCTATATTTTAACCTTGATTAAATGTTCCTCTTCTTATTTTAAGAAAGATTAAATATTTACAACAATATACAAAAATAATAGCAATAGTAGAATACAAATTTTTAACAAATTTGTACAAGTTTTTATAATAGTACACACTGAACGCCGTTAAATCATATTTTGTTTCTTAACTTTCAGAGTCATATTTATTATTGAAGTAATGTTGATAGAGTTAAATATTGTTATATGTGTAAATGTGTAGCAAAATAGGCAAAGTGGTGAATGTGTAGTAAATCATGTCACGAACAAAATATAGATACTTATCTTAAGTGCAGTTATTCAAATCTTAACATTTGCCACGTCCCTGCAGAGTTCACACGCCGCCGCACACATAATAATATAAAATTATTTATTAAATATTTATTTACCGTAGATAATATGTATATTATATTCGTAACTTCAAAGCATGATAGTTAAGGAGACACTAGCACGAAATATCCCGGGTTTTGAAATAGATACAATGTAGATTCATTTTTTATATCATAAATTGTGACCACAATCTATATTTAGAGTGCCTCTTGCCTATACAAGACTTATTATAAAGGCTGCAAATCACGGAATATACATAGTATATGTAGCTGATAGAGAAATAAACTAATTTTATGGTGAAAATTGTAAATTGCGTTATGATGTGACAGTCCAAGTGGCTTTGCCAGTCCAATCTTTAAGGATAAAGATGGGCCATCATTCAACATCTTAATTCTTGAGCAGGTATACCGCATCTGTTTGTCTAGGTTCTTACACAAGTCAATCAGATATCATGAACCGAAAATTTCAAACCAAATTTAACAAAATTTGCCTCGCTTAAGTGTATTCCAGGACAATTCGATTTGATCTTATAAGTTATAGTGCAAGAAGCATTATGGTCCGTATATTATTTTTGTCAAAGTGTCCAATAAGTAAGTTATCTTTGTATGCAGCAGCCGTATTCCGAAGATCCATACTTACTTTACTAATTATTCGTGTGTCACGAGCACCTCTGTAGTTAGCGCATTCCAATCTGGTGATGCTATAGGAAAGGAATAAATAACCAGTGCGTATGATATTTTTACGACCAATATAAACAAAAATGTTTATTTTGATAGTATTACGTAGACAGTTGCGTTTCGTCCGACTTAATCGAGGTACACTGGTTAGGTGTTACTTACCATTCTCTTAAGTGGCATACCTAAATATAGAACTTATATTGCAATTTTCTAAGTTCCTGTAGGTGTATTAATTATTGTATAGTTTGTTTTAATATAATGTTTTTATTATAAATTATTTAGGCGTAATATCTCGTGAATAAATGTTATGATAGCATAATATACCACGTTTCGGAGGTAAATATACTCTCCAGAACTTATGTATCTTATGTTATCATAATATATTTTCAGCACAAGTTCAAATAACGTAGGTCCAGTTTATTTATAGAGCTTGATAATCGTTGTTTCTATTACAAGAGATCAATGATTATGTGTTTCTTGAGCTGTTTTATTTAATATCATTGTTGACGTTTAAGATTAGTAAAAATCTGTTTTATCTTAACAATCATTATTAATAGTTTTTGATGTAACAAAGAGCAGCACAGTTTTGTTTATAAAATGATCTACAGTCCGAGGATCGGTGGTAAAACTATTTGTCAATTTATTGTACAACCCGAACAGAGACCCATCGCTGTTAATCATTGTAACTTTTGAAACAAATGTAAGCATATCATAGCTGTAAAAATACAATTTTGACAAATAAAAGCTCTACAATCATTACAGAGTTTGTATTTTATTTACGTGTCCTTCTCACTTCTTCACCGGGTACGTAATTTTATCTTACAAAAACGTTTAGTGATTCATATCCTTTATCCACTTGTTATTATTATGAATGATTCAATTTCAGATGTGCATGGACATGTCTTGCGGCACGCCCGGTGTACCGAGCCCGATCCCGCCTCGAAGTCCGAGCTCAGCTATGCCGCTGTGGTCTCCACTGTTCGCACTCCAGGCGTGTCGACTGCGACGGTACCTCAGCGACGACTGCATGACCTATCCGAGGCATCCGTTGCAGACTGAACGGCGACGATGCGGAGTCTGTCTTGCTTCATTCCCTTCCGCCTGGTTGTTAGAACGCCATTCAGCACTACAGCATAACTCTCATGCGGCATGTGACGACAAACCGTTTGTTTGCGAGCAATGTGGACAATCATATCGCTACCGCTCTGCCTACGTCAAGCATAGAGAACAAAACCACCGCGCGCGACTCCCTGCTGACAAACTATTCACGTGTGACGTCTGCGGGATGCAATTTCGCTACCTAAAATCCTTCAAAAAACACAGACTTAATCACACGCTCGAGCGGCTGCATACCAAAAATGCAGACCCTACTGATAGCATCGACCAAGTCTCCAGCACAGATGAGGCTCTCATCGGTCAAGGTGGGGAAATGGATCTATCTATGAAGCGTAAAAAACCCGACGCAAGAACCCCGCCGATAGATCCAATCGGTGACGGTGAGCAAGACAGCACAGTAGATTCGAACGGTGCCACCGACTCTATAGTGACGGTGGACGATTCTGCCGAATGCAGAACCTCAGGCGCTGAAAGTGAGACAAAAAAAGATGAAGATCGCCAAGAGGGACGAAGGCGTATACCTGTCTCGTTTGCCAGCATCAGCTCCATGGCAGATAGTTCAGAGAGCGAATCGCGTGCAGACAGTAAACTTGAAAGCTCCAGCTCAAACTCCGGCATTCTCAGTTTTATGCAAAACGATGACAGACAACGAGATAGAGAAAGGCGGTTCGCGTGCCCATTTTGCGGCAAATGCGTGCGGTCCAAGGAGAATCTGAAGCTGCATGTGAGGAAGCATACAGGTGAGCGACCTTTTGTGTGTTTGTTCTGCGGTCGCGCGTTCGGCGGCAAGAGCGATCTGACGCGGCACCTACGCATCCACACAGGCGAGCGGCCCTACCACTGCGAGGCTTGCGGCAAGTGCTTTGCACGCGCCGATTACCTCTCTAAGCATCTCACCACGCACGTCCATAACGCGCGTTGAACCGAACGCCGTCCTTCCATCTCCCCATAAACCGTAACAGTAAATCCGAATATTTTTTAAAACATTTTTAAAACTTTACACCATATTATAAGCAGGTTTAATTAGATCTACAAGCAGGTTTCTTTTTGGAGTGTTTATTATACAAAATAATTTTCTATGGTGACTATTAACAAGTTATGAGCAATAAGAGAAATAATAAGTCATATTTGACACATACATAGTGGACTGGTAGATACAGTTTTGGCTGCACTTTTTATCTGCTTAGTTTTTATTCAGTGTTGCATATTATCTTAGCCTTGTAACCTTTTAGACCTACAGATTTTGGTTTCTATAAAAAAAAAACAATTTTCCGATTTCTGAATAAGTACGAGAGTATTTTATATGGATGAGTGTTTTAATACTTTCGTTATGTCACACTATTCTTACATTGTTCATTTATTGACTTCAAAATACTGTTGCGTTATTAGTGGTGCTGAGTTGCTTATTGCCATATTTCGTAATATTTTTTATGAACTCATTCCAATAAAAAGGAACTAGGAAGTCGGTAGTTGCGATGATAGATAAGTAGCAGAATGCAAAACTGTGATTTGTACAATTTAAGACCAGTCAAACAAGTTTTAAAACATCGAAAATTTAATGTTTTATTGTAATTTAAATTAATGTTATTTAATAATTTAGATTTACACAAGTATAATCTAAATATAATGCTAAGAAATCTCTCTGTGCCAAAATATGTACCTCATTAAATAAACATTGATAGTAGATAAATTTAATTTATCGATTTTTTGAACAGGAATTATTTAGTGTTTTACAAAATGCCCAACTTGATTGTCACATGACTCATTGAGTGGACAATTCACATGACCCTTAGTACCTACATCAGTATCGTGAAATTGCTATAGCAATTATGCAGGCGCAATAACTACATACCTACCTAATAGCCATAATTTACAGAATCCTACTATTATAAGTAAATGCGAAAGTATAGGTACATGTTTGAATGTTTAGATACAAATCTTCAAATACCTGTAATAGCATAATACGCTACTTTTATCTAGGTCACAGGCCAGGAGAACCACGGGCGAAAGCTAGTATAGAGTTGCAAAACAGTGTAGAAGCACGCTTTGAACTGAGCTCTTTTGTGCTATTGCAGAGATATTGTATATGATCAAACGAACTTACAAACTAAAGTTCGATCGATATACGAATATTGCAAATTACAAAAGTTTTTTCTAAATGACACTATAGAGAAAAATGTAGTCATGTCTAATCAAAGAGTGATTTCGGCAATTTAGTTGAGCATTGCCAAAAGATGATTTTATTAATATTCTATATTGACAGTTTAATCCGACCTATCGAATACTGAAATCCATAATTTATTGTAAATACATCTACGTTTGCTATTAAGTACCATAATATTTTTAAAGAATGCTCGCTCGTAACCTACGGCTCTTCTAGAAACGAATGCCATTTTAACATTTTAGGAGTAAAACTAACTGCCGTTAATGTGATAATTGATTTATTAATAAGTAAACTTTTAAGTATACACTGAAATAGTAAAAAAACAGATTTCTATTTGCTACATAATGTTTATAGGCCTATTAATTCACAGTCGGTTTGTAAAACGTTGCTCAAATATTAACGTTTTGTTTTATTCTCAAAGTCTATTCTGATAAAATAAATATTTTTAACGGACTAATATACTGTCAATTAACTAGCTATAGGATAAGTAAAACTTGTTGTATAAGTATATTTTAACCCGTTATCTAGCTGAGCTCATTGCAGTCTTCACATAAATATGTTTCACTTTGGTCTTATCTTCGCAGAGGAAGATATATAGTGAAAACCTATTTTTGTTTAAAACACAAAAAAATGGGTTACGGTCTAGCATTCTTTGTTTATGAAGAGATCATATTTTTATGCCGTTTTAAAGACATCCAATGCAACGATATAACTAGGTACAGGAAATATTAACGAATATTTTATTATAACATAAAAATAGATTTAGTTAGAACTATTATTATAAACCAGTTGTAAACTGAGGACTCTTAACTTTCTTAACGTGTCATGTATTTATTTTTCGAACGTTGCAATACGTCGCAATTGAATTGATATTAATGGTTATATAGGTAAAAATAACATCGCCAGAGGGATATAAATTAAGTAGATAGTGGAAAACTTTTAGTATAAATGAGAAGCAATACTCTGAAATTTTATTTTTACTACTGAAATACTCTTTTATCGTCATCAGTGCAAAGATTGAAACGGTACGTTTCTGAAAAATTTATTTCGGTAAATGTTTATCAGTTTCAATATCTGCATTGAACAGTTTATATGATCAAAATAAACAATGTAACGCATTCTCTGTGTATAATGTAGATATTTTGCCATTATGTCAAATTTAATATATAAAAATATTATTCAAAATTGATGTTGACTGTTTTATAATTATATCCGGTAGTTACTTGATGTTGTGGCGTATTTTAGTGTCTTATAGGCATAAGGTAAACCACTCAAAGTTCTTAAATGTCCGTGACTCTGTCAGAAAATATTTTCCAGGGTGTCCAGAAAATATTTTCTGATTACAAAGAAGATAAACGACGACTCAAGACTGGGTTTTACCTGGTGGATGCCTGGTGGAGTAGCAAGGTCAGAGACACGTGCATTTGCTACGTAACAGTAGAAAAATGTTATGCCAACTTTGAGTGGTTAATTATTTTGAATTCTCTTAGCATAAAATTGGTGTGGTATTCTTTATATAAATGTTCGTGTAACATACATTTTAAAATCTTAATTTTAATAAAATTCTAAATTTATGAAGCACGGCAATCGTTCTGTATATTATATGTACAACCAGGTCAAATGTGATACATTAGTTTATATAAGTATGTTTTAATTTGTTAAACTTCTCAATGAACAGCCACTTATTTGACACTATTCGAGTTTTGTATTTTGTAATTCGATATACATTTATTATTAATGAAATTAATTTACTTTTAACCGAATGTGAGATGAACGGACATTAATTTTATTATAATATATATCTTCCTTATAAGAATGTCTTCGGCCTGCTGATAAGAAAAGGATGTGTACTGTTATGACGCACAAATGTAATACTTTGTAAAGCGTTTTGTATGTCTCCGTCCATTTAATATTGTGTCTTTTTTATTGATGATTTTTTTGACTGATGCCCGGCATTCTGATTCTTAATAATAACTTTCCTCTATCACACAATTTTTGTAAGAAATCAATCATTTAAATAACATTGAAATACCATGCAACCGATTAATTTCACATTCGATTGAATAAAAGTTCGTTTTTGAATTCACTTCAATGAAGTATGTAATGAATTGAGTATGCGTTACCAACAGTTTGTGAGAAGTCGACATTGGTTGGCATCATGAAAAATGTTTCTTGATTATAATTTTTTTGTTGTCGGCCTATGAAAAATGCCCATTGAAATTTGGGTATCGAAATGTTGTAGTTTGGAAGTCATAACGGAGGCTGATAAGTCATGTCGTATCGACGATATAAGATGGAAATGGGTGTGTAGCTAAGAAGTGATGAGAAAAGATTGTGATATTATTTTTAATCATGGAATCACCGATAAATAACGAACAGTTTAAGTATCTCCACAATCTAGCCAACAACGATTGAAAGTAGATAGACTGATTTTCGGGTAGAAGTAACGTAGGCCAGAAAATGCGCAGTCAATAAAAATAATTATAAGATGTTGATTTTATAATGTTTTTAAAGCCAAAATACAGTTTCAATAGTTTTACTACAAACAATGATAAGAGAGTTTATTTAATTTTTAAACATTAATTATACAGAATTTTTTATATACTGACCTTAAATTATTTTTCAGATGTATTCATTTTTATACATCTCAATATACAACAAGAATAGAGGTAAGTGTAGACGTAGATGGGTCTATTAACCGTGTGGTGCTACAATGTGTAATGATATGTGATAGAAACTGTTCTTCAGAGACATTTTATTTATTGAAGCTTCCATAGTTAAATAAATATAGCCACATTACAATTATATTGTATCAACACCAGCAATAATTTGGTTTAGGTAATTTTAATGACGATTTGATTTGTCCAGTATTTTAATGGTGTTTCAATGGTCGATTGAATGTCTCTTAGAAACCAAAGTATACATAATGTTAGGCGTAGGTAGGGATACTATAAGGCGGTGGTGTGACCATTCCACAACGTTCATTATTGTGTATTTAAAGGCGTATTTATTTCTTCGAGATTAAAATCGACCAAGTACCTGCCATCATCGTCTGGGTGGTAAGTTTTTAAATAAGGTTTTTAATTATTTTGATAAATATACGTCCAAGTTTTATCACCAATGGTTGATAGAAGTGTTGTAAATGAATAAAGTCAGTCTGTGCTAGTTAGAAAATTTTCATTAGGCCGGTCTTAAGATTTGATTGAATAAAGTTAATTAATTTTTACGTCTAAAGAATAATTTCTTATAGCTTTATTATAAAATAATCATAAATATTGTGTAGATATTCTGTAATAATTCCTACTAACAGTGGCAACATTAAATTATGTTCTACGTTTTTGAATCTAAGTTTGTACCAATAAATATATTTATAATTAAGTTCAAAATAAAAAAAATACCATTGGTAATTGATTTTGTAGATTTTTCTTGACATGTATTGATGAAATTAATACATAATGCTTCGGGTCAGTCTATTAAATACACTAGTTAATAATACATACTGTTACATAATATATTTTTTTTACATGTATATTTCAGATAATTATTATTGTTAAAAAGGTAATCCTGTTTTATATTTAACACGATTAACTGCCTATTACTTGTTTTGAGGTTTTATTTTCGTTTTTATATATGATTGGTCCACGAGACAGTCCATTTTTATTTAAATATCTTGTCCATTGTCCAAATTAACTTAGGTATAGTTCCATATTTTGGATGTGTAGGTATTATACCACAAAATTTAAATGCTATTGTGTATATTATTTCATTTAAATATTGATGTGCAAAATTATAGTAAATGTCTTGGATCTCTAAAAATAAGAAAAAAAGACAAAAATACTTTATAAACTTTCTAAATGTGCAATAAATATGTGTGTTGTAGTGTTACCATTTAGGCGTAAAATTTTTAGCTATGAAAATATGGTTACTGATACTATCGAAGAACAATATAGCGTTATTTTATTGTTCAACGAATGTGTTGTTAATAAATCAATGATCTCATACTAACAGTCACTATATTTTCTTCGGCATATTAAATATTTGGCACTTTAAAAAAAGGCACATTTCCCTAATTATTATTGAAAATGGTTTGAAAGTGTTGAAAATGGATTTGTTGGTGAATAATTAATTTCATGGTGAAATATATTTGTTTCATTTACAGATGGTCTTTTATTTTACGTCAAACTATACCTTTTTGTTTAATTTTGCTTTATCTGATGTATGAATACCCCATATTTATTTACACAGTTTTTAAGGTTTCGTACCCGCACCCAAAGGGTAAAACGCTACCCTATTACTAAGACTCCGCTGTCTATGTGTCTGTCTGTCTGCCTGTCCGTCTGTCACCAGGCTGTATCTCATGAAAAAATGTGATAGTTAGAGAGTTGAAATTTTCACAGTTGATGTATTTCTGTTGCCGCTAAACAACAAATACTAAAAACAAATATGTAAGGGGGCTGTCATACCTACAACAAACGTGATTTTTATCGTTTTCATTATAGATAATGGCACGGATTCCTTCGTGCGCGCGTCCGACTCGCACTTGGCCGGTTTTTACTATGGTTCTAAGTTCATATTGATGAGGAGCTATGATATCATTCCTATTTAGATACTTAATTAGTTATTCTTTGACGTCACGCAACCGTGTTTCTTCCTAGATGCACTGTTATGAATACAAATGGTACAGTACCTGCGGTGCCTTCATATAATAATAATAATAATATGTATGTACATCTTTAAAATATACAAATAGACGGAGTATTATACATATTATCGTATGTATTAAAAGTGATTATTAGTAAAAAATCATTCAACATCATTAATATAAAAATGTTTGAAAGTGAGTCGGTAGGCCACATGAGGGCTCGCCTTAGCAACTGCAATAAAAAAACCACGAGGATCACATCAAAGCTTTTTTTTTTTCGAACGGACTAAAATGCTGGTATAATCGCCTAGCGATTTCCGACAGCGTTACCGTCTTAAAAACTAGGTAAGTTAATTTACATGCCAACACATATACACATTATATTTATGCTACTTCTAGAGGAGCATATGGCCCACCTGATGTTATGTGGTAACCATCACCTATAACAAATCATTGCCTTGTAGGTCATGTACGTTAGGTAAACGCCCTACGACGCACTGCTCTGCCTCCACACTACTGGATTATAGCCAAGCCAGTCGAAGATGACCTACCTACGTAGCACAGGATTATAATCTTTTGAAATCCATAGGTATGTACCTACCTACGGGATGACCTAATCCCGTAAATCTCACATCAGAGCTGAATTTAAGTTTTTTTGCTTATTGCAATTTTTTGAGTGGGGTTTATATAAAGTCACGAGTTTTAAAATACAAAACCCACTCGGAAAATTAGGCTCGCTTAAAAAACAGTGAGGACAACTCAGACACAGGGTAGGAGCACTGTATAAATTTCTTTCACTGTATAAGTGAAAAGATTTAAGGTGAGAAGGTGGAAGGAAATAAGTGTAAAGGAAACACCACAGTCTTCCGAAATAAAAAATATCCGTTAAGAAATGGATTACTGTATCAACCATCTGGCTGTTCCCAAGCTTTAGATTTTGTTATTATGTTCGTAAGCATATCTTTCGGACGTGCTATTTTTTTTAGAAAATACATTAGTTAATACTATTAAAATAGGATTTTCAAAGGATAAATTCCGAAGATCAGGACCCCCTTATACGGTGTGTTTTGAAATTTAACCTATAAACCTCGTAAAAAGCAAAATGCAGCTAATATTAAAGAAAATATCTAGCTAATTCGCAGGTGTATTGATCCAGATAGGAATGTTCTAGGTCAAACCGTAGGGGATGAAGTTTTTCTATTTAAAGCATAACTAAGAACACGCCACGTGAACGTGGTATATTGATTTAGCATACAAATAGATTTTCATTTTTCGTAGATGTTGCTACGAAATAGGTTTGTGTGCTACGAGCGTAGCAGTAAGCTACATTCTGTCATTTATCACTAATAAAAAACATTTTTGCGTAAATTGTTAAAATTAACCGACGACTACATCTACGAGTAATACACAAAGTAATCTGAGTCCCCGAGGCATAACCCACATCCAGATGTCACAAGTGTGAAATGTCTCCAGTAGATGGGTCGTCAGCGTGAAATTCGGAGCTAGATTGCGGAAAACACTCCGGCAATCAACCAGCGTGAGGCATCGCGTCTCGGCACATTCCAGATACCTATCTACCTACAGCAAAGTTCAGGCTTCAACGTGCTGTGTTTTCAGATTAGAAACCACTGAGATTGAACTCTGATCTATCAAGATTTTTGATAAATAAGCCAATTCGATTTTAAGTTTTAGTATGAGTTTACCTAAAGAATGGAGTATTATAGCTAAGTGAATCTAGGCGCCAGTTCCACGCAACCAAGCTTAGAAAAACAGACATGTAGCTTGATTAAGCCTTGTTTCCAACTTTCAACTCTAAATAAAATAACCTGCACTAGCTATAGACTAAAGTAATAAGGTATCAATTTGCTGCTACTCAATAGTTCCTCTTACTAAGCCACCGCAAGAGATAAAGACCCTTACGCAACCGACACATTTATAGGCTGCTACATACTTAAACCGACCAGCCTGCTCTAAATATTGAGCTAGCTACAACCCTGAAGCACAGCCTTCGACTAAACCTCCCTATTATTTATTCATTAGGTTCAATGTAATCAAGAAAGTTCCCACTGAATGCCCCAATTTCGTCGAAAATTCACGAAAGAGCCGAACCTCAACCGCGAATCTGCAATTATTTAATCGTTTTCGAGGTGTTGCTCTACGGAAACTGCGGGTTCATAACTGTATCAGGGAGCTCTAGCGTTACACTCAGTTTATATCATACATTGCTTGTATTACCCACAAATAACTTCACAGGAAGTTTAATCAAGCGGCAATGGTTGACGAGCATGGTAAAGGAATTGTTTGATACGTGATACCTTGGTAGCTGGGTTTCGTATGGGGTGCCCCGGGCGCGATAACGGTTGGGAAGAGTGATCATCCACGGTGGGGGAGCTCAGTTGAGTTAAATTTCCCCTTGTTTGAGGAAAAAGCTGCTTTTGTATAACAACAAAATATCTTCACAATAAAATCCATCGAACAAGATATTTATTATATAATTCGAAATATAAATATCAAAAAAAATATATAAAATACAAAACATAAATATAAAATATGAGTACCTAAGATATTTACATTTTACAAAATCTTACTTATATATTTTCACATAATCAACTTTAGTAACATAAAAACGCTTGACACACTAAAAAATAACTCTGCTCATTACTTTTGACTAGCATCACAGCTCAGTTAGTAGTAGATTGGCCTTCTGTGTTGTAGGTTCAATCCCCACCTAGAACAAAAATTTGTATGATGAACTCAGATGTTTGTTCTCTATCTGGGTGCTATATTGTATTATAAGTATGTAATTACAAAAAAAACGCATAAGTACATATACGTATTCTATTAATCATCTGGTTCCCATAGTACAAGCTAAGCTTAGTTTGGAGGTAGATGATGTGTAAAAATGTCCACTAATGTTTATTTAATTATTTATTCACAACTAATTTGTACGAATCTGTTTTTTTTTAATAATAATTATTATAGAAAACTGAGTATTGCTTGCGGAAACTAGCTAACCGACTTTTAGTCCTAATCTAAAAACTCATTAGCCAAGATACAAGCTGGAAAGACCGCAGTAGTTTTAGTGACTTTTGGTTATTTTATAAGCAAAACTTTAAGCTACACTGGCAATCTTCAGGCACCGGCAAAGTACCTTATAGTAGCTCAGTCTACTCCGCGACGCCGCCGGGGTATACCGTGCGCCGGTAGTCTCTACACACAGACACAACGGGAGTTAGTGTGTGTGAACCTTACACGAACTTAAGTGTACCCCCCTTCCACAGTCCACTCAAGGTCATCTTCGGCAATTTGACACCTGTTGTTTGTATACTATATGTACGTATGTAATCTTTTGTACAGCTAAGATACCGTAGATTAGATTGGAGACAAGGAATTATTAGTGGTTTTTTTATGTGAACCTATTCCTATAGCATGCTTCATTTATGTACCTATAACACTATAGGATTTAGTACTATTATCAATACTGTTGACAGTATCTGTGCTTGCTTTTATGACACCTTTGAATAAGATATATTTAATAGTACCTATAGGTCGTCACGTCATCAGCCAAAATGAGTCCACTGCTGGACATAGGCCTTCCCCGTATTTGGGGAGTTTGCTGGAGCCACCAAGCTAGTCAGGGAGGTTGGTGCCCATAGTGTAGGTGTTTAGTAATCAAGTTATGCTGCTATCTCCTGGTGTACGTTTTCTTAGACGCCTCTTACGACATTCATGGGAGGTATAACAGAGGATAGATAGATAGAGAGATAGATCCTATTAAGCTTGGAACCACCGCGGATACATATTATTATTTAAAAGAAAGTCGTAGTATTTTAGTAGTAGTAGGGCTCTTAATGAAGGGCTTGTCTGGGGAAGTACTATTACCATGCCTATTTCTGCCACCAAGCAGTTTGCTGTGTTCCGGCTTGAAGGGTGTGGGTGCTGGTGTAATTACAGGCACATGAGGCTTAACACCTGTATGCCTCAGGTTGATGGATGCAGAGCAGTGTACTGTAGTTTACGTTCCAAACGAACGTGACCTACAATGCAATGATTTGCTATAGGCGATGGTAACCACTTAACATCAGGTGGGCCATATGCTTGTTCCATTAGCAAATTGTATATGAAAAAAAAACTGAAGGTGTAGGTATACCTACTCTTATATATTCTGTCGTCGTAGTGTGTAATTAGATTCTAGTACTTAGTTTCACTACCTAGTAAATTTTAAATGAGCTGTTTTCTAATAACACATTATTTTATGTATTTAATTTACTTTCTATTACAGAGATTCTATACAGATACCTTATATATATAGTTGTATATAGTAGTTGTGATGTATAGTTATTACAGATTTCTATACAGATACCTTTAAGGTTTCGGTAGGTATCTAGGTATAGATTACAGTACAGATTGTTCTAAGTTAAAAACTGACCCAACAGATCTTCAGATTCCTCGAATGGAAGAAGTTTGAGCAAGACTGGCCTACCGACCGGCTCGCGAGTTCGCAACTAATTTGACAACTAATTAACCTTGGTCGACCGAGATGAACCAATTATTCTCCTTCATCTTTAGGTAGGTACAGTTAGTAACAAAAGTTGCAACAGTTTGTTTGTTTGCAGCTAATAGCAAAAGTTGCAATATTTAAAACACTGGTATTATTGAAGTAATACTTCTTATGCGACTTCCAACAAGGTTGCGTTAAACGTTTAACACTACCATGGAGAGGGTATGAAAGCACTGTTATTTCTCTCTTTCTCTCATAGCAGAAGTTTTACTTCAGTCGTGTGGCCTAAACCACACTCGTTTTTTTATACCTTTTGTAATGGCAAATAAGTCTGTTGCCATCTCTGTTTGTTGATATGAAAGTGACAGCGACAGAGCTGTAACAAAGTGCCAGGTTATATTAATTAAATCCTTTTTCTATTTGTTATGTATTAATAGTAAATGTGCCTTAAAAATGATAATGGTAAGCAAGGCAAATTTATATATATATCAGCCAACATTTTGATTAAAAGTAAAGTAAAGTAAAGTTTATTTAGGCATAATAATAGAGTACAGAGGTGGATACATTCAAATTTTTTACATAGTATGTTCAGCACTTAGAAATAGCCTACCTAGCCCGCACCAGGTCTCTGTCGAGCCTGTATAGCGGGATCACAGCTACTCGCCTCGATCTCTATCTATCTAATTGTTTATATATAATGTATAATGTAAAGATCACAGCTTTCGGAGTTGTTCAAGATTTTAAATCTCATCACCTTTCTGACGTTTAAATAAATGTACCTACATATATTTCCGCTGCTGTCTATACCTCTAGTCGGGATAGCATGCTGGTAACCAAACAAAGAAGTGGATTGGATTGAAGGAAGCTAATAGTTACACTCGGACTGTTTTGACGTCTGTGGGGCATTTCGTAGACGTGACTCGTGTCTTTGATTACGTTAGAATTTATGCAACATTTTCTTTGTATTTTAATACTAAGGCCTTATAATACACCCTTATTCTTATAAACCTTGCTTGAATTTAAATAGTGCTTAAAATTTGCCTGGTCACTGTAAGTCATGACCCATTGGTAAGACATGGGAACAGACTAAGCATTACTTATCTTTTGACAGGTTTTTTAGGTAAGGCCAATAGAGTCTAAAAAAGAAATAGCTTTATTATTTGAATCCTATGGAGAGCTCTGGATTAAAGTCCAAATCACCAGTCCAAGTAGGTACATACAATTTTTTTTGACGATATTTAGTTTTATTTTCACGATGTTTTCTTTCACCATTTGTTCTTTTTTCTTTCAAAGCACTGGTATTGCGTACATACAACATAAAATTCAGTGTTGTACGAACGTATTTGAACCCACAACCTTAGGATCAGAAAGCGAGGTCTCTTCCACTGAAACAACGATGCTCTCCAAGCAAACAGCAGCTAGTATACTAAATAAATGGCATACCTACATCGGTCTTCATATGACAGTCATCGTTATTTAGGGAAAATTGAACTCGCTGATACATGAATAAAGAAACAGCCTGCTTCCAAATTAAGCTTTGCAGAAACCACGAGCAGTGGCTGCGCAATATTAATTTAAATTGCAAAACCGACAGTCAAATGCGATAATAATCAAAGCAGTTTATAGTTTTCGCTGCAGACAACGCTTCATATGCAAACGTCACGTCACGTTATCATTTCTTTAGTAGTAGTAGTAAAGGGCTCGTCCGTGTGTTACCACCATGCCTATTTCTGCTGCCAAACAGCTTGCTGTGTTGCGGTTTGAAGGGTGTGAGTGCCGGTGAAATTACAGGCACATGAGACTTAACACTTGTATGGCTCAGGTTGGTGAAGACAGAGCAGTCCACCGTAGGGTATGTTCCTAAACGAACGTAAACTGCGAGGTTATGTTTTGTAATAAGTAATGGTAACCACTTAACATCAGGAGCCATCTGCTTGTTCCATCAGCAACTGGTATAAAAAACCCCCTGAATAAGTCCACTGCTGTACCCCATGCTTGAGGAGGTTTGCCATAGTCACCACTCTTGGCATGCGGATGGGTGACTGCAGTATGAGTGTTTAGTACACAAGAGATGTTACTGCCCATCTCAAAACCAAGTCATCGCATTGCATCTCAAAAAATCACAAATCCTACTATTCTAAAATATTACATCTATACCAAATATCTATACTACTGTATAACCTCGGTTCCATGTTGCTGTACCCTATTCAGAGTCCATGTAACCCAATAAATGTATTGAATACTAGCGGCCACTCGCAGCTTCGCCCGCGTGGCACTTTTTTCCCGTTTCCGTTATTTTTTCGGGATAAAAAGTAGCCTATATGTTAATCCAAGTTATTATCTATGTTTATTCCAAATTTCATTCAAATCAGTCTACTGGTTAGAGCGTGAAAAAGTAACAAACATCCGTCATTCCATCCATCCATCCATCCATCCATCCATACTTACAAACTTTCGCGTTTATAATATTAGTAGGATAGTAGGAAGTAGAATTTTCTGGTGCGTTTCCTTAGTTGAATATTACCACGTCTATAGGAAATAATGAAAGGATCTTATTCTTAGCCGGAGTTACCACGGTTGAGCCATGTGGAAACAATTAGTAGTAATACTAGGGCTCTAAGAGTTACTCTAGCTACAAGTTGGCATAATTTAGACCAACACTTAGAAGATTAGCTAGGTATTTGTACGCGTCGAACGCACAGAACGAGGCGTACAAATCTTAATTTATCTCATGGCCTTGCTCACCTATTGGCACTGAACCAATAGTCCGCACCACACTACAAGAAAGTATCATTTTATACATATTGCGCACGGCCTATAATATTTCTTTGGTGATTTAGATGCTCGTCGATTTTTATCAATTTGCAGCATATAGAAATGAAAAACATTTTCTTTGCGTATGTCAAGGATTGATAAGATAGGTTAGCATTCCAATTAATGAATGTAGCAATGAGTTCTAAAATTTTATTACGGTACCTACTGGCTTAGAATGAATACGTATTCAACTGAGGCTCAATTGTCGTGATATTTTGAGCTGAGACTTGATTGAAACAGGAAAGTCTTGTCAAAATTGGGCTTCTCTGAAATGTTAGTTTCAAGGAATATCATTTGGATGTTGACACGATTGTAATAGTACAAGTACATTTATAGAAGTACATTTACAGAAAGCAAATTTACCCATGAAAATGCATTTACACCAATATAATACTCGGAATAAAGAAAAACTGCATGTACCAAGAACTAGACTTGTTAAAACATATAAACAAGGTCTCTGTCTCAAACTTGATATGTATAATAAGTTACCTTTAACATTCACAAGGCTTCCTCTAAGCGAATTTAAAACGAAACTTAAAACTTTTTTTGAATGCCACCCTTTTTATCATATAACTGAATATCTTAGCTGTTCATTTTCTGATTTGCACGGATAGTATTTTAAATATTTTGAGTATGTTAGTATAAGATTATAAACTGTACCAATTTGACATGCCAATGTTATGTGACTGTAACGCAATGGTTAAATAAATAAATATCTAAATATCTAATTTGAATTTAGACGAAAATTGAGCTCCTGGTGTGATAAGATAACAGATTTATTCCAAATTATAAATATTATATATTTATAATTTGTTGTTTTTTTTTTTTGCAAATATTTATTCCGGGTGTTCTGGGTGTTTCTATAAATAATAAAAAAATATCTATATATGTAATGTATTGTATTAAGTATATCAGTCATCTAGTACCCATAACACAAGCTCTGCTTAGCTTGGGGCTAAATGATGCTGTGTGGATTGTCCAGCATTATTATTATTATTTTGGATGGTTGAAACATCGGTTACTTTGAGAAGCTAACCCATCTACTATACTTACTTCTGAAAATTAAACTACAAAATGCATTTAAACGGGACTCATTCATCCCTAGAGTCGCAGCTGTGAAACGAGACTGCCCTCTGCTCGGATTTAATTGAATTATATGAATGAACCCAACGCTTCCGCCGATGTGCCCGGCGATGCAGGATATACCAATTGCTGATTGTAGAATTACGTTTGTTTATACTGTACTTTAATGTGCAATAGGTAGTATGGCGTCACAAACATGGAAGTCAAGGTAATTATCTGTACTTGAAAAAATAAAATGAATTAACTTCACGATTTTGATCCTAGGTACGGTAGATATCCCCTCAGATCTCTTAGTACCAAATGTCTACGCTTCTTTGAGAAGGTCTAAACGGGTAGTCAGAGGTACCTCCAGATATTACATTTGGTAATCACCCATATTTTGCAGTAGTTGGTATTTTATAAAACAAAAAACTTATACTTATAAACAACAAAAATAGGCATGGTGGTAGTACTTCCCCGAAGCGCTAATATTAGTACCAATTATTTCAATTTCTACCTCTTCGTCACTCTTTCGCCTTTGTTTATGGAGTGTCTAATTTTTTGTGAGCAGCCCAAGATTGTAGGTATGTGCTCATTATAAAACCTGTTGCACCTGTTTTTTACTGACAAATTTTGCTTGTGCATCGCAAAACTTGATGCATAAAGTGTAAGAAGACCACTCCGAGAAACTGAAGATGCGTGCACAATTAGCAACTTTGGACAACAGCAGCGTTTGGCATTGCTAAACAGGTTACGTAACGTGCCCTACGATAAATTAACTTGCGTCCTTAGCGATATAAGTGCTATGCCTCATGGTCCAGCGAAGTAAGATACACGGCAATCTCGCAGTACCTATATTTATGATACACATTATTAACACTAGAAATAATGATAAATTACATATTCCTAAATTTCGACTGCCAAAGGTAAATGGGTCATTCAAAGTCAAAGCCAAAAGTATTCAGTGATATCCGCATCTAGGTAAATCTAAGCGCCAGTTATGGGAAACACTACGACTCATTCGAATCTTGAAGTTGATGATATTTCGTTCATCAAATTCAAGATTCATTCAAGAGTCATCGGTACATTTCTTTAGTCAAAAACCATAACGAAGAACCAACAAACACAACAACGGTTAATATTAAATGTTTGTTGAAATTATAATATTTTTACGAGTTAAACGCTCAAGAGTGTTCAACAAAGATAATAAAATATCCCAAAAGCCGTCAAGAGACGTCGTTGGGATCGTCAAGGGAGCTTACTTTTTATACCCTGCATTTGTTATCTTGCATCCAAAACCGGTATAACCATGGTATTAATGTGCTACCAATGGCGTCATGAAATTACAATCATTTACCAAACTTTCTTGATTTAGTGTAACAGCCCTAAAGACTTTTGTATATGCCAAAATGTATTAGTATCTAAATTATCCCAAAAGCAAAATGTTTTATTAAAAATCCCTGTAAGCTGAAGTTGGTACTTGAAGCTATATCTCAAGTGTCAAGCCTAATATCCCGCCAGCAGACATAATGGCCACAAACGCCACAAAGGAAAGCTCAGCGCGAAATCCATCATTATCTTACGTAATTCACGAGTATTTTCAGTGCTAAGATGTTTGGTTTTTACACACAGATTATAACTTTTAAAAGTTATGAACCGAGAGTGTTTTGAAACCCGCGACCGTCCCTTGACGACTTCTGGTGTATTTTTTCTTTTTTATTAGACAGCCGTCACAGCTCAGTTGGAAGTAGCTCGGCCTTTGCAGTTTAGGGCTAGATGGCGGTGTGTCAATTGTATATCAGTTTTTACCTTTTTATTATTTTTGGCTTTTTGACTGTGGGTAAAAAATAAAACGAACATACACATTTCAAAGTAATATTCAAATGAACTATATGCTTATTTTATCCTTTTTTTTATATAATTAAATAAATAAATAAATAATGCCGGACGATCCACACAGCATCATCTAGCCCCAAGCTAAGCAGAGCTTGTGTTATGGGTACTAGATGACTGATATACTTAATACAATATTATATTACATGCATAGTTTTTTTTTTATCATACATAGAAAATACCCAGAACACCCGGAATAAATATTTGCAGATCGTACAAACATTTATCCCAAGGCGGGAATCGAACCCGCAACCTCTGCGTCGCAGGCTTACATTCGCCCGCCGCGCCACATCGGTCGGTTATAAAAACACTACTCGTATGCTCGCATTGCTATGTTCCGGTTTGAAGGGTGTGGGTGCCGGTGAAATTACAGGCACATGAGGCTTAACACCTATATGTCTCAGGCTGGTGGGCGCAGAGTAGTGCATGTAATAGACCTACCTAACGTATGTAGATATAATATACAATTTTGGGGTAATAGTTATAAGTATAATATACATAGAGCGTTTATCATGCAAAAACGGGCTGTTCGTATTCTTATGCGGATACCTTCATGGGAATCATGTAGAGATCACTTTTATAGACTAAAAATCTTAACTCTTCCCAGTCTTTACACCTTAGTGATTCTTATAGACAACATCCGCTTTCATATATAAAATAATTTATTCATCTTTATACTGCATTTTTATATTGTATATTAGCCCTTTTTAAGGCTGTATGTAACTAATAAATAGCCCTTGCGATGACCCTTGGCCTATGTAGTAAATGATACGCGCACGGTATTAAGTTACAATGATCTAGATTACATTAGTACTTAGCATACACTGGTTACTTGATATACCTACATATGACATATTCGAAAAAGTAGGTTTTAATAATAATAATAGCTGATGCATTGAGCTAACATAAACGCTGACGACGACGTCGCGAACAAAAATACCCGACTGGAATTCAAAACAAAAAAGACTAGAAAATTATTTTTTAAAGTCAACCCCTGAAGAGTTCAATAGGGCTTGAAGTTTGTATGAAATTAGCTTCACGCAAACCAAGTCACGCTCAACTTCACTACCATTCATAAAACGTAAACGTTGTAAGTATTACAAAAAATCACCTGAAGATAATCAAAACGCCAGGACAATTTTATGAAATGTCTATAGAGCATGTTTGATTTATAACACCGTTTCGAAGTAAGACCGAAAAAATTTAGAGCATCGACGTTCGTGAATTATCAAGTTGAAAATATCCCCGATCGCTCGCTACACTCAGATTTGACAACCCTACTAAATACTGTACATACGCGTCTACGTCCTGATACGTGTCGAGTGCGCTGTAAAATGAAATATAAACACCCAGCAGTAATTATCATTGTTCTGACCTCACACTGTTTCCCCAGTTTAAAATATACAAGCACAGTAAACTATCAATGCGAGAGTTTGTGAGTGTGCGTTTGTTCCCTCTCAAACAGGTAGGATTTGGATGAAACCTGCAAATCTTGAAAATGATTAATAAAATTTTGCTATGTAATTTTTTAAATGCACTGCTTGGTATATTAGGAAGTGTCAATTTATACATCCTCCTCCATGTCGGTATCACTTACCATCAAATGAAATTAAAGTCAAAGCATAGACCGTCTGTTGGTATTAATTATAAAAAAAACAAGACGACTGTTAGAAACTAGCACGTTTCCTTGAAATATTTGTAGGTATAGCCGCAAAACCAACTAGGGTAAGGCCAGTGGTAATGTTCTAACATTACCCACCACCTCGAGTGTGACCCGCAGGCATTGAGCTCGGTCACACTGGGTAGGATCATATTACTATGTGTAATTTTAACAGATTCAGAAAAAAGGATGAAGTTATCCATTTGGTGCATACCAATATTTTATTTGAAGTACAGACCTATTATACGAGTACACTGATTACTCCTGAACAGCTGGTTTGATTTCGATGAAGTTTTCAGTAAGTTGAGGAAAATTTCGAAAAGCTTAAGAATAAATTCGACAAGATTGTTAGTAAAATAATTAAGTATATAATGTTTATAAATATTTGTCATTTCTTGAAATCAGGTGCAGTGTATTTTTTTTTTCAACTTTTAATAGCTTTTTCGTAAAATTTGAAGACAGGTTCCAAAATAAAACCGGCTGCGTTTTAGCTTTGCAACTGCAGTTCTGTTTTGTAAATAATACTTTGGACAAAATTGTTAGTTATGTATGTGCAATTTAAAGCTTAAAGTAATTGGCTCAGGTTGCGGCGCTGTTTTATTTTCCTATTCTACAGTTAAGCAAAAAAATGTGTTATGCAGTCTTGTCAGAATCATGGAGCCTTGGCATAGTCCCCCCAAATATGGGGAAGGCCTCCCATGCAGTGGCTTTATTTAGACAGATGACGTGACGTGACTGCGATTCGGTTTTCCGTTTGAAAGAGTTGAGTTGAGTGATGAGCGATGTGGTCATATCGAGATTTAGTCAGGAAGCGATTTAGTCAAAATTGCTATATAGTCAAATCAAGATGTAGTCTTCTACAGTTCTATAGTTACAGGAGTTCATTAGTATGTAGGTAGTATACCCACACGACGACCAACGAGTGGGGCTTGGTACTGCCAAGATCCGAGAAGCTTCATCTTCAAGGAGGAGGTTCGAATCCTGTCTGATTTCTAATGTAAAATATTATATTGATGATGGAAAATATTTCAAACAACAGCATGACTAAAACCTAGACCTAAAATTATTAAAGCTATCACCTTTGACTGAGCTATATTTCGGTATTTGTTTTCAATAGCCATCCATCTTTGTACAAAAATCTACCTCGACGTAATTTTTTGTGTGTTAAAATGTTTTTCTTACGAAATGGTTTATGAATTCGGTCCACGAACCGAGTTGGGGACGATGGGAGGCTGCGAACCGGATTTTAAGTGTGATTTACGAGTTTCATGAGACTGGTTGTCTTGGATCGCTTATTTGCGTGTGAGAAGGTTTTACGAGGCGGCTTTAGAATGTTTTTATCCCAATAATATTATAAATGCGAAATTTTAAAAGTTATGTTGTTTGTTATTCCATAATCTTAAGTATATAAAAAAATAAGTGGCAACGGCGTGTTATACGCCACTTCGCCCTGTTATTTCTTTAAAGTATGATTTTTAGTTTTCGCATTCTGTTGTGTTGTGGTCGATCCCCACCGACAATAAACATTTGTGTATAAACACAGACATAAACAAACACAGATCTGTTCTGTGTCTGAGTGTTCTACTGTACTCTGTCTCTATTCACAAAAAAAGTGTTAATTACGAGACGTAACAAAACTGAGATTGATTATTATAGAAGAGTCTAAATTTAAATAATTTGATTAGAAGCCGGTATATTACTTTTACCATGTTATTTGTCATTTTTATCAGCTGCGAAGTAAAACAGAATCGCTAAAAATTACTCACTTAAGTGATAATTATTATTTTCCACAGGGAATGAATGCTAAGTTATTTATCATGGATCTCGACAGAAATTCAGCCCCAGGTTTAATAATAATAGGCACGCAACTTGACGAATTAACGTCGTCGTCCAAAGTACTGTTAGCGGCAAAAGTTCGGTAATCAAGGTTTCGAATTCAAGGCCTGTAGGAGATGTTACCACCTTCTACGTACAGGAAAAAGTTTTGTGCGCTGTGTTATTTACCCTGACTTTACGCTTTTCCGGTTGTCAACCAGATATCAAAAATACTTTTCCTACGAAAAAAGTCATGACATAAAAGTTTTATTTTTGCAGAATACTATGGGAGAGACCTTGGCCCAGGTGTAGGGTACAAATGGTAAACAATATAATTATTTTTAGGTAGGTATAGAAATCTGACGTGGAAGGAATTTTTAAAACTGTTATTTTCCTCTTTTAAAACCCCATATCTAAACAACCCCTTGCCTGATATGATTCTTTTAGACCTACTTAACTTTATGCAGACCGGATCAACCAACGGTTTATAAGTTATATTCGAGCAAACATATATAATTAAATACTAACCAACATCTACATCATTAGCGTGAATGAGTCTACTGTGTGGACAGTAGTAAAGTAAACGTATGAGCATACGGGATCGACATATTATCCGAGCTACACTGTGCGGCAACCAGGCTATACTCTGCAGTTGAGTTATCAATACCGCGCAATGTAATTGAAATTTATTCGGCCCACTGCTCGCTAATATCACGCTTTTTTGTCTTCGCTTTACTGCAGCCTTTTTTTGTACTCAGGATTTCCGATTTGTACGAAGATGCCCTTCTATCATTGTTCGGGTCTGTTCAGACTTGTTCGGACTGAGCCCACAATACATATAATTAGGAAAACAAACGATTAAGCTCATGGTTATCCCTCTGCTCAAGTATCTTTATATCTATAATTTCACCCAAAGCTGAGTGAAAATGCTTCCTAATCATGGGGCATGGCGTGACTAAATGTCAGCACTCACTTACACCCACTACATTAATGTAGCATGTCAATTCTAAACAGCCGTATCAGAACGTACGGAAATGTCTAATTCCACGATAATGCTGAGTAGTATTCCGTGATTTTCTTTACGAAATCTACATACAAATTATATTATCTCATAATCAGTACACGCCAAGGGTCAAAAGTTTGGTGGATACCCAACTCAGGTCAGCACAAGTAAAATGTCTTATTTACTACGGATAAGCGCAAGTGAATCTTACGCAAGGTTTTCATAAATATTCATGAGTGCTAATATATCCCATTTTATTACGGTTTAAATAAAATAATCAAAATATAAACAACGCATAAACGATGCCATCTGTTACCAATGAATTATGATATGGGAGTCATTTTAAAAAAGCAGAAAATATTGTAGCCTTCAAATTGAGGGAGTTTTTTTTTCTCATGAAAACATCGAAAGCCACATATGAAGGACAGATAAATAATAATTCCGGGTATTTTTAGTTTGATAAGTGATATACTGCTTGTCACTTTTCCTTTATAAACGTAGTAAAGTGTGCAAAAATCTTTGACAGTTATAATCCTCCGAATATGTGTAATTTTAATTCAACTTTGGGCGTAAGTATGATACAATAAGTTGTTTTTAGGGTTCCGAACCTGAATCTGAAATTCAGAGTCTTCGTCATGGTAAACTATGTATTACCAAACACTATTCGCTGCATTATTATTAAAGATACGGAACTCTACGTACGCGAGTTCAACTCGCACTTGGCCGGTTTTTTATCATATCACATCTAACCTAGCCGAAAAGTTATAAATCGCTTAAGACATAAATGCTTCCATTACTAAAAAGAAACATCAAATATTGTAGATAGCACTCAATGATTGTATTAGACCATCAAATCAAACTTTTACTATTTTGCTATTCACAAACGAATCAAAAACCGTTAGTAAGAATTCAGTGAACGTTTTGAAAACTCTCTGGTGAGTGAGCCTTTTAGAGGTCGTGATAGGAATAGCGTATTACAAGAGCCTGGAAAAAGTGACGTTTATTGTACTGTACAATCCCCAGCGTAGATGTGTTCATATTAATTTACTGAGTCAAGTTTCAGGCAAGTTTTATACGCGTTATTTGTAGGTGAGTGAAAACGCGCCTCATTTCGTCTGCGTGAAACTATTTTCATATAGATTTCAGCCCTTGCACCTCTTTAGAGGCTCAGTAATTCCTGTCGTAGTACGTACAGCCTTACCCACCAAGATAAATTAACCTTGAAGATTCCAAATGTCTATGACCTGTGGTTTAGGCTGTGTGTTGTCTATTATGTCAGACAGTCAAGACAAAGATTCTTATAATTGGTATAGATAGATTGTACTTGTTACCTGGATCTCATAGTACGATAAGATTGTCTTAATTTGTGCCTAGATAGCGTTGTGTTATGTGAAGTACCCACTAGTATTTACTATTACCTTTATATTTATGGAGAGAACTGTGCTCGACGTTTCACTACGAGATAGAAAAATAAGAAAAGCCATAGAAGAACCCAAGGCAGGCCATACAGCTCATACAATCAAAAAAATCTTGGGAACGTAGAGGGGAGGCTTTTGTCCAGCAGTGAACTTCTATAGACAATTTATGATGAGGTTGATAGCGATTTACACTATCCTGTCCAGTCGTAAGGCTGGTGCTTACACAAAAGAAGTCCAAATATAATGTGCCACCCAAAAAAAATAAGTTACTTCAGTGTGTAGTAACATGTTTACTTTTAATTATTTAATCCACTTTCATCCATATAATAAGCCCTTGTATTGAAATAGCTTTATTTTTATTACATAAGTGCTTACCGCCAGGTAGTTTATTAATAACAATATTATAAATACCATACAGGCCTTGGTGTTGGCCAGACCTTGTTTCTATTTTAAACAGTACCGAGGACATTTCAGCTTAAAATACCTGGTCTATATGCTAATGCATAGTGTTCAATACCTCCAACTCTTCGCAAACTACGACTGTTCCTTAAGGTACTTCCCGTGGTCCTACAATGTCGTCTTCTGGTCCAGTCTTCCGGTTCGTAGTCACCATTCGAGAACCTTCAATCCCCAGCGGTTATCTGTTCTACGAGCTGTATGGCCTACCCATAATAATATGATATGCCATAGCAGGCAGACGAACCTGATAACTGAGCCTGACAGCTTGAACTGAGCGACGATAATAGAATAATAATAAAATTTTAAATATGATAATTATAGTTTATTATCTATATATTAATCTTAGAGTCACGCATACACACTGTCTTTAGCTAACGTAGAAAAACTACAGAACGAGCTAAGTTTAGGGACCAGTTATTATTAAAAATACCCCAAATCCACGCCCCGTCTAATCTTTGACATACACTGCTGAACATATGCCCCCTCATATTTTGACGACAGATGTGGCGCGGCGGGCGAATGTCCGCTTGCGACGCAAGAGGTTGCGGGTTCGATTCCCGCCTTGGGATAAATGTTTGTACGATCTGCAAATATTTATTCCGGGTGTTCTGGGTGTTTTCTATGTATAGTAAAAAATATCTATATGTGTAATGTATTGTATTAAGTATATCAGTCATCTAGTACCCATAACACAAGCTCTGCTTAGCTTGGGGCTAGATGATGCTGTGTGGACTGTCCAGCATAATTATTATTATTATTAATTATATTTAGGGGGGTTCCCATAATCACCACGCTTAATGACCCCAGTGTACTCAGAAGATGCAGCTGCCCATTTTCTGGTGCGTTTTCTTAATCGCCTATTACGACATCCACCACAGCCAATAAAATTTCCATGACACATAAAAACTCCGTATCTGTGGAAATAGCGTATCAACGAGGTTTCACGTGTCACTTTGCCGTTGAGCGCGTCTTCAAATAGAAATATCCAAAACCTCGGATCACCATTCCATAATAAAGAGGTCATTGGTTTGTTGGACTGATCGATCGCATAGTATCTAGGCCATCTAAAACAAATGACACGGTTTAAATGATAAAGATACGATATTGTTTAAATACATTACATGAAAGTTTTTTTTATACAATTTGCTGATGGAACAAGCATATGGCCCACCTGATGTTAAGTGGTTACCATAGCCTATAACAAAGCATTGCCTTGTAGGTGACATTAGTTAGGAACGTGCCCTACAACACACTACTCTGCGTACATCAACCAGATGCATACAGATATTAAGCCTCATGTGCCTGTAATTGCACCGGCACCCACACCCTTCAAACCAGAACACAGTAACCTGCTTAGCGTCAGAAATAGGCATGGTGGTAGTACTTTCCCGGACAAGCTCTTCACTAAGAGCTTCATGCAACTACTTGAATATGAATATACTCGATACCTTTTCTATCTATTCATTTGTTTTATGTCAACGGATATTTATAGTGTTCGTGCGTTTTAGTACCTCATTGTGTCTATTTGAAATGTATCAACAACATTCTCTGCGCCCACTGGTTGTCTGTCAGTCGCAGAAATATCTAAACGTAAGCTCGTAGGTGCCTTTACCTACAGGGGGTAGATTACAATTATGTTTATTGTTGAACAATAATAACAATAATCTATTTATAGAATTCAGTTGAAGAATTTTATTATTCCTTATAAAGATGAATTTTAACTTAACTAAAATAGTAGTGTTTCATAAATACTTACGCTAAAGCTTTAATTAAAAAATGGGTTGTTAATGACCGGCAAAGATCTTGGAGAAAAGAAGAATGTAAAAAATAGTTCACATAATCAAATCAAAATTTCTTTATTGAAGAATTGTGGGGTGTCAGAGTAAAAGTAAAAGATTCTGATACGCCATAGATATTTTTCCAAAAATAAAAAAACGCGATCAGCTTTCAACTCATCACACAAGCACTGCTTAGCTTGGGGCTATAGATGATGCTGTGTGGACTTTCCAGCATTATTATTATTATTAACTAGCAGCCGCCAACAAGTCGTATTTTGAAGTTTTCAATATTCCTTATAACATGTATTGTATTGCTAAAAGAACTAGGTACCTATACCTATACGACCACCGCCTGTCTAATGTCTTCGAGCTTTGACTTTCACCAGTTTAAAAAATAAGCAAAGCTCAATTTCAATAGAAGTCACAAGAAAAAGTTACCAACTCACTTTATGCCAATTTCGTGACAATCAGCCATCGATCGACTGTCTAGCTATCTACTTGCATTCGTGATAAGTCTGCGATATGAAATTTAAATCCACCTTGAACTTCGACTTCGAGCTTTCAACTGATAACATTCAGAGCACGGGGATTAGGTAGGTAAAGTTTTCTTTCAAGTTTGGTATAGATACATTGCTTAGATTTGTTTGCTAATAAATAAGATTCGAGATTATCTAGTTAGTAAAGATTATCTTGCGACCTAGTAGCAGAAGTAGATATAAGCAGTTTGTTATAATCAAAGTAATTATGTTCATGAAAAATAAAGCAGGCAAATTATTTTTCCTTCTAGTTGTATTGTAATGGTAGAACAATTAAAAAAGCGCTTGTTATGAGGTATTTAGCGGTTTATTTGGTACACAATAAAACTTGAGCGTTAATGGTAATGACTTAAAAGTTGGTAACGTCTATTTAGCAGGCGAGTAGTGCGTGAGGGTGGCGCTCTTTATAAAAAATATATGGCTTCTTTATGTGTCTTATTTTATTTAGCCGGATTTTAAGACGTGTTGGCAATGAACTTATGGGGGTGTGTCTTGCAGGCTGCAGGCCTCAAGGCCGTCGCGCCGCATAGCTTTGTATTACTTCACATTGATTTATCGAGCGGCGCGCGCCGACCTCTTGGTCCCTCCCGCACCCTCACAGCTCTTTTCCCGACTGAGAGACGGCGGGTTCAAAATATAGGCGACAGCGAGTCAATCAATGATACTTTAAGTACGTGGTTTGAATTTTGCTTAATTGGTATACAGTATCATATCAAAAAGCACCACTGAGTAAGCAGGTAAAGTTTTGAATCATGTCGGAATATTTTCTGGATTACTCATTTTAGATTAAAATATAAAATATAACAGTTAAAATATAAAATAAAAACACGCAATAATGCAAAGCAGGTTCAAAATAACATGCATTTCTGCCATAAAGTTTCAGCATAGAGTTTCAGTGTACTGTCCTTTACTAAAAATATGCAAACTATAAAAATACTATAATTTATATACTATAAGAAGTAACGGTACCTTTGACATTTGTTCAAGATGTGTGTATGTGTGTGTTACAGGATAAGTTATTAATTTCAAATCTCAACATGCTATATTTTTGTAACAAAACTTAGGTATCTAAAAAACTTATTTGTCTTTCCGTTCTGTCCCGTCCCCTTAGAAACTTGACGACGGTTACGAATAGGGCAATGTACCTGTAAGATAATAAATTGTTACTGAACTTACTTCAACAGAACCTAGTCCAAGATTTGATTTACATTTCCCTTTGAATATTTACTTTGAGAGTAACGTATAGCTTTCAAAGTAGTAAATAAATAAAAAATAAATAAATAAATAATGCTGGACAACTCACACAGCATCATCTAGCCCCAAGCTAAGCAGAGCTTGTGTTATGGGTGCTAGATGACTGATATACTTAATACAATACTATTTTACATAAATAGATATTTTTATTATACATAGAAAACACCCAGAACACCCGGAATAAATATTTGCAGATCGTACAAGCATTTATCCCAAGGCGGGAATCAAACCCGCAAACTCTGCGTCGCAGGCGGACATTCGCCCGCCGTGCCACATCGGTCGTCAAAGAATGAGTTCATATTACTCAATCCAAAGGCAGTAACTTAATATCTTCTTCAAAGTAGTTTTGTAAGTATTTACTTATGTCAAACTGCCCGTCCGAGGGCGAGTATTTTCTTTCTTCACACGAAAACAAGTGTGTCATACCTCTGGCAGCGCTAGTATTAAACCTGTCACTGTTAATGAAATTAAATACATCTTAAAAGTGTTTTGGCAATAATTAAAAATAAAAATATTTTCTTTAGGCTTTGAAGAAAAAACGTATTTTATTATAGTTTAACAAACGTATTTATCGAATGATGGACAGGTGCCGGAAGAATTGTAATGGCGAGAGACGAAATTGTTTTTGAAGATTTATAAAAAAGTTTTTAATTCAATATTGGTAAAAATTTGTTTGTATACAATACAGACACGGACAAGTCTTTATCAATTCTCCCATGCCTGGAGTAATTTGTACTCTGGAGCCAGTCTCTGCTGCTGTGTTTGGATGTTATAATAATATAGTAAGTACTTACGAAACTGAAGTACATAGAATATATACTTCGCTTATTTAGGTAGGGTTCTGGTTCTCATGGTTTTGCTTAGTTTGGGGCTAGATAGTGCAGGGTAAAATGTCGAAAACATACCCTCCATAGTTACCTAAAATGAAACGCACCACATTAGATAAAAAACGGAGTTTCCTCAAAAATTTTACAATTTCAGTAAAATAATATTAAAACGGGCTCTTGAACAAGGTATTCAAAAGTCGAAGTTCATAATAAAACTGTGAATTTCAACTCCAGTGAGATTATGCTGATTATTCGCGCTACCTCCCAGTTGTTGCTTTTCTCCTTTTGTGCGCGAAATCCGTTTCAAAGCTTTTCGTCTTTTAATGGATTTATCTTGTTGTTTCTTTGAAAAATTATATCTTATATTTGAGTATCTTTGAAGCTAGTATTTTTGAAGCTACTTGCTGTTAAAACAAGCAGATTGTCTTCCCTATGTTAAGTGGTAACCATCACCTATAACAAAACATTGCTTCGAACCTCACGCGTGTTATGAACGTGCCTACAATACACTGGTCTGTATCCAGCAACCTGAGGCCTTACCGGCACCCACACCCTTCAAACCAGAAAAAATCAAGCTGCTTGGTGGCAAAAATAGCCAAAGTGCTACCACTTACTTTCCCGGGCGGGCTCTTCACTAAGTGAAAAATTTAATTAAAAGAGCTTGCGTTTTGTGTAAAGTATTACGTCGTATGTTATGTGTAAGTTTAAAATGAGTTATTCTTACATCAACACGTTTATAGAGTTGAACAAACTGCTTACATAAATTATAACATTCCTGGCAGGTACGTAAACTTGCAACCTTAAACGTGGTTTCGGCTCTTTAGGTGCTCAGTAACAAAACCGAATGTAAATTTTAAACCGTTCTAGCAGCACAACTTAAAGTGGGCATATCGTAAAGTTACATAGTCGAGTGCCGTAGGGTCTCGGACCTTGTTATAAGACACGACAGTCTGCATACAGAGTAACCCTAAGTTAATTTAGAGCGAGTACATTCCCCCGGGGAAGCTCCCCGCCGATCCCGACCAACTAACTTTGATATGCAGTAATACACAGAGTTTTAGCTAAAACTAGTAGAATACCTGCCACTTTGTACGCGCGCTTTTATCACGCAGAATATTTTATAAACCGTGAAAGGAACTTTGCTTTGGACACTGCTGTGTGTTTTATCTGTCCCGTTTTAACCTTTGGGTACGGAACCTTATTTTGATGAGATGAATTTTGATCATAGAATAAGGTCATGTATATTTTTATATAGTTTTTCTGCCGACAGGCGATACCCGAAACCTTAGATATTAAGACGTGCGGAGCTATCTAAACTCGTGGTATGGTAAACTCGTATTGAAAATACAATAGTATTTACGTACATTCCGCTTTATTTTTAGGACAGTATTAGTCTACTTTGGTGTTGTCTACAAGTTTTTGTATAGAGGTACTTAGGTGAGGTAATAACTTAGTTGTTTCTTTTTTTCTTTGTCAGCTTTGAAGTTGACAAGTCCTTGAAGAATTTAATTTACCAATCGATATACAGTTATGAAGCTCGTTATAGCCATTTATCGTAATAGCAGCTATGGATTAGTTATACTTAATATCAATTACAGATAAGTAACAGTTTCTTCTATCAGGGTCAGCAGGTAATACCTAGTAAATAAGTTTGCCGTTGTGGTTTCGGCTTAGACAGAATAGGACTCCTATATCCATCCCATAGATATTGTAAAAGGCGACTAAGAAACGCACCAGGAGATGCAGTAGCTCTCTTGAGTTCAAAACACCGATACTACGGCTACGAATCCGCCTGCCAAGCGTAGCTGGCAAACCTCCACAAACAAGGAGGAGGCTTATGTCCAGTATAGTGTATAACGTTACGTGACCTAGTAAGATATTAAATGTTATTCGAAATTGTTTAAAATTGGACGTAAAATTTACAAAAATAGAACTACTAATGTTTGTTACTTTTACCAAACATTAAACATAAGTTAAATGGCCATGAGGTTGGCTGCCATCTTTTGTTGTTGACATGAAAGAGACAGTGGCAAAAATATTTTAAAAAGTCATCAATCAGGGAAATCGTGTTCCGGGATCAAGAGCCATATAAATGAACAAATACAAAAGATGACATCGGATTACTCTGATTCCACTCGGTCGTCCAATTATTTCTCTTGCTCGTTAGTGGTCTGTACCAGGTATAAGATATTGTGTCATAGGATCATTAAGGTCGTGAGAAAATTATAACCATAGCATATTGTACATTTTGACTATGGAGCGTATTAATTAACCCCAAGAACAATTAGACTTCTACTCATTCAAGTTCCGGGGCGAATATAGGGGATAGCTGTTCACCATAGCTAAATTAACTTATTGGTGTTTAGCAACGCTTAAATTTTAGCAGCAGTAGCTCTTAGTGAAAGGCTCGTCCGATAATAGTCAATTACATTTACACAACCAGATATTTGAAATTGAGAACAAAGGCGGGATTAAAAAAAATTCAACATAATTATCATCCTCAAGCCCTGTTTCATTAGAAGATAAGTCTGGACATAGATGAACATAGCTTCCTATTTCCAGATCTTATGATTTACAACCCTCTCGATCCACCGTATTCAAGCGACGGGGGAAAATCATGAACAAAGCAAAAATATAAGGTTTTTTGACGGGACTTCGGACCTGTAAAAACTATATGTTCCAGACATCAAAGAAATAATTTCATTATTTATGAGGTTGCAAATACATGCCTAGTAGAATGTAAACATTGACATGTAAGCCTGAGTACGAAAAATATAGCTAGCATTTTTTTAAATTTAGTCCCAATTCTATGATTTTATGTTACGTTTGACAGACCGTGGACCACTTGTGTCATGCTGCGACGCGTGTGTTGAGGTCATGATAAAATCTGCCCAAAATGTACAATCATCACTGCCATTATGTATCAATTTAATTACTTGCTTCCAATGAAATTTAGTTGTAGGGCGTAGCAGCGACGCACGCGAAGGTCCCTTTACTTATCCAGGAAACACATTTTAATTTTTTTTGCATTTTTGTTTTGATTTTCCACTGTCAAACCATAAATCACCCAGCGTGCGTATTAAAAAAACTATGAAAAATTAAAAAAAAACTAAAAAATATCGCAGTCAGTGACATTCACGCAGGTAAACGAGTAAGTAATCTCTCTTTTCTCAAATCAGTGGATCTGATAACAATACAGCAAATTGTAAAGAGCCAAATACGAATTGACCCGTGAAATAGCTATGGGTACTTACATTCTATTCAACCGTCTGTAACGATTTCCAATAAACGAAATAGGGAAGCAATATCCATTATTTTTTCAGTGCGTAACCTGTGAACCCGAAACCCACCGTTATGTGTCCCATGTGAGCCATCCAAGCTCTCGATGAAATAATGATCGGTCGATCGAACCCGATCGGGTCGACACGGCCGACCTCATGCGGACGCAAATTGATGATAACCCCTTATATCGACTATCTGTTGAATGTAAGGTAAAATTGGTTATTCGAATATCATAATATGCTACATTTGCCTTTTTTGTGCTACTAAAGGTTATATGATTTATTTTCCTGTTGCTTGGTCTCGTTTTTCTTTGAAATAGAATTATGATTACTTTTATGTCTGTCACATTGAAATCTAGTCTGTCTAGATATTCTTATTATTGTGTTGAGTATCGCTGTGAGAGCTAACATTTCGCATTTTGAGTGACCTAGTTTTGCAGTGTTTTTGTTATGTAGATAGTTTCACAATAAAAAGGCTTAGGTACAGTTGTTACTTCCAGGGGCTGGTAGACATCTCATCAGATATTTTTTATACTTATTTACTATATTACTCAAGACTCTAAAAAGTGTTTAGGTGGAAAGTGTATAGGATAGTGTTTAGGATAGACAAGTGCATGCCCAAACATTACATTTGGCACATTTTGCACTATTCCATACGTGACAGGAAATAATTAAAATAAAAGTCATCGGATCGCTTCCGCGGGCAATACTTTCAGGTTGCACTTCACCAAGACAAGCCCATCCGATTCTACTCGGTATTATGTACCTATAAATATAAAACACCACTACGGTACCCACTTACAGTACCTACCTACATATCAGTAGTACCACCCTATCTTCAATGGCATCATTACGTCGACCGATCCCTCATGGTTTGATTGTTATTGATTTATACTATTGTCCCGACTGTTACTCTTTCCGTTTAAATTCAGCTGATAGAAGAACCTCATAAGTCATGCAACTATCATTTTATGACGGTGAATTCAGCTTATCTATGAATGAATGAAACAGATTTGAAAAAAACGTGATGGTCTTGGTACAACGTGATAACGTGGTAAAGAATAGAAAGAAGAACTTTTTTATTTGTGACCCAAAACTATGACAAAATTTCTAATAATAAGATACAAAAATAAGTTTAGTGCGTCGCAAAACGGACTTTGTGTTTCAGTATAAGTTGGTAGGGCTGCAACCAACGCTGAGCTTCGACCAGAGCTGTTTGATGATGCCACGGACAATTGACCCACTAAACCAAAATTTACTTAGTACTAAAAATAAAAAAATTCAAATGTGCCTACACATTAAGAAATCAAATCAACAAAATATGACCCCTCCATTTCCTACCTCGAACTACGTAACATACGACTAGGGACACGCACCATGAGATGGACAGCAGAGTATCCTAAGTACTAAACAGTACGTTGCAGTCACCAATTCGCCTGCCAGGTTAACCTCCCGAAATATGGGGAGGCTTATGCAGCTTATTTAGGAATCCGTGACATGACGACTTAAAAACGTTGGAAAGTATTCTATTCTATGTTTTTTTGGATTTTTAGACATGTGGAAAATAGATGCGACTATTTCAATTCGGAAGATATATTCAAATCAACATAAACTGCACTGAACAACCAGAGTGGACAGAAGAAAAACGATTATAGCTGCTCGCTGGCTAACACGCAAAAAACTTGATCCCAGCCATATTAATTCTATACAATCTGCTGATGGATCAATCAGATGCCCCACCCGATGTTAACTGGTAACCATCACTTTGCATTGCCTCGCGGTCACTGCATCACGTCCATAAACGTGAGGTATACAGAGGTCCGCCTCATATTCTTGTTATATCACCGGCACTCACAGCCTTCAAAATGAAACACAACAACGCTGCTTGGTGGCAGAAATAGGTATAGTGTTAGTACTTTACTTCCGTGTTTGAGCCTTTTCACAAAGAGCCCTACTACTACTGAGTACATATAGTTCTCATCCTAACATTGTTTTTGTGAAAGAATGCAAAATTTTGGGCTATGACGTATTACAAAATGTACTTTATAAAATAAATAAATAATGTCGGACGATCCACACAGCATCATCTAGCCCCAAGCTAAGCAGAGCTTGTGTTATGGGTACTTTATTGTTTATACATGCTAAGATGTAATACCTAATTTACTTACTAACTAGGTAACTATTCTACTATTAAAATGATTATTTAAAATGATGTTGAACTACTTAACCTATTAAAATTTACAACAGTTGTTAATTCTAAGTCCTGGGCAAAGCCATTCTTAATAGAAATTATGCAATTACGGATGGAACACATTTTACTGAAATACGTGATCACCTCACTTATTTACGTTTCTAGACGCACAGACGCACAGTTATTGATTAGGAAACTATGAAAGCAGAAATAATATATTCATCTTGCTGTAAAAAAGCGCAAATAAACCAGATACGGGTAGGTATCTAATAATAAAGCCGTTTATTAAGAAATTCACATTCCGTATATTTACATTTGTTATTCTGTGTGCCTCTTGGCATAATAGGCCGCCTCCAATTCATTCCATTTTATAGTTTGCTATTATTGCCCATATTTTTCTTCCTTTAAGATCGATTTATTTTCAGTATATTGATTGTTTTTCTCTTTTTCTTTTAGACTATGACTCTCTGGCCACTTGTCAATGCCTCTGAATTTTTGCCTATCTTCATTTAAAAGTTTTTACTGACGCCATACGTCTTCGATCAATGATACAGGGGTATCATTGATGAGCTAAAAACTCCAAAACTAGATATTGACTTTCTTTTAGTTTGCTAAATAAGGAGTTAGAATAAAAATATAGGTACTTCTAGAACCGAATAAAATAAATTCAAACTTTAATTTGATATGTTGCTCTACGAATCATACCTACATTTAAAGTACAAAACCAACTAGTAAATAACTAATATACTAACTACTTTTAGTTAAACTAAAAATCTTCAAACGCTATAAAATCTGTTGGTGGACCACATCGCAAAATAAAACAAGCTGTAGCCTTAGTCATAGTAAGTATAGCCAAAACAATACAAACTCGTTACCGTCGCTTCCAGTTTATGACAAAGTAATGAAAAACAGGGTTGAATTGAAACCTGTCGTACAACCTCTAATCACTAGTTAAAGTACCTAGCTGTTCTCAGATTCCGGAATCTTGTTAGCAAAGGAATTAGGTACCTACAAGAAATGTTATTTTGTCCTTCATTTTCTTACCCTACCGTCAAGTCCAAAGTCCGTCAAGAAACCTGGGTTTCGATTAGGGATTTAATCATGATTGCTTGATGTTTCTGTGGAAGGTAAGTTCATTTAATATGATAGAATCAACAGACGCTATAGTTTGTCATCTTAGACAAACTTGCCTGGGCATATCTGTCCAATATGTTTTACCTTTATGCTGATTCGTACAATATGATATGTAAACCAAATGTAACATCTAAGCAGAGGTACTTATCTAATTAGCAATTCCAGCCATGTTACAAGCATAACACCGAGCTTATTATGCGAGGTACTGGGTTGCAAACACTCCAGCTGCACGGATTATGTACAAAGATTTTCTGCAACTATTCGTTTTGAGCATTTTTATCTGTGTACCTAAATGGATACACTTCTACTATTTTTGGACATTTAACCAAACGCGCTGAGTGATGTTAAAGGTGTCAAGTATTGAGGAAAATCTCTCGGCTCTCCTGCTCACCTGTCAATCTCCCCTTTTTTCTGGGAGAGGGGATGATGGTGGAAGACTATGTGGAAGGACATATCCAGCTGTGGATTTGTTAAGGCTTATGTTTAGTTAAGTTTCTTAAAAACACTTAATTGCATACTGTTATAAATTGAATGCTTATTTTACTTTCTTTTTCCCAGGTACTCACGAAACCAAGACTAATAAATACAATAGAAACAGAAATGTGTTTCAACAAATATCTCATCAAACTAGCAGACTACTTCAGATTATATTTGAACATATCTCGTTAAACGAAAGATTTATCAAAGCATCAAGATGATAAACAACAGAAAAATTGTTTTCACGAAGCTTTTACTGTGCTTTTTGTTTTCCGGAGCATGGGCGCGATCGTGGGCAAACCACCATGACACGACAACATCCACCACTCAAACGACCCCGACCACGAGCCCTGTGCCGAAAAATTTTCATAATGACCCACTTATCGTCGAGACAAAGAGCGGCCTCGTTAAGGGCTACGCTAAAACGGTAATGGGCCGAGAGGTACACATCTTTACAGGAATTCCATTTGCTAAACCACCGCTAGGACCGTTACGATTCCGCAAACCGGTACCAATAGAGCCTTGGCATGGCGTGCTTGAAGCCACAGCTATGCCTAACAGTTGCTACCAGGAAAGGTACGAATACTTTCCCGGGTTTGAGGGAGAAGAAATGTGGAATCCTAACACGAACATTTCCGAGGATTGCCTGTATCTGAACATTTGGGTTCCTCAGCACTTGAGAGTTCGGCACCATCAAGATAAGCCTCTTACCGAGAGACCGAAAGTGCCTATACTGGTTTGGATTTACGGTGGAGGCTACATGAGTGGCACGGCAACACTCGACCTATATAAAGCGGACATAATGGCTTCTTCCAGTGATGTTATAGTAGCTTCCATGCAGTATAGGGTTGGAGCGTTTGGATTTTTATATTTGAATAAATACTTTTCGCCGGGAAGTGAGGAGGCGCCGGGTAATATGGGCTTATGGGATCAACAACTTGCGATACGTTGGATCAAGGATAACGCTCGAGTTTTTGGTGGAGATCCGGATTTGATCACGTTGTTTGGAGAATCGGCGGGTGGTGGTAGTGTGAGTCTTCATATGCTATCTCCTGAAATGAAAGGGTTATTTAAACGAGGAATTTTACAGTCAGGGACATTGAATGCTCCTTGGAGTTGGATGACAGGAGAGAGAGCACAGGACATTGGAAAAGTTTTGGTAGATGATTGCAACTGCAACAGTAGTTTACTTGCTCCTGATCCTAGTCTTGTGATGGACTGTATGCGAGGAGTAGATGCAAAGACTATCTCAGTGCAGCAATGGAACTCGTACACCGGCATTTTAGGTTTTCCATCGGCACCGACTGTAGACGGCGTTTTTCTCCCCAAGGACCCTGACACGATGATGAAAGAGGGCAAATTTCACAACACTGAAGTTCTCTTGGGAAGCAATCAAGACGAAGGTAGGTTTTACAACCGTAATTTGTAATAACTTCTCAATCATACTCGTCGAGCGGGTGAGTGAGGGCCTAATAAGTTACAAGGTTAAGCCTTTTTGTATATAAGGTTTTATCAAGACCTCAACACTGAATTCAGTTCTGGTATTTTAGATGTTGGTTTGGTAGTTGTTTTTATAGACAGTATACTTACCTAGTTAACATAAATCGATCAGCATGATTTTTTAAAAGAGTACGCTAAACTTTTCTGTTTTAACCTAATTACCAAACCAATCTCATAACTATAAAAACTCGTATCAAACGAGTAACTTAAAATCCCAATTGGTTAACATAATAAGCACAAACATACTTGTACGCTCGAAGTGTCTACTTTGTTTACTTGGAAATTAACGCCAGCTACTACATAGAATACTACCCTAAATATCAACAGTCACAGTTCATGTGGCTAAGTACTTCAAGGCGTGATAATAGAGTACCGTAACTCTTGTAATTCGAACTATCGGATCTTTCGCTACTCATCAATACAAGGTCGAGGACTTTGGGGTCGTTTGAAGCTCTCATATCGGCTGCACCCGGCCGACCGCGCGCCTGCGCAAATCTATGTAGACACAACAATAACACGGTGTGGGTTTTAGTCGTACTACCAGGTACTACAGACTCGCCCACGTAGCTCGGCGCTCCCAGTGGCTCCCCCACCCAACCCCCCTAGAGTTCGGTACTGTTGCCACGCAGCCCACCTCTCCCGAGCCGTCTCTAGCTAACGCTTAAAAACGAGTTGTGAAAATGAATATTCTCTAGGCGTTATAACCACCTGAACATAAAACCAACGACAAACAATGGCTATCAAGCTTTTCAATCTAAGTAGATTTCTTTCATAAGCTCAAGTCGCATTTGTGACGTGACCTATGAACATAACGATCAAGACATTGTTTTAAATTATTATGACAATGAATTCGCAAAAACTTAACCAAACAAAACACGCGAACTTTTTCTGATGGTTGATGTCACAGGTAATAAAACAGAAAGTATAACGTTAAAGTCGTGCCGAGTCACGCTATGCTAAGGTTCTGAATTAGTAAGCTCCGTTTCTCAAGAGTATATCCAGTATACCTACATTTTCATTAAACGAATGTTTCTAACCTGGTTAAAAAACACAGGAACATTCGAAACACAATGTTTCGCAGCTACCTTGCAACCCCTTTTTTTCCGAAATGAGGCCTACATAATATTCCTACTAAAAAGATCGAAATGGAGAGGATTGCATCGAGCCCCGACAAGAGCTAGGCTCTTAAATTTAAAGAAGAAGAAGAGGCCTACATAATATTCGTTAAGTTATTACATTCCTTACGAATATTCTTTTCAGCGATGAAACACAAAAACAAACACTACCAACTCCTCAAAGTTTTTCAGTTCAGTTTTTGGGTTGCAATTACTTTATCTGATGGGACAAAACTATAAATATACGGACACAACTAAACTATTTCGTCATGTGAATGTGTTCTGTCAGTTTACGTTATTGCTACAGGCAAAGGTTAACCGCTCAAAGGGTAAAGAGTGAGGTTAGCTAGGCCGTATGTTAGATCTGTTAATATTTTATAAAAAAAGTGGTAGCATGCAATAACACGTAAATATAAAATAAAATAAATATAATACAAAATAACACACGTAAATACAAAAAAATATACATAAATAACAAAGGCATCCCTTTTCAATTAGCGATGCAAAACTGTAAAGATGCAGCAGCCATTACGCTTAGGTACCTACTTGAAAGCCTTTCCCTGCTCTTCACTTCTCGCTACGTGTTCTGCAGAGCTCGTAATCTTAAATTTAGATGGAATTCATGTCCACCGGTTTGTAGTCTCTAGCCGTTTTATTCAATTCGTATCACGTACCCCTACCCTGAACTTCAATGGTCCGTTGCTTTCTAAAAAACCGTTCTAGATGGACAATAAATTGCAGTCCATATTGTTACTTTATAATAGAAAACAGTGCTTTGAAATTCTAGAGCTGTCATTAAAGGAATTCCCTGAGGCAACGCTCAGCTCGTGTAACTGTTGGCTTTATCATTCTAAATGTTTATTTCTATTTATTTTCATGAGTCTATGTGGCTTAACCACGAGCATCTCTATTAGCATAAAGTTAAAATTTTGCTAAAAACGTAAAGTAGTGAGGTACGAGCTTAAAATGTAGTTAGTAACTCATATTATTATTTTGTTTACTCAGAGCAACTTGTTCAACGTATTTAAGGCTAAGGACTAGTCTGAACATCCATTATAAATTATTTTGCTGGTTTTTGAAAGCAAAACTTTTAATTATCTGAGTTTAAAGTTGTCTTAGTATAACTTAAAGTTTGCTATGTAAATAATCAAAATATTATAAGTATCATTATTGATCTATGGAGATGTCTACCGTCCTTGTAGATAATAATAGTGACTCGTGCATCTAATGTGTCATTATAAGAGCGTGTTTACACGACGCGTTTAAACGCGCCCTAGTGTTATAATAATGATATACGCATATTTTGGTTTAAATAATCAATGTGCAATGGTATCAGGGCTTATTATAAAAGCCATTGTTTCAATAGTCAAAGTAAAATCGCATTTATCGATTGAAACCGTAAATTATTTATTTATTAATTAATTAGCACGGTTACACACCAGTTACACTAATTTATAACACAATACAAATACTTCACTATCACAAAAAACAACCGAATTGCAAACTAAAACTGAAAGAGAAAAAAAAAAATTTGGAGGTCTAGGTGGATCTAGCCACGACCGAACAGGTTTAACAGGTAGGAATGGGTAAAGAATCTTGGCTGTCAAATAGCACTGAGTTTTTTATACAACTTATTCATGTAACAAGAGAATTCACCTGATGTTGAGGTGGTATCCACTACTTATAAAGCTGGTCACGCTCGTTTGAAAACGTATACCCTATACAATCCACTGCTCTGTTCCCTTTAACCTGAGGCATGCAAGTGTTGAGCCTCATGTGCCTGTCATTTTATCACTCTACCTACAACATTTCTATTCGACAGAGATAGATGAGCATAAATACTTCGTCAATACATATTAGTATCATGAATAAAGGTGGGAATATTCAAAGAAAAGCGTTCTCAACCTATGGTCACTTGAAGCTTGCCTTGACCTTATGCGCGACACAATGGCGTCGTGAGTTTTGCCCAGATTTATGGATGATCATTTAGCTTTTGTGTGATGATTTGTGGAACTATACCAACACGACGCGTCGATAATATAAGAGAAGCTCAATAAGAGCAGCTCACTGAACGCTAGGCTTTACGCTTCTTTTATCTATAACAATTGCATTACCACACAGAGCACGTTCACTGTGGACGTGCTTTATGACTTTGCGCTGCGTCTATTACGTTCATATGGCGTTTGATAGTCTGTAATTGCACCGGCACCCTTCAAATCGGAACACAGCAATGCAAGGATCATTGTTATGTGACAGAACTAGGTATGGTATGAGCTCTATTACTTCTGAAACTATATAACAGATTTAGCTACCGTTTTTTTTTTATATCATGAAGAGGGATGAAAGCTACGTGAGCTAGGAGAGTAATTAATAAGAATAGTAAACCAAAAAAAGATGGATGAACTGTTTGAAAGATGACATGGATAGAAAAGGAGTGAGGACAAAGATGGCGGCTGACAGAAGGAAATGGAAGTAGTGAGCATTTGCCGACCCCACATGAAGGATCTATAACAAAACGATCAGATTAAATCAAAACAGCCAGAACCTGATCATTTAAATTCTGGAACAAAATACAGGGTTGAGTTTCATAAACACCCAGCACACGTTAACAATTTGTATTTCTGTGAACCGAGGAAATTACGCGTCTGATTTTGTTACCTAGACGCACAATATATTATCATTTTACAACAGTAAATATGGTTCAGTAAAAAACGGTTCTAGCTTGTATTCGTTTGTATAAAAATTCGACTGATCTTACTATTAATATATAAGCGAAATAATATATGTTTGGATGTTAGTAATGCTTAGTAAGGTTTTAGTTATGGATAAGGTTTTATTTAAGTAATATTGGTTCTAAAATATATTGGTGATAAAGTAAGTGTCATTTTCACACAGTACAAAACTAAGCAAAGCTTGTACTTTAGAAATTATTGGAATAGGTTTGTATTATTTGAAGTATCTCTACTGCGGCAGATTCTCTATAGTGCTAGAACTCTGCAATCAGGATTGTAATTTGATTGCGAGGAATATTACGAATAAAGAAGGATTTTAGTAAACATTAGCAGTGTTTATTTTGAAACTGAACTTGGTTTGCCATTTAATATTTCTACTTACCACCAATTGTAGGTTGCTATTAGAGGTCTATCATTTATATGGCTCATTTATGTTTTTACTAAAGTTTATATTACTACTAAAAGAAACAAGTGACAACTTACAGCAAAAAACCAACGGATAAAAATAATAAACCTATACTAAATAATTTTTTTTTTGAATGTGAATGTTTTTTTGGTCATTTGCATTCGCAATAATGGTTAATAATTAGATAGATTGTAAAAGAAAACAATCGTTTTTGTTACTCATTTTGTTGCTACAATTCCAGATGTTACGCTTTTATACTTGTGTCAAACAAAACTTGTATTTCCGTTTGGTCCCGCTAACTAACAAGCGTTTCCGGTTTGTTGCCCCAATCAGTACGTCGTGTTGAGTGTAGGAGGCCACTTCGTTAGGTATACCAAATAAGTGTGTAAGTACCTACATTCTTATTGCATTAGGAAATACGGCAAATATTTTTCCGTGAAATGTTGTTGTTGGAAACACCAATCTTTTGCCAATTTTATAGATCAATAGGAGTCAAATGGAACTTATTAAAGTAACAGCAGAACTAAAAGTGACAAAAAAATAGTTAAAAAGTTTTTAGTTAGTAATGTTGTTATCCATGTGTATGTAGGTTCAACAGAATAAAATCGAATTCTATCTTGACCACTCAAATATGGTATCTTTCGATTCAAAATTCCCCGGAAATGCAATTATTGTATAATTATGAAATAGCGTTTGTGCAACGTATTAAACGTCTTAAAAAGTTTTCTATTCTTATTTCTTATATTCTTTTACCGGAACTCTTCCTTCCAACTGCACTTTTGAAATAAAAATACACATACGCTAATGAGATTTGGCAAGACCCTTAAGTTCTGTCGAAAGTTTCACGTGAAATAACAAAACACACCCAAATTACCCAAGGGCTCATTGTACCCTTTGTACCTAAGTACTCTCATTTTACCGTAAGCGAGGAAAAAAATAAACGAAAAACAAAAGAGAAATTAGGACTACATCGTATACACGGACGATTATTATCATTACGTTGTCAGCAAACGTGTATCCCTGCTAAGCTCAGCCGCTGTACGGACAAATCCATTTTTAATGAAATAAACCAAGCTGACCGTGTAGACCCCTTTGATATACCTACGCACGAAATTGAACCGCACCTTGTTAATAATAAAATAGTCGACATTTAAAATACCCCAATGATAGGTGTTTTAAAGGTATAATTTTCCAAAAAGAAATTTTACCTTGTTTCCGCAGATACGGTAAGGTTCCTCCTTCAGGTTGGTGATAGATAAGGCCTTTTTTTGGTAGTTAAAATGCGTATAATTTGGAAATAAAAATATGTACAGGTTAGCGTTGTGCGTGGCGGTTACAGAATATGTCAAAACGTCAAACGTATTTTGAAAAGTGACACTGCGTCGTCAGCGTCACCTACGTTCGGATACTGTTTCCAGTGGCGCCGTAACATGCCCCCGGCCTTGGAAGCACCAGCTTCAAAGAGTGTTGCGCTTAATCCTTGTCCTACTGCGTGGCATCTTCTTCTCGAAACAATGGGCATATCTTTCCGAAGCTTCGCCGTACGGTACCGGATGCCGTCCGTATATCAGCCACGCGTGATATACCATCCTTGCCACTGGTGGTACTTATAATTCGTCCAAGGGACCACCGCATTGGAGGAAGTTTGTCATCCTTGATGATCACCAATGTGTTAGGCTGTAGACTATCGCTGTTTTCTCGCCATTTACATCTAGTCTGCAGCTCGGAGACATATTCCTTTGCCCAGCGCGTCCAGAAGTTGTGTCGGATCTGCTCCACTCGCTGGTACCGGTTCAGCAGTCGTTCAGGTTCGCCTCGCATGTCCTGATACACCGGCGCTGTGAGCGGACGACCAACCAGGAAGTGGCCGGGACTGAGTGGAAGAAAGTCATGTGGGTCTGATGATAATGGGGATAAAGGTCGGGAATTTAGGATGGCTTCTACTTGTGTTAAAACCGTGGCAAGCTCCTCAAACGTCAGATGAGCGGTACCAACTACGCGGGCGAGGTGTAACTTGCACGATTTTACTCCAGCTTCCCATAGACCTCCAAAATGAGCAGCGTAAGGCGGAATAAATCTAAACCTTATAGCTTGGCTGAGAGCGTATTCAGATATATCACCAGAACAATTAGTTAGAAATTTTGTGAATTCATTGCTAGCGCCGACGAAATTTTTGCCGTTATCCGAAAATATCTCATCGGGCTTTCCGCGACGGGAAATGAACCGTTTTAATGCTAGAATGTAGGCTTCAGTAGAAAGATCACTGACTAATTCCAAGTGTATGGCGCGTGTGATGAAACATACAAATAAACAAATATATGATTTTACCGTCTTAGCACCCCTGCCTTTGCGATTCAAGGTGAGTATTGGTCCCGCGTAATCTACCCCGCAATATAGAAATGGGTAGGTAGGGCGCAATCGTTCCTCTGGCAGACTGCCCATAATAGGATTTAAAGTTTTACCTTTCAATCGCTTGCACGCAACGCACTCATTCACTATCTTCCGCGCAAGATTCCTCCCCCCAACAGGCCACCATCGTTGGCGAATGTCGTACAGCAGTGCTTGAGGAGCGGCATGAAGCAAACGTTGGTGCTCGTGGCGCATGAGCAAAACTGAAAACCGATGTTTAGAGCATAGTAAGATCGGATGTTTTTTGTCATAGTCAAAGGTTTTTGAATAGTTTATTCGACCGCCAACACGCATTATTTTGTCGGCGTCGATAAATAAATTTAATTTAAAAAGACACGGTGTCTTTTTGAGCGATTGGTTTTTACATATCAAATCATACTCTTTGCTAAATGATTCCCTCTGCGAAAGTCTCACTAACCCTAACTCAGATTCTCTCAGCTCGTTCAAAGTAAGTACGCCTGAGTGACGATTTATTTTATTGCGCGTGTTATTAATAAATCGTAGTACATACGCAAAAGACCGTTTCATTCGTTCGAACTGAGAGAACCTAGAAAAAGGAAATAGTTCTTCCTCTTTTTGTATAAGTAAAGTATTTACTGCGTTTGCTTTTACCTCAGGTAGCCCATCTTGCATTGTAGGTGGACTAGAATCTGAAGCTAGGTCGGCGCAATCGAAGGTTAGATCACGAAGGAAAGGCGCTCCTTCCCACCACAACGTAGAAGACGCCAGATCTGGTAAGGGGCACCCCCGTGACACTAGATCAGCTGGATTTTCTTTGCCGCTTACATGTCGCCACGGTAGGGTTTTCGTGAGTTCGTGGATTTCAACCACTCGATTTTGCACGAACGTTTTGAGCAAGTTAGGTGCCATACGCAACCAACCTAACACTATTGTGGAGTCAGTCCAGAACACTACACTTTTGAACTCACAGTGAAGCGACTCACGTATTTTTGTGTATAACTGCGCGCCTAATAACGCTCCACAAAGTTCTAGTCTAGGTATACTAACTGGTTTTAACGGCGCGACCTTGCCCTTGGAGCATAGCAGCCTAACTGATGCACTGCCTGTCTTATCGCTAACCGTGCGAAGATACGCACAGGAACCGTACGCCGTTTGCGACGCATCCGTAAAAATATGTAATTCCATATAACTAGCTTCGCTACCTATAACGTGGCGTGGTACTCGGATGGTTTCGAGTGCCGATAGGCTAGTAGTAAACCGGTTCCAAGCCTCTACGACGTCATGGGGCAGCGTGTCGTCCCAATCTAGTTTAATTAACCAAAGCCTTTGTAATAAAACTTTTGCAATCATAATAGTAGGGCTAAGTAAACCGTATGGGTCAAATATTTGTGACACGTGAGACAGTATCGATCGCTTCGTTGTATTCGTATCGGTTTTAAATTGCGTGTTATAATGAAAATTATCGGATACGTTATTCCAGCCGATGCCTAAGGTTTTGCAATGGCTAGACTCATCTAAATTTAATGGTTTTACACCTTCAAACATCTTCGATGATGCTTGATCACCGCAATCAAAATTAAACACCCATTTGCGTAGTGGGAAGCACCCTGATTGTAAAACTTTATAAGTTTTTTCGCATAAATCAAGTAACTCTTCTTTACTGTCTAATGTGGTGATCATATCATCAACGAAGAAGTCCTCATTGATAACCCTTTTGACTTCGGGGTCAACGCACTCAGCTGCTGTCTGCTTTAGACATCGACATGCCATGAAAGCAGCTGCTGCGGTGCCGTATACGATGCGATTATGTCGGAAAATACCTATTTCTTGCTTCGGATCATCGCGCCAGAGAATCAGCTGCAAATTTCGCTGGCTTTCACATACCTCAGCCTGTCTATACATTTTCTCAACGTCTGAGCAAGCAACGTATTTACGTATGCGCAGGCGCAATAATATTCCTAGCAAGTCACCCTGTATAGGCGGGCCTACTAGCTGTAGATCGTTAAGCGAAACTCCAGTACTCGAAGCAGCACTAGCGTTGAATACCACCCGCAACTTGGTAGTGGTGCTATGCTCGCGTAATACACCGTGATGCGGTAGAAAGAAATGAGGCTTTCCGTATGTTTCTACTCGCGTCATGTGACCCAAAGATACATACTCATGAATAAAGTCTGTGTACAACCGTTTGTACTCTGGATCACGTTGCAAACGTTTTTCTAGCGATAGAAACCGGTTGAGAGCTTGAGGATACGTTTCTCCTAAACTTTGTGGTGAGGATTTGAATGGAATGTTGACGCAAAACCTTCCGTCACTATTGCGCGTTGTTGTTTTGACGAAGTGGTCTTTGCACTCTTTCTCTTCCTCGGAACGCGTATCACAATGCTTAGGCAGTTCCTCAAGCTCCCAGAATTTACGTAACTGAGTTTCTATTGTTTGAGAGAAGTTACACTGAACATAACTCTTGTTTTGTTTTATGTTTATAGGACCTGATACGATCCATCCTAACTGCGTATTTTGTAGGAATGGACCCTTGGGTAAACGCATTTTTCCCTCGCTTAATAAATCCCAAAACTTATCCGCGCCTATTAGGATATCTATTTTTTGAGACTCATAAAAATTGGGATCGGCTAACTGTAAATTACCAGGGATCCCAAACTCCGCGTATTGTTTGGGTATCGCTGACAACGTAGATGTAATGTCTGGTAAAACAATACATTGCATTCGCATAATAAATGGGTTGGTTCGCGATTTCACTTCTATGTCACATATTTGTGTAGACTGTGACACAGAATTACCAACCCCGCGTATTTCGTGAGTGGACTGTATAAGTTGCGCACCTAACTTTTCGCATAGTGGTCGCGTTATAAGACAACGCTCGCTTCCTGAATCAAGGAGCGCGCGCGCTGTTTGGTAGTTATTACGATTATCTTTAACCTCAACTAAAGCCGTCGACAACAAGACAGGTTGCACACACGGATAATTAGCGCATAGAGTATTTGTGTGCGTGCCTATTGTGAGCTTATCGTTGCTAGATTGTGCAGGAGGCGGAGGTGCGGCGAGGGACGGTTGCATCGCCAAAACCGGTTTACTATTCTCGCTCGACGTATGAGAAGCTACATCGCAACTAACTGCACTATCTTTGTGAATTAGTGAGTTATGCTTTTGCTCGCACTTTCTACACGGCCCGAACCTGCAGTCATTTACGGTATGCCCTGCGCGTAAACAATTCTCGCATAACCTGTTGTCTTTCACAATTTTTAGCCTAGCTTCTAAACTAAAACTGAGAAACTTTTGACATGAATACAGTGGATGGTTATAATGTTTGCAAACTACACATGACTTTTTCATTTGACTGTGCGGATTATCGGTGGAGACATTGCAGTGAATCTTCTGACTGTTCTGTGTATTTGTGAATTGTTTTTTGTTGTTAGTGCTCGCGTGCGATACCTGCAATGTTTCCAACATATCCGCCCTGTCTTTGAGGAACGTTAACAAGACATCCACCTTCAGGGTTGACTTAGAGTCATCAGATTTCTTTAGTGCTGTGTTTTTATATTGTTCCCACTCACGTTCCGTAGTTTTATCTAATTTTGTGACAACAATATAAATAATTAAAGTATCCCAGCTGTCTACCGGTTCACCTAACAACTTTAAAGCGCGTAAATTCTTTAAAATCGTGTCGACTAAATGCCGTAAAAGATCTGGTGCTTCTTTTGTCAAAGCCTGAATGGTAAATAATGATTTCACGTGATTATGTACAAGTAACCTGCTATTGTCGTACCTAGTAAGAAGCAGTTCCCATGCTACAGCGTAGTTCGCGGCAGAAAACTCCAGTGACTCGATCACCAACGCTGCACTGCCCTTTAGTGACGACTTGAGGTAATGGAATTTTTGGATGCTAGTGATGTGATCAGAGTTGTGAATAAGCGACTGAAAGGTATCCCTAAATTCTAACCAATGCTCATAGGAACCGTCAAAGGTAGGTATCGATATTGTTGGCAGTTTTACTGATTTTATATCACTAGGCGCTTTCGTTGAACATGAGTCGGCTTCTCCATTACCAAGCATACATTCTGCCCTAGCCAAAGTACTGTAGTAACTATCTTCAAAAAGCTCACGTTGACTAAGCTGTTCATCAAGATCTACTTCTAAAACAGACTCTTCTAGCTGCGATTGAAGACTGTTAAACTCGGTAAATAAGCTCGAAGCTCCCTGAATGCGTAGCTTTATATCTACACGTAATTGTGCAGGCAAATTTTTAACGGTTTTTTGCGTGTCTAGGTAGTTAGATAACCGTGTAAGACGCCCTTTAACAATACCTCGCTTTTTAATAAGGTCCCGTATTAATTTGTTAGTGTCCTCATCATCCGTAACCGACAATTTGTACGGTGATTTAGACCTAGACCTAGTTTCTGTGCTCATCTTGGAAGTCCAGTAAAAGGTGGAGTACTCACGTTTGGCAAGCGGCAGTTATGCTGGCTGCGGCACACACTGCTTGACACTGTGCAAACACTGAAAGCTCCTGCGTCTCAATTACTGAAACAGTTTACCACGAGATTAACACAAGAAAGAAAGGCGGTTTTGGATAAGATGGAGGGCTGGCCGTACCGTTTCTTGAAATAGGTATGCGCGCGGTGTATGAGTCCGGTGTAGATTCGGCTCCGAAGGTCCAATTTATGTTTCCGCAGATACGGTAAGGTTCCTCCTTCAGGTTGGTGATAGATAAGGCCTTTTTTTGGTAGTTAAAATGCGTATAATTTGGAAATAAAAATATGTACAGGTTAGCGTTGTGCGTGGCGGTTACAGAATATGTCAAAACGTCAAACGTATTTTGAAAAGTGACACTGCGTCGTCAGCGTCACCTACGTTCGGATACTGTTTCCAGTGGCGCCGTAACATACCTTAAATTTTAAATGTTTTTTTATTGAATCAAACCGACAAGCTTCTGTATAGACAGTAATTTAACAATCAACAGCTGTGATACCATTCAAACTTGATTTTGTTTCAGGAACCTATTTTTTACTGTACGATTTCCTGGACTACTTTGAAAAAGACGGCCCCAGCTTTCTACAACGAGAAAAGTTTCTTGAGATCGTCGACACCATCTTCAAGGAATTCTCGAAAATCAAACGGGAGGCTATCGTGTTTCAAGTAAGTACTTTCATCGATTAATTTATAGAATGTTTGTGACTTTGTTCGCTAATTGGCAAACCTATTTTCTTACATCCTTATTGATAAAGAGATCATCTACATTATCAACAGTTTGGTGAAGTGCTTTCTTGAACAAAGTTTCATAGAAAAATTGATATTGAGCTTTAGCCACCAATTTCCCGCCTTGTAAAAGTTTCGTCCTTTGGTTCGTAATCGCCATTTGGGAACCAGTGGTTAGTTATACGAACTATATGACCTACCTATTGTCCATTCTGAAAGCTTTTAGGTTTTCAAAAATAGATAGATATGGCAGAAACCAGAGAAAATCATACAGTTTGTGGTTTGAAGATCAGTCAGTACATATTACCCTAAACAAAATTCGGATCTTACAAGACCATCATGTTTTATAATTTTTATTCGGGAACCACGAAATCTAAGTCGTGTGCGGGAGCTAGTAATAATTACACCAAATTGATAATTTCTTCTTAAGTCGCAATAAAAGTAATTGTCTCAGTTCTTTGTTCTATAAGTGAGGAACCCATTGTGACACTTATCATTCGAGCTATTATCTTTTCTGTGGAATTAAACTGAAATGTCATAGCGGTTATCTTGTCAAGTTCCTTGTAACGAGGGTTAAAAGTTTAAAGACGTCATTTGTACCTTCAGTGGTTTATAACAGTCAATTCGGAGATTTCTAAAAATGTAAGAGTGAGGGAGTGTGTTCATTTGTTCCTACTCAACTTCAAGCCAGCCGAACGGATTTGGATAAAATTCAAGATATTAATAAATATAAAAATATATTATGTATCTGTATTATATACATATATTACTTTATTATCTATTTTTAAATAAGTATTGTATTGCTTTTACATTACGTACCTCTATTTGTTTGCAAGTTTTGTTTCATTTTATAGATTACTTTTATTTATTAATTCCATTTGCAAATTTTTCGACTTAATCCTTTCCGTCCTAAGATTGCCTGGAAAAAATCGTTACTAAGCGATAAGACCGCCCATTGTACTTTACAGTTTATACCTGTTCTTTTTATTTTGGTTTCGTATTACTTGTGTCTGGTGTATGCACAATAAAGTATTTTTCATTTCATTTATCTCTGGCTCCAAACTAAGGAAACCTTGTACTATAGGAACCAAACAGCTAATAGAGTACTTTTATACGTTTTTTTTAAATACAGACCTAGAGTATATTGCAGAACGAGCTAATACCTTTTGCGCTGTAAAAAAAATCATATTTGTGCAAATATTTGCTAATATATTGGGAATCGAACCCTGTTTTACAGTTATCACCGTCACACCGTTCATCATGAAATTAGAAACCGTCCATAATGCTTTTTACCTTGCCAGAAAATTATCAAGTCTTGATAAGGACGTCCTGAAATTACTGTAATAGTGCTGAAATGCGCTTCTCCATTCTCTGAAACCTTTGAACTTCTAAGATGCTCTTTTATAACAGTTTTATTTGGAACTTCTCAAAGCAGAAAGTCTCAAAGTACATAAGTCATAACCTTTACGCCTACTGAGTGCTACTGAATTTTAGTTTACTACCATCTCGAACCTTTAACTGAATGTCAAATGATTCTGCAAATCTGTAACAATCTCGAACGCAAAACTACAGTTGGCGAGAAAATTACATTACTATTTTCAGTTACATAAAGCATTCGGCTTCAACTAAAAAACTGCTACTTTGTTTGCTAGCCTATAGATTGTTAATTTCTTTGAAATGATGATATTTCTATAGCTGTAATCATAACAATAATTAGTAATCGTTCAGACTACTATTTCCCCAGACGATAGGCCTTCACTAAGAGCTCTACCTAGTCTAGTAGTAGTCTAGTCTCCGGTTTGAAGGGTGTGGGTGCTGGTGAAATTACAGGCACATGAGGCTATGCCTATATGTCTCAGGGTGATGAACGCCGAGCAGTGCTTTACGTAATGAACATACTTATTCTGTATCTGGGTAATTGTTTTCTATGTATATCATTTACAAATAATGTATTTATGTATTCTATCAGTTGCCTACTCCCCGGAGTACAAGTTGTGTTCTGTTTAGGGCTAGGGGACCCTGAGTGAATTTTGATTATATTAATTTATACACAAAAAAAGACGTCTATATATTTTTTCGGTTGACTGTATCTGCCTATCAAACAGGGATTAGAAACGGTTATCCGGGTCACCCATTCAATTCGTGTCCTCTGACTAACGGTGTCGACGTTTAATTCCGTTCGGATACAGTATCACAGAGGCGGTTTGCAAACAGCATTCCGACAACGCACTATCATCTGTTAAGCTTCTAAATCTCTTTCACCTAAATCGCGTCAGGCATAACATTGCTGACCAAACATGAGGAACATGAAGATCAGTGACGATAGCTTATATACAGTTGTTTTATCAAATATCTGATTACCGGGAAGGCAATCACTCTAAATTGGAACAATAACACATTTGGTAGTTTCAGCACCAGCCTAAATAAGTCCACTGCTGGACGTAAGTCACCCCCATATTTAGGGTGGTTTGCTATAACCACCACGCTTGGTAGGCGGATTAGTGACCGTAATGTCGGTGTTTTAGTACTCAGGAGATACGGCTTATTAAAGTGATGGCTACCACTTTACATTAGGTAGACCGTCTATTTCTTCCATCAAGCAATTGTGCCTGTGTTTTTTTCTCATTTTCGTTTAACATTAAATGCACTACTAATACTTTACTAATAATTTCTTAGTAAATGCGGATAAAGTTTTAAATGCTGTGCAAATATCAACCACGAAACTTCTATCTGGAACGGTTATGTAAATTCAGCCTTAAAATATATAACTCTGACATTTCAGTACACGGATTGGGAGGAGCTGAATGATGGCTATCTGAACCAGAAGATGATCGCAGATGTTGTTGGAGATTACTTCTTCGTGTGTCCCACAAACTACTTTGCTGAAGTGTTGGCTGATTCAGGAGTCGATGTCTACTACTATTACTTTACCCACGTAAGTAATACTACTACTCTACTAAGCCTTTTGGGCACACTTCCTGCGGTCAGTGACTTAAATCCTGTTTTCTACCTATAGTAAAGACCCGCACTTTACTATAGGTAGAAAAAGTTATGATAAAATATGTAGATATAAGGTAGATAGGTTAAATATTAGATGTAAAATATTTGTATATACGAAATTACTTCTCTACTAAGTAACTATTACTAAGTAGTAAGTAGTGTATACTTAGGTATACTATTACTCTTTGTTTTGTACGTTTACTGATATTCCATCAACTCTTCCTACCTGTACCTGTATGTTAAATGTGATTTCCATGTTCTTGAAGTAACAAGCACAACACATGTCATGTATTTTGAGACTTAGCACCTGTATACCGGCTATCTGCTTGTTTCGTAAAAAAGTCGTATGAAAAATACCAGTTGGTCATGGTCATGGTAATAACTTGGTATTGCTATAGTACTTTACATTGAAATCAATATTGATCAACCACATGTTACAGTCCCAGCATAGTATTAGATATTCTGAGTACGTAGTGGAAGTATAGACTTGTTTGGTATTTCCTCAGGAGTTGGTTTGGAGTTGAAAAATTTTAAAACTTCTTTCATCATTTTGTAGAATTATATTGCTGGATTTAACTCTTTACGTTACCAGGAAGAACGATTTCTTTCATCGACTTACCACTATTCCAACGACGTCGTCGGCTATTGGGCGTCCTACGTTTCGTCTTCCGGTTTTTGGTTGTCATTCGAAAACCTTTATTTCTTTACAGTTGTTATACAAACTTTAAAACTTAATAACTTTACTATTGCAAGTGACTGTACGTCATGATAACTGCTATCAAAAGTTCTGATTCTTCTTTGAAATCCCAGTTTTATATATTTTTTATAAATAAATAAATAATTCGCATCTGACATGCGCCAGATGACCTAATCCCATTTCAAGTAAAGTTTTATTATAATTTACTTTAAATTTAAACTGATACATCTATTGATATTAGATACAGAATATTTCAGCAACTCTACAGGAACAATATCTCAAAATAAGTCAGTCGTTTATGAGCGTGCTACATTATGTCTCACACAGCTAGGCGTAATCTTTTTAAATTCAGTAGCATCAGCGCAAAAAGCGGCTCTAAAAGGGTCCTCGCTTCTGGTTCGTTAGCTAAATTAACGTGTTATCCCGGCGGCACCGGTTTTGCAGTTTGGAGTGCGACGACACAGGAATACTTTGAAACGTTTGCTTGCCGTCAGTGTCATATAGTATGTCAAGTTTTCGGATGTCGTACTCTTCCGTATGTGTATCTCTATCTGTATCCCGTAGGATACACGATGTAAGCGTTTCGTTTTACTTTTTGAATTTGTTGTTGTTTTTTCATCCTTACACAAAATATTATTTAGACTAATTGTTTCGAATATTTTAAATAATCTTTTTAATCTCCTTTGTTTGTTTCTGTTTTTATTAATGCGGTCCTTGTAATATTTGTGTAAACTAATTGATTTTCATCATCTTACCCGTTGAATATATTTACTTTTAGTTTTCCTTAGATTATAAAATAAGTAATCGAAAAACTGTACTTATACGTTAGCTGAATTCAACTGGTGGTTCAACAGGATAAAACGACCCCTTATCAAACCAGATGAAATATGGAACGAAATCAATTTAATTTTTTCAAAGTCACCGTCACCAACTACTGAAGGTCATAACGTTTACATAGCAAACATCTACAGCTACCCTACAAATTACAGCTACGATCGGCAAGCCGAGACACACACTAATGGCCCATTTACATACAGAGTTTCTTGCACGAAGTGTGATATCAATTTCTTTGCTAGTTTATTCGATAAACTTATATCTTCGAGGCACTTTTGTTTTTTCAGCAATGTTTTAGTTAAATATTGATGTCATCAAAAATGCTTTAGTATATTTTAAAGATTACTTACACGCAATGAGCTCCCGTACCAAGTCGGAAAATGCATATATTATCTATGTAATGGTGTTCCTTTTACTTGTTTAGGTACGATAGTTTTTAAATCATTGAAATCGTTCCATTGGTTGCGGAGATATTACACATTTTGTACAAGCCAACCGCGGGGCGGCCGGATAGCTCATGTCAGGGAATCGTGACGTCTCGATTCTCTTTCGCCCGCGCTCGCGCTCTCCACCATTCATTTATTAAAGTTCACTCGATCTGCGCGGGTCGTGTTCTGGTTTAAATTAATTTTTTTTTAATAAAACCGCGCTGGTTCGGCGTCTAGCGCTGGGTCATTGTGACATGACGTCACAATATCTCAACGCTAGGCTGTTCGCGCGGTCAATGAGGCTCGTTCGGTATTTTGCCCATAACATAGTCAGTTTTGGCCGTAGAAAAAAAATTTTTGCACTTTATCTTTTAGTTTCTCAAGGCCTATAAAACTGCATTCACAGATAAAACTGTTACGGGTCCCCATTGATACTTTTGCCACTTTCAAATTTCATTTGAAGATACTATTCATTGGCTATGCTGGAATGTGTCCCACAAGCAGCTGTATCTATGCCAATGAACCTATGATTGTTTATTGTGTTCTTAATCTCATGGACAAAGGTAGTCGCGCAGTTTCCTTCGCCAAACTCAGAAACTACTTTGACTACAATAGAAAGTCTAGAAGTGTTTTAAAGTTTTCATGCACACGTGACCTGTGTCTCAGAGCGCTAGTGTGCAGCAGAATGCGTAGCTAGCATCTCTATTGTCAACGTTATTTCTTTTGTAGCATCTGAAATCACTCAAGTGCTTCCATTGTGTGTGATTCCCAGCAATTTGTAGCAGATTCTCTCTTAAAGTAACGAAAGAAAGAAATAAATAAAAACTTTTACACAACAAACTAAGCAAAGCTATGGGAGCTATACCTGATAGAATGCTTAGGTAAGTTTTTTTTTAAATACATACTTAGAATACATCCGAAGCGAACAGCTTTTTATTTTTTTTTTCTGTTTACTGCTGAAAAATATACGCCGCACTCATCATGAGTTATCTATACTAATTATGAACAAGCTTAGGTAAATGGCATCCAATAAATAGTTTTTCTTCCTTCCATCCATTCCTTCTATCGTATTTTATGGCTGCAATTAGGGTAGAGTGGCAAGGTTACTTATACAGTAACATGAACTGATATAGGCTTGAATCACAGTAGCATCACATAAACAAAAAACTGTCGCATACAAAGAATACGCAATTGCATTTAATGGCTCAAGTCTCGTAAAGAAATATCATCAACTTCTAGTTTCGATGGTATCAATCTCCAAATGGAACTGTCAACTGATATTTCAGACAAACCCAATTTTAATAAAATCTCGTTTCAGTCTCGTTTCAACTCAAAAAAAATTACACTAATTGGTTTTGAAAATAATGTAATAAACTGAACCATTTTACATTTGTATGCCTGCATATTACTCAATAATTCTAACTGTAAGAATTTTACAAAAATACTTTATTAACATAAATCTAAAACTAATTTCTTATTCAAATAATGTTATTCATATTATTTATGCATCTGATTAATTGCAACGTAACTAGTTTTAATGTTTTATTTCTGTAACGCGTTTGTAATTGTTCTATTTCAACTGTAATTTATTTTCATTTTTAACGCGTAAGCCTACCTGCCTGTCAATGAAGTTAAGGTCTAGATTATTTAAGTATGATGTTAGACCAAATAAAAATCTCGGCCTCAGTGCGCGAAAAATAGATGGATGGCCATAAATTAGGAAGTTAGCGGGGCACTGGCGGGCTGGCGATTTGTCGTTGAAATAACCATTTGATAGATGACGCAGGGCTAGAGCGGGAACCTGTCGTTATTTTATTACATCACATATCTCAAAGCTACGAGTAGAATCAAAGTCAAACGCATTTATTTAGTCATTTCCATGGATCACTTAGAATTGTGTCAGGTCTTCACGACCAAGCCTCGAAAAACAAGCAAAAACTTATCACTTGGTTGCTATACTTTTGGTCTACTAGGTATCCCATAACTGTAAAAGCTTTAATAACATACATGCCGTAAAGCTATTATACACCTCCATAGTACGGTTTATAAGTTACATACTGTGCCTCTGTCTGGAACACGTACGAAGTTACATATTCACTGATGTTAGAGTAAGTTGTAGGACAAATGATTTTTACGATTGGTATGCAAAAAACGAACGTTTACTATCCATTTATGTACCTAATCTGGGTTAAAACGGAGACGGATCCAAGAGCAAACTTTAACTTTGTGCCGTATTTTATATGATATTATAGACTGTCCAACTCTTCTTGGTCAAGCCAGCTGGCTCTGCGTCCACATACATCGTGCTAGATTCCGACCTGGCCACGTGCGCTTGTTTGAGCTAATATGGTCACGCACATTGTATTGCTAGCAGTCACATATTTCCCGTGTAAAGCGCAATTGAAATGCGCTCTTAACGAAACATCCTCAGTTTGATGGGTTTGCTGGAAGACTGTTGAACGAGTAAGCCTTAGTTTTTGTAAGAATACATACTTATATAATTTATAATGAACGAGTAAGCCTTAGTTTTTGTAAGAATACATACTTATATAATTTATAATGTGTACCTAACTACCTACATAATTGTAATATAAGTTACAAAATAGCGTTATTGATGAATTGCGTCTTGATATATTTTTTGTTTTCTTTTCTTTATCAATGTCATAGACATTTCGATTTGGAATTTTATGTAATGTTAGGTAGTATATAAGTAAATAGATTTGTATGACGTAACAAAAAATCGTAGTGTCTCCCGAACTACAAGGAGTTTTATGGGTCGCGAGTCACCAAAACAAGCTACGACGCGACGGTTCTACTATTTATCTTGCCAACCACTGAATAATAAAAGAACTCTAGATTTGGAAGAAACTCGTATAACCTTTTACTACATTTGTCCAAGGGTCATCCCAGCACAAATAGTATTTTACTAAAATTACTCTCATTTTTTTATTAGACCCATGTCTTTTTGTTTAGGACAGGATCTCCTTGCGTTAATGCTTTGTTGCATGCATGTAAACACTGTAAAGTAAACACACTTTACATAGATACTCTTATATAAAAATGTATGTGTGTAAAACCTACACGTCAAAAAATCTCTGCAATAAATAGGTATAGCTTTTTTTGAAAGGATTTTAAAAAGGGGTAGTCATCAGCATAAATATGTCCACTGCTGGTCATGGTCCATGTTTGGGAGGTATTGCCATAGTCATTACGTTAGGCAGGCGGATTGGTGACCGCAGTGTCGGTGTTCAGTATTTTTATTATATTACTGGATTTTTTACACCACATCATTTGGTCCCAAACTAAGCATAGTTTTTACCATGGGAACCAGATGACTAATTAATACTTAGATAATTTTTTAATTACTTACTTAGAGGTCTTACCCTCCCAACAGTCCCATTCACACTCGCCTGATGCCGTACGTATCCCAATCAGACAGAAGACGTTTTAGAGAAAGGCCAGGTCAAGAGTACCCTAAACCGACGAGCATGTATGAAAATTATTATGCGAGTGAATGAAGTAAAAAGGTTTGTTAGGATTGTAACAAGTAGGAATTCGTTGTCTCTGCCTACCCCTTTGGGAAACAGGCGTGATTTAATGTATGTTAGTACTTGGGTACTTAGAATACAATATTCAAGAGATACTAATGCCCATCTCCCGGTACCGTCCTGCGTCGCAAGCGGAGTCGTCAAATATTAAGACTCCCTCGGTCGTCACTTTAAAATTCATCTTCTCCATGTCATTTTGCTCCACATCAAGTGGATGCCGTACCACTGGCTGACGGTACAAGCAAATGGTCCACCTGATATTAAAAATGACGATTTGAATACAATGTATCTTCACAAATTGTTAGAGTACTACACATTAGCATTATTCGTTTTATATTTGCATGACCTGCGGGGCAATGCTTTGTTATAAGAGATAGTTCACTTAACATCAAGTGGGACATAATGTTTGTTCTAACTGCAAGTAGTATAAAATAATACCTATGCCATGCCACACAATCACAGGTGCTATAGAATTGCTATCGTACTATCCAAAGATCAACCCAATGTGGCCGGCATGTATAAATTAGGCTTGGGTCAGACAGCCGGAAAGGTCACAGATTAACAACGGCTATTTCGGTTCCAGTCCCGCAGCCTTATTCCATTTCTGTTCCCGTCACCACGTCTAGTGTTATAAACAGACTGACATTTCCAGAGATTCTCTTTATTGATTCATGATACCCGGAAATAAGCTGAGTTTTTACGAATATACACAACGTTTGTAATTTTTTTTGTGTACACGAGTAATCCAAAACTTATCAAGCTTTTTCAAATTACAAAATCTAATGTATTTATTGGAAACAGCTTGCTGTGTTCCGGTAAAAAAAGTGTGGGTACACGTGAACCTACAGACACATGAGTTTAATGACAATTAGTATGCCTCAGATTGATGAACGCAGAGCAGTGCATTGTAGAGCACGTTTCTAACGAGCGTGACTTGCAAGGCAATGCTTAGTTATATAGATGGTAACTACATAACATTAGGTGGGTCATCAGATTGTTCCATCAGCAACACGAATATAAAAAACAACAGCTCATACCACAACACCTATAGTAATCTTATTCGTACTAGATATCGAATCCGAAAGAAAACTAATAAGTCAGTCTCTAAGTCTAATTCTTGTGTTGGAAGCCCCTATAAGTGTTCACAGTAGTCTATTTATCAGAGAAAAGAAGGAAAAATAAAATGTGAATATATTGAAAATTTCAATACCAAACGTGATAGAATTAATGTTTATTAGATGCCAAAAAACTTCTGCTCAGTTGCTGCGAGCTAACAATGGGAAATACTATAGGGGTAACCGTGAGCTCGATGGTTTGTTTGCTTAATTATCTGTACCGTGAGCTCAATCCGAACAGGCCCGAACAATGGACACGAGGGCATCTTAATACAAGTCCGGAATCCGTTACACAGTTACTTAGTACAAAAAATTAAAAACAATACTATCTGGTAAGCACTATAGTAACGATAGTTTTGTTTGCAATCATGCTATAAGAGCTCACGGTAGGAGGCTGGCATATTTATTTCATGATATCTAAGCAATCACTAAAAGCAAAGGAACTACAACAATTTTATTAATGAAAATAAATCTGAGGGAGAACCAATTACACAATTTTCGAGTGGGGTGGGTGGTACCTAATTATTAATTCCCCTATGGTGGGTGGTCTTTGAATTTAACATTTCGAGTAACTGACGTCAAGTTTGAAAAGTCTAACCTTTCAAATAACAATAACAAGAGGCTAACACCCACACCTAGTAGGTTAGCAGTGTAAAGTTAGAAGCTGGTATTTCATTTCATGGTCCAACCTCATTTTACTGCCAATAAAAACTTAAGTATGTGTTTTAACACATAGCTACTAATTATTATAATTTTATTGCTTTCCTACCTATTTTATTTTCTTTTACCTTGACCTAGTTTCACGAACTAGAAAATTTAAAAAAACAAACACTTGAATTTTAACTTAAACTACACGTTGATATTTTTTCTCTGTCTGATGGGCGTTATATTGTACTGTAAATATATGTACATAAATTATGTATTTTATTAGTCATTGGGTTCCCCCCATAGTACAAGCTTTGCTTACTTTGGACTAGTGAAATATTAATCTTAATCCATCTGCTAAAATATAATGGTTGATCTACTAGACTCACTAAAGAGTCTCGACTACTTTTTACGAAATCTATTATTAAATACAGGTATAAATAATTCTGCTTGCTGCCTGGGTAGACTTGAAAAATTATATTTAGAAGTTTGGCCGTTACGAAAGGGACGTTATTTTATATAACATGGGCAACCTTTCAGGGAGGTAAGTTCCTCAGCTCATGCATGACAACGCATACGTTGGCTTGCCTCCAGCCGCATTGCATTATTAAAAAGGCTTCTCAACCAGCCGCTTTTAAATTAACGACCGTCTCTGAAAACCCTGACAGCCTTAGGGGAATTGTTTCCAAGGCTTTATTCTATACTAACAATGTTGTAGGCTTAGGTAGATGGGTACTTGGGTAGACCCTTGACATTGACCCTGGGATATTAAGATTGAATAAATAGTTTATGGTTGAAAAGTCGAATCAGAATCAGAATAATCTTTATTGTAAACAGTTGAAAGTATTAGATGGTAGGAATATAAATTGTTATAGTACAAACAGTCTGCCATACTCGAGCGTACAATAGAACAAAATGTTTAAAACACTTACATAGGTAATAGAAATTCTATGAGTTTAACAATATTAAAATAATAATCAACTAACTAACTTAATATTCCAAAGGAACTTTATTTACTTAGGTATAGTATAGGTAAGTAAGTAAGTAAGTAAGTAAGAGTACTTATATATATACTCTTACTTACTTACTTACTTCTCTTACTCGTCGTTCTTTGAACTTACGAGTAGCGTCAGTATAAAACGTATTTCTCTTCTATCCCTTTTAAACCTCACGCTTTTATTAAAAAATAATAAGTAGCTCCTAAAAAAAATACAGTTTTTGTCAAATTCATTAGATACAATAATTTGAACCCAGGTGCGTAGTTCATTTATGATGCCATATTTTTACTCCCATGGCGAATCAGTGGCACTCGGAGGCCAAGTTTAGTAAACCCAAAGTGGGGGTTGGGTTGTTAGCTAGTAAATTAATGAGAGCCATAGTAATACCCACTTTTAAAAAATATTTTGACTGATTTACGATACTGTAAGGAAATAATATTATTAATTTCATAATACGTAAGTAGACGAATCGCAAAGTGAAAAACTTTACCAGTCAGTAGGTACCAAAGTAACTCAATTGAAGTTCGGGAAAACACGAGAACATGCGGGGAATAAAGAGTCCACAAAGGAATTATTTACATAATCAACTTTGGGAACGTTTTTGTTGATGGAAAGAAAATTACGGGAACGAGATCGATATTATGTGGAAGATGTTGTTGCTATGAAGAAAATCAAAGGCACTTTGTACAACAACATACTAAATAAGGCTTTCATTTATACAGCATCGGAGACAACTTTTTACTCATACATTTATATCACACGAGACGCTGTAGTGTCTGGGACTGGATTTGACGACCGATGTGGCGCGGCGGGCGAATGTCCGCCTGCGACGCAGGAGGTTGCGGGTTCGATTCCCGCCTTGGGATAAATGTTTGTACGATCTGCAAATATTTATTCCGGGTGTTCTGGGTATTTTCTATGTATAATAAAAAATATCTATGTATGTAATATAGTATTGTATTAAGTATATCAGTCATCTAGTACCCAGAACACAAGCTCAGCTTAGCTTGGGGCTAGATGACGCTGTGTGGATTGTCCAGGATTATTTATTTATTTATTATTATTATTATTTATTTTAGTGGCAGTCTTTACGGACCTGCCCAGTATCTGAACTTTTCTCCTAGTCTGGTAAAAAACAAAAAATACTTGCGGAGCTGACTAAGTCACGGGTTTTTTTTATGAAGCTTCCCTTCACTGTTTGAGAGCATAGTACCTACTCATTTAACTCTTGGAACTCGTAAGTTCGTAAGTATAGATGGATGTTAGTTATTCTTTCGCGCTCTAACCAGTGATCCGATTTGGATGAAATTTGGAATAATTATAGATTGCAACCTGGATTAACATATAGGCTACTTTTTATCCCGACAAAATAACGGGAACGGGAAAAAACTGCCATGCGGGCGAAGCTGCGAGCGGCCGCTACTACAACGTAAATTTAAATAAACGGGTTTATTTCGGTCCCTTTAAGTCTCACGTCGATGTTTCGACTTAGGTGTGTTAGAACAGCTGTACGGAGTGTTGAACTGTCAAAGAGAATATTAAAATCCTGTGGAGTAAATTATAATTTACGTGTATCGTAACGGATAATACAGAACCTCATTTGGTCTTACCAACCAATTTATTCTTTTTCTCAAACCTTTCAGCGTACAAGTACAAGTCTTTGGGGTGAATGGATGGGGGTGATGCACGGTGATGAGATGGAGTACGTCTTCGGGCACCCCCTGAACATGTCACTGCAGTATCACACAAGGGAGCGAGACCTGGCCGCTCATATCATGCAGTCGTTCACTAGATTTGCTCTCACAGGGTAAGTGATTTTTACTATATACGTACTTTACACAATCATATAAAAAAATTAAATGTGTTGTATCCAGAACCCGTCAAATCTCTTGGCTTTTGAGTAGGTTGTTTAAAAGAGTAGCCAGCTGGTCTACTTCACAGAACGAGGGTTTGGCAACGCGTTTATCGGTTTGCAAAGTAGACCCTCAAAGGCATGGCTAAATATAGGCGTGGTCTACTTGTTATGGAAAAAATACTATTATGGAACTGTATGGCTATAGACTTTCATGTTTAGTATAAATTATAAGTTGTCCCTTTATCTGTCCTTAGAAAAAATATCTTGAGTAACCGTGCAAACATGCTGGTTATTACTCGCAAGGCCGCTGCTAGAATACTAACTGGTTTCCTTACGATCATATTCTTTGCCATTTAAGAACAATGGCATCGAGTTCCCACTCTAATCTTCGCTGCCAAGTTGTCATTTTTCTTTTGCTCTCTGTGATATTGCTAGTCTTATTCTAACCGGTTATTTGTTTCGTTTTCAGGAAACCACACAAGCCTGATGAGAAATGGCCACTGTACTCAAAGTCATCGCCTCACTACTACGTGTACACGGCAGATAGTGCCAGTGGGCCAGCAGGACCTCGTGGCCCCAGAGCTTCAGCTTGTGCTTTCTGGAACGACTTTTTGAACAAACTGAATGGTAAGAACTTAAATATAGCTTCGCTTCGTAAAACCAACTGAAACAGATTTTCGACTGCACAGTAAGAGCAGTCTAATATTTATACTTATTTCAGTCGAACATATATAAAAGTATAGTAGGCACTTATAATTTTGTAGTACATACCTCTGCTTTTATTTATTTTATGTTGGCTTTAACAATTATATTACCACCCCGTCCAATTTTCCCTCACAGGGCACGTCGCAATAATAGGTGGTAGTACTTTCCTGGACGAAGTGTTTCACAAAGAACTCTACTACTACATCCTACTATCTCAAATACCTCTAAACTACGTTGTGATCAGCCTAAATTAGCCAAGCAGATTAGTGACCGCAATATCAGTGTTTAGTACACAGGAGATGTTGCTACTCATCTTCTAGTGCGTTCTCTTAGTCGGACCTCTTACAAGGAGTGGTCCTCCTCTATGCCGAACCACCGCAGCTAGACAGACGGCTCTAGATACTACTCACTATAGTAGAAATGAGGGCGTTGCGTAGCATGTGTGGTGTAAATTTAAGTGATAGAGTGTGGAACAGTGTTATAAGAGAGAAATGTGGAGTGGAAGAAGAAATATTAATAAGAGTAGAGAAAGGGATGCTTAGATGGTTTGGGCATGTGGAGAGGATGGATGAAAGAAGATTGACGAAACAGATACATCAAGCGAGTATGAATGGGACTGTTAGGAGAGAAAGACCTCGGCGTACGTATCTCAATCAGATAGAAGACGTTTTAGAGAAAGGCTAATTCAAGAGAACCCTAACCCAACGAGCATGTATGAAGAAGGTTATGAGAGTGACTGAAGTAAAAAAGGTATGTTAAGATCGTAGCAAGTGAAAATCCGTGGTCTCTGCCTACCCCCATGGGAAACAGGCATAATTTTTTGTATGTATATCCTACATACAATGTCTAAAGATTTTCCACAGTGTTACTGGGTGGAGTATTATAACCTGCCTACTAGAGAGTTCAGAGCGTTAAATAAAAGTGGTTTTTAAGGAGTATCAGGGCTCTCTTAGTTTGGAAGGAGACTACGGAAAGACCCTTCACCTAGAAGGGGCGACGGCGCGTTTATACGGCGCCAAATAATTCGCGCGCTTTAAACTTGGTCCAGTTCCATCAACGGTATAGTTTACGGATGGAGCTACATAATAATGAGGCAATGAGGAAATTGATAGGTTCGGCTGAAGGAGAACCCAATCATGTAATTTTCAGTTGAAGGACTCTTCTTAGTTCTATTTCCAAACATAGTGGTTGAAAGAGTAGTAAGGTTCTTTCTTAAAGCCTCGTCCGGGTAATTGCCGTGCCTATTTCTGCTACCAAGCAGCGTTGCTAACGAACGTGACCTGCGAGGCAATACTTTGTTCTAGGTGATGATTACCACTTAACATCTGGATCAACTGCTTGTACCATCAGCAAGTTGTATAAAACAAAGGGTAAGTAGGACAGCTGTAAACGCACTGGTTTTCAGAATCGTTAAAGTACGAGTAGTAAAAAAAATATCCTAAAAGTATGTGTAAAAAGAGGTGTTACAGGCTGTTCTTGGAATAAAACCTCATTTAAAATACTGATTCTTTTACAGAGTTGGAGCACGTTCCTTGTGATGGAGCTGTAACTGGTCCGTATAGCAGCGTCGCAGGCACCACTCTGCCCATTGTGATGCTTACAACACTCGCCACCACAGTTGCCTTGTAAACTGTGACTTGCCAAAACATCTGCAGAATCAATGCTGTTCATAAAGTGACTTTTAAACAGCAATCGTGATTATCTACTAAGCTCTAACATAGGGAAGTATTAAAAAAACTAACTAATAACAATTTCACAGATAATATAATTTTCTACGGGTAAGGACTGAAAGATTTGGAATGCGTCGATAGTGTTTGGACATTTTTATGAAAAGGTACTTTTAATATATTGGACATAAACTAAAAAGTGAATTGATAGGAAAAATGTTTTACTTGTGACGACATGTTGAAATTGAAAATAATCAAAGTTGAGGTAGACAAAAGTTATGAAAGCAAAAATGTTAATTTTTGTTGTAATGTTATAATGAATTATTATCTATCGTAAGTAAATGGTTTTCACTACGTTTCTTGCTCTGAACTTTGTTCAGTGTTTCTATTATCACTGTAGCTGTATTTTATATTTAGTTTTGAGTAATGTTATATCTGATAATTTTAGAATACGCGTGTGTAAGTTGTTAAACTAGAAAATGTATTTGTCAGCTTTGAATGTTGAAGCAATGCTTTCACACAGCTGTGGGATTATCACTAAACATATCAACGTGTGCCTCTGCTTAAATAGCAATCATACATATCTTAAATGTAGTAAAATTTGATGATTTTATATTGGTAAAGGAATTATTCGAGTGTATACAGTTAGATAAATTTTATTGATATATTTACTATTGTATTAGATGCTATTGTACCACTAAATTCTTATGAACTCCAAATTCTTATGACTTTGAAACAAATAATAAAATATTTTGTAAATAATTGTTTCATAATGATTAGATCATGCGATCTTGCGATCATTGGTTAGATTATTGAACCTATAAATAATGTAGTAAGTAAGTAGAATATAAATTATACAGGATGCCTACATCACACGTTCCCAATCACATTTTTAATCTACGATGACTCACATAACCGTTTTGCATTGTTTGTATATTTTGAGCAATTTTGATAAATTTTCACCAAACTTGCAAATTTTTTGTGTACCATTTCCAATCGCTGCAAAGCAATTTGTAGCATAATGATGCTTTAAGTGAGAAAATGTCTTATGATCTAAGTAACAATTTTATACTTTTATCTAGTTACTAAATTAGTAGTAGTTTTGTATCTATGCGATGTCAATTACTATCCTTGGTGGGTTAAAAGCGTTAGGAACACTTAAAAAGCTTCTTGCACTAAGACAGTGGTTTTAATTTACAGATTCAGTTGCATCCGTTTATACCCGTATTTTCAGTTTTACTGCATTCGGTTCTTGTACTATCAATTTGACATAGCTCTATTACAAGCTCTACCTGCTCTATCATTTATAAATTTTTTGATTTTGTCTTTTGATCCAAAACTCGCAATCTTAAGACAATTCTTGGTCCTAGAGTGCTTAAACTTTATTTATTGGAGCTAGTTGAGATAATGAACAACAACATTTTATAGTGATAACAAGGTATTTTTTTGTATTAGTATTATTTTAGACACTTTAGTTTAAAAATACGTACACTTTTTACAAGCACCTGCAACAGATACCCGACCATTTCAAAATATTTGTTCACGTATTCGTTTGTATTCTAATACAAAAATAATGACATCTTGAAAAATAATGAGATGCAATAAGATGTTTTCTGTTTGGCAAAAACTAATAGAATATAAATATTTAAAATTCTGAAAGTATTATCAAATTAAATTTTATGTAAACAATAAGTACACATACAAATAAGTTAGTTATACTATAATTATTGTCGTCAAAAAACCGCACAATACTTGCTTCATCCTTAAAAATATTAGCACGATTTGACAAGTTGTATGGGATAGCTTTAATTAGGTAGTAAATTTTAGTTAGTAAAATAATAAAAAAAAGCAGCACTGCATCCATCAACCTGAGGCAATGCTTTGTTATAGGTGATAGTTACCACGTAACATCAACTGGGCTATCTGAGTATTTTGTTAACAAAAAAAAAAACTTAATTAGAGATTTCATGTCTACATTCCACTTTTGTCAAACAACTCGTATAAAACATGCAAAATTAACAAAAGTCGTAAATGGTGGTGTCGTATTTGATAACATTTTATAATCAAAAAAAGAGCTTCTTCCCTCCTAAATATTATTTAATTTTATTAGGTACGTATTCTTAGAATTTCGATAGGTGCCTTTCAACTCAGCTCTTGCTCTACTTTTACTCTGTCGACTTGAAATTATTTTGATAAATTAATTAGAACTTGCGATGGTATTTACTGGTTAATGTAGAATACGACTGTAGGAATATTATTGTTAATGTATAAGCAATAGTCTAGGTAACTATTTTTATGTTGAAGGTAATTTTAACCATTGACGGAGTTTCTCCATGATCTGTAACACTACTGAGTACTTTTAATCAGAGTATCACGCAAGCAATGTAGACATTGGTAAACGATAAATTATTTGTAGTTAGTTGAATTTCGTCACCTTTATGTATAAATTTCCTTTTCAGTCTTAAGTTAGTAATCGCTGGTTGGTTATGGTAATGTAAAACATAAAGCTAACATGCTTTATGTTACTTTACTAGTAGTTTTTAGTCTTGATTCGTCTTGGTCAGTATTAGAAAGTTAATTGATTCAGGCATGACTTTGCGGAAGTCCATTATAAAAGTATAAAATAGACGACTAAATACATATAGTACTATTTGTCCCTAAAGGTTCAAAAACGGTAAATTTTAAACCTTATAAGATATCGACACACGTTTCACTTCACTACAAAGCATCATCTGAAAGAAATTTGTCTGTGACAGTGTCTACAATGTGTTAATCGTCTTATTGTGGTCCATCTACAGTATGACATCGTCCTAATTACAGCAAGTCAATAATTTGAAGATGCATTTTGTGAAACATGTTTCACATTTTAGGTTTAAATTTTATGTTAATTTAACCTTGTTAGTTTTGTAGATTGTAGGGGTTTTATTTTTGTAGGTTTTCTTTCGGGCAGCTTGGAGGTTTTAATTAAGTTTACTGTTTAGCAGGTGCTGTAGGTTTTTTTTGTACATGTACGTTTACAATTTGTTGAACTTATTATGAATTGAATTGGCGGAATAGTACTTATGCATATATTTAATTGTCTATTTTATACTCTTTCAGAATTAGAAATTGATGTCAATCGGAATGTTGAAATTGCTTATCATTTTTACTACCATAACTCCGTGTTACTGTAACTTATATTACTCTTACCGTAGTTTGTTACTACTCATAAGTTTGAATTTTTACTTCTCAATCACAGATTAAAAAATTCTCGAATAATTGTTAGTTTTAATTGAAACATCACTTTCGTGCTGTCGAAATAAGTAATTTTAATGCATAAATAAAATAAGAAGTACATTTTGTAAGACAATCAGCAAGTGTTAATAAATTGTACTTTAGAACTAATTATTTATTTTAAAGTTGATGTATTTAAATGTTGAATGTTATGGATAATGAAGCTTAAATTTACATATCTGTAACGCAAGTAGAAACTGCTTAATAATTAGGTGCTAATTATGATATACGTATACATCATAAATGTGTACTTATTCATTTTATACCTATCAACTAAAATGCGGTTGGCGTCGACAATATCTGTTTTATAATTTCACATGTGCAGATTCCTGTGCTTTTGTAGAAAAATCTACGTAAATATGTCACGCAAAGCTTTCCACACGAGTAGGAGCTGTACCTATTCCTTATTAGTTTTATCTTTTAGATGTTTAGGCGCTAGTGTATTTTGTCAAAAGTTCGATGTTTTAGATATTTTTTATTATTGTATAAAGTAAATTCGTTTGTACAGTTGCACAAATGTTTATTTCACTGTAGCGAAAATATTTATATTACTTTTAATTGGATACTGTAAAACAATAGTTATAAATATTTTTTCTTAACAAATATTTTGATCAATAAGTATCTGTAATAAAAAACTCAATAAAATATACCTAGTTAAAATCTGTGTTTTAATTACAAATATGTGTTAAGTTTGAGTTAAAAAAATATAGTGTTGATGTATATTCATCATTATCATCACCATTAACTTATATAAGTCCACTGCTAACCTGATTTAGTAGTACTAGAGCTCTTTGTGAAAAGGCTCGTCGGAAGTACTACCACCGTTCCTATTTCTGCCACCAAGCAGTGATACTCGCATTGCTGTGTTACGGTTTGCAGGGCGTGGATGCCAGTGAAATTATGGGCATATAAGGCTTAACACCAGTATGTCTTAGATTGGTGGACGTAGGGTGCGATGCACACTAGTGTGTTACTAAACACAGAGCACTTATCTAACGTGCGTGACCTACAGGGTAATGCTTTGGTATATGGTTATCACTTATCATCAGTTGGACCATATTGCTTGTTTCACAAGTAGTAGCTTAAAAAAAGCTGCTGGACGTAAGTCTTTCTCAAAACGCGCCATTAAGCCCAGTTTCCGGTTCTTTTCAACCATTTTTTGCCAACTTCATTATTTATATCGCTCTATTTTGCAGAAGGCGTCCTACGCTACGCCTACCTAAACGTGGTTTCCGCATAAGTATTAGATTGCTCCAACAATTGTCGGTTCTACAGCAAACATAGCCGGCCTACTGCCATATCAGTCCTTAATAATTCTATGAGTTATGTCACCTTGATTCAACCATCATAATCAACCTTTATTAGACCACTGTTGAATGTAGGTACTCGTATCTTCCAAGACGTGCCACTATGTTCAGTCTTCGGCTCTTCTCGTCCAGTGTTTACTGGTTACATTTTTCAGATAGTGCCATCCCCAGATAAAGTTAAAACGAAGGCGTCCCATAAGTTTTTTGTATGCAACTTGTGGACGAAACCACACGATCCCTTGCTTGGCTTTAATGGTAAAGCCTAATGAGAAAGAATATATCTAAAAGGGACTTGTCTTATAAAAACTTTGGTAATGGTAAAAGCTATTGAAAAAAATACTCGAAGTCAAAGCCAAAAGGCATTTATTCCATGGAACTAAAACTAGTGTTATATATTATAACTAAGTGTATCTAGGAGCCAGTTCCTCGTGACCTTAGAAACTATTTTGCGACCGTTGAAGATAGAAATAGTAGGATACCATGATGTCAGAGAAAGCAGGGGTATAGCGGGGTGCTGATGTACGGCCTCATTATTGCCGGACTCTACGTCCTTCAAACAGATACACAGCAACGGTATAGGGATGATGGTAATACTTTTTCGGACGAGTTCGGAAGAGACTATCCTAATACTTAACAACTAGCACTACCTAAGCTTAACTCAGGAAGCCGTAACACTTGTTTTTTTAATTTTACTTTAAAGTATGCTGTATTGTATATGACCACAAATAAAATCGACATAGATGCGTAGCTAGTTCGGAAACTCAACTGCCTTCATCGACAAATCAAATTAATATAAATTGATCTACCCAGTAAAGTATTTCCTAGGAATCTGAAGGTAGGAACTAAAAAAGTGGTGCCGAACTTCGACAAATTGCTTGTTTAGGACTGTGTAAACAGCTCTAGTCTATTACATTTTCGGTGTATTTGTCATACGCTTGTTTGGCTATTGTGATTGAAAGGGTTTCGTTTATCCAACATGTTATTTTGATTATTTGATACTATACAGCTTCACGTTATTTCAAGAAGCCAATTCTACTAATGAACCTGACAGCCGTCTCAGCTTAGTTCGTAGTAGCCCTGCCTTCTGCGCTGTACTCGTATAGGTGGTGGGTTTGATCGCCAATGGGAGGTGTCTTATGCCCGTAATTTCACCGGTACCCACAACCTTCAAACCGGAAAACAACAAGCTGCTTGGCGGCGTAAACAAGTATGGTGGGAGTACTTCCCCGGATGAGCTCTTCACTAAGAGCTCTAATAATAATAATAATAAAGCCTTTATTCCCATTACATTACATATTCATTCGAATGTCACTTTTTATAAATATTATTCATTGCAATATAATATTATAGTATCAAATTTAATAATTAAGTTAATTTGGGCACCCAAAATTGGATGTAGGCCACCTCCATGCGATTCCATTGCCGGCGATCTTGTGCTAATCTAGTCCACGTCTTCCCCGCAACCTCTACAACATCGTCACTCCATCTTTAGCTCATCAAGAGCTCTACTATTACTAAATAATCTAAATCTATTTTTGGTATGTACTTAGAGATAATTGAATTGAAACATCAATATAATACCATTACGGACATTTATTTCACATTTATAGTTACAGCTAGATTGATAATTACGCTATTGATTAACAATGCATTAATAAAAAGGTAAGTACATCAAAATTAATAGTATTATCCTACTTAACATTTAGACTAGAATTATATTTTATGAGTTATTTTTGGTACAATCAAACCATTGTATTGGCAATTATAAAAACAACAAAGTGCAGGGTGCATAAAGACGATTCAAAAAACTAAAGGTACGAATAAAGCTTTCCTTTATAAGACTGGAATGCTATAAGAAACTTGTACTTAAAATACTAGCACATATATTTTCTTTGTGAATTGTAGATGTTTAGTAAAAAACAGATATTTTCTTAAAAATAACATCGTTCCTCGTAAATTCAATCAACACATACTAACTACATAAAAGATTGAGTAGTGACCGCAAAAACCTACAGAATATTCAACATTATTATTGCTTTTATTGAGAAATTTTATTAAAAAAATTGAGAAAATGTGTCTCCGAATTGGTTTTTGTAGTAATCGATCGTTTATAAGGGTCTGAAGCTCTATCACGAATAATCTTTATGCAAGTCGAAGTAGCGCATAACTGGAGGCCTGCTGAGTATCTGGCTTAGCGTGGCAATGGAGCCAGAGTGGATTTGGATTAGTAGAGCCATCTCTAGATCATATTTCTCAACATTCGCGATCGGAACACATTGAGCACTTATAATCATAAAAAAATAAGGTCTGTAAATAGTTCAACTGTTTCATATATGTTGTACATAGATACAGAGTAAATATGGAAGTCTTGTCAGGTAATAAAACGTACAGTTGGCAACCGAGGTTAAGGAAAGAATTTTGAGATTGGTTATCATCGCTTTCAATTCTAACTATATTTTTATCATATTGAAGAACATAAAAATAATATTACACTTTGTACAACAATTTTAAAACGTTCTCTGTTTGTATTTTTAATTTACTTTAATATTTTAATGTACTTAATGTTTTTGTAAAAACATTTATATGACGTATATGACATATATATGACACATAGTTTTAATCGCGTTAAAAAGCCTAAAACTACAAGACGAATGAAGTTTCTGCTACAAAATATACATATGATGTATGTGATTATATCATAAACAACTACTTACATTTCTGGTACACGAATTGATAAAAAACAACAATACCAAGCTTACGAATCGCTTAATCCCAATTTTTGCTTCAAAATACGGCTGGATCATTTACTTTTCGATCGGCATGTCGTTTAATCCGCACAGTAAGTCAGCATGCTCCAGTTCGTCCATGGAGAGAGGTGCGAAGGAAAGGGTCACGGAATTGTGGTAGCGTCCACTTGATATCATCCGAACCACGGTGTCTTCACAGGCAATGTAAAAAGGGCGACGGCCTAGAACAACCAGAAAAGCATGTTTGAGAAAGCATAACCAACCTTAGCCAATTGCATTCGTTTTGAAACGACTCGATTTCTACATTCGTTTAGGCAATTCGCCACGTCACGTGGTTAATTGACTACGAATATAGTAAATTTGAGCTATATACAACATGGAGTATCATCATCATCATCATCAACAGCCTGTAAAAGTTCACTGCTGAACATGGATTTCCCTCATACGTTTTCAAGAAGAATCTTCCATCTACTGACTTACCACGATCTTAACCCTTAACTACCTACCCGCGGTCTCACGGACACCAGCGATAATATTTTTGTGAATTACGAAGCGTGTGCGTGTTGTTACATCTCGTGAGTCCATGTACCTTTTCCCTGATACCCGCAGTACTACACCTGCGCTTGTCAAGCACACATGAGCGCGCGTTTGCTTTTGGTGAGTAAAAAACTTTTGTCACCGGTCTGAGCGACCGCAGGTAGGTAGTTACGTGACTTTTTATCATCAAAAGAATGTTATTGTTTAAGTGCAAAATTGCTTCTAATGACCGAATTATTAAGCGCTGGTTAGAGAAATATCCTTCCAATGATGAGAAACTACCAAATGGAGACTGTAGTGATGTGGAGATTGACATAGGAGATGATTTTGTGATGTAAGAGTTTCGCAGTTCGGGTTCTGAGATTGATGGTGAAAATGAAACTGTAGCTCCTGGTGCTGGTGCAGAGAGGTTGGAAACTTGCAAGACCTGCTTTGTTTGTGACCGTAAAAAGAAACGCAAGACCCAATACTTGTGTTTTCTTTGCAAGAAACCAATTTGTCTAGGGTTGTAAATAAACATGCTGTGCATTTACTGTCGCGAAAATCTATAAAGTTGATGACTTGTAATTTTGTAAAAATAACAATTTTTGTATTGAAATAAGTGTGTAATTGCATAAGTTGATTACTGAATTTATAGAAATTAGTAAAGAGAAGTTCTCAATTTATGTCTCTTTTGCTATGGATCTCATTTTCTAAATATGTTGATTTTTTTCGTTTTTCTCAGCTCTAAGAAGAGATTTTTATTTTGTTAAGAATCAATGTTGATTTTTTATGTTTTTAATACTATAATATAAATAAAAAACTAATTAAAATATAAGTTTTAGCACAAATTATCTCCCACTGGCATAGATTTTATTTGCTAGAGCGATATATCGCAGACGTCGCACAGACCGCGGGTAGGTAGTTACGTGACTAAAATAGGGGGTAGGTAGTTAAGAGCTAATAATGTAATAATTAATGTAATGTACGGTCCAACGGGCGGATGGGTTTCCTACGCTTCGTTTACCGGTTTGTGGTCATTAACTCATTTTATTTAAGTAATTAATATAAAGAGTGCGTAAAAATGATTTTGATTCCATTCTTACAGTGCTACGCCATGCTACGCTACAAACAAATAAGCATGTAAAAACACCAAACAACATGGTATACTCCCAAAATAACCGTACCCGCTACAGTGCACTACGCTGCTACACCGTAGACGATTTCTTACCTTTCATAGTTTGTCGTGAATCAACTACAAACTGGTTATAAACATGATTTATTTTTAATTAGAATACTGCGGTAAATCAGGCAAAGCGTAACCATTATACGCAAACCGAAATTTGAAGGCCTGAAATCGATTGATTAATTAGAACCCGCATGTAATATGGTCGATGGTCAATTAGTGCTACAACCAAATTAATCAGTCGGGTTCGCATAGACATTTTAGATTAATCCACTCTCAAAACGAACATACCTGCCTAAAATGTGTATTTATAATGCTTAGCGCGGTAACTTATTATACGAGTACAGTAGGAAATTGAAAGGCTTTAGCAAGGTTTTAAGTTTTGTTCAGGATTTATTAGCTCGTATTTATTGTATAATGTCAGCTAAAATTCAAGTAAAATAATTACTTACGCTTCGGGTTCATAATTGAAAACTGAATTTGATGGATAATGGAACTAGGAAGTCATGATTTTCTTCAGTGTAGATAATCACAGCAAAGTTTATTGGGTAACAGGTGTAACCATAGTATTAATGTCATAAATATATTATTTAATACATCTAAAGAACTACATACAAAATAATCAGAACAAATAAAACATCTCGTCGACACAAAACAACCTGATGTGACAGAGACGTCATAGAGGTATTAGTCAAAGGTACGTTCAAATATTACATTTAGCACACACTGATATTTTACAGTAATTGGTAATTAATACGTGACAGGTTGCAAGACCATACCCGCTGTTATAATTGACCGAGCGAGCGAAGCGAGCGAAGTGAACGAAGCGTCTTAGTTTTGAGGTAGGGCGAAAATGCTTTTGTCCGGTTGTCAGTCAAGCAGTCTGTCTGTCTGTTCTCGCCTACAGGTCGCATTTTTCACCGATTTTGACGAAAATTAGCACACAACTTTTTACCTACTTGTACTACTAATTGGTTTCCTCACGGTGTTTTCTTTCACCGTTTGAGAGCATTGGCATTGCGCACAATTAAAACATAAGACTCGTGGTCACACTATTAGTGTGTTCCTACAATTTTTTTTGTGTAATCCTTTAAACAAATAGAAATGCCTGAAAACTCTCTCAAACAATTAGTATTATGTTATTCAATTAAGACTATGATTATATTAGTTGTTATTGTAGTTACCCAGATATAAACCCTAATTTTCGTAATAACGATATTCTACTCAATCCCGTTAATCGATTTCAGATTTAATGTCGTACTTACGATAAAATAGTTCCTGCCTTAGCGTCCCCTATTCGACAAAATCGTTGAGTGCTGCGGCAAGGGCGAAAAGCTTTTAGCACGACCGATTCACAGGGAAATATGACATTTAGTGGGTGTTAAAAGTCCAATTGAAATTGCAATTGGTTTCACCAAGAACGACTATTATACGATTTTTTGACCTTTTCAATAAACTGGGTATCTTAATTTCTATTTTGGGTCAGTTACATACCCTAGCCATGGTGGCCGTGGTGGTTTAGAATAGAACCCCTCCATCATATTCGATGGATGTCGTAAAAACGAGTAAAGATGCTCACCAAGGGATGGGCAGCAATACCGTCTTAATACTTTATACCAAAACTGCGTTCATTAATATATCTGCCAAGCGCAGTGGCTACGGAAATCGATTTAGTTGAAACTCGGAATAAATACTGATATGTTTCATAAAAAGCAGAAATGCTGATTTAGAAAGGCACTTTTGTTCCAAAAAATTAACAGGGAAGAAACATGGATGACAAACCGAAATATCCCAGTAGAGAAACAGAGGAGCATTTTAGCCGCGGGCGGCAACGTTTTGAGTAGTGACGGTACGTTTCATGTTCGTTTTAAGTCAGAGCCTGGATGTATTATAGCTCTATGGACTATATAACTCTATCAAAAAGATCTTTATATAGGTACTTCGAACCTACCTTCATTTGAGTCGAGGCCGCACACGTTGTCGAGAACCTCCATTTTAGTATGGTCTAACCCGCTGGCGCCACCGATGTCTACGTAGTCAGGAAGGCCACGTTTTATGCACTGTGAAAAAAATTTGGCTAGCTTAGGATGCGCTATTGTGCTTCATAATATTATATTTACCATGGACGATACGGAACCCTAAAAACCAATTGAATATATTTATAATTTTAATATAGATGCTCTGTCAACTTGTGTAGTTACTAGTGTAATTAATAACCCTATAATTCCTTTATATAGGTACTATCTTATACATCCATTCGTCTATTCTAAGTTATACATTTATAAAAGTTCTATAGGAAATCAAACTAAGCACACTGCCGTAACACAGTTAAATCTAACACGGAGGGTATGATTTCTTGTAACTACCTACATATTTGTTCCAGACAAAACTGATTATATAACTTTGTATTAAGTAGCTATTTCAAAATCTAGATCTAAGTAGCTTTCTTCTAGTAGGTTACAAGTAAATATGTACCATTTAAGATTGGAAATAAATAATGTTATGTTAAATGTGTCAAATGCTCCACTTTATGTGGAGCTCCCCCTTAATAAATAAATAAATAAATAAATAATGCCGGACGATCCACACAGCATCATCTAGCCCCAAGCTAAGCAGAGCTTGTGTTATGGGTACTAGATGACTGATATACTTAATACAATACATTACATATATAGATATTTTTTATTATACATAGAAAACACCCAGAACACCCGGAATAAATATTTGCAGATCGTACAAACATTTATCCCAAGGCGGGAATCGAACCCGCAACCTCTGCGTCGCAGGCGGACATTCGCCCGCCGCGCCACATCGGTCGTCAAAATAGTAATAATAATATAATCATAGCCTTTGATACTTGACAGTTCAATTATGCCAAGTTTGCCACTTTGATCTTTACCGACTCAATTATGTAAATCAGATTAAAATGGATTAATCTAAGGTCGTTTTAGAAGAACTTGTTAATTTTCTTAAGGTATTTAGTTGGTAATGAGTTTTGTATTTTTAACGTTTTTTGAATTGAAATTTGTCTTGTTATTTTTTTTGCACATATATTAAGGTCCCACATTGAGTACAGTTTCAGAATGGATGACGACAGGTTTTAATAATAAATAATAATAATAATGCTGGACAATCCACACAGCATCATCTAGCCCCAAGCTAAGCAGAGCTTGTGTTATGGGTACTAGATGACTGATACACTTAATACAATATTATATTACATACATAGGTATTTTTTATTATACATAGAAAACACCCAGAACACCCGGAATAAATATTTGCAAATAATTGTAATATAATAAGTGTGTAAACTCTTTATATGAATAATTCAACATCATAGTTTTAGATTTTTAGCCTAAAATAGAACATACGTTTACCTACTACCTACCTGCCTTGCTCGCGACTTTGTCCGCGGGTTAGAGTATGTTCCTACTAACCTAGAATTACTTCCAACATTCCTGCTAGGACTATTGAGATACAAATCGCGATCGACAAAAAAATTTTAATAAACCAAGGAACTCGTGTGCCAGTTTTCGTCAAAATCGGTGGAAAAATGCGACCTGTAAGTGAAAACAGACAGACTGACTGACTGACAACCGGACAAAAGCATTTTTGCAACTGAGACGCCTTTACTCGCTTCGCTCGATCGGTCAATAAAAATAAAAAGCTGGGCTAGTCACTCACATGATGAATAGTCCCAGTCTCGATCTCCAGTTCCTGTCCTTTCTTCACCGATTGTCCAACATTGAGATCTAGTACATGCACGGTTGCAGGTGACACAGCCAACACAGAACAATTGCCGGTCTCGCCGTGATTCCGCAATGTGAACACGCCCTCAGCACCAAAAAGCATCACGTTACAAGCTGAAAAAAATCTCTCTGAATAAATTGGATATTGTAGCCAGCGGGTTTGACTTGGATAATATACAATTCAATTAATCGTTATTTTCATTACTTTTATTAAGAAAAATAATGCTACAATATTTTTGTTACTAACATTGTGGGTTCGAATCCGGTCGTGCACCAAAAAATTTTCTATTATACAAATGTATGTGCGCAATACACACCTACTTGGGACTAAGAGATCTGAGGAGATACCTACGTTGCTTGAGGGCTAAAGTTGTGATGCTATTTAATAGTTCTAAATCTCTATGTAGATCTAGAAAGTCTATGCAGATCATCCACAAGAAAGTTATTTCATTAGTGGCATAAAAGACTTTTATTTTCTATTTTGACGTTACCTTGAGGTAAGAAAACCCCTTTTTAATATACCGGAGGCTTATAAAGCTATAACTTACTGTAAACTTTATAACCGGACGGAGTTAATATAAAGCGTATTATAAACTCCATAATTTTTGTATGTTTAGTTGTATGCACTACACTAAAAATATGATGACGACATAAATATGTACATTATAATGACAGCCATCACAACTCAGTTGGTACTGTAGGTGGTGGGTTCGATCCCCGCCGAATTTTAGTAGTAGTAGAGCTCTTAGTGAAGGGCTCGTCCGGGGAAGTACTATCACCATGCCGTGGGTGCATGCATGTGGATGCCGGAAAAATGTAGTGTATTTAGGGCACGTTCTTAACGATCGTTTCCTGCAAGACAATACTTTGTTATACGTGATGGTAACCACTTAACATCAGGTAGGCCATATGTTTGTTCCATCAGTAATAAAATAAAAAAAAATTGTGTGATGAACATGGATAGGTGTGTCTAGGCGTTTATATATTTTAAGTATGTATATATAAATATTCTATAAGCTATCTGTTTCCCATAGTACAAGCTTTGTTAGAGGCTAGAGAGCACGGTATGAATGTTTGTCAATATGCTGACTATATCATATACTAGAGTAAGAAAAACTACTATAAAAAACCAACTCACGTCTAGAATTTCTTATATGCCGTATAGTGACAGCGAATCCTTTCCCTTGTACCGGAACACGGTACTGTACGAGAGCAGCGTTTTGTCGAGACACGAGTTTCTTCAGAGGACGCTGTCCGCAGGACTCTACTAGTCTGTCGTCGTCCCATGTATCCGCCGGCCACACTTGCCCGTTCAGCTCCCAACCGTCCACCCACTGAAGAAAACTATGAATAAGGACCAACATACTAATAACTCTTTTACTCTCCTTGGATATAATAATAATAATAATGCTGGACAATCCACACAGCATCATCTAGCCCCAAGCTAAGCAGAGCTTGTGTTATGGGTACTAGATGACTGATATACATAATACAATACATTACAAAGATATATATTTTTTTATACATAGAAAATATCCAGAACACCCGGAATAAATAATTGCAGATCGCACAAACATTTATCCCAAGGCGGGAATCGAACCCGCAACCTCATGCGTTGCAGGCGGATATTCGCCCGACGCGCCACAACGGTCGTCCAATATTACATGTTGTGTTGAGGGCTCGTTGTGTAGGACTCATCCGGGAAAATACTACCACCATGCATATTTCTGCTGCCAAACATCGCTGTGTTTCGTTTATTATGACAGGCATGTGAGACTTCATACCATGGAAGCCGCATGTGCCTTTAACTTCACAAGCAGTTTGATAATAGACGCTGAGGTGTGTACCGTAGGAGTACGTTTCTACAAGGCGTAACCTGCAAGGTAGCGCTATGTTATATGTGATTAACATGATGTGGGCCAACTCTTTGTTCTGTCAACAAGTTATATAAAAAAGTATGGTGTAGTTTTAAAATACGCTTGTCGGTATTTGTTTTTAAACCAGTAGTAGAATTTACAAAAAGTTAAATTATTAAAACGATAATTTATTTCTTGATTAATTTAGCAAATTTTATGGTAGCACAAAAACAAATAAGAGAGTGCTTGGGAGAGTTTGTCAGTCACCATACGCTTAGCCATAGGTTAGTCAAGAATTAGTAACCGCAGTATCGGTATTATGCAGTCAGGAGATGCTATTACCCATCTCGTGCGTTTCTTCAGTCGCCTTCTACGACATCTATGAGAGGTTATGGAGGGATCATATTATAAGCCTTCTTAAAACTAGTATCTACAAATGAATAATTTACGCGTAAAGAAATGTGTCATGAACCCACGCGTATCATGTAAGCGGGGGCGTTTCAGGCGAAAAATCAAAAATAGCCGCTACGATCATTAATCTTCTCGTTTCGACACCCCAATGTAACTTGAAGAATGAGGTAAAAGAATGATTATCACTTATACAGTGACTCGCAATAGCAAGATAAATCTTAAAGTTCAAATTGCCATAGAATAAAGAATCCAGGTTTTCATTTGCGAGATGAATATTATATTACAAACACTTTATTAGAGTGAAGGTCAACTTAATCGATGAAATTCAAAATTGCAAATCATAGTTTGATAGAGATTTTGCTGTTTGTATCTAAAATACTTAGCTATGTCAAAGCCTGTTGAATAAATTTGTATTTGGTATAAGCTGAAGGTAGTTACCATAAACTATGATTAAAATTCAACACGACACAGAGAAGGAGTTAAGCCTGATTTACCTGATTGATAATACGGGTGGGAAAATTCTATATAGTCACCAAAGACATGAAACGGCGGTATTTACAATTCACAATACTTATAATCTGTCGCCAAAACTTTTAAAACATTTGAATCTGACGATTAAGCTCGTTTTGCTGCAATTGTAACAAAACTAAGAGATATTCTAATGAAAACTAAACCTATGCTTACTTACTAACGTTACGCGTATGAAAACTATTCTTGTGAATGAGAATCAAAGCAAATTTAATTTTTAGTCAGACAGATTTTTGTTTTTTTTTTAAATAAATTACTTGTGATCTTTTTCATAAATACATAATGAAGCGAAATCTGGAGGAATCCAGCCTTTTTAACACAGTAAGAAAAAGTAGGAATCCTTTACCGCAACAAGCCCTCCATTCTCGCACGGCACATCCAGGTAGTTGAAGATTACTTCGATCCGCTTGTCCGGCTCGGCAATCATATAAATCCCGCAGACGGCCGGCTCGTCCGACGGCGACTTGTAGAAAAGCTCTCCTTCCTCAGCCGTTACTAAGAAGCAATCTGTGTGCAGATTAATTTATTACTAGTATCATTCACAAACAAAGCAGATTTCTACCTGAATTGAGATGCGAAGCAAAATGTGTTTTACTTGGTCATTACTTAAAGATGACGAGGAGCACAGTAGACTAACGAAACGCGTGTTATTTTTATATAAACTTCAACCCACGTTGCACCCGTTTAGGGGTTTGTACCCTGAATATTTCAAGTCTCTACGACCAGTAGTTTAGGCTGAACGTTGTCTTATGTTGGCCGACATAATTATCAGTCAGACTTATAATTGATATAGATTAGAACAGTTTTGGTCATCAATGTATCTTCTTTTTCATTAGTGCTGTCAATTCTAGTTAGTTATTTTTTCCCATGCAAAGATTACCTGGAAAATATCGTTTTCAGCGATAAGGCTGCTCGAACTGTGTATATATCCTGTGTTATGTTTCTATGTACTGGCAGTTATACAGATATCTGATAGCCTGGACCAGGTGACATTACGGGTGTAAAAGTAATTTTAAACGCAATTTGCTTTATGGAAATCGAACCCATGCTTGTTGTCTTTACAACAAACAAATCATTGTTGAGCGGTAATAATGATAGTCAGCACGTGTAGGCACCGAAAAGCTACATTTTATGTGAATGCAGACTGTTCTTAGATCCGATTACGGCTAATAGGTAAACTGAGAGTGTGAACCCTTGGTAGATGAGCCAAATTATGCACGAAGGGTTGAAAGGAATAAATTGACATGAACCTTGTTAGTTGCCTCTCAGCGCAGTTATAAGATGTAAGCAAATAAATAATCGTGCTTATGTCAACAAGTTCCACCAATAAACTTGCTTAACTTGAAAATAGTTACACCGTGTTTTGTCTCTATGCCGATCTAGTTTGAAACTTGCTGTCATGCTGTCAAAGTAAAAGACAAAGCACGGTTTACCTACTTCAAGGAATAATAATAAAAACTAAAATGGCTGTTAGATATGTTGCTATTCTTCCGGTTATGAAAGTGTTAGTGACAAGATGATTTTATGAGCTCATACAAAGTGTCAGGGATTACGAATTAAACCATTAGACCTTAGTGAATTTTCATGCATATTCTAGATATACTGGGTTCCTATATTTTACGAGCATCCGCGTATATAATTCATTTCTTTCGATCTCTTTAAACATCTCTTCAAACACAAACAAATTTCACACATATAGTTTTGTGATTTCAGGTTTCAGGCACTGCACTATAATAAATGATAGTGCCTGATTCATACATGAAAAACACTTACCTTCACTAGGATCTATGATTTTGTGGATTGGTCTCGACAGTCTCCGGACCCTGGAGAACCATGACATAGAAGGAGCTGTGTTCCTTAATTTCCCGTATTCCTTGTTCTGTGGAAGTAAAAAACTCATTAAAATCGGCTTACGTTGAATTTTGGCTTTCAATGTATTGAAGCCAATTTCTTACCCAAAAATGTGTCAATGTATTATATAAAAACAGAGCCAATGACAATATTTAATTATACTATCTTATGTGAAGGTACAGAGGTAGATAAATAAGCATAAAATCTAGCTATACGCAAACCGTTACGTATTATTTATCTTATGATAATAGTACACATCTATTTGCGAAGCAGTCTACTAAAAATAGCAATCTCTTATTCTTTGAATTGGTACTGAGAGAAGTTTAAATTGAGCTTAACGTCGATTTATACTGTCAGAGCGAGTACCTACCAAGTTTCGTCTCTATAGCCTAGGTAGCAACGTTCAAAGTCCTGTTAAGCGGCCAACCGGTCAATAAGCCGCGCGGCGGCCGCGCGATATGTGCGCGCAAATCTTTCGCGCCGTATAATACCTTTAGCGTGCGCCTTTAGGTTACCGTTATTGTAAACTAAAATATGAAAATAAAAATATTTATATAAAGAATACGAAGCTGTAAATAAATTCTAACTAAGCAAAACTTGTACTATGAGAACCAAATAACTATTATAATAGATACGTTTCTTACATAAATACTGCACTATAATACTAATAGCACCAGTACACAGAACATTCTCGGTGGGATCAAACCCACAACCTATACAGAAGGCAGCGCTACTATCAACTAAGCTGTGACGGCTGCCATAACACCCGTGGTTATCTTTTTGTGTTTTTTAGTACCCGTCACAATAACGAGCCCTACGTTTCAGGATAAGCACACATCCTAAGTGATTTTAAATGTAAGCTGCACAAAGCTTACTTTGGCCTCGTACGTGCATAGCACACAGATGAACCAACTGTGAAATATAGTTTATTATAAATATATATAGGAGCCACAGACAATATTCTTTCAAAAATTAAGCTATATTTCACATTTTGTGATCTGCGCATGAAGAAATTCTAAATTCATTGTTCTGTTATTTTTTAGTAAAAGTAGTAGTTAAATTTTTTAGGAATGTACCCTACGATGTACAGCTTTGTTTATCAATGTAAGGCATACAGACGTAGATAGATAGAAAGATAACACTTTATTGTACACAAGGATACATTATACATCTAGGCGTAAACAAATAAAGTACAATTGGCGGCCTTATCGCTGAAAGCAATTTCTTCCAGGCGTAATGGAGACGTAATGACTCGTGTACCTGTAATTTTCCGGCATTCATGGGTATGAATGCCGGTGAATACCTACAACTTTGCCCAAAGTTAATTGTTTTTCCGAGGAAATACAAGGGTTCATCTTTCAATTTAAAAACCTATTGTAACAACGTAAAAAGCAACAAAAAATTAGAAAAAAGGTAAGTACCTTGCGGACTTTTTACCTCGTTTACATTAAGAAAGTAATTGAGTACGGTCGTGGTCCCGGTTTGAATAATGACCCTTTCATTACCTCTCACGAATGAGGTGAAAAAGTGAACGCACTAGGAGATAGCAGCAGCATCTCCAATCTATACTTAATATTATAGTTATAAATATTATAAACAGAAAAGATTTGATTGTTTCTTTGTTTGCTTGCATTGAATAGGCGCCGAAACTACAGAACCGATTTAAAAAATATTTCACTGTTACGAAGTTATACTATCCTCGGGTGACATAGGTTATTTTATATTTAAAAAAAAATTAGGGATTTTTAGGTAAAAAAAATGAGTTAAAAATTCGCGTGCGCTGCGAAAACTATTGATTTTTATAATTTTTGTTATATAAGCGTGCGAAGCCAGGACAGGCCGCTAGTATATAATAAACACCAATACTGCGCTTACTATGTCGAGCTACCCAAATATAAGGAGAGGCATTGTCTAGCCGTGGGCTTCATCTAATTAGGTAGTGATGATTACTGATTTTCTTTTCACAGTCAGCAGTCACGACTCGAACTAAACAGAATATTATTGTTTTTGGCGTTACTATTGCAGGTGCACTACCACATATTCCGACCTATGTATAATATAGCTTGCTAGCTGTTCCCCGTGACTTTGTCCGCGTGGTTCGTTTTTTCCAACTTACTTAACACTTAAAGTTATATTTTGGATAGTTAACGCGATATTTTTATAAATAATAGCCTATACTGACAGATTTTCATTGTAAATTGTCAAAAAATCACAACTTGAGACGAGCTTAAATCTAATATGTCACACAGTGTAGTTACTCTGTCACACAGGATGTCACCGTCAACCAGGTTTCATGGGCTTCACCGACAAACGGTCGTTTCTAGGAAAGCTAGGCCTAAATTGGCCTATCGTGCATTTTAAACGATCCTCCCCTTACTTGTATCCGTTGCCTTTGAATATTCAAAGGGAGGGCGTTGGCACCAGTTAGAAATGTTTGATTGCATACTAGTTCTCAGGGCTTTTTTGACAATAATCTCTTTACTTTAACACTCATAAAAAATATATCTGACAATGATTTTTGTTTATGAAATAGATTCGCATTTTGAGGATTTCGTCCTAGCTTCAAATGCCATGATTTAATTTATATGTATTGTAGTTGTATGAGCTCATTTGCGTAGCGTAATGATTCTTATTGGATGACTAGCGGCTGCTCGCAGCTTCACCTGCGTGGCAGTTTTTTCCCGTTCCCGTTATTTTTTCGGGATAAAATCATAGTAGCTTTATGCATGCAAAGTCTCAGCCCGATTAGTTTAAAATTGACAAAGTTTCATACAAACTTTCATCCCCTATTTTATCCCTTTGGGGGTAGAATTAATCAAAATCCTTTCTTAGCGGAAGTCTACATCATAACATCTACCTGCATGCCAAATTTCAGCCCGATCCGTCCAGTGGTTTGGGCTGTGCGTTGATAGATCACTATGTCAGTCAGTCAGTCACCCTTGAAGTTATATATTTAGATTTAGATTTAGATACCAAAGTGCCTCTGGCCTTCGTATTTTATGATGATTGACAGAATAGTGAAGCTTGTTTCCATGGAACCTTTGATCTCTACTCTGCCTTGTCCAAAGTAGATTTCCTTGTGTGCAATATTCCTCGTTCATAAACAGATTACTGACTGCTGTGTCTCTATCTGAGCAATGTACTGTGTACTTAACTGTGTGTGTTGTGTTTTGTGTACTTAATAGCTATCAAATAAATAGAGCCTGTGAGCCTCCTAGCTCACAGAATCAGCAATTTGAAGTGGCAATTGGCAGGCCGTATTGCTTGTACAACAGACAACCGCTTGACAAGGTTTTTTGATGGCGACCATCAACCTGAAAACGATGCGCAAGTCACCGTTCACACAGTAATGGAACGATGATATAGTTAAAACCACAGAAGGTCAACGGAGAAGGGTTAAACTCGTTCTTCACGAAAACGTACGGGGAAGACCTAGCAGAAGACTTCTTCAAGGAGCAGTGGTGATCCTGGCTTTGAATAGAGCCCCTCCATTGCCTCCCATAAAAGTAGTAAGATGCAACTATAAGGAAAAAGACCTAGAGAGATTGTTAACAGCATCTTCTAAGTACCTACAAAGTACCAAGTCACCAATCCTCCTACGTGCCAAGCGTGGTGACTATAGTTACCCTGGGGGATTAGGGAGGGTCACCTCGGAAGAATAGAAAAGATCTACGCACAATAGTAGACTTATTACGGCTAATGACGAACCACTTAATTACAATAGATTGTAGATTAGACCGAGTACTAACTTCGAGATTATATGCTGATTCGTAAAGTGATTGAAAAACAATTTTTTTTCAGTGGTACACAATCATTTTATAGTATATCTAAAAACACATTTTGTTGAACTTCAAAATATGTTTTGAAAAGCTTTACAGAAATTCAAAGGTCGGGAAAATGAAATGTTGTTTGGCTGTACGCTTGTAAATAATGATTTTATGTCCACTATTAATTATAAAGCATGCCGAACTGGCATACGTTGCAAGTTCGTGCATTCATTATATTGTAGTCTATATGAAACCGCTAGATCATCTACATCTAGATGTCTATGATAAAGTATAAAATACTGTGTTTGTATAATGGCATTAACTCATAGGTAAGCCTAACCCTGAAATAATAATTTTCCAGCGATAGAGGTTTATTTTCTCTTTCTTTGCTCTCAAAGAGCAAATAAAGAGAGAAAAAATCTTAGGTACGCCTTTGCTAAGAAATCATTAGAACAATCAGTATAAAATCTGGACTTACTGAAAAATTATTCTTAGTGATAAGTGTATGAGTTTTAATGCTACTTGGATCGTTTATTGGAGATATTCTGACATTGACATTATTGAGGTAGAAACTTTGATTGTTATTTGAAATGTGAAATTTTGATGTGTACTTTATAAAGGGTAATTTTCCACAATTGCATGAACCAACTATTATTATATTGAGCTATGATACTCGTATATACATGAAATAACTGTAATTTTAATGATATGCTTGTTTGTGACGTAAATCGTGCGTAGATAGGCTGGTGACACTCGTCATATTAAAATTTTATGTTTTACCAATATGATTTGATCTCTTGTTAAACGCTGAAGGTGTTTTTAGGGTTCCGTACCCAAAGAGTAAAACGAGACCCTATTACTTAGGCACCGATACAGCCTACACAGCCGATACAGCCTGGTGACAGACGGACAGACCCAGGATCAGGATCAGTCTCATAAACTGTGATAGTTAGAGAGTTGAAATTTTCACAGATAATGTATGTATGTATGTCCTGAAATATGTATTTATTATTCTGTTTCCGCTGTTACAAAAAATACTAAATAACAGAATAAAGGACATGATTATAGATCATGGTACGGAACCCTTCGTGCGCGAGTCCGTCTTGCACTTGGACGGTTTTTTTAATGCGAAACATAATTGTAAATGACGGCAATTTCACTCGCGTAGTTCCTGGCTAAAAAGTAGCTTACTTTTCTTTTACAGACTATTTTAGCACTACATTTCTACACACTAAGTCGAATATGCCCTCAAAGTTGCATGTTTCTTTACAACGAGAGGTTTGGGCTATGCGTTATATTTGTCAGTTATCTGAACTAAAATTCTTATATGTAATTGGAATAGATACGTATAAATATCTACTCTGTAGGTATACCTGGACCTTGGAATATAAAGGGTTGCACATGGTAGTAAATTATTTTTTGATTCCTTGGAATTTGTCAACCGTAGCTGTTTCCATTAGGCCTTAACCAAACCAATTACCATAAAGGGTCAAAATTTACTTTTTAATTTCTACAACAAGATTAGGTAGGTACAACCACAAATTATGTAGGGTAGCTTTGAGAAGTTCAGAAATAAGTTAAAATTTATACAATTTCTTTAGCAGGTAACATTTTTAGTAAATTATGGATACACATACACTTTTAAATCCATACTGATATACAATTGACACAACGACATCTAGCCCTAAACTAAGTCAAACTTGTACTATAGAATCCAGATAGCTCAGCTCAGAATCAAATAACTAGTATAATACTTAAGTTATTTTTTTTGTAAATACATACATCAAAGAATTATTACACAGAACAAACACATATATATAATATTCATCTCATAAGTTTATTCTTAGTGAAATGAATAGTAAAGTTCTCAGTGAAAGGCTCGTCCGAAGAAGTACTAGCAACGTATTTACTTCGTTATAGGCGATGGTTACCATTTAACATCAGGTGGGTCAAATGCTTGTTCCACGTGCAGTAGAATAAAAAATACCTATAACCTACAGTGTACAGAGATGCTACTGACTAAGCTAAGTCTGTTGTCACAGCTCTGTTAGATAAATTAAATAAAACAAATTATTTTATTAAAGAGGAAAGATTTGATTGTTTGTTTGTATTGGACAGGCTCCAAAACTACTGAACCGATTTGAAAAATTGTTTCACCATTGGGAAGCTACACTATCTCCGGGTGACACAGGCTATATTATATTAAAAAAAATAGGGATCCTTACTAAAACCCGTGTGAAGCCGGGACGGGCAAGTTAGGCAGCAACTTTAAGTTCAGAAACACAGCCAATCATTATCAATCAACTCTTCCTCCACAAAATAAAATAATTCAAACTTACACTTTCTATTTTATTTTAAATCGCATGCTTGTTAGCGAGCAGAGCTTCTGCAACGTTTCTGCACTATGTTATAATTCAAACAAAATCGGAGCCTGTTATTTTATCTGGACGAAATATTAATCCACTAGTTTTAGTAGTTTTGTGTTTACAAAGTTATATTATTTAGGAATGTCAGACGTTTTAGAGAAAAAATATTACGAGGATAATGAGTTAACGAGGAAATGAAATAACTAAGCTAGTAAAATATGGTATTTCCTCTTATATTTCTATGGTATTTTAATTGAAAAAAAAAAAACAATTTGCTCTGCTATTTTTAGTTATAGAAAACCTATATTTTGCTTATATGAATTACAAATATTTGTAGATATTTTTGCATAGCATTATCTAGCACCAAACTAAGCATAGCTTGTACTATAAAAACCAGAATACTATACATACATACATACTTCTTATGTAAACACATAATATAACCAATATAAATGTAAAAAATAATTTTCAGTAAGTAATAATAACTTCCTCTATAAATAGCTATTTATTTTTATTTTTTTATGGCTAGAACATGGGATTTAAACCAAGCTATGAACTGGTAACTCTAGATACTTCGAATTAGAATTAGTAAATTTACTTAGAACACCAGATTTAGCTGCTTTGTATATTCCAAACACCCTGTATCTGAATTAGACATTTTTTTTAATTATAAAGGCCCTCATTGTACTCACCGGTAAGAACACACCATTAGCACAATCGCATACTAGCACCACCGCCACAAATAACAGAAACGCTTTCATCTTACTTCCAACTAAGTTTTTCACTTCACAGAATGCGTTCGACAGTTTGGCGGGAATTCACTCTCCGGCGTGACGTCGGCGTCGAATAACTTGTGAATGGGGAGAATTCCCCTGCTTTTATATGGGTACTAGTACTGCGCACTCTAGCATGCGCTGGGACGTTCCACCAACTTGTTCATTTCCGTCAGTTTTTTGCAGTGGGGTCACTGGAAACAAACGCAAAAGCGACGGAGTCAGCTTTATTTTTCAAGGAAAAGAATATTTTCATAATTTGAATTTAGATTCAGCGGTGAGAGGATTGGCGAATGGAAATTCATTTTGATGAATAGTGAAACACAATTCCGGTCAAATGTTGAAAGTAAAATGTTATCTGTTTGTAGCACGAGCGAGATTTTATCAGCGAGTGTTATTTACTTGGCAAATATTTTGTACGTTTGCACTGAATTAGTAAAATAGATTGGTATACAGCCTTCTCGAGAAAAGGATGGTTTTTACACCTTGAAAAAATATCTGCGTACATTAAATCCAATATCAATGGCATACATACTTGTTTTGTTTCATTGACCACGTTAATATGCAGTGAACCAAATAATGATACATGAAAACTAAAGCTTGACTGAAAATAAATAGACCTTAATTCCCAGGTAAAGAATGGTCATCTAGTTAATCTAATATTTATCCAATATTCCAAGATCTGATAGCAAAACGTTGCATCTGCTTTCTTCCATCTGCAAATGGTTTAAAAATATGTCCACAAACATTTATTAATTCTCAAACTTTTCAGTAAACTCTAATATCTCAGATCGGCAAATTTCCGGTAATATCTGGTGTATCTTTTTTTTTATTTTTATAAAAGAAAATTCAGTCATTAATAATAAGAATAATGCTGGCCCAGCCACACAGCATCATCTAGCCCCAAGCTAAGCAGAGCTTGTGTTATGGACTATACTTAGATGACTGATATACTTAATACAATACATACCTATATAGATTTTTTTTATTATACATAGAAAATACCCAGAACACCTGGAATAAATATTTGCAGCTCGTGCAAACATTCATCCCAAGGCGGGAATCGAACCCGCAACCTCCTACGTTACAAGCGAACATTGGCTCGCCGCGCCACATCGGTCGTCAAATCTCATCACGTCTAACCGTTAATCTTTGTTTATTTAAAGATAATTTCGTTATTTAAGTCAGCAAATCGACTGGTCCTCTCCATTTTGTAGAGTTTGCTTGTTTAAATAATCTAATGTATAGACCGATGAGCTTAAATTCTAATCCGCTTTGAACCCTCGCTTGTTTAATGAATCATTTGAATATTTAACTTAAAATAATATATTTATGTCTTTTGAAAATAGGTATTTGAGGTATAGGTCGGTAGAATCTTATTATTCGTTTACTCAAATAAAATAAGTAATGAATAGCTTTGTGAAGCGGTAGTAGGTACTACAAACTTATGTCTAAATTCCTCTGTGGATTAAATTTATCAGGCAGGACATATTTAATCCACATTTGTCCTCATATATTGGTAGGTAAGTGACAGTAAATTACACTACTCAATAGTACTCAATAATACTCACTATTTATTTTTAGGTTTTAAAAGGTAAAATATACATACCTAAAGAGTCTATCAACTTGCGCAGGTTACTATACATGCTATACTATACTATGTCATAACTGACATTATATTATTGTGTATCACACAAACAAACTATCCCAAACCAATGAAAGTCCTGTAAAAATACACAAAATTAAAATAGGACAACACGGTCTACTTTCTGACATACCTTTGTGTATCTTTTTTTCAACTAGGTACTATTTTGAAGAAGGTAGTAGGTACATAATGCTGATCGGTCAAAAAGAAAATATTGGAATAAAATTATAGTACATTTCCTAAAATGCAGAAGGAACGCCAACGTTGCGCCGCATCGTTGAACCTTTTCATAGAAATGCTATTTATATCAGTAAAAGAACCTTTTGCAAGCTTTTGTAAATACACAGTGTAAAAAACACAGTCCTCGTAAACTTAAAATTATTTTGTTAATTTTTGGTGCGCATGTATGAAATATGCTATTCACGGAGGCTAGAGTCCACTATGAGCTACAAAATTGGTGACTACAAAAATATACAAATTGATCAAAAAATACGAGTGTAATAACAACTTTCAATATTCGTTTCTAGTGGTAATCGATTGAAAATCGTGTTCGGAAGTTCCCTGTTAAGTTTTTGGAAAGTGTTCGTTTTACATCCTGTATCCTGCGTCATAAGACTTATGTTGTTTTATTTATAACCTCTTTTTAGATCCTTATTGGAAACTGCTTTCTGAAAGTAATTAGATGTCTGCCTAGCATTAGTTACTGTATCTTGACGTCAGTCAAACACCTTGGCAATTATTCCGCTGGCCTACTTCTAATTATCTTTGATATACCTAACAATAACCATTTTGTAGTATATAATCACGTTATGTGCAGTTTCCAACTAAAAAATTAATATTTTAACACTTTCGATAGCCGTCACAGCTCAGTTCGTAGTGACCTTGCTGTCTGCTATAAAGCACCTATAGAGGTGGTGGGTTTGATCCCTACTAAAAAATAATATTTGTGTGATGAACATAATACATGTTCTGTGTTTTGTGTGTGTTATATTGTATCTTAGGTAGGACTGAAGCAAAACTTCTTTAATATACGAAACGTAACTGGCTATGAGAGAAAGAGAGAAAGAATAGTGCTTTCATACCCCCTTCATGGTAGTGTTAAACGTTTAACGCAACCATGTTGGAAGTCGCATAAGAAGTATTGGCTAAAAAAAGTCCATAATTATAATATATAACTACTGTAAGATTTGATCGTGTAAGCATAACGTTACAAAAGTACATAGCCACTGCCGGAGTATAAACGCGTTTTATGGCAATTTATAACAATGAACTATTCGGTGTTTACGACTAAGTTTTAATAGCAAAGGGCGATGTCCATTATAAGTCATTATAATAAAACCCTACGCTCCTATTCATTTTCACCTTACATTTTATGACTCAATCCATGACACACCAAATACGTAGGTAAAACTGTAGACTTCTTTCTACAGAAACGGCTAAATTCTGTTGAAAGTGGTTTACAGTTTCTGCAGCATTGTTTTTTTTTATACGACATGCTAATGGAACATGCAGGTGGCCCACCTGATGTTAAGTGGTTACCATCACCTATAACAAAGCAAAGCCTTACAAGTCACGTTCGTTAGGAACGTGTCCTACAATGCACTGCTTTGCGTCCATCAATCTGGGGTCTAATGTGGCTGTAATATGTTTTCTTTGAACAAGCATTGCTTATACATCAGGGGTCATTAGTCATTTATGTTTCAGTTAGAGGCGTTGAAGTGCTTATTTTTAACCGACTTTAAAAAATGAGGAGGTTCTCAATTCAATTTTTTTTTAATGTTTGTTACCTCAGAAGTTTCAACTGGGTTAACCGATTTTGATGATTCTTTTTTATTTGAAAGTTGGTGCTTCCCGTGTGGTCCCATTTGGTTCCAATTTGGTACAGCTCTGACAATGGCATCCATGAGAAAAAGAAGTCGGTTTTTTTGTTAAAATTTTATTGATAGAATATCTCTGCTCTCATCATTTTTTTAGCTTTTTTGCCTAATACGCAATAGTCCCACAGACACGAGACACGTCTGACTTAAGGTTTTCAAACGACGCTTTTCTTCAATGTACCAAAGAACTTACTGTGTTCATCATCATTATCTGATTCCCAAAGTACACACATTGCTTAGTTAGTGAGTATAAGTATTATTCAGCTGTCTGGTGCTGTGTATAATGTGTATTTTGACGACCGATGTGGCGCGGCGGGCGAGAGTCCGCCTGCGACGCAGGAGGTTGCAGGTTCGATTCCCGCCTTGGGATAAATGTTTGTACAATCTGCAAATATTTATTCCAGGTGTTCTGGCTATTTTCTATGTATAATAAAAAAATCTATGTATGTAATATTGTATTGTATTAAGTATATCAGTCATCTAGTACCCATAACACCAGCTCTGCTTAGCTTGGGGCTAGATGATGCTGTGTGGATTGTCCAGCTATAAAAAAAAATTAAAAAAAAAAACTATTGTATCACACATACCACTAATAAACTCGGCACAACCTTGATATGTGTAGTTACTTCTTGTTTTATCTCTTGATCTCATTTGGAACTTCCTGTCAATGCAAAAGGCAAAACACGAAGGAACTATGTATTTCAACGTTACGTCGAATTCATTCGTTTGAGAGTATGTTTCTAATTCGGGAACGTACCTATTATTTGCACACGTGCATGGTTCCGAGTGGGAAGATCTGAGGAAGGAAATTCAAGATGTGCAATGCTCTGTGAATTTATATTTCCTAGCGTACATCCGCGTGAAGAGGTTATAAGCGTCTGTACCTACTTGATTCATTACTGTTCCTTCACTAGTTCTATAGCTTATACTAGTTTTAGAAGTAGGAGCTCATTGAAAGGTTTGACGGAGGAAGTGCTACCGCCGTGACTATTTCTGCCGATAAGAAGCTTGCTGTGTTCCAATTTGAAGAGCATTGCATGCAACGCACTGTTACCATGCCTACGATGCAGCTGTTTTCATGCAGTGTTTTGTTCTAGATGTTTTGTGTATTTGTGATTTTTTATTTGTTTGTGTATTTTCTTATAGGTGATTATAACCAACTTAACATCATGGGGCCACCTAATTGTTACAGGACAAATTTCTAACCAAACGATTAAAACTCCTTTCTTCTTCTTCATTCGTCACCATTTCATGGTTATTAATGTTCAGGATCAAGATAGTATTGAAGTAGTCAGATTTGCTTTGATTTTTGGGGTTATGGCAAATCACGAAAACAATATTCAACATTACTATTAACCCTTTGATACTTACTCTCAGACAAGTTTACTTTACTATGATGACGGCCTAAGGCAGGGAAATTTGGATAATATTGACCTCAAGTTCGTCAGTTGGAAACAGTTCCAATGAGTATGAAATACACAATTATCGAACTCAAATAAATGAAACCAATTCATTTGTTTAACAATATTTTATTTTATAATAAAGATTATTTTTACAGCGTACTTTGGCTTTGATTTTATATAGTCAGTAAACAATTGTATTAACAGTTGTCACCGTGCTGAACTACAAAAGCGAGGGCAGTGTGCGTTGCGGTATAGCACAATCTAATTGAGTAAAACGTACATTAGCTGTCAATTGGCATTGATTTAACACTGTGTCACCACTCAACACAATATAGGTGGAAACTAGCACATGCTTTTTTTTGTTTTAGCAAGAAAATTAATAAGCAGAGTAAACTATATGCCTGTTAGGATACAACACTTGAGCTAAATACCAGAATATATTTTGTATTATATCAAACAACGCCCGGAACAAACCTATGAACACATTAAGATGAAACGATAGCAGTGGGACTTTGAAAATGAAACCCATTAAACGGCATCTCCAGTGCGTAATCAGCCTGTACCTCTCCCGGCCTAGTCGTCAAATCTACGAGTGGTATGGGGGAATCTACAGACGTGAAGACAGGAACTGACGTCTCTGGAGGACTTGCGTAGATGGGGTAAAATCTAGGTTCTGATTTCATGTTTACCGGTTTTGGTAACTGCGGTCTCCATGTTACAACATCTTTCTTTGATTGTTTTGTATCTAGAGTTACTTTAGGTATATGTATGCGATCCATTTTGACATTATCGTTATTCCAGTGGTCAACAGACATGGCCGGCGGAGGAGTAGCAGGCATTGTCGACGGTGCAGGCCAATCGCCCTGACTTCGCTTCTCGTAGTGGTCGTACGGAGGGTATGTGTGGTAGAAGCCATAGTTCAACGGATTTGTACCGATCTGGAACAGAACATCTGTTAACCGGTTATCCTCGTGGTATTAGTAGGTGCTCTACAGCCTATCGGTGAAACTTAATCTAGGGTTTTAAAGTGTAAGTGTGCGTTATGCAAATAAACTCCAATAAATAAGTAAATTAGTTGTTGACATTTTTACATTACCATTTAGCCCTAAACTAAGCATAGCTTGTACTATAGGAACCAGAAGACGGATAGAATACATGTAAGCATTTTCTTCTGTAAATACATACTTAGAATACATTATAACATCTAGACCGAGAACATCTATGTCCATCGCACAAATGTTTGCCCTCGGTGGGGATCGAACCCACAGCATACAGCACAAAAGACAGAGCTACTTCTAACGCTGGCTGTGAGGCCAGTCAATGGTATAGTACTTAGGTGGTTATACGTAAACAACGCGGAATTACTGATTAGTGAGCCGGTTTAATATTCTCAGAAAGGTAGTTTCGGTAAGACACAGACACCAATGCACTTGTATACAAAAACGTCTTCAAAAGATAAATTTACTTTAATTCACTGTATGGTGTCCGTGTCTTTGAAAGAAATAAATCTGGTAATGAAATTCATACCTTACCCCTGTCATGATACCCTTCATTACCAGTCTCTGCCTAAAAGAAAATGTTCCAGTGTAATGTTAGTAGTACTAATTTATCTCCAAAATGTTAATGTTGACAAAAGCGGGTAAATATTGGATACTTTGATAAGCTGAATGACGAATTTAATTTCGACTATTGAAACAGTGTTATCTGTAAATTTAGAAAATTAGTATATACTTGATTAGAGATATTTTTATTAGTTTATTTACGGTACAATTAGCAAATACTTTTTATATTTACCTTTTTGAGTCCTTGAATGGAAGCGAGAATGAGCGCCATTTTGGCAAGCAGGAGTGCTTTTCCACCAAGCACAGCGAGGAATTGAAATCCCATTGGAATCATTACCATACCAATGGATACGATGCCGAACATCATCATTGTCATCATCTGCTGGCGGCGACGGCCACGGTACTCGGCTAAAAAAACATACTAATTAGTGAAATGGGCGCAAGTTACATTACAATCTACATATATCTTATACTTTTCTCTTTTTTTTTCAAGTCCCATCTGCGATCAGAGGCACAATTGTCGTGACGAAAATCATAAAATTTGAGGTTTGATCGTATCAATCTCTAAATAGTACTTTTAGAAACTGACATTTCAACAGGCCCAATTTCGCCAATTAAAATTCCAGCTTCTATCTCGTCTCAGTTCAAAAAAATACGAAAATTGGGCCTCTGTTATTCATACAATTTTTTGTGTGTATTCTTCATTATTATTCATTATTCAACGGTATCTTTTCTCTTGAGTCACCTAACCGTAGTGAGCCAATGTGCTCGTTTATTGGTGTTTTTCGCTAGTCCTACGTAGACACATAAATTGGTGCAGCTTACCTTTCTCAACAGTCTTGCCTTCTTCAAAGTCAAATTTGACAACATGCGTTCTTAGCACTTTTGCCATTCTCTGCAATGCAAGGTTTCGCCACTCTTCCTTATCCAGTTCTTTTTCTGTCCACGTGCTATAACAAAAATCTTCAGTTTATGGAAGTGAGTTTTCACAGAGGATGTGTTTATGTTGCCGCTATAACAACAAATACTAAAAAACACAATCAAATAAATATTTAAGGGGCTCTCATACAAAAAACGTGACTTTTTTGCCGTTTTTATTATAGGTAGTGGTACGGAACCCTCGTTCACGAGTCCAACTCGCACTTGGCCACGTACTTATTAAATATCTGAAACAGCAAACTAACGTCGTTTAAACTGCAAGGTTCGTATTTAAAGAAGACAAAGCAAAAGTTTTGTAAAACAACAGCAAGCAACAAAATGGAACGAACTAAAGCTTGGTTCAAACCATCAAAGAATAAAATGAACAGTCATTATTTCAGTTAATATTTAAAGTTCAAACCGTAAGCATGAAATATAAATTTTAGATCTTGTCATATTATTTTAACGACTGATGTGGCGCGGCGGGCGAATGTCCGCCTGCGACGCAGGAGGTTGCGGGTCCGATTCCTGCCTATTTTCTATGTATAATAAAAAATATGTATTGTATTGTATATAATATATCAGTCATCTAGTACCCATAACACAAGCTCTTTAGCATATGATGCTGTGTGGGTTGTCCAGCATTGTTATTATTATTATCTATTCCACGCCTTCGATAGATAAATAAACGTATGAAATCAGGTAAAACAAAGGGCCTATATTATAGCAAGGATGAGTTTGTGGTGAAGGCATATCGTGCTCGGCCCAAACAAAACTAATACCTAATAGATCATAAAACGCCTAAATATTGGTGTTAGCAAAAATAACTACCACGCAGGGGAAGCCGCGATAGCTGCTAGTAAAAATTAAAAATCAGAAATAAAGGGCATTGAATAATTGACATTGTGTTGCATGCATAATATTAGGAGCCAAATTAAAAATAAGACCTATAAATAACTGTCAACTTGTCCGAGTCTTTACTTCTCAAAAGTTACGTAAGTTGGTACTCTTCTTGGAGAATACAAGAAGGTAACTTTGTTGAACATTGTTGTTATAAATGTTCCCAAGCGGTGAAGAATAACATCATAAAGAAACCAGTTACTAAAGTAAGTAAATTAAATGAACAACTGGAACATGATGATGATTAACACTTTCTTAAGTTAACGCTAAACGTGCCAGTCACACTTGTATTTAATTTAATATAAGTGGTCGTAGAGACTTGAAATTTTAAGAGTATATTTTTCTTGGTGCGTAGAGGTGTACTAAGAAAAGAATTCCCGATTCAACCCCTAAACGCGTACAGCAGGGGTTAAAGTTTGTAGCGAGCGAAGTCGCGCGCGTTTTACTAGTAATATTATAAAGAAGAAAGATTTGATTGTTTGTTTGTTTGTAAAAAGTACTGGATTGATTTTAAAAATTCTACACTATCCCCGGGTGACATAGGCTATAAAATTAGGGATCCTTACTAAAACCCTTGAAGAGCCGGAACGGGCCGCTAGTATTTAAAAATTGGTATGAATTAAACGTTTTGTAGAAACTGGAGCATTGGCGTTGCGACATTTCTTCACGAATCCAATTTTTTGTGCAACGTTGACGAATTTCTCCTCGGTCACCAACCTGTCCTTTGTGCTGTTGCAACTGATAATGTATTTGTCCACATGCCTTGACTGGCGTTTTATTGCCATGAAAAACGTGTAGGTCTCTACAAAATATGTGTAAAGATAGCATCTCTAGTATCTAGTATCTAAAGTATCGTAGTTTTTAGTTATCGTAGTTTCTAAAGTATCGTAGGGACCCTATTACTAAGACTTCGCCGTCTATCTGTCTGTCCATCTGTCACCAGGCTGTATCTCATGAACCGTGACAGAGAGTTGAAATTTTCAGAGATGATGTATTTCTGATGACTTTATTAGAGATAATGGTACAAAACCCTTCGTACGCGATTTCGACTCGCACTTAGCCGGTTTTTTTTTATTGAACTGATCTTGGTTACCATCGCTCTATGTCTGAGGCATACAAGTTCTAAGCCTCATGTCACTCTAATTATATAGGATTGCAGAAGTGCTAGTATTTTCCCAACGAGCCTTTTACTAAGAGCTCTTTTACTTATTTGAATATACTATTTCTACTTTTACTTTTTTGGTATTTATTTGATTATAACGGAAGTAATTTAGTATATACAAATATTTTACATCTAATATTTAACCTATCTACCTTATATCTACATATTTTATCATAACTTTTTCTACCTATTAGTAAAGTAAAGGTCTTTACTTTTACTTTTAATATAAAAAGCTAGTAATCGTCAAGGTATAGTAGATGATGTAAGCCTCACAACTAAAAAATAGCAAAATGATGAAAAGCTATGACATACAACGAAATGAACAGCTTTTAACTTCTGTAGAAATAATCAGTCTGTATTCATCTTGTACTTTCTGGTTGTGGTCTGGCAACAATTTTTTCATAATTCAGGGTTAGACAAAGCTGAGTGTGAATGTTCCGTCAATGTGTATACATTCTGATGCTGACTGTAGGTACATATACGTTTGCAGTTTTCAATTTTATAACTTGGATGATTTTGGTTTTAAGGTATATATACTTTTACCATACTAAAGCGCCATTTAGACGGTGAGAGTTTCTCGCCTCGAAGATACGATTATCGAAGGAATATAAAACATTTTTTTCCTCTAAACAATCGCTCTCCTCGCTCGTTGCCTTGGGCAACAATTGCCTTGCAATGGAATATTATTATGTCCGTGTAGACAGAATTTCAAAGCAATAATCGTATTTCGAGATTTTATGCCAGTTGCTACCATGAGTGCAGTGCGCGAGGGTGTTTTAATTATATATATTAACTTCTATACAGTTCAATGAACTTTATATTGTCGGCAGAACCGAATTTAAAAGATTTTTGTGTCATTTTTATACTAATAATCACTTAACTCGACTGACAAATCTCGCACTAAAAACGATTCAAACTGATTTGTACGATACTCGTATCAACTTGAAAATATGTCACGGGAGATCGTGTTTATACAAGTCGAGACTCTCATAAGCAAGAATCTGCTAACTATACTTTTGTTGTGTAAACAAACATAGGCAATTATCGCCTAGCGATAAGTCATATGCGAATCTCGTATGACATAATCGTAGGCGAGATTTTAGTTCTTGCCTGTATGTAAACAATTTGATACGATTGTGTTATGGCGATTATTGCTTGTGATAGTTGCGTATGGTTTCTCGTAAGGAAACGTACGAGAAACTCTCCCCGTCTAAATGGGCCTTAACTGAGATGAAATTCTAGAAGCTAACCCAAAAATTACATTCAAAGTAAAGGCTACTATATGCAGTAAAGAATGGTAATAAACACTAAAGTATTCGTTACCTAACATTCATACAAAAATAAATATCAATTATAATAGTTTACGCAACAAAGTATTACGACTTAAATACCTTGATGTGTCATTTTCAGGCATAATGTTGCCAGACTTATCGACGAGCTCGAACCGCACTAGGTTAACTCCATCGGTTACGGGAACTATGTCGGGACTGAGAGAGCGGTCTAGGGCTCTCAGCGTTTTCCTCTTCATACATCTCACAAACTTGGGGAAATACTCCTTGTGATCAATGACATCTTTCACGTCCACCAGCTGACATGTAAAAGAAAAATAAAAATGTATTACGACCAAAGAATATGGACTAAATTATTCTATGATTACGACTTATTTTCAAACGTTATTTATTGACTTTTAACCTATGAAACAAAATATGATATTCAAGCCTTATTTCAATAAACATCTAAATTTAAATAGTACCATTTATAATCAAAATTCTCGCAGAAAAATCAGACGTACATTTTCTTTTCTAATAATAAAACAATTGTGTAGGTACAGAATAGAAGGCATTTTTAATATATTCTCGCTTCGACAGTTTATCAAAGGAAAACATTCTTCCTTAGTCTATTGAAAAGTATTTTGAATGGCCATTCAATATTCGGTTGTCAACAGTTTGAGTTTATAACTTTTCGCCATTTCTAAAGCCGAAACCCATTTTGTTAAATCGTTGATAAGATGGATTAGTGTGATGTTGACTATGGTAAAACACTATATTTTACTATAAAGAGTATTAATGAAGATTATAAGGGTAGCCTGATTCGTTTTTCCTACATTAAATATTTAACAAGCTGCATACATATTGCCATAATTAAAAGAAAATACAAGCTCTAGTCGTTTTTGGTAATGGAAGAAAAACTTGTTGTTATTTTCTTCTTTACTTATAAGTATTATTCTTTTTCTGGGCTTAGTTTGACTCATCAACAATCATTTTCATGATTTTCAAATATATTTAAGATGGTGTTTGAATGTTTTTTCTAAAAGACTGGTATAACTTACCAGAGTGGTTGTTCTAAGAAAACAAAGACAACTGTTACAAGTATTACATTAAGTAATGTACGATAAGTGAGTGCCTAATCTAATGAGCCCTCCTTACTTTTCTTTTATCTCACTAGGGGATAATGTCAAGGCTGCCGAAAGCAATGTCTACACGTCTAATTATGTACTGCGCAGTAAAAGCTTCCATTTTCCACATCAACTTAACAGATTATCGGGAGTAGACTGGCTATTGAAGGTATTATCACATAATAAAACGTTGTTTATCTTCATAGGATTTCTTCAAAGAAATTTGATAAATCGCGTAATGATATAACGGTTCGATCTTCTATTTATCACAACTGATAAGAAGTTTTTTTTATACTAGTAGAACAAGCATATGGCCCACCTGATGTTAAATGGTAACCATCATCTATAACGAAGTATTGTCCTGTGGGAAGATGATCTTGGTATTGAAATAGTACCTACCTTAATCTGGTCTAATAGGGGTTTAGCACGATTTGCTCGAATCCAAACGTCGGATCTATCTAAGTAGATATTCTATCGATTTTCTAGTCATTTACCTACGCTTTTGACTATAACCAAAAACCTACGCATTGTTATGAAACTAGACCTTTTTATTACTATATACGGCCGTGATCTTTACCATAGAAAGAGGTAATCTAATATTCTGCTCCACGGGGAGGCTATACGCAGCACCCACATAGCAATAATGATTTACCCTTGTCAAAACAAAGGCCAAATATAGGGATAAAGCTAATAATAAATAAATTATTCATAAAAAATGGTATAGAAACAACCTTGTTTGTTTTATTTTGTAAGTATTATTAGCTGCATAAGAGCAATGCTTCAGTGATTGTTGTTGAGGTCACTGACCAGTTGGAGTATTTTCTTTACAATAGTCTATTCAAGTACATACCTTCTTTGAACAGTCCCTCCAGATAATCCTGACGACATCAGCTCCTTCAGTCCATAGATCCGCAACAAAGCGGCTCAGATAAGCATCTGTCTCACTCGCCTCTGCTCCACAATTCGGGATTAAGGCTACAGTCAGAAGAGATAAAATAGCTGCGACGTGGATCCTCATTGTCACGTACTTCATTTCGTTCTTGCTACTTCCATTTCTCGTGGAACGCCAGGAATCTCTGCAATATAGGATAAGCTAACTTTAGAAATTTTCATTTGAGTTTTCTGTTAAAGCAACATAGTACCTACTCGACACAAGCTTACATATAAGTAAACGAAATAAAAAATGGTAGTAGGTACAGAGTTCATGTATTTTTAAACTTCACCCTGAAATAGTTCTATTAGGTATTACTAATGACTAACCAAAACCACGACTTCGTCCGTGTGAATTTTTCATACAAACTTCAAACCCCCGCTGTACCCGTTTAGGGGTTTGATTTTAGGAACTCCTTTAAGACAAATTAACACACTTTTACGCACCAAGACAGCACGGCCAGCGGTTTCGGCTGTGCGTTGTCTTGCGTGTCAGTCAGTCAGGGTTATTGGAAGAAATAACTGAGAGTAAACATGCAGGTGTTGAGGCTTATTTGTCTGTTATATCACAGATACCTTCACCCTTCAAACGAGAACACTGCAACACTGGTTGGCAGCAGAAATAAGCATGGTGCAGAAATAAGTACTTCCCCGGATAAGCTGAATATTATTCTAATTATTCTAAATATTATTCTGATAGACCTAAAAAGATCCCTTAGTGAAGTAAGGGATCTTTTTAGGTCTATCAGAATAATATTTACTCTGGTACTAAATACACTCGTCAAATCGTTGAAATACTTGCACCTTGTTTTGTCTTTTGCATTGACAGGGAGTTTCAAATAAGATAGAAAGCGATAAAACACGGTGTAACTATCTCGAGGTAACGCCGAGTTTATTAGTAGTTTTCCACCCAAACACTAGCTCTTACTTGAATATGCGCAACTAAAACCAAACTTACCTCTATATAGTTTCAACTAAGCTCCTTCAGAGAACACTATAGCTTATAAAATATTCACTACTGTGCTTCCACCGCGTATGGTCAAGGTTGAAAACAGAATGGGAAATGTATATTGACCCCCATTAAGTTATATGCTTCGTAGACGGTGGAAAGCGAACTATTTTCTACATGGGCACCGACCAAATCATGTTAATGAACGGTTGAATGTAGGTATTTGTGCAAACCCATGACGCTATCAATCAGCGAGTCTTCAACATTTTCTCTAGAATATAATATGGGTAGAAGCGCGTGAATATTTTCCTTATTGGAAAGCTAAATTCCAGCAACACACATCACAGTATAATGTAAAGCAGAATATTCAATTTGGTTAGCATTGGTAATCTTTGGGAATATAGATCAATAATGAGCTCTAACCTATTGAAATAGACTATTTTAAAGGTACAATGTAATAAATATCTCATAAACTATTCAAATCAGTAGAACTTTTATGGGACTCTATCGTTGCGTATTGAGCCTTTTATACCCAACATCATTTTAACTCATGTACCAGTATTTATTATAAAATAATTATTCACGATTTTCTTGTATTTTCATTTCTCTAATTGAGCACAAAAGGATTAATATATTCAGTCAGCCTATACCCAAAAAGGTTTTTCATTTCTCTTGCTCAAAAAGGCCGTCATTGTAGCATACCAGAGCGGGGATAAAATAGCATTTCATCCTCTAGGGGAAAAAGTTTTTTTTTTAATTTTTGTGTGTCAAATGACAATGAGCCTACAAAACGAAAAAGTTTTTAGTCATAAGTAGAATAATCATGAATAAAGACTCGACTTATTACTGTTTCATAAGAAAAGAACTTCATTTTAATTTTGAAAATGGAACTAAAATCGGCGATCTCTGGTAGAATGCATGCAATGTGTTGCGGCTACAGAAGAAACAAAAAAAAACATTGCCGCGAAATCTTTTTTTTTCTTATGTGATTTTTATGTAGGAAAATTTGCTTCCTTATTAAAATATTGTTACTATAAAAATAAAGTGCTCACACACTAGTATGTAGCTAGAACTTATACAAAATAATATTAGATTATGTAAGTACTACACTAATTCTTTACGCACGGCAACTTTGATTACTTAATTACTACGCGATTTTATCTCGCCGGATGCCTCAATTTTCAGGATCAACGATTTTTAGCGTTCTCCATTCGTTTACTTTAATTGATTTTGTCTGTAATTAATTTGTCGGTTTATCGTATGGGATTAGGCATTTCTATATACGCTTCATTTTCAATGCTAGTTGGTATTTGAAGCCTATCAGAAAAGATATAGCCCTTCATAATCTGTACTCTACATATTATGAAAGCCTGTCTTTTCTAAGTTAAGGAACATAAAATGGACTACTTATTTCGTAATCATTCAGGTCATCGACTGTTTTTTGATGATTGGAGGTTAAATAAATTTGTCATTTTAATAACAATAGAACGTAACATATTGTGTATGAAATTATTTTTAATGCGTCTTATTCGTACCAATTTTTTAAATGTAGTATGCATTTACTTTTCTCTGGCATAATTTTTTTTTTCTAGAGACAGTGCTACCACGGAGACTTGTAGGACGCTCGTGCATTTTTCTTTCTGCTTTCATTTTATTAACTAAAAAGAGTTTGATACCTTATAATATTGTTCCTTCCAAACAATTTCAGAATTGTTTGTGGCCGCATAATCATTATGTCTTAAACGGAAAGATTCAACTATAACATGTTTGTTTTTGTAATAAATGACACAGAAATCGTCAATTCTAAATACGACCTGCCTACGGTAAATTAGTCCAGGAAACTATAAATTAAAGTTTGTTATATTTTATCAGTTATAAAGAATATTATGATGAATAGGATCTAAGGGGTATTTCAAGGTTTTTTTTAATTTTATTCCCTTTATTTCGCTTCCTGAACGCTGCCAAATTGGATTCATTGACTGTGGATTCATTCAAAGTTCAAAGAAAACTTGCGGTGGGGTTGGTTTGTACTGCTTTGCATTAAAATAGTTTTAAATAAATATAAAATATTGCTAGTAATGCTTGTAATTGAATTTTAAATATACAAAAAAGTGCACGTGTATTTACGTACTAGTGTTACAAGTCAATAGTGCTTGGTAAACATTTTAACTGTCACACTTGCAATTTTGACAATCAGCATATTTTGCCAGTCGCCTGCTCGCAACGGCACTGACCGTTTTGTAACAATGTGTGTCTAAGGTGTTACTCAGTTGAATTGCGCTAAAGGACTATGGTTGCAGAAAAAACAATTGAAATTTCGGTAAGTACCTCTACCGTACATTGATGTAGTTTTGTTTTCCAAAACCTATACTTAGAAATTTTTAACTAAAAACAAGAAGATAGGCTGTATGTGCTTAAATTCAACCATATCCAACGACATCCTGCTAGTAATACTGCGTATTTGATGGGAGTCATTTTTCTATTTTCGTTATCCATTTTGTCCGTTGAGCTATTAGTTTCGTGAATTCAAGATAAGGCCCGAATTCAATATGATAATGGTCAAATATAAATCTGTATTAAACGGAGCAAAGCTACTGATAATTAAGTGCTCGAACAAAATGTACATAATTTAACAAAAATCGTTAATTTATAATTTTTCAAGTTAAAGTCACCGATCATATTTTATTGTTAGTTAAAATAACATGACATAATAATAATGTATTTCGTTCCCATAAAGCTTACATAATTTAAGTGCTAGCTTTTTCTAAGAATAGGTATTGTTAAACATGTAAGTACAATAATAATTACAGTTTATATGCGCAGTGCTAACGCTGTCAAGCAGTGAACAAAATCATCATGAGGAAACCCGCAGCTTAGTCAGCTCTGCTCATGCTGAAGTAGTCTTTCTTATAGAGTAGGCTGACTAGGCGGCAATGATGATATAGGTTCTGCATTGTAATACATCTTAAATTTGACTTGGCACGTGACGTTGTTCGCGTGCCAGCGCTATACTAGACTCAAAGTTTATTCACCTTCCTAATCCAATAAGCAAATAATATATCTCATAACATATTTGTTTACCTTTACATGAAACGTTCGGGAATAAAGATATAATGTATAAATCAATACAATCTACACCAATAATAAGAATCTTTGTCCTGTCTGACTGACAAATTTAGACAACTAAATCTGAGACTTTTGAATATTTTAGGGTAGGTTTATTTAAGTATACTCAAAATAGAAACCCCTAACCGCTTTAAAGTTTGCATGGAATTTCACCATTCCATTTATTCTAACTCCAACGACACAGCACAGTTCACATCCTTTCAGATCACTTGGTACCTACTTATCTAGTAAGATTCAAATAGTAATCCTTTACTTGACGTTTGTCATACTCAAAATTTCTTTTGAGAATGTCTAAATCGCAATCAGAAGCATTACATTATCAAACCACTATAGAAAAAGTGCAAACCACTGCTTGAAAACTTTGTGGTTTTTTGTGTTGTACTTAGTTTGAAAGCATTGAGCACATATTTCGAATGGAAAAAGAAATATCCACGCAGCCATTTGCTTTGTAAAAATGCATCTACTCTACTACGAATCCAGTTCTTGCTTAAGTTACTCCTAATCAACAGCAGTAATTTGGCTCTTGTCTTGTTTAGGTATTTTTATTTTTTTAAATAAAAAACCTTTATCGGTAATTATTCTTTCAGAAAATGTCTGAACCTACAAAAAATGGTCCTCCATACGACCAACTCGGTCTCCCTCCAATGGAGCTCGCAGAGTCATCAAATGGTAGTGGTAACAATTTTTTATAAATAAATTATGTACAAATATTTAGCAAGTTTCACAACTTAGGAGTTTTTTAGTTGTTTCAGAACGCAGCTCTCGATTTTTATACAGATGTTTATACCCAACATTGCAAAAAGTATTTATATTACTTTTTGTGGTCACAATTAGTGCTGGCACATATATTTTACTAATGAAGCTGCTAGAAAGTACCGGTAAGCATTAAATAAGTATCAAATTGTTTACTCGTCTAGTTCAATTTTGATATCAAATTTATCTCGCGTTGTGATTTCAGATACTAATAGTCGCAGCACAGAAATAATAATAGTAACAGGATTAAAAGATTTTCACAATATAACATTACGTAACAACGATATGAACGTTATTTTCAAATTTAGAAATACTTCGTCTGATGCACATAGTAGAAGAAAACGAAATGTACACGAAAAACATGCAAGTCTAGAGCATTTTAATGAGGTTGATATTCAAAGAGTAAAAGATATTATAATGCAACATGAAACACGATGCCATGAAAAAGAACACAAAAAAGTTTGTCAAGAGCTCATAGTAAAACTTAAGTCGATAATTCAACACGATGAAGAAGAACAACCAACCAACACTGAATTTTCAATAAATAAAGGAACTGAATTAAATAAAAATCACCGTAGTGTAATGAATTCTGGCGGAAGTTCTAAACGTGAAGCACCATCCATTGGTAAAATGAGAGAGGTTTTGAATAAAGATCAAGCTCCTGTACCCTTAGATATGCATCCAGCAAGCGCACATGTACATATGGGAGTCCCTTCAAAAATAACCGACACATGCCTACTTGCAAAACTGTTGAAACAAAACTATCCTCATGTACACGGTAAAACTTTAACATCACTGTTTACAGGCTTGTTCACATATGTATCTTTCATTGACCGTTTAATTAAAATTATTTCATAACTATAAAAGAAGTATCCGTGGTTTTTCACGATTTGCGAGCATGAGAATGCGGCTATAGAAGTTTATACCACTGACAAAATAAAAACAAATTGTATTTCATGCGTGAACACGCCGTTGTTGTTTTCTGATACAAATATTAATTTATTAATGTTGCAGGTATCTACGATTCTCCAACCCCTGACTTTGATGACCAACATATAAATCAACAAGCGCAAATGAGGTAGGTACACTGTTGACTTTACACTAAAAAACGTTATTTTAATTTAAAAACACCGGCCAAATGCCAGTTAGACTCGCGTACGAAGGGTTTCCGTACCATTATTATATAGTAAAAAAGGCAAACAAATAACTTTTTGTTGTATGAGAGCTCCCTTAAATATTTATTTTATTCTGTTTTTTAGTATCTGTTGTTATAGCGGCAACAGAAATACATTATCTGTGAAAATTTCCACTCTATTTATCACGGTTCTTGAGACAGACGGACAGACTCACAGACAGACAGCGGAGTCTTAGTAATAGGCTAAGAATATGAACTAAGTTTCTAATTCTATGGTAATAGGGTCCCGTTTTACCCTTCGGCTACGTTACCTTACAAATGTTTTGAACATTGCTCAAAATTCGCCGTCACTGTTTGCCATTACCCATTCGTAAGAGTCGGCAATTGTTTGAGCACTGTTTATCTTTTGACAGATGATTCGTGTTACCATACGTTTTGAACCATGCTCCGGCGATCGTACGGGTGAAACGCATGTTTTTTTGAAACTTTATTTTGATGTGTGTTTGATTTGCACACGTCGAGTTTCTCAGTTGACGTTACCCCCTATTTCTTAAGGGGTTACCCCTTAAGAAATAGGGGTTTTAGTTTTTAGTTTTCATCGTTTTTGTTCTTCTATTTGTACACGTACTCTTCTATGTTCTCTAAGCATAAAACAACCTTTGAATATTTCAGGTACTTCCAACCACTCCCTCATTCTTATTTACAAAGTCGTGAAATGGAAACTCCCAAGCGAAAACTGCATCCACAAGATGTCGATATAATTATGAACTTCCTGTCTCTCAAGTAAGTTTAACTTTGCATACTACAGAACAGAGTATTTTGGACTATGTTGAAAAGCGTATTAACTGTGCCAACTTAGAAAATGAAGGAAATAAAGAGATTTTATTTGTTTGACTTTAACCACCTAATAGTATTGTATTTCTATCGTCACAATTACTGCCTATTCTCGGTTGTTTGTTTATTAAAATTAGATAGTATCTCCCAAGTAGTTCTTGATTGCTTTCGAACTTAATGAGAAATGTTAGAATCTATTTGCTAACTCCTGAGGGCAACAAAATTGTGTGCGATATTATGACCAAGGAGTTTAATCTATCACTACTAGCAACATTCTACATTAAAACTATGGTACACTATACATATTTTGTCTATAACAAATGGGCAATAGAGAAAACTTGAACGACCTTAGTTGTTATTAGCATGCTCTTTCTTATTGCACTGTATGCAGTTTTTTGTGTAACAGTTTCTAGGTTACAAGAGGTTTACTTCTAGACTTAGTCTCAGAATAAACTGTTTCTTACTTTACACGCAAAAAAAGGTCTATAAATATACGACCTGTTTTAGTTTGTAGCGAGATCATCTATCTAAGTCTATACTAAGACGTGCCACTGAGCCCGATACTCGGCTCTTCTCATCCTTGCTAACTTTGTTTTGCAGATCATCACTCGACTTACTCTATGCTTACCTTACGCACACACAAGTCACAGGTACTAAGCATGTTAATGTTATTCCAGATCAGAAGCTGCAACCCAACATCAGAAGATCAATGCCACCACTCGCGATGTACCCTGCCCATCCGGCACCATGTCATGTGAAAACTCTGAAGATTGCATTGATGAAAAGCAGTGGTGCGACGGTAACGTGCACTGTTCAGACGCGAGTGATGAAGTCCTGTGCAACTGCAAGGATAGAGTTGATGAGTCCAGACTCTGCGATGGGTATTTTGACTGCCCCTTTGGAGAAGATGAGATGGGATGTTTTGGTAAAATATGTTACTTTTTATTTCGTACCTTAAGCAAAATAAATATCGTGTTAATAAATAAACTTGTTTGCAAAGATATGAAATATCTTTCCTGGTCGTGGCCTTCCCATTGATACGGGGATGAGTTAATCAACTTCAACCAACTCACTCTCTCCGAAAAACAAAAGTACCAGTGGCTTAGTGGAAGTGACCCGCTTTCAGATCGGTTTGTTATGGGTTAGAATACGGCCGTGCACCAATGGATTTTTTTACGGTTTTTTCAAACGGTGAAGACAAACATCGTGAGGAAACCAGATAATATTCTAGCAGCGGCAGTGGGCTTGCAATCGGTCACGTATGGGATACCAACTACTGCAAAAGGAATTTGAGTTTGTTACTAATAGATCTGAGGGGATATCTACCGTGCCTGTGGATTAAAGCCGTTAAGTAATTTTTTTCTTCGGTTTCTTTGTTACTGGTTCTTAGTCTTTCTTACTGGTAGATATGTTTTAGTTTCTTTCTTTCTTTCTTTCTTTCTGATGAACTTACTCTATTCATGGTATTTACTATGTAAGGCTAATATTAAAGTATATAAAAATTCAAATTATTATTTCTAATATATTTACTTTTCTAGGTTGCAGTGAGAATACTTTCAGTTGTGAAGATATTGATTTGGAATCTCATAGTTCATGCTACACTAAAGAGCAGAGGTGCAATAATGTAGTGGATTGTCCGAACTATAAGGATGAAATTGACTGTAGCATGCTTGCTCCAAGTTTACTTAAAAAACCTGTGAGTCTTATTTTATATTAAAATAATATATAAAATGGTTTTATTATACAGTTACGTGCATTTAAAAGATTGTTGTTAAGTTAGAACGAAATGATATTATGGATATAAAATGCAATACTACGTTCTTTTATATAGTATGCAGTACTATATATGTTTAGAAAAAAAGTTAGCTTATTTGCTACAAATAATGGTACACAAACTAGTTTTTAGTTTCATCTCTTCTGCCATGCCCTTAACGACCACCACTATACTCAAAATGAGAAAAGTTATTTAAGTACATACATAAATTAGCTATCAAGACACTGAACATAAACAAAAAAATATACCCTTCTCCAAATACAATAAGCAAAAAATGTGAATATAAAACGATTTAAAACCTTTTAGCCTCACTCTATTACAATCTAAAATGCAAAACAAAATGTGCTGCGCTGAACTCTATTGAAATACCTCGGCTACCTTTGTCCTTTATAATGTTTTTTTTATAGCTGTTTGCAATATCGAACACTGAAGGGTATTTGCATAGAAATTATAGAGGTGATTGGTACGCAGGGTGCCAATACCCATACATGTGGGCTCACGACGTATGCCGACGTGAAACAGGACTCATGATAAGGTACCATTAGATTCATTTCAACTCAAGTTTGGGTATTGATTTCCAGTAATGTTCCTTATCAAATTGGCTTTTTTATTTCAGAGCTCCATTTATACAAATCGTACCAATAGATCCGCTGCTAAAAGTGAATTACCTGAACACTGGGCCAGGGGGTGCGATACAGCCAAGTGATACGTGTTTCAACTCTTCAGCTATTTACGTCACGTGTCCTGATTTTCTTTGCGGGACGAGAGTATCAACTACCTCGCAATTATTGAGACAGGTAACTACATCTTTTTTATATTATATTTAATTATACTTGGTGTGATCTTTTCCCAGAAATATGTTTTTTTTAGAACGTAGCACAAGAAAACCACCTTTTTGGTCGAAATAAACGGTTCTTATTTCCGAGCATGTTGGGTTACCCATATGACCCATATCGCATGATGTATTATGGGAATCGTATGAAAAGAGAAACGCGTGCTACTGGCATTGATGCGACTATCGAAAATATTGATTCGGGGAATTCAAGAGGCATGAACACAGATGAGAGGAATAAGCGAGCTGAGAGTAGAGTGGTGGGTGGTAAACCTAGTCAGCCAGCAGATTGGCCGTGGATGGTCGCAATGTACAGAAATGGCATGTTCCACTGTGGTGGTGTAGTTTTTACTCAAAGCTGGGTTATTTCTGCAGCGCACTGTGTTTCCAAGTAAGTACCTCTAGATTCGAGGTTCATTGTTACTAATTTCTAATTTACTATCATCAAAACAGTACCACAGTTGGTACAAGTAATATATTACAAACAGAGTAAAATCATTTGTACTGCAACGCCCACATACCCTATAAAATAACTACCTAGAATCAGCTCTGATGTAAAATAGTCTTTTGTTTTCACACGTTTGTTGTGCCATTCTTGGATCAAATGTCTTTGAAGACATAAGACAAAACAACGAGGTTAGCTTTAATTAATAGACGTTTCTTGCCAGAACAGCCGCGTACCTACTTGAAACAAAAGCAATCTATACCAGTTATAAGAACCTTTGTCCTGACTGACATATAGACAATGCACATCATAAATTTTCAGAGTAGGTATATTTGTCTTGGTGCATAAGTGTACAATAATATCCGAAAGTCAATCCATAAACGGGTATAACGGGGGTTGAAGTTTGTATGAAAATAACCTCATGCGGACAAAGTCGAGCGCGTTTTGATAGATTCCTTAATAGTCTGAGTATACATATAACTGTTTGTTCAATCCTCGTAATGCTTACACTATATTATTATGTATCCTTGTGTTCTAAATTTGGTGTAATTAGACGAATAAATTTAATTTATAAATTGACATTTGCATGAATAAATTAATAATATAAATAAACGAATATTGACGATCATTCACAATGCCCTCTAGCCTCAAACTAAGAAAAGCTTGTTCTATGGGAATCAGATAGCAGATGTAATAGTTATAAACTTTTTTGTTGATATAAATTTTGTTACTAAGTACCAAACGTTATTATTTGGCTAAAACTATTTCATTTTGCATTATACTTGTTATGACTTTTTTAGGTTTTGGGATCACTATTACGAAATTAAAGTAGGTATGCTTCGTCGCTTTTCATTTTCACCACAAGAGCAAAACCACCGAGTGACTCATATCATTGTAAATCAGCACTACAGCCAAGTAGATATGAAGGATGATCTGTCTCTTTTAAAAGTAGAGCCTGCTATTCAGTTTAGCCGATGGGTCCGTCCTATTTGTTTGCCAGGGCCTAATACTGCTGGATCGGGTTGGCTACAGGGCCCTTCGTCAAAAACAGTTTGCACCGCAGTAGGCTGGGGTGCAACTATTGAACATGGGCCAGACCGTAAGTAATAATTCTAAATCGTATGTATGTATTCTAATTATTTATAAAGTAGAATATTATATTTGAAATTTTTAAGGATTTTGGTTGGAAAAAAGACTTGTAGGTGTGTCTTTCAAATTTTGAGGGTTTATCTGTTTTTTTTACTTCCTAAAATCTATTTTTAGCTGATCACTTGCGAGAAGTAGAAGTTCCTATTTGGGAGCATTGTAAACATCGTGAAGATAGAGCTGGTAGAGAAATTTGCGCTGGTCCTACTGAAGGTGGCAAAGACGCATGCCAGGTGAGTTGAAGGGTATTTAATAATAACACTTTATTAATTAAAGCCAACTTTAACTCAAGTTTAGTTGCATTCAGGTTATGTTTTCACAATTATCTACTGTAAAAATTTAAGGTTATGGGTTTAAAATTTACACTTTACTTTAGAAGGAACAATAAGGTTGCTGATATAGAACTTACTACAACCATCTTTTGTTGGTTTATTCTAGGGCGATAGTGGAGGACCGCTTTTATGTAGGAATCCTTTGAATTCTCAACAATGGTACCTAGCGGGGATTGTTAGCCACGGCGACGGATGTGCTCGTAAAGATGAACCTGGTGTTTATACCAGAGTGAGCCTTTTTGTCAAGTGGATTAAGTACCATACGAGTGAGTACTATAATAATTTCATTTAAATCATGTATTTTTTAAGTTAATTAACTACGAACGTTCCATCACGAACACGTTTTGAATACCAGAACCAACTTAACTATGAAATCTTTTCAAGAAAACATGTTTTTTTAGCATCTAAATCTTTGCCGATGGTGCAACCGCTCCAAGACTGCCCTGGTTTTATATGCAAATCTGGTATCACGAAATGTCTACCACTTATAAGAAAGTGTGACAAAACTGTGGATTGTCTTGATGCCGAGGATGAAATCAATTGTGAATTTACTAATATGAGGTCAGTTAATGAAATATTTTCTGATGAAAATAATAATACAAGTAAAAACAAGTCATCTGAAAAGAGAGAGTCAGTACTCAACCCAGTATCACTATCTGATAAAACAATTTATGCTGAACTTAAATCAACAACGGACCAAATGGTAACTGATCCATTTACCACATCCACCGATGGCTCTATTACATCTCAAGGTGAACATACCAGTAACACAATTGAAACTGCAGATAAGAAACAAACACCTGACTTTGGGCATGCTTCGACAGTCGAAATATCTCCTTCTACAAGCTTTGAAGAATTAGATTCGGGCTCTTCAGAATCTGTAACTGCAGATCCTATACCAACAAACAATGACATGAGTGATGCTAGAGGTGATTTAGAATCCTTTTCCATGTCATTTACACCAGAAGCATTAGAGTCAAGGTCGTCTATTTTAGATAAAACAGACGCCAATCAAGAAAATTTCAGAAAAACAGATATAGAAGAAGATTGGGGTACCACCACGGTATCGAGCATAACACATGATAGTGAATCTCACACCTCTAGTTTAGATATCAATGTTACTAGTTTAGAAAGTGCTCAAAATAATGAGAATATTGAAACTACTTCTGAACAATTCATTATTGAACTTTTACCTAAGGAAATCTCCACTCAACCTGATGAAAATATAGTAAAACCAATAAATGATTTCAAGGATCAGTTGACATCTGAATCACGTATTGACACGCTTGCCTCAAAAAATCTGCCTGATCTTGAGAGTAAAAATAATGGCATGGAAAAAATAGAAGACATTGTTTTTTCTGAACTTCAACCACCAATCATTCGAAGAAAACACCTTATCCCCAAGGAATTTAAATGTAGACGGTAAATATTTGTAAATGTGTTTTTGGTTTATAAACGTTGTATCTCAGGGATTTTTAACTTTATTTAGTTGTGCATGTTTTTGCAGGATATTCCAAATGATATCACACAATAATCGTTGTGACCACAAAGCAGATTGTGAAGATGGAACTGATGAGCTTGATTGTACATGTTCTGACTATTTAGCAACTTACGATCAAACTCTTCTATGTGATGGTATCTTCGACTGTGCTGATGGCCGTGATGAAATTGATTGCTGTACGTTATAACTATTTTTTATATAATGTTCTAAGAACAAAATTAATGTTCATAAATTTTTTTTTTCACCATCTCACTCTACCAGAACTCTGATTTCGGAAACATTATTTCAGACAGTTGTCAAGACCAACATTTCCTATGTAAACGAAGTGAAATATGTTTGCCATTAAAGTACGTATGCGATGGCAAACCCCAATGCCCTTTGGGTGAAGATGAGTTGAATTGTTGTGAGTATAGTTCTATCCAGCAATAATTTTTTATTTATTAATAAACAAAATCTTAAGATTATGCTCACCAATAAACTACCATTTCTAATATCTTGATTCAGTTGCTCTGTCCAATGGAAGAGAAATGATCTACGATATTGATGGCACACCTCAAATTAACTTGGAAGGATATCTGACAAAACGAACTAAAGATGATTGGCAAGTTGACTGCGAAGACAATTTGTCAGTTGAGCAGCAAGAAGAATCTGCTACGCATATGTGTCATTACTTAGGCTTCAGGTAAATCGCATAAACTAACCCTAAGATTTTAATTTCATACCAAAGCCGTTAATTTTTTTTTCTTTTTGCTGCAGTGCTGCAAATAGATTCTCTGTAAAGTATATCAACGTCAAGGAAGGAAGTAAGCGATCAATATTAGAGGATAAAAGAACAAGAAGATATTCAAGTGAAGGAAGACTAATACATTTTGCGTATAAAAACGTTGTTGAAAGTAATGACACTGCACGAAATATAGTTATCAAAGAGCCTCAACTCATAAAAGAAGAATGTGTTCCTAATGTAACGCGGACTTGTAAATCACTTTACATTTATTGTGAACGATCTCTTTATACAAATTATGATATTTCTCAAAACATGATTTATAATAGAGCTGTAGAAAATCGACAAGACGGCACAGCGCACAAGTGGCCATGGGCAGCAAAGGTGTTTATAGAAGGGTTTTACAAGTGTACCGGTATCTTAGTGGATTCTTCATGGGTCCTAGTAAGCAATGCTTGTCTTTGGGATTCATTGTAAGTAGATTCACACCCTGGTTTTTTATTCAAAAAAGATAGACATAGAGATATTTATTTGGTTTTGATTTTATTACAGATTCAAAAACAGCTTTATAACAGTAGTTCTCGGGTCACACAGAACTCTTCATTCAATTGGATCCTTTGAAAAGGTCCATAAAGTTGACGCCAAAAAAGAATTGTACAATAGTAAAGTAGTATTGTTACATTTAAAACTACCAGCTGAGTATTCAAATCAGATCAAACCAATGGTGGTTTCATCTCCGTAAGTATTGATATTTTTAATTTATTAATTTCTCTATTTTATGAGCACACTATTTATAAGTGCTTTTTTTTTTCAGAAATTTACATGCTGATCAGAACATGGTATGTGTCGCAGTTGGACAAGATAATAATAATAAAACAATAAGCATTTTTCTAAATGAAACTACTAACAACTGTAACCTTAGCAACAGATGTTTCATACGAGGAAAGAAAAATATTTGTCCGGTACGTGGGGTTTTCTACAAACTAATACAAGTATATATTAATGGGTATTTCACACAACACCACACACAAGTTTTTATTACATTTACTGTATAATATTTACTATGGAAGCCAGTTAGATAACTGAATAGAATGATCTAAAATTAAGATTCTAAATACATACCATCATACACCGAACAATAAAAACGTGGACATACAAAAAACAGATTCAATTCGCACATTGGGAGCTCATTTGAATCGTTAATATTCTCACAGGTTGGTGTGAACTCGGATCGACAGTGGGCGGGCTTAATAAGCTGTCATAGCAAGCAGGGTTGGTATCCAGCAGCATCATTTGTGGACAGTAGAGGAGAGTGTGGACTTGGAGACATTATTGTCGCAACTGATATTGAAAATTTGAAACAAGAATTGAGGTACTATTCAGGTAAGAATACTGTGAGGTTGGATTCTGCTGTTTTTAAACATGTACTGAATTATTGACTAAGTTTTCTTTTGAAGTTCTTTTGAAAACTTGAACATCATTTTAGTGTAGGTAATTCTATCTATTTTTATAGTTATACCAATTCAGCCAGAACTATCAAATCAAATAGAAAATTATGAATGCGAAGGCGTGAGATGTAGCCGTGGTCGGTGTGTGTCGTTGAAGCAAACGTGTGACGGAGTAATAAACTGTGAGGATGGCAACGACGAGTCCGATTACTCCTGCAGAATTAAAAGAGATATTTGTGAACATGACCCGTATCATAACGGATGTGGTAAGATTTACTTATAATACTTTATATCTAAACGGCATATTTAGGTATGTGGACAAACTAAATATATCTCTAACGCCCAAACACACATAGACACATCCTGTCATGAAGCTAAGCATCCTAAATTAAAGTAATGGTACTTCACGCTGAACAGCTTTTCAATCCCTTCAAAGCACATGTCCGATTTGGTATAGAGTACTGTTGCCACATTTGGGATGATCCAGTGAAACACCACCTTACCGCCTTGGACTTGATAGAACGTAAATTTTTCACTCTAATAAGTGAGCACCACATTGCGGAGACAAATTCGGAATCACCTTTTGTTATATTCTATGAATTGTAACAAAGAGAATGTTCCCAAAGAAAGTACAATCTCTTTTTCATCATAGAACTGAGTTGTACGGCTCAGTATTAGTACCATCAATACTTTATAAGCAAACCACACCAAGTTTCGGTTCCACCTTTTATTAGGCGAACTGATATAGATTGGAACTAATTACTGTCATCTAAACAGATGACGATAATGAGTTTTTGACCAATCAAGGCAACAGTGAATAGGTGTCAGCTAAACCATACTGCTCTATAATTGCAAGAACGAGATAATAATAACACTTATAAGTAAATACTAAACGGTAATTTATGCATCCAAGTCTAGTAAGATTACCCAGACTTGGATCCCAAACCTCTCAATTCCGATCCGAAGACAAATTGGTAAAGACAGCTATTATAAAGTTTTGCCACTACGGTTTCTCTCCATTAACTTAATGAAGTTTTCGAACAAAGTAAACAAGTGACCACTTAGGAGTTTTCTGAAGTTTAACTTGATAAATGTTTCATTTCGCAGAGTGTTCGTTGGGCCAGATGAAGTGTAGGAACGGGAAATGTATTCCTAAGGAGTTATTCAGAGATGGTAATGACGATTGCGATGACGGAACTGATGAGCCGATGCGGACCAGCTGCTCTGATTACTTGGCAAGGGTGATGCCTTCAAGGCTCTGCGATGGTATCCTTCACTGCCATGATAGAAGTGATGAAGATCCTATGTATTGCAAGTGCTTTGCCAAACGGACTTTCAAGTGAGTGAGACTTAAACCTTATGTACAAAAGATTTTAGCCTGGTTCTATAGAAGATTCAGAATTTTAACGCACGATTTTATTTATTTATTTTTTGTAATCCCTAGCCAAACTTGAGCAGTATAGCTTTTTGATAAAAAAATTGTCCAGGTGCATGTTATCTCCTAACTATTTCTACTGCCATAGGATGCTGTGATATTTGCATGCTGTATTTGAAGGTCATGTCTGCACATCGTTTTTGAGTGATGTGACGGTCGCATGAGGCTCGTCCTTAAACGTGCTCTGTGGTAATACACATAAGCAGGGTAACCGCTCAGCATATTCATATTCGTTTTTGCTTTCTAGGTGTGGTCCTGCTTTGAATGATGTAGAGCACTGTGTCGCTCCCGACATGGTATGTGATGGTCTACGTGACTGCCCCAACGGTGAAGACGAACGCCATTGCATTGGACTTGTAGCTCCAAAAAGCAATTCGTAAGTACCTTGTATATTGGACAACATTTTAATTTATAAATATAAAACAATCTATACCAATTATAAGAATTTTTGATCTGATTAAATAAATAACTCAGACAGTGCGTTGCTTATTTAATCAGATCAAAGATGACTGGTCATAGAGACTTTAAATTTTCATAGTTTATTTGTCTTGGTGCATAAAGTTAAACTAAGAAAAAAAAACCATGATTCAACCCCTGCTGAACCTATTTAGGGGTTAGTTTGTACGAAAATAACTTTACGCGACCAAAGTCGTGAGCATTTCACTAGTCATGTACATAAATAAACCAAAAGCAATTACAATAAAAAAATGCAAACAGGTTCATGAACGTATACCTTACTTAAATCTCTTAGCAGAATACTGAGAAGTGGTTATAAGTTCCTACTTTCCAAATATTTATTGTCTGTTTGTTGACTGTACTACTCCTACGAGTTATTGAAAAACACAGATGATGGTTACCACTTAACATCAGGTGGACCACCACAAATAATGGCATAAAAAAAAACAAAATAAATACTTATCTTATTTTTATATGTTCAGGTACGGAACGGGACAAGTAAAAGTACAATCACATGGTGTCTGGCTTTCAAAATGCTACCCTACGCAAAACCATACAAAATCAGAATTAGAAGCAATTTGTAGGGAATTAGGCTTCTTAAGCGGCCACGCAAAGGAGATCAAAGAGATGAAAAATACCGTGCTCCATACACCTAATACTTTGGTTTTAGAGCCTTTTAGCGATGTAATACTGAACAACCAAACAGTAATAAAAATGAGAAATACAAACGAGCCTGTTGCCAAGGCTGTTTTTGATAAGGATTTAAAGGATTGTTACCCAGTTTTCATAGAATGTATTTAATATGTTATTCAAATATTTAATATGTAAGTAAGCAGGTACCGTATTTGGTACACAGTGCTATTATAAGATAACTATGTAAGTATTTAATTTATTGTTGATAAAATACACCTAATAAAACAAATATTAAAATGTTACGAAAAGTCGTTTTAATTCCTAGATAAGGTATTGCAAAATCTGTACCAAAACTAATTGGTCTGCCTTTATTGACTTCAGCGCCATCTCTTGTTTAGTTTTAAACATGTATCGTGAGAGAAACGCAATGTTAAAAGGTTCAAGCATAAAGTAGAATCTAATTTCCTGTTCCCCACTTACTGCTGGAAAACTCTGACAGATGGCGCTGATATAAATTGAATAACTATTAAAATCAAAGTGTATCTATAAAAACTTTTGGATTTTGTAACGATATTAAATAATGATTTTCGTTTCCAGAGTTCACACGAGGTTCAATCAATCAATACAATAACCTGAATATTTAAAAAATAAAAATAATTTACATATAATATCGTATAGGGTCACTCTTTTCTGTGGTCACAACTTATTATTAACCAAGGACTGGCATGATCAATAAATACCTATGATCAATAATAAAACGAATAATTTTAAGATAATAAAAGGAAGGTGAAGGAATCATTATTCTGACCTATACTGACTGACAGACATGATTTTTTAAGGGTAGGAATATTCGTCGTGTTGAAGGAGATGAACTGAGCAAAGAATTCTAAAAATTCAACCCCTAAACGGGCAATGCTTATGTATGTAATGTATTTTATTAAATATATCAATCATCTAGTACCCATAATACCCATAACACAAGCTCTGCTTAGCTCGGGGCTAGATGGTACTGTGTGGATTGTCCAGTATTATTATTATTATTATTATATGCTGAAATTTGTGTGCAAATAATTGTACGCCGTTTTCCCCATTTCTTATAAAATTTAAAAATGTTCGTGGGAATACTATCTTAGTCACCACGACTGATACATACAAATTATTAACTGCAGTCTTAGACCATTGCCTAAAAAAAGAAGGTGATTATCGCCCCTAACCATTTTAATGCAATACCATCAAATTCATTAAGAATCTATTAAAAAGATATTCTCAGTGAGAAATAAAAGAAAAACACAATTTATTCATCAAATCTAGGGTCAAGTATTTCACCTCCAATGATAATAATATCAGTCTTAATCGAATGATATGAGATAAATATTTTAGCAGATCGATTTGATTTTTAAATAAGGAGGCCATTACTTTATTTAATATACGATGCAATATACAAGTACTATATTTTATATATAGGTATACTCAATTTGAGGAACTTGACAAAAGCGTTCACATGCCTACTTGGTTCTTGGTAACTAGGCCGTTAGTGGGCTGTTTTGCGTGACTATAGTGGAGGTTGCTGTCACGCTAGCAGATGTTCTCCAGGAAGGCCAACAGCTCACTTATGGCGGCGGCGCAGGCCTCTCTAGGCGTTCCTGTATGCTCGTTGAGGTGCCACGCTGCTGTACTCCAGGAAAAAATGCGCGGCTAATTTCTCTGTGTGCATACATCTTTTACACAATGGCGTTCACGTAAATAACCAATTATGCAAGTGCACTGTTTATGCCGAAAACTAGCAGAAAAAACTATTGTAGCTATTGTGCATTGTTGTTGTTTGTATTGTATGTATGTTATTGTTGTATTGTAACTATTGTATATATCTTTGTAAGTATCCAAAAATTTGGTGTAAAATATATGTAGACGCCTATATTTTGCGACTGATCAAAACAACACGCAGGTGTTCTTTATCAAAACTCGCAACAGTACCTTTGATAACCCAAATTATGTACAATATAAGTCCATGAATAATTTTGTACTACCTAACATAATGACACTAGTTCATAATGAGACTATAAATAACTCGAAATTAAGTTTTATTATGTTATGTACCTACAACCAGTCGACGCCGTATAGTCTGCCCAAGATGATGACACCACTATTTCGATCCATAATCTGGAATACATTATGCAAATGAACATGGCTTAGAGTGAAACGACTTTAAATCAGGCCGAGATGAGGCACTATAAGGTAAAAGGATTATTTTCTAGAAAACGAATCAAAGGACGTTTCATTTCATTTCATTTATTCATGAACAATTGTATTGAATTATATTTGAAATTATGGATACCACAACACATAGATACAACAAATTAAAAAATAAAATTATTACAGACATGCAGTAAAAATATCAAAATAATGTTCTCTAATTCAAATTATACATATCGTAAGTCAAATAAATATTCATGAATTGTATAGAAACACCCTCTTAAATTTGTACTAAAATCAAATAGCGATAGCATCGCTATCTGATTCTGAACACTGTTTTTTTTTATTAACACATACATAGAGTACAGTAACATCCAGACCCAGAACAAATATCAGATCTCACAAATGTTTGTTCTCGATGCTCGAGCTCACAACCTATCTGAACTATGCCGGCTGTCACAGGCTGTAAATATGATAGATACATTTTATGTAAGTACATAGTGAATAATTAACAAAAACATTCAAGTGGGCTCTAAATATTATATACACGGTTATTACAACTGCACTACGCAGAACTAAAAGAATACCGTACCTACTTTAAATATGGCTAAAGAAAGTAAAACAAAGAAGGTTGTCGATGTAGCCCAAAGAACTAGCAAGCTGAAGTAGCAGTGGGCCTGTCATGTCTGCAAAAAAACCGACAACCGTTGGAGTAAATGAGTTGAGACTGGAGTGGGGGCCACGCTTAGACAAACGTAGTGTAAGATGCCCTCAGACTAGATGTAGCGACGTCTTGCGCAGGGTAGCAGGTAGTAACTGGATGCAAAAAGCCAAAGACCGCCACATTTTCAATTTTCAAAAACTTACTTTGTATCACGATCTATCGGACGTAACTATAAAATTTTTACATAGTCTACCACAAGTGGATACAAAAGTATAGCATGATTTTGAAAATTAGTATACTCATATGTAACTATCATAATGCAAGCGATTATGTACTCATATATACGTGGTAGACGTCTGATAATGAAAACGACTTGGACTCTCCAATAACGATAAATAAGTTTCGAAATTTACCTACAATGCAATCGTAAGCTTACAACCAGATCATTGAATAGTAATAAATTTAACAATGTACATTGTATTGTAATTTTGGCTGTAAATCAGATACTTTAATGCGTTCTTTAATTTGCGCCGACCGATTTATTTTTATACTAGTGGCTTGCGATACAGCTTTGACAGATGTTGTGTTTACTGCATCCATGCACGCAAGACTCCATTGGCAAGACCATTTAGTTTATTATTAAAAATCTTAATTTTGGACCTTACTTACATTTCATTTATAGAAAGTTACTACTACTTATGCTCTTCCTTTTATAACTCCCAAGTGAACACCATTGAATCAGATATATACCAAATGTAGGTAGGTAAGTAAACTATAAAATAAAACTTGTTTTCTTTCTTGTCTTACAAAAGTAACACATTCTTAGTCATTGACGATTATATTATAAAACAACTATGAGTCAACGATAAACGATACAAAATTGATCATTTGTTGTGGTGTCATTTACATTGGGGAATTTATTTTGGTATCGATCAAGAGTTCTCATTACCCGGTTAAGCTTAGCGTTCACCTACAGTGTTCGAAAGGTTTACAAGAAGAAGCATCGGAGGTGGTAATAAAATTATGATAAATAAATAAATAATAAATAAATAATGCTGGACAATCCACACAGCATCATCTAGCCCCAAGCTAAGCAGAGCTTGTGTTATGGGTACTAGATAATTGATATACTTAATACAATATATTACATACATATATAGATATTTTTTATTATACATAGAAAATACCCAGAACACCTGGAATAAATATTTGCAGATCGTACAAACATTTGTCCCAAAGCGGGAATCGAACCCGCAACCCCTAATAAATAAATAAATATACGCCTGCGTCGCAGGCGGACATTCGCCCGCCGCACCACAGCAGTCGTCAAATATGATAAAAGTTACCTGTAAATTATTACCTGTAGTTACTATTCTAGCACAACTGTATTCCATCAGAAAATTTGGTTAAAGTTAACAATGTAAAACAAGGTAGAGCTTATTATTTTATTAGTAATAAATTGCTGTCAAATTAATAAATTTATGGAAAGGAAGAATAAAATCTCATACAATAATCTCTAATGGTATATCTTAACACATGAACCATGTACAATACATTATGTCGCGAACCGTAGACACCTACAGATCTTAGACTTGGGGCTTGATACGTACAAGTGGACGTATACCTTTATAGTCACTCAGTCACCTTGACTTGGAAGGTTCTTGGATGTGCAATTTATTGGTCGATGCATCACAAAAGCCCTTTCTTCCGAACACGAATAAAGTTCATGTTAACAATTATTGTTTCATCGTAAAGTAAGATTTAACTTACAAAGTACATTTTAAATAAGCTGAATCGCACTCACATATAAGTTTATAGGAATTTGTGTCACGTTAAGAGAATTAATCGTTCAAGGTTTTAAAATTCTTGACACCTTTTTTGTGAAATGTATTTCCTAGGGCCCAATTTGTGAATGTAAATTTTCCCCAGAACAGACTCGTAACTCGTGCCTTAAGAGGTACATACGTGAATATGTTGACTTTTTGCATGAAGGTCCTTTATTTCATCCTATACGTTCTCGAAGTGGAATCATCAGTTTTTTATTTCACGCACGTAGGTAACTGTTGTACTGATGTTTATCGCCAAAAATAACCTTTAATTACCGTGTAGTTTGAGCCACCCTGACCTTTCACACATACACTTGTGAGTCTGCCATTTTACGTAGCTCTACCAACAGTTAGACGTGACAATTAGTCTTTATTATTATTATTGAATGTGTTTTTGTTTCAGACTAAAAAATATGGAAAACAGCAGATTATTTGAATAGCAGATGGTTGAACTCAAAAAAATAGCAATCAATCATACAGAATAAAAAACTTACAAGAAAAAAAATTATGTAAAAAACTTATAAGGCAGTGATTGTTCAATATTAGTAAGAATACAAATTGTAATGTTGCCTTGACCCACCTACCAACTAACCTACTCAAATTTACATGTCAAATTAGGAACCCATTATCTTGACATACATGAGATAGAAGTCAACGCCCTAAAAAAATATATATACAAAAAACGAATAATTCCAAGCAGGTTAAGAAACAGTGATATTTAAATTGCACTTAAATTCTTTGCATTGCCTATTAGAGTGATCTTTATGTGATTCAGGGCCGACTTCCATCAAGAGAACGAACTATCCACCCACTGTATATACAAATAGACTCACAAAAAGTTTTTTTATTACTAGTGAAAAGTGACGTCATCTCTGATAGATACTTAGTTCGACTAGCAGTCAGTTCATGAATTATGCGACACATTGATTACAAAACGGAACACGGTATCAATTCAGTGGCGGCCGCTTTTGAACTCGAGTTCTGCTACTTAACCGCTATTTCTACGTTTACTATTTAATCTTCTTGAAATGTTTTATTTAGAACACTGATGGTGTAGTGGGGGCGATGCCACTTGTGCATCAATGGATTTTTCTATTCGGAAAAACTATGTACACAAAATGCCAGTGCTATCAAACAGTTCGGAAAACACAATGAGGAAACCAGTTAGTGAGCTTGCAGCGTGTCACGTAAGGAATACTTACTACTGTAAAGTTGGGTATGTGCCAATTGTGATATTTGGACATAATTCTGACTACACCCCCCTTAGACATCCTCAAAGAATCTTGAGTTGATGGTACTTTGTAGGCTCCGTGCCTGAGGATTAAAGTCGTGAGGTTGTTTTTGTTCGAGCTTACGCCGTCATAGATATAAAAGTTTTAGTACAAATACATTTTTACTATTTTTTATGCATGAGTTTACTATTTTTTTTAATGTTGTGATGCTGTAACACCATTTTTAAAATTATGATACATATTAGTGCAGCCGACTGTACATCAAATTAATCTTACTGTCTCAAAACTATATGGAAAAGGCGAAATCGATGTGACCTATATTATTATAAGTTGACCTTTCTAGGCGGAAACACTTTTTGATTTTGTTTTAAAGGAAGTAATCAATAAGAAATTTTATTACCCATACTTTGCCAACATAATTATTACACACTCATTTTGGGTGGCTTTATTTTATGCAAGATAATTTTACAATACACATATTATCTTACAAGACTTCATGGATGTAGAAATTACTTTTACTCGTTTTTCCCAGGAGTATTATATTTAGAATCGTAGCTTCCTGGATGTAACTGTAAAAACTATTTAACGACCGACATGGTGCGGCGGGAGAATGTCCGCCTGCGACCCAGGAAGTTGCGGGTTCGACTCCCGCCTTGGGATAAATGTTTGTACGATCTGCAAATGTTTATTCCGGGTATTCTGGGTATTTTCTATGCATAATAAAAATATATCTATGTAATGTATTGTATTAAGTATATCAGTCATCTAGCACTCATAACACAAACTCTGCTTAGCTTGGGGCTAAATGATGCTGTGTGGATTGTCCAGCATTATTATTATTTAAATGAAAAGAGGTTTGATAAATAATGAAACATTTGATAATTTCTTCCGGGCTTCAGGTCGTATGGATGGATAAAAGGATCATACAAAAAAAAGGTAGGAACCAAGCCGTAAGTTTCTTGCCGGTTCTTCTAGGCTTGGTCGCGAGGAACTGGCGCTTAGATTCACCTAGATTTAAGACGTTTCAAGATGATCCCTGCGGATATTACTGAATAAATGATTTTTGACTTTGACTTTGACTTTGACTATGAACCAGGAAATCCACACGAATATACTAATAGTATCCTGCTAGTATCTCCTCACTACTTACTGAACATACTGTACCTACTTAATTATACACCAATTCCAATTAGATATTCCGCACGCATTTTTTCTAGTTATATAATATGTTATACCTATTTATAAATGGTTGCCTAGAAGAAATTGCTTTCAGCAATAAAGCCGCCCTTTGTATGTTACTACGTACTATGTTAAATGTAGATTGATAAGCTATGTTTGTATACAATCAAGTGCTATATCTATCTGTGGGTAATTATGCGAAAAATGTATTATAAAAAATGTATAAAGGCATATGTTTGCGAGAACATAGAATAGTATTGACAGCGGCCACACTATTAGTTTATATTGTTCTAAGTTTATAAAATTCCTCACTGAGGCAACAGACGCGCAGGGCGCTGTGAGTCCATTCTGTGCGGCTAATCTATTACCGTATTACAGATATTTCAACGAACCTACCTATATCTACATATATTATTATCTATAACAGGTTGTGCCCTGTCACAGGGCATTGTGTAAGTAAAAATGTTGTGTAAAGTGTTGTGTAAGAATGTCCACAGGGATGTGGACATTCTTACACAATATCATCATATCATCTACCCCCAAACTAAACATAGCTATGGGAACCAGATGACTGATAGAGTTTTTATTGTTACTTACAAACATTAACGTGCATTATTGTACACAAATATTGAACATACCTTACCCACACATTATAAAATAACTCTTTTCTATCACTGCAGGTTATTATTAAAAGCACAGACAAGAAATATAATGTGGTATAAGTAAAACATAACAAAAACCTATAATCAACTGTTAACTGGTTTCCGATCTTTTTTGATTCATTGACTGATTAATTTTCAATATCACTTATTTAAGTACCTAACCTATGTGTAATACCTTCTTAAAGTAGGTACCTACCTGAGTAATCTTACTGAACCTACATTGCTGTATGTAGCCAGACCAATAGTATTATAGTAGTAAGTACACATTGACCTGGGTATATTACCTACTTAGGTACCTACGTAAAAAAATGTCACTGTAATAATCTACTACCAACCTTATATCATTTTTCTATCTAGTTTTAAGCTCAATGTAAGTGGACTGTGAAGTCCTTTTTTGAGTGTTATAATAAAGTTCTTTAAACCGAAACCGAAAATAGATGAGAAACGTAGGGGATTTGTAGGTAATTAAAAACAGAATATTAATAAAAGCCGGTGCCGGAAAGCCATTATCCATCAGGTGTTTTCTTTATAGACGCAATGATTTATGATATAAACTTTTTAATCTTTTTTTTTATGTCCTAAATCTTTCGATCAATGATACCTCTAGATATAGGGTCGGCGCAAAAAATCCATCTCTGTAAATAAGAGCTCACTTGAGAAATGAGCTCTTATTTTGTTTTCACAATTAGTGATATTATTTACTAAGTAACATGGTTGTAATTAGGTTGAACTTAAAAATGTTTATCATTTTTTCTCACTTCGTAAGTAAACAAATGTCACGCGGACAGCTTTTAGCTATGATTTTGTATGTGACCCGTCATCTAGGGGTATCATTGATCGAAGCCTAAATCAAACAAAATATTATTAATATTATTAAAAAAACAAACATATCTATTGTATTTTTACTTTATATACAGCAAGGTCATGAAAATTAAGAATTATCTTTTTCTTTTGTTTTGATCTCTAAATAAAAATTATCTTGGTACCAAATTTAATATATTCGTGCGAGTTATGATTATGCTGTGTTTGGGCGGACGTAAGGGCAATATCACAGAGATTTCTGGCCAGATTACTAAACCCAACTAAATATATTTTAAGGCTCTTGTGTCTTAAATATTGTAATCAAATGATGCGCAAACCTTTTTTGATCTTAAATTAGGCGTAAAATAATGATGCACAAAGTATCTTCAAGTCCAGGAAGAGTTACAAAACATTGCCTTGTACGAATAATAAATCTGTCACTTCGCACATGTTATTCTGAGATCTTTGTGGATAACGAGCCAATAATAAAAAGGCATCTAATTAATGATTGTTCAAACAAAAAAAGCCGATTTTACATTTCCTACTTCAATGCGTATTATTCTATTAGACTGGTGGTTTTGTGCAAAGTTTAGCTAGCTTTTTGTTTTGCAGAAAAAACTACACGCATCACTATTTATAATTTTGAATCAACCACTTGAGTGTTGTAATCAGTTTTTGTAAATGTCACGCAAACTTGTATTTCCTGAAACAGTTTGAAGGTCTAAACCCATCACTTTTTTTATATTACTTGCTGATGAAATAAGCAAATGGTCCAGCTGATGTTTAGTGGTTACCAATACAACAAAATCTTACCTCATAGTTTACGTTCCAGGAACGCTCTATAATTCACTGCTCTGCGTCAAAGTTTTCTAACATAAATATTTAAGTGCTTTGCTATGATAAAATCAAAGGCAATTTTTCTCGTGCTTGGATTAAAGCCGTAATAATCTCTTTTTTCTTTCTTTTACTTTTACTCCAGGTCTTTTTCAATCGGTTCCTATTTTATATATATTATCAATTATTATAATTTATTATTCAAATAAGTGGCTTATATTTTAATTCAAGCATGTTTTATCTTATATTTACTCATACAACGTCACTCTGCATCAAACTATTGAAGAGACAAAAACATTGATAAAATAAAATAATTGAATGGGATGAATTTAGATTATAGAATATTACCAATATAGATATATTGAAGAGATCGCTTTACCGATAAGATCGCCCATTGTACCTGAAGTTCTAAGCTCTTATTTTGTATCTGTTTTACTATTATAACAGTGTATTTTTACAGGTACACCAGGCTTAACAGTATGCCTCAGGTTGATGGACGTAGAGTAGGATATCGTAGGGCACGTTAACAAGGGGTTACCTGCGAGGCAATGCTTTGTTGGACCATCTGCTTGTTCCACTAGCACGTCACATAAAAGTGTGTATAAAGCTGGTGGCACTGTAGAAGTCCGAAGTTGTGTTCGTACCTGTTTAGGGCCTGTAGTACAGCAGCGATGTCCAACAGGATTCTGGGGGCCAATTCTCAGATTGTAGAGATTTTGGCGAAATAGAGATCATGTCGAAACTTGAATGTCTACGCAAAATGTCACGAAAATGTCTAACGATTCAAAAAACCGTATTCTCACTAGAATTCGACAAATGACGGCACGACATTTCTGTAGAAATCTCAGATATACGTTCCGTTTTAGCTATTGTTTCAACGAGATCTCGTTGAATCTTTAACTATATAGTTTTGTGGCCACAAAGTATGTACACAACATAGTTTATACAATGATTTTATAAATTGAATATGAAACTACAGTAAAAAGTACACAAAAAAATTTTTGAATAAAATATTACATTTGAATATCTTTACATGTTCCTACATGCGTGGTACGAAACTTTGTGTAACTAAACTGTCAGTGTCAGTCAAGCTATCAAACTACAGCGGCTATTTTGTGTTTTGTAAAGAAAGTCTCGGATTCGTTCTCTGTCATCTTTGGAAGCAACATTGTATTTTCATTTTAATTGTTTTTAAGTTCTGATGGGTAATTTTGGTGGTATGTATTTTAACCATCATTACTTGATGTCTTAGCACAAGTGTGAACAGTTGAAATGAAAATGTGTTATGTGACATCCTGATTTGAACGAAAATGTTTCCCTTTGGTTTTGAAGAAAACCGCCATCTTTTTCTTTAAAACCAGCCGACTTTACTTTTTTTACTGACTTGACTTGACTAAGAAGTATCATATACAACCCACTTGACATGGCAAAATAGTCCGCAAGACGGACAGAGGCCACAAAAAAAAAGTCTCAAAGAGTAGGTAGATACTTTGAAAGTTTGCTAGGCGCCCGAAAATAACATCAATAAATAATGCAAGCGTGAAAAATACCTACCCAACGTCAGCTCAAAAATCACGGCTGCTTGAGTTAATCGAAGCCGATAATGAGCTACGCCAGAGAATTTTTTTTTTTAAATAAAACTTTGGTACCTATGTGTTTTATTACCATAATTTTATTAGCAGAAAGCACTTGTTTAGAATATACCTACTAGGATTTAATAAGATTTATTACCTACTGTTGTTATTGCATCGTAATGAACGAAAACTAATAAAGGCTTAAAATACCTGGCACAATTAATACTTAAGCAAACCAAAAGTTTTGTCAAAATAGGCAGGGTTGTCCTTGAAAAACGGCAGCGATCTTTCGACATTTGATCTCTATCGCTCGGAACCACTCTTTGCTTGTCGAAAGCTTTTTTACGACTTATGTCTATTGGTGACATCACGAGAATAGCATAATATGATTTTATTCGACATTCTCCATCTTTTTTCGACTTAGGTCGAATTAGACTTTATCTCTAAAGAGCGAGAATTGGCCCCCTGATGTTGTGACCTAACTGGATTAACCTTTAACCTTTCTCCGTTGTAACCCTAATAAATACAACACTATTGAAACTGCACCAAGCATAAACGTTTTCATTGAAGGTATAATTATGTGACATATTTTTTAAAATAAGAAATGAGTCACTATTCGTGACATCATTCACTGTTTTACTTAATGTCTACAAAATGTTAAAAAGTAGAAGAATTATTGATACTGCGCTTGAACTTATGACCCTTTGGACTAGGTATGCCGTTTATTATGTGGTTTGTTAAACGAACCGAACAAAAATGACTCATGTCGTAAATAATTTATAGAAATTCAATTCATATGATTCGTTGCTGACTCATGGGAAACACACCCTTATTTTTATACGTATACAGTACATAGTTGTCCTAACCTAAACTAGTGCATTAGCTTATCTATCTAGGTCTACCCTGGACTGAGGTCTACGAACATTAAAATTCAAACAGAAGCTGACTTGTTATATATAAACTTGTTATCTTCTTTTCATTTGTTAGTAACTACACCGCCGTCAATTACATTTAGCTTTATTCTTTCCGTACAAAGGTTACCTGGAAGAGATCGCTTTCAGATAAGGTCGCCCATTGTTCAACCAAGCTATGTTTATGCCCTGTATTATTTTTCTGTGTGGTTAACAATAAAGAGTTATCTATCTATCTATAAACGCTTTGATTTAATTTTAGTCTCTACATACACAAACAATCACATGAATCTTTGTCTTGAATTATATTTAAGTACATTTTAGTATGTAACCTTAAAACTGTTAGGACTTAGGTCCAGATAAACGTTTTGAAGAAAGGCAAAAGAGAAGAGCAGACCGATATAGAGAAAACACAAATATGTAATATGTATTTCATCCATGTAAATAATCATTAAGCGTAAGCTTTTGGTATTATAAGACTACTTCCGAAAGCTGAAAATGCGCATCCATAGCCTGATTCTGATTATAAAAAAATAAAAACGACACAAAAATTCAACCTGCTGATTCGAGACTTAAATGAGACGTAAATGTTTAAAAAAAATTAACTTGGCGCAAAGGGGCGTATTCCTGAAATTCAATCCCTTAAAAGTATGCAGTGTTTATGAAAGTAGCTTTTATCAAGAGTGTAATTGCACGAATAGTAACCAAATGAAATAAAGGTTTAAGCTATTTATTACAGACATTTTATACTGCAACGCTTTATTTAATTTTAATAAATAAATATAATACTTACTTACACAAAATTACCTAACTAGTCGAATAATATTTGTAAGTATATTTGAGTACGTTGACGTGTGGTTAAAATAATGGCTGAAAGTTATTTAAAATTAGTAAAACAAATGAAGGAAGTTAAATAAAACCGCTATAAATATTTATTACCGTTATAAACATAAGTATAGCATGATTATTTTTAATTCTTACTTACTTTAACTTTTACTTCATTAAGTAAAAAACTAATATATTTTATGACGGTGGTAGACAAATTCTCATGATTGGACTATAAACCAATAAACATAAATAGATTGAGATATCAACGGCTATTTCGATTTTCTTTCTCACCTTACCACTTATGGAACAATTGTCTAATTCGGAAAACAAAAACGTTTAAATTTGTGAATTGTTTACTCTGCGGTAGGTAAACACTTGGTACTGTCGACAGATGACTTGAAAAGAAACGCCGAAGGCTAGCAAGGCGCTTAAATAAACGAACACTGTTAAAAAAATAATGTTCAAACTTTACAAACATGTCAAATGTCAAAGGAGTCTGTCAAATAAATGTAACTTAGTAATAACAATAATTTAATATAACTCTTAATGTATTCTAAAAGTTATATGATTTTCATCACTGCCGCAACTCTGTGCATGTTTATTGTGTTTTATCAGTAAACAAGAGTTTGAGACATTTACAATAATGACTCTATTAAATTACAAAAGTAAACATAAAGGTTTTTTGATTTTGTCGATCAACCAAAATAAATGGTTTAAACGCCGAAAAGCAATCATAAATCCAGCTTAGAAGACCCAAAAAAGATGACTCAATCTGACAAAAGTGGCACCTGGATAAAAAAAGATCAAACCATACTCAAAAACTGTTCTGCGAAACACTTAAATATAAACAATAATATTTATCGCAAGATCATGCAAAAGCAAAACTTAACGGAAAGGACGAGCAAACATGGGTTTCTTGTTCAAGACGCTTCCTTTTTCCCGTCTTGGATAAACAAAACAAAAACCATATTTTAGCTGATTTGCCTGGTAGCTCCTCTACAGGTTTTATAAATGTAGGTATTATTTTAAACGTAGTAGTATTAGTACTAACAAATATATCACGCACTTTGCAGTTTACAGCAAACTTTCTGACAAACAATTCATGTGAGTAAAAAAACATTCATTGTAAAATTACTGTAGAAATCAAATATTCCATCCACAGTTCTTTTAAATAATAATAATATCTTCATAACATACTACAAAAATCAAATAATAGTAAATAAGATACAATTCGTGACAAGTAGCTTTTCTTAGCATGAGTAAATGTAATCCTTCACATAAATAAAGATCGTCCATCCACAGTAATAAACTTACAGCTATCAAAGTACCTAATAAACTTTATGATCTACAAATAGCCAGTGAGCGCTTATAAAACAATCAATCACGTTTTTTTGACCAATTCTAGGTATTGGCAATAAAGATTTTGATCAAAAAGATGAAAGAACTTGATTTTCACTCTATTTAAATCATTTGAGAACTGTATGATTGTAAAGTACAAATACGTATGGTGTACATAATGGTAGACTTCTGTTGCCATTCTGTCTGCAGTCCTCTCGATTAATTTGCATAAATATCGTAGTCACCGCGTGATCGGTCAATACCTACTATTTTTAAAAACTGAATCATAAATATAAACGGCAGATAAAAATGAGGTGATCCTGTACATTTTACCATTTCGAACGTAATTATAATCACCAACGAGATTTATTTCACGCCATGTTGCGATTAATCGAGTAATATTAATTAGTTACGTGACTGGCTGAGGTCAACAATCTGTAGGTACAAAACTATACAAAACGTTACATATTTATTTGAACAAATGCGTCTCATTAGGCATTTTGATGATAAAAAGGTTTAATTTACCTGATTTTGTATATTTTTGGATAACTATTTTTACAGTCATCCAAACAAAGCATTTTTTGAAACCAAGCATTTTTGTTTCATCTTCATTATGTGAACAGCCAAGGACTAGAACTCATTGCTGCCGTCCGTTTTCCTGATCATGACTATCTAGGTTTTCTTGTATTCTGTTACTCAAAGCTACATTGGATGAAACTAAGCCATGTCATTCAGTACCTATCTTTTTAGTTTAGCAGTCAGGGCTAATTTTACCTTATTTATCTTATTTATTAATATCTTATTTATCTCTATAAAGCAAACACACACGTGAGGTATACACTAAAGTGTAAAGTATACACGTGTATACCTAGTAAATACCGACCCATGGTCATCGCTCATGCAACTGTGCCAAAATGTCGGGAAACAACCAAACTCAAAAATCATGGTAGATATCCCGTTTTTATCAAAAAAATTGATCGAAACTTGCCGGGCTAAGATGTGCAACGCGAGATGTTGCTCGTGACACGAGATACTTTTTCTATTGATGGATATTTTAGAAATTATAGATAAAAGACCCACAGATAAGCTAAACATTAGCAGTAAGTCTTCATTTGACAGAACGAGATTTTTTTGGCGAGAGGTTTTTGGCACTGCCATGTTAGCAGGAACATATAGAAGATATCTTTATTTTGCACAAATAACGAGTAGACAAAATTTTGTCGCGCTGCACATCTTAGCTGGTTATGATAGTTCAAAACGAATTCATCACGAAATTTCATTTTCGTTATTACAATGCTAAAACTATAATAATATAAATAAAAATGTATATGGGCGATGGGAAACTACTGGTCAACTACTGCCAAATGTAGGTATGTGCCAAATGTTACATTTGGACGTACCTACCACTGATGAGATAACCTCAAAGAATCTCGAGGTAACCACCGTACCTGGGGGGCACCGTAGCCGTGAAACTATACATTCTTCTAATAATTTAAAATAAACAAATAAAATTTTATGAATTAATTTGTCAATGAATAAACATTTAAGGTGTCTTTAAAATTAGAATAAAACATACCTGAAAAAAAAGAACTAAAATATTTTTAAGCAGTTTTACATAAGCTTATATTGTGAAGACATAACTTATATACAGATTACAGATGAACTGCAAGAGGACTCAACAGGTATCTAAGTGAAAGGTGTTGACTCATTACTGTACCGGTGGCGGCCACGGCGCGGCGGCGGCGGCGGTCACCTCAGTCAAACGAACCTTCTAGATTCGACGATCAGTGACCAAGTGACATTTGACATGTTTCTCTTTTCTCTCTACTCATGTTCTACTTTACTAAATTACTCGCGATTTATTATTTAAAATGACAGGCCAGATATGTAAATCAGTGATCAATCTAATTGTATTTTTAGTCGGCCCATAAGGAAAACATCGTTTTAAACCAGCGTTTTTTATTTTAAGCATCGTATCTAATTTCAAAAATGAGATCAGATTACATTGCATGTAGTTTTGCTGATACATATACATTAAAAGGTCATTAAATTAGTTAAATTGCCAGTATTCTGAAACGGTGAATGAAAACATCGTGAGAAAACCAGTTAGTACTCTAGCAGCGGCGGCGATGGACTTGGAAACTATTACTATGGAATATTAACTACTAAAAGTAGGTATATACCAAATGTAATATCTAGACTTACCTCTGACTACTCACCTTAGACACCCTCGAAGAATCTCGAGTAGGTACTTGGTGCTAAGAGATCGGAAGGGATATCTACGGTGCTTGTGGATTAAAGTTGTGATGATATTTCTTTTTTCTTATTTTAATTAGCCTAAATAACTGTCGTCCAAGACCTAAATACACTTATATTATCGGAAATCTTTTAAAATGGAAGATTGAGGTTAATTATGTAAATGCTCTGTCAGAATAACGAGTTCTAATGGTTCTTACTTATGAGGGTACGAAATTATTTTTTTTACCTTTGCACGAGGTAGGGTTGTTCGTGGCTGGGTGATATCATGAGGTATACTTAGGTGCTTATTGAAGCCGTGATTCACGTGGAAACCAGATTACCAGCAAGTGTTTCTGGCGCCTACTAATACGAAAACGTTTGAAAATAAACGCAATATGAAAACGGTATGTACTATAAGATAATGAAGTACTATGGTATATGGGTATATAGGTGTAATAGTGTAAAAAATTGCATTGAAATGAATAACTTTTTTGTATAATAACTATACTAATTAAAATTACCGTTTATCGTGGTCTAGTGGGACCCCATCTTCTGACCCTGGGTCGTGGGTTCGAACCCGGTCGTGTAGCAATGGATTTTTCTATATAATACTTTATGTATCTAATGCTAGTGCTCTTAAATGGTAAAGAAAAACAACGTGAAGAAACCACTCATTAAATGGAATAAACATCATAGTTTTTATTTACTGTATATGTATTTCTATATGTTTTCAACGCTCAGTTGAGAATGGGGCCTATAAATCTATCCGATTAGCTCACTTTTTATAGGCCTTAACAAGGATCATTTCTCACGACTAAGATTTATACCAAATATAAACGAAATTTACTACGGAATGTAATTCTCGTATAAATACAATATCTTCGGAATTAGTAACTTATCACAATGAAACTATGTATACCTAAGTAAAAAACTGAAATCTTAGTATGTGATCATTCTAAAAGCGGTATAAAATAAAATTACTGTAGATGCACTTGCACTATGAATTATGAAATTATGAATTTTGAAATTGGTACAAAATTTATAATTTCAAAATAAATCATTACAATAAACTTGTACTGCAAAAACACAAAAAACCATGATAGACCAGATACAAAAGGCATGTTTACGTTTGGTGTAGCTGCGTGTACATGGAAAGTACGTAGCTTTTATGTTTTATTTCAATCATGTACTTTTTACATATATCGATTTATGGATCTTGTAATTGTAATATAAATTTACATTAAAATTGGTTTACACTAAAACATGTTGTTGATATAACTTTTATGGAAGCCTGTTTTGCACGTATTCATGACGCATATCAAACTTATTCCAAAAGGTAAGTGGTTACATTAGTTTCAATATTTTTCCATCAATTGGTGACGGTTGGTTTGACATGATGTTATGAGATTACCCACAGTGTTGCGGCAATTTATGTTATCGATGCATTTAAAAGAACCTTATCCTGATGTTTAATTATTTTAGTCCATTTATTTTGGAAGTTTCATTTAAAGTTTTAGAGATATGTAATGCACTTAGTTCAAATAAGAAACAAAACAACTTTTGTCTAGTGTGGGTATCAAAGGTAACCATTTAGTAACTCCCGTCAGTAACACACTTAGCATTTATTTTCTTTTCTTTTACATTAACTTATAAGGTAATATAATACTAACTTAAAAGTAGCTTCTTGATTTTATTTGTTGCATTTAAATATTTTTTTCATTTTCAAATAAGCAGATAAAGATGGATCTGTCCCATAGTTTTAAAAATGTACCTATAGCTCGTTGGATTTTTACATTCATCTACCCCAGTAATGCACGGAGTTATATATGGCGGGTAAATTACGTCTGAAAAGTGAAACAAAAACCACAAAATAGATTTTTTTAGGGGGGTGGGGCTTGATAGGCTATTGGTGAACACAGTGTTGCTGTTATGTACCCAGGAAATACTGCTGCCCGTTTTCAGATGCGTTCCCTTAGTCGCCTTTTACGACGGCCACGGGAGGTGCTGAATGGGTCTTATTGTTTGTCTGTACCACCACAAGGAAACAAAATGAGATAGCCACTAATCTATAACAGTTTGTAAGAATCTTGAAATTAAGATTTGGTAAAAAAATTCTTCGTATTGTGGTATATATTGGTCGTGGTGTAGGTATATACAGCAAAAAATCCTTGAAATACAAACTTAATTAAATTTCCTTAATTCCTAAAAGGCTGCAGTAGAGGTTGGTGTTTGTATATATATTTATTTCTTTGACAAAAAAAATAGCGGTACAATTTTATACTTATATAATTTAGAAATAGCTTCATACATACGAAGTCGCGTGCGTTTCCTCTAGTCCATTATATTTACACAAAGTAACCTATGTTTCTCCCCAGAACGTAAGTTATTTCTGTCAAATTGCATTTTGACTAAGCTGTGAGAAGGTATCAATCGTAATAAAAGTAAAGTGCCTTAGATTTTTATCATATTGTAGTAGTACCTAAACATTTATGTGAGCAAAATTACCGCCATCAGGCGAACGAAGTCGTAGGTAGCTGATAGTATTTAATATATCTGAGGAATGGCTGAAGATATGGGTGTTGGTGTCGTTGAACTATTTAGAGGCCCCGTGCTAGAGGCGAGGTCTGAGGGGTAGGCTATCACTAGCTTGATATCACGTTATGTCATCATTATTCTTATATCAATTTACATTTTAAGCGCCTCTATAGTTGCTTCAAGACCGGATGACCGAGGATTTAAACATCCATTTAATATGTCTCTATATTATAAGCTACGCAACATTGATAAAAATCAAAAAACTTTATTTCATGACCAGGTAATATTAATTTTTGATTTGTTGTCAAGGAAAAGTTTAAGTAATTATTTGAAATTGTAACCTGTTATTTTTAATTTTACTGTACCATCTCATATGAGTTTCGTGTTTAACTTTAATAATGTTTGCAGAAAAGGCCAGAACCGATGACCTTTCAATTAATTTTGACTACTCTCATCTCGTTTTGCCTACTTTCATCTCGGACTCAATCCCGTCTCGACCCCATAGCTAGTTAATTAAACAAAACAGTTGCAAATCAAGCCGAGTGCTGAAAAACCAGGTTACCGCTATTAACGGTCGTCATGATTACTGTGGATTATAGAATCCAGTTAATTTCTATTCAAATTGATTTGCACAATGCTAGGCTTTCAAACAGTAAAGGAAAACACCGTGAAGAAATCAACGAGTATTCCCACAGCGCCAACAGGTTTGCTACAGCAAATGTAATGTTTCTCTTCTCTCTCTCAGAAGAGAAACATTTGTTTGCTCTCTCGTGTTTCCTCTGTATCTTCAAAGTAATTAACAGTACCAAGTATTGATCTTCCAAAAAAATATCTGAGATAGTGCCTGGACCCAATAGTCACAGCCATATCTACTCTTGAAAACGATAATTGATGTTTCGTATTATCCTTTGAGTTACCCTATGCGGCATGCAGAAAACTTCGCTGTAGAACGACTACCGAGTTATCATATCACGCAGAACTGAAGATTTGTAATATTGCTTTGAGTTACATCTCAAATCAATAATACAAATCTTCAGTTCGTTTTCCAAAGCTTCTATTTTATTATAATCACATCGCAACCGCTCAATCAACATGATGTTTTTCATAATATTATAGCCATGCAATATGGGTTTATTACAACCAGTTGGGTAGCAGACAAAGGAAGTAACCATCAAATAGACATAAAATCAAATCCATTATGTCCCGATTCAACATAAAACGCGACGGTGAAAGACCTTCTAAATTAGGCAAATCTTAAATTTATAGCTTTGAGGCTGTTAAATTAGACTGGTTAGATATAGTAACGGTGATCAAATTGACGTACGTAATATTGCTTATAGGTAATTGCTTATTAAAAACTATAAAATCTATGGGTGCCTCTGTGCTTTTACGATCGCATGAGACTTTGACACCTTGTGACGTACAATGTATAGTTTGTAAAGGTAAATGGAAACAATTCTGTTGTTTCATCTTATTAACCTTCTTATTATGACTACTTCTTCTTCTTCAAGTCTTTGTTGTTTCTGTGCCTTTTGTATATACCTGCCAATCAATTAATCAGGTTGATTATTCTTATAATTTGTTAGTTATAACTCTAGATCGACCCTGTAGGTTTGCTAATTAAAGCTGTCACTATAAACATTTTGATTATTTTAAAAATTTATCGTTTAGTTAAAATACTCGCATCAAAAATCTTTACAAAAAAAGACCGGAAAGTTATTGTTATATGCAAACAGATTTTGTAGATGGTTAGCTAAAAAACAAAGATGGTGGCCTGCCCGTTGCCATTTCAACATTCTGATTCTAAGAACTATGTCGTTGACCTTGATTCTTTTACGGATTTCTTCTTAGGTACAAATTATTATTCTAGTGTATTAATATCTACTTCGCATCACTTTGCAAAGTCACTCATCTACGCAACAAGATTTAAGATGGCTGAAAACCTCAGATTTACATCTCAATCCGCAGTAATTTCAAAATATACTCTTTTGTTGCAATTTGTCCTAAACTGAGAGATAATTCATAATTATTTAACAGAATAAAAGCTGTAAAAAATATCCATCAATCATTTTGAAGACAAAATATCTTGCAAAATATTTGTGAACGACACATACAAATACAAATAATAATAATTTTTAATATAAAACAAAAAATAAGTTGCAATGACTCAAGATTCTTTGAAGATATCTATAGATCACAGAGGTACGTCCAAATATTAATGTATTCACGTTTTTACAGCACATGGTATTCCACACGTGTTAGGTTGCAAGTTTATCGCTGCTGTAAGATATATAACTGTTTCCTTCCTCACGATGTTTTCTTTCAACGTTATGGAAGGTAATGCTTATATAAATTTTTTGGAGAGAAAAAATCTATTGAAGAACGACTGTGTTTGAACCCACGACCTTAGGATCAAAAGGCGGGGTAACCACCAGTGCTCTTTATCAGCTGTAGCTTTACTTAATATGTATATCTTTTCTCATCTAAAATTAATAAAACCTTTGGTTCTGATCGCTGATAATAAACTTGGCTGATTTAAGCTTGATTTCACATATTGCTTGACACTTTTTTAATGACAAACATGCTTTGAATAACGGCGTCGTCAAAATATTGACACAGATTCTGCGTAAACGCTTGTTTTGGATTACCTGGCAAATATTGTTTTGTGTCCTGTATATTGCAAATAACTAATTTGACGCACTTGACACATTGGTTTACCTAGAAAGTAAACAGACGTTGGAGAAAACACTCCGTTTTTTATGTAGTAATAACATCAGACTATTTTGAGTTTGTATTTACCGCACTCTGAATTTGACGCACTTGACACTTACAAAGTAAAAAAATAAGAAAATAATATACGATTTTATCCTTATACTAACTTCTTTTACAAAATCGAGCACCTGAAAAGGTTAAAGTGGAAGAGAATGACTAAAACAGGCAATTAACTCCGTTTTTTCACCACATGCGCGATCTAACACTAAATATCTAGTTGAGTCATTATTTTAGTGCTTGCTGTGGCATCCTATAATTGAAGGGACATATAGTTTTAAGACCTTTTGTAACATTTTCAATTTCTTGTGCTTCCTTTGCAGGATGTCCTATAATATATAAATAAATAGAGTTACAGCTCAGTTGGCAAAAGCTTACGGTTTTGGGTTCGATGCCCACCACTACAAAAACGTTTTTGTGATGAACAATTGTTTATTGATAAAAAATATTTATGCATAAGAACATAGCTATCTGATTACAAAAGTTTTACTTTGTTTGACCCTGTATAGCCTTGTGTAAAATATGAGCCAAGAAATACGAGGATAGTTCAAATCTAAACGAACATCGTACAGGTACAATAAAAAAATGCAGCTAGTATTTTGAAAAGTATGTTTTTTTTATTTAAAAAGAATAAGATAGTATTAAAATAAACACAGTCAGAGAGAGAAAAAGGTATAGACTTTATAAAAATAAACTCGCTGTAATAATTTGCGACGGCGTGTTTTCTAGTAAAGCAAATGCCATAAGGAACATTAATAAATTTTAGAAGGATAATTAGAAACTTCCTGTTGTGACACAATTTTGATTTCAAATAAATGTTAAGTAATAAAAACCTGATACCTAATTTGATGATTTGTCAATACTAGGAATTATTTTTTATTCAAACATCCGCCGATAATTCACACAAATGTGCCTTAATAAAATATTTATTAGCTACGGGAAATAACGATTGCAGTGCCAAAGTCTTAGTCACAATGGGAAAAAGGTTATGTAGAAAATATAAATGTAAATTCAAAATTATTGCAAAAACCACAGAAAGACGCTACACAAATTAACGTCTTGCAGTGAGTAAGTAATGATAGTAGGTACTATTTACCTTCTCTGTATGCATTTTACAAACAATGCACTTTCGTATATTGAACCTACGCACGATGCTACAATGTTATGTTAGCTTCCTTCATAAATAAGCATTTTGTGTCGTTTCCCTATTACTTTTATGAGATCACAGTCAGACGGACTTACTGTAAATCTGTTTTGTATGGCGTCATTCAAATACAGACACATTTTACTTACTGGTTGAGAAGTAGGGCAAGTTTTCACTCATAAAGACACTGTCCTATTTTATATGTATGTATTTATCATGAATGAAGTAAAAAAGTTGCCCCGGACACTAAATTGTAGACACCAAAGTATGCTTACTATACTTTTTAATAAAAATCGAAGCAAGCACTTTTATAAAAAAATAAATCTTGATTGTACTGTATGGTTCGATATATTTTATAATAAAAATCGAAAAATTCAAGAAACAAGATCATATTAAAATATTGCTTCTGAGGTACCTCATAATTAGACCTATATTATACTTTTCGCTCTCAAAAATTCTAATTTTGACCTTCAACTCCTTGTGTCCATTCAAACTCTGATAAGATTTGTAGTCAAAGAGCTGACCTACTAAAAAAAGAATGATTGATAAGGGCTAACCAATACTTTCGAAGGGTATTAGAAATGAGTAGACTTGCTGTATTTAACTAGAACATAAAACTATGGGTCTACCCATGAGTTTTTTCTGGCTATAATTATTATTAGTGTTGGCGTGAAAATACATTTTATAATACTTGACCTACAAGCATTTTACGAAATCCTGGGCGGTAACAAGGTAAAATGGATTGACGGGAGGGGAGGACGGGGAAGATAACTCCCAAAGTCAACCCCTAAACCTGTTTTAAAGTCTATTCTCATTTATTTTATGAGGATCTTGAGGAGCTCGCGTATACAAACTTCAGACCCCGCTGCAGTAGAGTTTTAGGGGTTGAATTTCAGGAATAACTTTTTGCGACACCTCTCCAAAGCGAATGTACTCAGCACTACTAATATCCCTGATTTGGGCTATTCGTTGTCTTTATTGCCTGGTTCCAATATACTATGAGCGTCTGTTGGTAGTATACTACGGGTAGTTGCTTGATAGAGAAACTCTCACCTCATTGGCTAGTGTAAACTGCAACTGAATCATTGCTAATGCGATGAATGCTTATCCGACAAACACGTCAGCATGAGTGATACTAACGTTTGTAAGATTTTTGAACCATAAATTAAAGGACGATTGGTAAAGAAATTTTTTGTTATATGAAATGTTATATGAAATTTTATAACAGGGGCTAGCGTATATTCTACTCTCCTATCAAGTCACAGAAGTTGTCAGTATGTTTAGTTTTTTATTACTTCTAGCTCCTAGTCTACAATGTGTACTGAATACCTGCTACACCGGTCTGATCTATTGGTTCATATCTCACCGATATTTTAAATGAATTATCATATTAATTGGTATTAGGTACTTAAAAATGTTACGCTTACGTAACTTACAACGGGGATGTATGTTTAGTAGATAGTCCAATGTAGCTAACTGTTTTCATATAAAAAAAAACTGTAAAAGTTTGTAATTAAGTTGGTTCCGGATAATAATAATAATAATAATAATAATGCTGGACAGTCCACACAGCATCATCTAGCCCCAAGCTAAGCAGAGCTTGTGTTATGGTTGCTAGATGACTGATATACTTAATACAATACATTACATACATAGATATTTTTTATTATACATAGAAAATACCCAGAGCACCCGGAATAAATATTTGCAGATCGTACAAACATTTATCTCAAGGCGGGAATCGAACCCGCAACCTTCTGCGTCGCAGGCGGACATTCGCCCGGATAAGCAATAAGCTGTTATCTATCACTATAAAATAATTGTGGATGTTACAAAGAGGTAACGTTGCCAACCTTTTGGGCAGACTGCCTTTTGCGGTCAATGATGTAATTTTTGTCTTATACTAAAAAAATAAATAAGTATTTGAACAAATCATGTAGCTCCAAACTAAGCACAGCTATTATTGGAGCATCTAGGGGGACTAACACAATCCATACAAAGAACAAACGCAGTTCATCACACAAATGTTTGTCCTCGGTGGAGATCGAGCCTACAACCTACAGGGCAGAATTATTACCAACTAGACCACGTTTGGTAGTATGTAAGCGTAGTATAAGACACCTTCCAGCGAGGCGGTGCCACGATCTGTGACGTGTAGCTGGTAAATTGAGCTCCGGTGGTGGGTTAGGATTTCCACGGAGAATAAACATTTATGTGATGAACTTAGATGTTTATTCTGTGTCTGGGTGTTGTATGTATTTTGAGTATGTCTTTACAAAAAAAAATACATAGGTATTTTATCATCGATATGGTTCCCATAGTACAATTTTGCTTAGTTTGGGGCTAGAAGGAATTGCGTTGATTTTTCAATATTTATTTTTTTGATTTGTTAAAGCCTGGGTTCAAGCAGTGTATTTATATAGTTTGATGATGATGATGATTGTGATCCAATACGATTATCTTATTTCAACGAAAAATAGGTATTTTATGAGTTGTCTATCGATTTATTTGAGTCAGTTTTCGATTCAGTTTTTATTAAATGGTTATAAATTACGATCAAATACCTGATAGTCTGGCTGGGGCTTATAACATAAGTGTCTCATTTAAAGGCAAAAGTGAATTATGAATAGTATAGTATTATAATAATGAGATATCGATCGATAAGATTTTTTGATTGGAAGCATATTCGAGACTTATTGAGAGCACTGGGCATTGCGCACATTATATTTTCAAACAGAAAAATTTACTGGATTCACGACCGGATTCGAACTCATGACCTAGGACTTGAAGGCGAGGTCACTTTCACTAAACCACCGACGCTCTTCAAAATCTCAATCGTCAATCAATTGTTTTGAGAAGAATATTAAAAAGCAACCACAAAGTAACACTTCGTAAATATCTGTCAAGTTTACCAAAGACATAGTACCGGTTCTTCAAAAAGGGTGTTCAAAGATGTGCATGCCTCCAGCTTCCTCATATGGAAAATGCAAATTCTGAAAATGCCAATATTTAGTTCATATTTAGTACCATCACAGATTACAACCATAATTTAGGTGCCAAAAAAACAACGACGCTACAAGCCTTTGAAGGTGTGTTAGCTGAAGTAACATGCCACCAGCTTCCTCATTCAGTGTGGGCAAACGAGTGCTGATAGAGCTATAGAACAAACGCTAGCATTTAGTACCAGATGAGTGCACTAGGTAGCAAAATTTCCAAACCTGCAGCTAAAAAACTCTCGGAGTTATAAGACTTCATCAACGTGTAAGCTGACGTACCGTTATTTCAGCACGCACATGCTGGTTCTCTGAAACGGCTGCAGCTATAGACACGGTTGATATCTCCAGATTCAGTGCACAATTGGTGCCAAAGGTACCAAATATTTGAGGCTTCTAGGTTCAAAACTCTTTGAACTACAGGCTTTTAGCAACGTGTAAGCTGGGGAAACGTTTCTCCAGCTGACACATGCTGGATCTCAGAAACGGTAAGAGATAGAGATTCGGTTGATATCTCCAAATGTCAATATGAATTAGTGCACTTGGCACCAAAATTTTGGAGTCTCTAGGACCAATAGTTACATCACAAGAAGCAAAAAACCATTTAACGGTCAACAAATTCAAACCAGTTTTCGCTTCTATAAAAGCGCGGCGTTGCCGCTCTGCACGCTACAATAGCGAGCGAACATTATGCTTGTTCTCTGTCTGTTTTTATATCTGTCTCTGGATACAACGTGTGTTGCCAGTTCAGTTTTAGTAGGTCGATAGTTTTATTCGAGTCTTGTCAGAACAGGTATTATAGGTACGAGGTACTACTAAATAGGTACTTTATTTTGTCTAGTTTAACCAAATAAAATAGGAACCTAATTAGGAAATTGGGTTTGTATGTACTCAAATAGTTGATTTGACGACCGATGTGACGCAGCGGCCTGTGACGCAGAAGTTTGCGGGTTCGATTCCCGCCTTGGAATAAAATGTTTAAACGATCTGCAAATAATGAATCCGGGTGTTCTGGGTATTTTCTATGTTTAGTAAAAAATATGTATGTATTTTTGTAACGTCAGATTTGGAATTCAAAATGGCAGGTGCATCATGATGGTACAAAAAACTGACATGGGTGTCTTTTTCTACTAATTTGGGGGTGCTGATTACGAATATCTGGTCAGATTTGAAATTCAAAATGGCGGGTGCACATGATGGTACAAAAAACTGACATGGGTGTCTTTTTCGACTAATTTGGGGGTGCTGATTACGAATATGTGGTCAGATTTGGAATTCAAAATGGCGGGTGCACATGATGGTACAAAAAACTGACATGGGTGTCTTTTTCGACTAATTTGGGGGTGCTGATTACGGATATGTGGTCAGATTTGGAATTCAAAATGGCGGGTGCACATGATGGTACAAAAAACTGACATGGGTGTCTTTTTTGAATAATTTGGGGGTGCTGATTACGAATATCTGGTCAAATTTGAAATTCAAAATGGCGGGTACAAAAATGGTACAAAAAACTGACATGGGTGTCTTTTTCGACTAATTTGGGGGTGCTGATTACGAATATCTGGTCAAATTTGAAATTCAAAATGGCGGGTACAAAAAATGGTACAAAAAACTGACATGGGTGTCTTTTTCGACTAATTTGGGGGTGCTGACTACGAATATCTGGTCAAATTTGAAATTCAAAATGGCGGGTACAAAAATGGTACAAAAAACTGACATGGGTGTCTTTTTCGACTAATTTGGGGGTGCTGATTACGAATATCGGGTCAGATTTGAAATTCAAAATGGCGAGTGCACATGATGGTAAAAAAAACTGACACGGGTGTCTTTTTCGACTAATTTGGGGGTGCTGATTACGAATATCTGATCAAATTTGAAATTCAAAATGGCGGGTACAAAAAATGGTACAAAAAACTGACATGGGTGTCTTTTTCGACTAATTTGGGGGTGCTGATTACGAATATCTGGTCAGATTTGAAATTTAAAATGGCGGGTACAAAAATGGTACAAAAAAGTGACATGGGTGTCTTTTTCGACTAATTTGGGGGTGCTGATTACGAATATCTGGTCAAATTTGAAATTCAAAATGGCGGGTGCACATGATGGTACAAAAAACTGACATGGGTGTCTTTTTTGACTAATTTGGGGGTGCTGATTACGAATATTAGCACCCCTTAAATTAGTCGAAAAAGACACCCATGTCAGTTTTTTGTACCATTTTTGTACCCGCCATTTTGAATTTCAAATTTGACCAGATATTCGTAATCAGCACCCCCAAATTAGTCGAAAAAGACACCCGTGTCAGTTTTTTCTACCATCATGTGCACTCGCCATTTTGAATTTCAAATCTGACCCGATATTCGTAATCAGCACCCCCAAATTAGTCGAAAAAGACACCCATGTCAGTTTTTTGTACCATTTTTTGTACCCGCCATTTTGAATTTCAAATTTGACCAGATATTCGTAATCAGCACCCCCAAATTAGTCGAAAAAGACACCCATGTCAGTTTTTTGTACCATTTTTTGTACCCGCCATTTTGAATTTCAAATTTGACCAGATATTCGTAGTCAGCACCCCCAAATTAGTCGAAAAAGACACCCATGTCAGTTTTTTGTACCATTTTTTGTACCCGCCATTTTGAATTTCAAATTTGACCAGATATTCGTAATCAGCACCCCCGAATTAGTCGAAAAAGACACCCATGTCAGTTTTTTGTACCATCATGTGCACCCGCCATTTTGAATTTCAAATTTGACCCGATATTCGTAATCAGCACCCCCAAATTAGTCGAAAAAGACACCCATGTCAGTTTTTTGTACCATTTTTTGTACCCGCCATTTTGAATTTCAAATTTGACCAGATATTCGTAGTCAGCACCCCCAAATTAGTCGAAAAAGACACCCATGTCAGTTTTTTGTACCATTTTTTGTACCCGCCATTTTGAATTTCAAATTTGACCAGATATTCGTAATCAGCACCCCCAAATTAGTCGAAAAAGACACCCATGTCAGTTTTTTGTACCATTTTTGTACCCGCCATTTTGAATTTCAAATTTGACCAGATATTCGTAATCAGCACCCCCAAATTATTCAAAAAAGACACCCATGTCAGTTTTTTGTACCATCATGTGCACCCGCCATTTTGAATTCCAAATCTGACCACATATCCGTAATCAGCACCCCCAAATTAGTCGAAAAAGACATCCATGTCAGTTTTTTGTACCATCATGTGCACCCGCCATTTTGAATTCCAAATCTGACCACATATTCGTAATCAGCACCCCCAAATTAGTCGAAAAAGACACCCATGTCAGTTTTTTGTACCATCATGTGCACCCGCCATTTTGAATTTCAAATCTGACCAGATATTCGTAATCAGCACCCCCAAATTAGTAGAAAAAGACACCCATGTCAGTTTTTTGTACCATCATGTGCACCTGCCATTTTGAATTCCAAATCTGACGTTACAAAAATACATACATATTTTTTACTAAACATAGAAAATACCCAGAACACCCGGATTCATTATTTGCAGATCGTTTAAACATTTTATTCCAAGGCGGGAATCGAACCCGCAAACTTCTGCGTCACAGGCCGCTGCGTCACATCGGTCGTCAAATCAACTATTTGAGTACATACAAACCCAATTTCCTAATTAGGTTCCTATTTTATTTGGTTAAACTAGACAAAATAAAGTACCTATTTAGTAGTACCTCGTACCTATAATACCTGTTCTGACAAGACTCGAATAAAACTATCGACCTACTAAAACTGAACTGGCAACACACGTTGTATCCAGAGACAGATATAAAAACAGACAGAGAACAAGCATAATGTTCGCTCGCTATTGTAGCGTGCAGAGCGGCAACGCCGCGCTTTTATAGAAGCGAAAACTGGTTTGAATTTGTTGACCGTTAAATGGTTTTTTGCTTCTTGTGATGTAACTATTGGTCCTAGAGACTCCAAAATTTTGGTGCCAAGTGCACTAATTCATATTGACATTTGGAGATATCAACCGAATCTCTATCTCTTACCGTTTCTGAGATCCAGCATGTGTCAGCTGGAGAAACGTTTCCCCAGCTTACACGTTGCTAAAAGCCTGTAGTTCAAAGAGTTTTGAACCTAGAAGCCTCAAATATTTGGTACCTTTGGCACCAATTGTGCACTGAATCTGGAGATATCAACCGTGTCTATAGCTGCAGCCGTTTCAGAGAACCAGCATGTGCGTGCTGAAATAACGGTACGTCAGCTTACACGTTGATGAAGTCTTATAACTCCGCGAGTTTTTTAGCTGCAGGTTTGGAAATTTTGCTACCTAGTGCACTCATCTGGTACTAAATGCTAGCGTTTGTTCTATAGCTCTATCAGCACTCGTTTGCCCACACTGAATGAGGAAGTTGGTGGCATGTTACTTCAGCTAACACACCTTCAAAGGCTTGTAGCGTCGTTGTTTTTTTGGCACCTAAATTATGGTTGTAATCTATGATGGTACTAAATATGAACTAAATATTGGCATTTTCAGAATTTGCATTTTCCATATGAGGAAGCTGGAGGCATGCACATGTTCAAAGAGTATTAGCACGGTTGATATAGTTGGCGACAAACAAGTTGTCATTCGACGAACTACACGACTAGAACGCATTTCTTATGCGCAGCTCACGTGTTTCCTAAGTCGGCGGACATGCTTTTAGTACTAAAGGCACTTTAGACTACAGTCACAGCTCAAGGCCTCAATTCTGGTAACGAAATACTCATCGTCAAATTCAAGTTTCGATCGTGTCAATTTCCAAATGATAATATTTGAAACTGACATGTCAGACCTAATTTGAGAATTAAATTTTAGTAGTAATAGAGCTCTTAGTGAAGGGCTCGTTCGGGGAAGTACTACAACCATGCCTATTTCTGCCGCCAAGCAGCGCAGCGTGTTCCAGTTTGAAGGGTGTGGGTGCCGGTGTAATTACAGGCACATGAGGCTTAACAACTGTATGCCTCAGGTTGATGGACGCAGAGCAGTGTGTTGTAAGGCACGTTCCTAACTAACGTGACTTACAAGGCAATGCTTTGTTATAGGCTATGGTAACCACTTAACATTAGGTGGGCCATATGCTTGTTCCATCAGCAAATTGTATTAAGCTTATGTACGTATACCATATAACACGTACCTACATAGGTGATAAATAATTATATGGTTAAATTTTATTATTGTTTATCACCACAGGGAATGGACAGCAGTTTTTATTGGCTTGGTTAGAAGAAACTGGCTCCGAGATTCACTTTTGACTAGAAATTAGATTTAGAATTCTAAGCGATATTTAATTTATTTTATTAACGATATTTAACAAACAGTATTATAAACTAAGTAGGTATACAACAACTTATAAGGTTTCAATTACTTTTTGATTTTAACTTTGCAGCAATTTTTGAGTATTTTTACTTACACTGCGGTTACCAGTCCAAGCGTAATCTAAATCGTAAGACTAGAGATCTATTCACTCTTGCCTTAAAGAGATAGCCTAGACTGTCCTCTTTATCGTCAATTACCACCAGGTGAGTTTGAAGCCAAAAAACGTTCTATAATCATAAAAAAAAAACAAAGAAAAAAGCGTGGTGACGGAAAAACTTTCAAAACAAGAGGTCATATCGAGCAGTAGACTGGTTCAGACTGATAATTATGTTGATGACTATTTATCTTTAGAACTTTGTAAAGCCGCCTGGCCTTTAAAATTACGTCGGCAAAATATATCAAAACTAGATTGTATCTAATCAGGCAAAAAATTAGCTATAACTGTGGTTTTATTTATTACGTCCTAACGGGCCATAGTGTCGGAAGAGAGAAGTGTGATCATACATCACTATCAGCAGGTAACTGTCTCCTTCCGTCTATCCATAAAAACTGGTTGTTTAATTACAAAATTCATATTCGGCAAAATATGGAATTAAACTAGTGTTGCCTATTGTTTGTTATTTTTGACGGCTTACTAATTTAATTCGGATTTTAGTTATTTATACAGTTGAATACCGAAAACGCGCAACTTTGTCCGCGTTATTTTCATACAAATTTTAACCCACATCATACCCGTTTTAGGGTTAGATAAATAGACTGTCAATTTATTCATTTTGTAACAGCATCAATTTTAACTTAAAAAACAAACATAACTTAAAACTATTAACATGACCGTCAACAGCATTTAACATTGTTTAAATAGTTTTTTTACAAAATAGTGGGTTTAACAGATGGCCTACCCATTATAGGTATCTCTTTGATTTAGTATTTAAGTAACTAGACTAGGTTTAACACCAGAGCAGCTTCTTAGTCTTTACAAAGCGCAAGTCCAGTCGTATGGAGTAATCATTACTGTTACCACTGGGACTCTTTCATTTGCACCAAGCGCATCTGCATTATGCGCACTGCTAAAGAGATAATCTCATTGCCGCTGTCTGTTTTTTCCTGATCACTACAATCTAAGTTTTTAAAGCAAGAGTTATTCACTCATTAGCACTTTTTGTTCACTAGAACTGTACAAACTTTGTTTTGAATTTAATCGTATTTCCACAACGAGTTTTTCAATATTTTGTTTACTAATTTTATGTGACAGCAATTTAGAAGCAACGAGTTATAAATTAATATCGATAATATATAGGTGTTCCTTGTTCATTAAATATTGATTCGATAGAATCATTCCTTATGACCTTAATGATTTTAGTTTTGGCCATGACCAGCTAATAGGTGTAAGCACACAATAATGGAATACATAATTTTTATTTATTCGATTTTATGTAAATAAGCCAGTAAACATTGTGCTGGAAAATCCCAAATCTATAGGTATAGGATACTACATTACTAATTGCTGAATAATTCATTTATTCGGATATGATGAATCAACGGGGGAAATGTAGGGACATTTCTCCCGTTGCTGTGGGAATACACTCCGAATTATCCTCTTACTTTTAGACGTCACACTAGAGCCTGAGCTTAATTCCATAATTTAAATAGATTAATATGAACTGATTTTTTTGATTCAGTTTTTTTTAAAGGCCGGCATTGTAATATTTTACCTAAAATAATAAACAACACTGACAACATTATTTGTCTCTGGCATATAATGACAAATATTCACTTTTTCTACATTTATCACCATCATCAACCAAGTCAACAGCTGAACATATAAGCCTCCCTTATATTTGTAAATTGGTAATTGCAGTATTGGTATTGTGTACTTAGGCCATGTGGTTCCTTAGTCGCCTTAATATCTACGGGAAGTAACGAAAGGGCTCTATTCGTTGTTCCATTCATCACAGGAAGTTAGCTATCAATACCTGCTAATTACCTCGCAGCTGTTTGCAAATAATCTTGACTCGAAGAAAATATCGATTGTTGGATTTGTCAACGTAAACAGATAGTTTTGCATGAACAAACATTTAGCACGCCATGTTTGGTCATGCACCTTTCCAAGACTCATATTTATAAGTACTTAGGTCGCATGGACTGAACAATCATGCAAATTATCAGAATGTTATTGATTTAACTGTGAAATCTACGACAAGTGTGTCTTTTGGACGTAGTTACACTTATTTAAAAGCTTTGAATGAATATGGGTATTCTCCTGTAAAAATCACTAATTTTCACAGGCAGCTTCTTACGCGTAATTTTTGCTGCTCTCACTCTCTTTCCTGGATAAAAAATATTTATATGTTATTTAAGACCTCGAGCTATTAGCTGTCCAAAGTTTATCTTAATCCGCTATTATTATTAAATAAGTATTTTATATTCAGCGAGAGTTTATAATAAAAGAATCTACGCACTCACAGTTGGCAATACTGACCGCTCATTAAAATATTTTTTATGGTTTGCGTGGCTAACGCACGCGCGGCGACCAATCGGAAACGTCTGTTTTGTTTATGGCTGTCTATGGAACAATAGTGTTCTGTCTGTGCGTTTACGTTGGCTTGGCTGTTGAGTTGGAAATGTATAAAATTGGTGTACAAGATTGGAAAAGATTTTTGTTCTGCTGGTTGGTGTACAGAAGAAAAGTGGCAAGGAAGGAAAACCTCAAATGAAATGACTATGCTCGCCCATATAGTGACTACCTAACGGACGGAGCATAAAATCTACCTGCTAGGTAAATGAACTGAGAATATTTAAATTTTACCAACCAATCGTAATCAATCTCACCGGCGGTGGGACAACTACCAGTGAGTTCAAGATTAATTCAGTTGACATTGTTGGAATCAAAAAGGCATTAAAGTAATACAGGCAGAAGTACCAAAGGCATATATAGCTTAATCAGCAAGTTGAACTGACAATAGGCAAGGTATATATGTATAGTTCATAGAACCGACAACCTCTAGCATAAGACGTCCCCCGACGACGGATGAAAAAGGCTCAAAGTCGTTCTTTCTAGAAATGTATACGGGAACCGTGTGTCCAGCAGTTGACTTCTTCTTCATAGTCAGCTGATTACTTCAATTAATTACCGTCATGAAATGATAACACTAAAATATCTTTCGCATAGACACAAACGCTTGACACACATAGAGAGACACTGTCTAGTGAAAATGAGAATTAGGCCCGAAGGCGCTCACGCTTTTTAATTTATTTGTCTACGAGGTTGACGTTTATCATAATTTACGATGGTAATAATATAATAATAATATTGCTTTTTTCTTATGAGTACCTATTAACTGAGATAGTAAGGTGGTGAGTTTTATGCTGCAAACTGTAGGTATACTACATGTACCTGTAAGTATGTCTGTAAAAAAATATATCACAATTATAAAAATTTTATCCAGAAGCCCAATTCTCGTAACCAAATATAGTAAAATTCAAGTTCTGATCATGTCAATCTTCAAATGGTATTCTTTGAAACTGACATTTCAGACAGGTCCAACTTTGAAGATCAAATTCTTGTTTCAATCTCGTCTCAGCTCAAAAATATTACGATGAATTTGCCTCTGACTGACTCACTGACATGTAGACGTAGAAACTTGAAGTTTGTAGAGTATATTATTGGTGCGTTATAGGAGTTTTAAAGGTTTTTTTGAGTTCTAAAAGTGCAGCGGCGATTAAAACTTGCATGAAAACACCTTCACTTAAACGAAGTCAAACGAGGTTCATATAATAAATTAAAGCACGGAGAATGTTTTTTGTGCAATTAATTATTTTATTCCATGAACTGTTCTCGAACGCCTATAGTAGGAATAAGATAAAAACTAGTGGTAACGGTGACAGTAAAAGTTAAGGTCACTCTGTGGTCAAAAGTTCAATAAATTATCCATCTGGTGTAAAGGACTTCATGTTTATCATTAATCATTTAATTTTCTAGAAGTTTTTAAACACCTGCCTGCTAATGAAATGATTTATTCATATTCATTTAAGGTGGATACTTACAGTTTAATGTGTTTTTTCTAGGTCTGTATTTGGCTACTGAAGCGATATGCCATGCCATAATGATTTATGGTTCCAAAACTCGATATTTAAAATTGATATTTTGTAGGTAAATTGGTAGATACGAGAAAAAAACTGAACACCAATTTTAAGTAAAAACTTCGGCTGCCTTTGATCAAAGATACTCGTAGTTGCGAACTTTAGTGCCTCTTCTTGTAGAGATTTATAGCGAACACAATGCCTTTATACATACTTGTACGTCAGTCAGTCACCATCACCATAAATAAAGTCGTATATGTCCAAATAATTCATTTTGGTGACGTCAGTTCTTTGACGGCAAGAACCATGTGTTTTTTTTTCTGTCAGTCTGTCTGTGGCCTGATCTGTCAGGGTCAACAATTAATTGGTTAAAATTTACATAACAGCGTCTTTCCCTCGTCATAACAGATTTTTACCTTACAAACGTAAACAGACTTTTCTTAGAAATTTAAGGTGACATTTATGGTGTGACCTAACTTAATTGTAACAAACTCTATAGCTTGCTGTGAAATCTACATTTTATCTTTACATCTAGTTGTTTAAATGGAAGTAGCTCCGGCTTCTGACCCTAAGACCTAACTCAACCGATTTTCTATCATGTCAGTGGCACCAACTGATAATAATACGAGCATAATACTTGGCCACCTCGACAGCATTATCTATGCCGTTGTCAAGCTTGTCTCGTCCAGGCCTAGGGTTTTAGTTGGAGTAGGCTTGCTTAGTATCTATACCACCCTCACAGCTAAATTGGCTTAACCCACAAGAAACACATGGTCAATATGTGCGAAGCTGTCTAAGTCAGAGGTGCTCTCACCGTGAGGAAACTTATGGTGTTTTCCAGCACTGGAATTTCGCACTTAAATCCTAGTATTGTAGCCCACTAGAGCATCAGTGCTCACCAGGAGATGTCTACAATGCCTTATAGTAGACATCTATTATAGTCGTGTTCCTATTTTTATCTTTTACATTACTGTTTTGTAGACGAAATCGTTTGCAAACATAACGTGACATAGTAATTGTATTTTTTAGATAGGTATTCCACAGCAACTCAGCGTTCATGTAATTTTATTTGCTTTTCCATTAGTGAGAAGGTTATACCTGCAAAGTGAATACGCATAATACAAATAAAAACACTGGTCTGTAGTAAAGAAGGTGTAACATTACAATTATATATTTTGGATAGAAACGGAATACTTACCATTTCAAAAATCATGGTATATATCCCGTTTCTATCCAAAATATTGATCAAAACCACGATGGTTTAAAAACTTACATTATAATTATATAACTATACGCGCAAACTAGAGAAATACAATGGGTTTGCGCTAAAACTTATTCAGAAAGCCTTTTAAAATTGCAAGTAATTGCAGTTGCATTAAAATTACAATCATTGTCAAGTATTTTTTTGTGTGAAACAAGCATATGAAACGCAAAAAGAAATTATCGTCAAACTGTGGAGTGAACACCCCGCAGCATTTGTTTGAAAAAATGGCGACAAGTGTCACTTTAATCGTGTTTTGACTTTATTTCTGCTTAAAAAGGCATAAGATGTCTCTCAGATTTATCTCAAGGGTACCCCAATAAAATGTTCTAGATCCTAGGACCTTGCTAGGTCCTGTTTGTTTGTGTCTTGTCCTATCGTATTTCATTTGTAAAATAGGTACTTAGGCTCACAGCGGTTACTAACGGTTCATTACGTTACTAATAAAAGGCACGTGAAACTCAGGATTACCTCTCGGGGTACAATAAGGGTTAATTACGTCTTAGGATCTAAGTTTTTATGTTCCGCCAACGAGAGGTTTTCTCCGTGTAATTTCTCTTTGATGAGTGAGTATAAATGTCCAAAAAAAATATATATTGCTTATTAAAGACTAAATTTTAATTTGAACAATTGAAATAATTCTAACTATATTATTACTATATGAAAAAAATATCCAAAGTGAAACAATTTTTATTTTAAATTTGGTTATTTCTTCTAAACGGTATTGATTTTTAGTATTTTTTTTTCACACAAATATTTGTCAAAGTATTTATCACAAAGTGAACAATTGGCAGTTCGAACTAATAATTCATTAGGCTACAAATAATTATTTCTTGAATGCGATATGAAATGGAATGCGCGCGGGTCCCTGTGCGGGCGACGGGCGGCAGTGCAACTCAGTATGGACAGACTCCTCAAGGTCGTTGGCGAGTACCACCGCCTTAACGGCCCGGTTGAAGGCGAAATACCCATTTCGAAGCCCCCCGCTTCAGTCATACTATACATACATATGCATTGCACTGCGTAGTTAGAGCTCAACAAGCGCTTAAAATTTGCCATCTAGCGAGTATCACTCGAACTACATGTTCAACTCACTGTCATTGCATTTGGTCGTCTAGGGTCATTGCGCTAGTTGTCGAACTATTAGCGGAGTGTCCAACTAAACTAGGCCAATTTATTAGTATGCAATATTTACTAGATATCTACTGAAAGTGTTTTACATGGTTCCACGCATGATCAAGTTATATTCAAAATAAAAAAAAGACCCAAACATTAATATTTGAAATTCAAAATGATAGTGCAACTGATGGTGCATGTCATACCTACCTACAGTAAGCAAGTAGGTAGGTAAAGAAACAAACGCTGATTACGAATATCTGGTCAGATTTGAAATTCAAAATGGCGGGTACAAATCATGATACAAAAAACTGACATGGGTGTCGTTTTCGACTAATTTGGGGGTGCCGATTACGAATATCTGGTCAAATTTGAAATTCAAAATGGCGGATACAAATCATGATACAAAAAACTGACATGGGTGTCGTTTTCGATTAATTTGGGGGTGCTGATTACGAATATCTGGTCAGATTTGAAATTCAAAATGGCGGATGCAAATGATGGAACAAAAAACTGAAATGGGAGTCGTTTTCGACTGATTTGGGGGTGCTGATTACAAATATCTTGTCAGATTTGAAATTCAAAATGGCGGGTACAAATCATGATACAAAAAACTGACATGGGTGTCGTTTTCTACTAATTTGGGGGTGCTGATTACGAATATTTGGTCAAATTTGAAATTCAAAATGGCGCATGCAAATGATGGTACAAAAAACTGACATGGGTGTCGTTTTCGACTAATTTGGGGGTGCTGATTACGAATATCTGGTCAAATTTGAAATTCAAAATGGCGGATACAAATCATGATACAAAAAACTGACATGGGTGTCGTTTTCTACTAATTTGGGGGTGCTGATTACAAATATTTTGTCAGATCTGAAATTCAAAATGGCGGGTACAAATCATGATACAAAAAACTGACATGGGTGTCGTTTTCTACTAATTTGGGGGTGCTGATTACGAATATCTGGTCATATTTGAAATTCAAAATGGCGCATGCAAATGATGGCACAAAAAACTGACATGGGTGTCGTTTTCGACTAATTTGGGGGTGCTGATTACGAATATCTGGTCAAATTTGAAATTCAAAATGGCGGATACAAATCATGATACAAAAAACTGACATGGGTGTCGTTTTCGATTAATTTGGGGGTGCTGATTACGAATATCTGGTCAAATTTGAAATTCAAAATGGCGCATGCAAATGATGGTACAAAAAACTGACATGGGTGTCGTTTTCGACTAATTTGGGGGTGCTGATTACGAATATCTGGTCAAATTTGAAATTCAAAATGGCGGATACAAATCATGATACAAAAAACTGACATGGGTGTCGTTTTCGATTAATTTGGGGGTGCTGATTACGAATATCTGGTCAAATTTGAAATTCAAAATGGCGCATGCAAATGATGGTACAAAAAACTGACATGGGTGTCGTTTTCTACTAATTTGGGGGTGCTGATTACGAATATCTGGTCATATTTGAAATTCAAAATGGCGCATGCAAATGATGGTACAAAAAACTGACATGGGTGTCGTTTTCGACTAATTTGGGGGTGCTGATTACGAATATCTGGTCAAATTTGAAATTCAAAATGGCGGATACAAATCATGATACAAAAAACTGACATGGGTGTCGTTTTCTACTAATTTGGGGGTGCTGATTACGAATATCTGGTCATATTTGAAATTCAAAATGGCGCATGCAAATGATGGTACAAAAAACTGACATGGGTGTCGTTTTCGACTAATTTGGGGGTGCTGATTACGAATATCTGGTCAAATTTGAAATTCAAAATGGCGGATACAAATCATGATACAAAAAACTGACATGGGTGTCGTTTTCGATTAATTTGGGGGTGCTGATTACGAATATCTGGTCAAATTTGAAATTCAAAATGGCGCATGCAAATGATGGTACAAAAAACTGACATGGGTGTCGTTTTCTACTGATTTGAGGGTGCTGATTACGAATATCTGGTCAGATTTGAAATTCAAAATGGCGGATGCAAATGATGGAACAAAAAACTGACATGGGTGTCGTTTTCGACTAATTTGGGGGTGCTGATTACAAATATCTTGTCAGATCTGAAATTCAAAATGGCGGATACAAATCATGATACAAAAAACTGACATGGGTGTCGTTTTCTACTGATTTGGGGGTGCTGATTACGAATATCTGGTCAGATTTAAAATTCAAAATGGCGGATTCAAATGATGGTACAAAAAACTGACATGGGTGTCGTTTTCGATTAATTTGGGGGTGCTGATTACGAATATCTGGTCAGATTTGAAATTCAAAATGGCGGATACAAATCATGATACAAAAAACTGACATGGTTGTCGTTTTTGATTAATTTGGGGCTGCTGATTACGAATATCTGGTCAGATTTGAAATTCAAAATGACGGATGCAAATGATGGTACAAAAAACTGACATGGGTGTCGTTTTCGACTGATTTGGGGGTGCCGATTACGAATATCTTTTAGAGTTTTTTTTCGAGTTTTTATCGAGTTTTTTGTACCATCATTTCTACCCGTCATTTTGAATGTCAAATCTAACCAGATTTTCGTAATCAGCAACCCCAAATTAGTCGGAAAAGACCCCCATGTCAGTTTTTTGTACCATGATTACGAATATCTGGTCAAATTTGAAATTCAAAATGGCGGGTACAAATCATGGTACAAAAAACTGACATGGGGGTCTTTTCCGACTAATTTGATTTGTACCCGCCATTTTGAATTTCAAATCTGACCAGATATTCGTAATCAGCACCCCCAAATTAGTAGAAAACGACACCCATGTCAGTTTTTTTGTATCATGATTTGTATCCGCCATTTTGAATTTCAAATTTGACCAGATATTCGTAATCAGCACCCCCAAATTAGTAGAAAACGACACCCATGTCAGTTTTTTGTATCATGATTTGTATCCGCCATTTTGAATTTCAAATTTGACCAGATATTCGTAATCAGCACCCCCAAATTAGTAGAAAACGACACCCATGTCAGTTTTTTGTATCATGATTTGTATCCGCCATTTTGAATTTAAAATTTGACCAGATATTCGTAATCAGCACCCCCAAATTAGTAGAAAACGACACCCATGTCAGTTTTTTGTATCATGATTTGTATCCGCCATTTTGAATTTAAAATTTGACCAGATATTCGTAATCAGCACCCCCAAATTAGTAGAAAACGACACCCATGTCAGTTTTTTGTATCATGATTTGTATCCGCCATTTTGAATTTCAAATTTGACCAGATATTCGTAATCAGCACCCCCAAATTAGTCGAAAACGACACCCATGTCAGTTTTTTTGTATCATGATTTGTATCCGCCATTTTGAATTTCAAATTTGACCAGATATTCGTAATCAGCATCCCCAAATTAGTCGAAAACGACACCCATGTCAGTTTTTTTGTATCATGATTTGTATCCGCCATTTTGAATTTCAAATTTGACCAGATATTCGTAATCAGCACCCCCAAATTAGTAGAAAACGACACCCATGTCAGTTTTTTGTATCATGATTTGTATCCGCCATTTTGAATTTCAAATTTGACCAGATATTCGTAATCAGCACCCCCAAATTAGTAGAAAACGACACCCATGTCAGTTTTTTGTATCATGATTTGTATCCGCCATTTTGAATTTAAAATTTGACCAGATATTCGTAATCAGCACCCCCAAATTAGTAGAAAACGACACCCATGTCAGTTTTTTGTATCATGATTTGTATCCGCCATTTTGAATTTAAAATTTGACCAGATATTCGTAATCAGCACCCCCAAATTAGTAGAAAACGACACCCATGTCAGTTTTTTGTATCATGATTTGTATCCGCCATTTTGAATTTCAAATTTGACCAGATATTCGTAATCAGCACCCCCAAATTAGTCGAAAACGACACCCATGTCAGTTTTTTTGTATCATGATTTGTATCCGCCATTTTGAATTTCAAATTTGACCAGATATTCGTAATCAGCACCCCCAAATTAGTAGAAAACGACACCCATGTCAGTTTTTTGTACCATGATTTGTACCCGCCATTTTGAATTTCAAATCTGACCAGATATTCGTAATTAAATTTAATAACAAATTAAATTCTATTCTATTCTATTCTTCTATTCTAATTTAGTAGGTATTTCTATGAATCTTGTCTGCCTCCCTTCTAACCTATGTCGCAGTAGATCTAAATAAGTATAGTACCTACCTACTTCATAGTAGGGCTAGTCATATGCACAAATATAGAAAAAATGAAATGATAAAATGGCAACTCCACCTATTTCCGTATTTTCGACCGGTGCACAGTGGTTCAAGCGCCCTACAAGGGCGGTCATAATTACTTAACTTTGATAATTGAGATTTTACTTTGGGAAATATAGCTTTAAATACTTCGACTACGCACATTAATACTTTATTTACTAAATTCAATACATAATATACGATAAAATTTAAAATATGCACTGTTTCTACATATATTTATTACGGCAAAATTTAAGATTTATTATCCAGCGTTCGGAAATACGTCTGTATTTACTAACATTACTTTTTATTATATATAACATGTATAAAATACAAACATTACATATATAATGATGTATATATTGTATTATATACATGTTTTAGCTAACAAAAATCTGGAAAATTAAAACTACAATTTATTTACAACTGATTATTTAAGTTTAAACAAATTCTTAATAAATCTAAAACCTGACTCGACATAATGCCCTTTTTTTACGGGGAAATTTTCAAAGACTAAAATGGATCTGAGCTACGTAAAAGTCTAGTAAGCAAGTCCATATTCGTAAGTATTTGCGAAATTTTTCTAGTGTGATCTCGGCTCATAATATTTATTATTAGATTCGGCTGCCTCTTCAGATAACGCCTCGATAGATAATAAAGCATACTTTGCCACCTCAGCACCATGGATGACGACCTTGCGAACGGAAGCTGAGAGCTTATACCATGGATATTCTTGTACTAAAAGTCGTTCGTTTTCCAAAGCATATTCACTAAAGTTATATGAATTAATAATCAAACCCGAGGACAAAGCTTCTAAAATTACAAATAACATTTTTTGAGCCAGTAATTTCAGCTAAAACTACAGAATTACTGAAATTCGATGTCCCGCTTCCTCCACTTTGCGGCTTGTCTACTATTAAACCTAACCTAAGTCTAAACTCATTCTGTATATAAGGCTTTTTATCTGCTATTTGTCTCCTCTGATCTAACCTGCCACATTTTATATAATATCTATCAAGACTTTTACATAGACTGAATATTTTACTAAGTTCCTCATATCTAGATTTTCAACGTCATCCAGAGAATCAAGAATGGTTTGCAACATGTATTTATGTTTCTGTGAAACAGTTCCCGTTACGGCAGACCAAATCTCACACAAATACATCTTTGAAAACGTATACTTAATCATAGAACCTGAAAATAAAAATTTAAAGTTATACTTTATGTCTCGTAGACGGTACTACGCCTAAGCCTACGCAGTCGTAGAGGCTTTATAGCATCTAAGGCTGCAAGAGGCGCAAAAAAAAAATTTATATTGTAAAAAAAGAACGATCAATCTGTAACTTAAAGTATAAGAGAGTAGTAGGATTGTGTAGAAAGTGAGTTGTAAGTCTACGTAAAGTTAACGTCAAGATCAACATTTAATAAAAACCTTGGTGTGGCGTAGCACGTGAAACCGCGTTATAACAAGTCAAATAAAACTTAAAACTTTATCAAAATAGTAAAAACATACCTTGATCTTGGAAATCCATATCACAAACACTACTCAAAAACAATGCAATTCTGAGAATTAATCGTTACAAAATTAATGTGCGCTAATAAGTTATTCATAAGGCGAGCGCAACGTGATTATGTGTTCACTTTGAAGGTTGAAAAAAAAATTATAATTTGGTAAAATGAATAACATATTGATACTTTAGGGTAGCTTGTTTATTGGTTAATCATTATAAGTAGTAAAATCAGGGTAATTAAACAGTGAAATTTTTGTATTATGACCTATGGGTGAACCACTGTGCGGTGGTGCGGCGGCAGTCGGAGGGTCGTCGGGTAGCGACGCGCCGCCGCCGCGCCGCCGCCCGCGCCGCGACGAAGGTAAGGTAGGAAAGGGGGTTAGGGGAACGCCTATGTTCAACCGTAAACAATCTACAACTACAAACGACTACGTAAAGAAATAATAAATAAAATGAAATAATAATAATAATATTTGACCCCACATAATAAAAATACATAAATTGGTAGGTAGGTAGCTAGTAGGTACATCCTTACATAAAAACTGGTTGGATGGTAGGTTAGGTAGATGAGATAAATAGACGTACGGTACTTAGGTACTTTCACCCGTCGCATTACACATGCTTTCGCTCTCATGATTTTCATAAGTTGTTTTTTTTAACTTTTTTTTATTACCCATACTTTTAGATACGAGTAAATATAGAACTGAACTAGCTGAAATATTGACTAGAACACACTTTGTTATTAGAGTTTTTGTTTAAAAGTCCCGCGCTTTTAAATCACGTCGATCGTGAGCTTGGTCAGTGTACGGTGGAGAGGCACAGGTCCGTCGCTGGCCGTTGCCGCTGAGTGAGTGAGGGCAGGCGGTGACAGTGACGCTATAACGTCTAATCCACTCGTAAAAAAGAGATGGCAATAGCGCGTGTGTCGTATTTGTAAACGTCGTAAGTGCAATAACACAAAATATTTTTTTAAATATAATAAAAATAAGCTTACTGTATAATCCGTACAGTAAAGTATTTAATATGAACATAATAATTTTTTTTTGTAAAAATCATTTGTTACATTGCTACACTTTCATAGCACTGACTTAATAAAGTATTTCCAGCGCCTAATTTGAAATTTATATTCTATCGAGAAAATTTTATCTAATCGTGTTTTCAATTTTTATAGTTATAGATATGCTCAATTTGATACTCATACTTAAAATTTAACCCGCTCAGAGTTCTATGCGATGATTTACAGTAAACGCCGTGAACCTCGTTTCTATTGAAGGGAGCCCTTAATATTCAGCTAGTGGAGCCATGCGTGACTTCACTTGCGTGCAGCTATTTTAACACAAGTTTTTACCCCCGCTGTATCAATTTAGGGGTGGAATTTTGGGAATTTATTTCGTACACTCCTATGCACCGAAACTAAAATAGGCTGAAAGTCTCTATAACCAGCTCTCTCTTTCTATTTGTGTTGAATATTGTTGTATTCTACGAGCGTCCTCTCTCATCTCATTAGCCAGTATAAACTGTCACTGTAACATAAGCTAATGATAATATGAATGCTTATCCGACAAGAACGAATCTTAGTAATATCACAGATAAGGGATCTAATCTTGTCTGTGGTAATACTAACGGACGTTTGTAGTATATAAAAACCACACACAGATTAAACAGCTGGTCGTAGAGACGTCAGCAGGCAACTGGGCATATAAGGCAGCCGGTCAGGACTGATTAAATCAAGATTCTTATAATTGCTATAAAATAACAGAGATTAAAATAATTATCTTCGTAAAGTAATTAATAATATCCACAGAAACATATTTTTTTGGCAAACGTTTAGAGTAATAATTGCATATTCTTTATCCACTGGCTTTACTTAGTAGGTATATAGTTTGGAGACTCAAAACCGTCTGGAACACGGTTCAAGGTTTAGGATTGACTTTTATCATCATCATTCATGGTAGTGGGTTTGATCCTCACCTAGAACAAACATTTGTGTGATGATATGTTTATTTTGTGTCTGCGTATTGCACTATATTCTGAGTATGTATTTACAAAAAAAGCATTATAAGTATGTATTCTATTAGTTATTTAGTGCCCATAGTACAAGATAATGCTTAGTTTGGGACAAGATTATATTGTGTAAAAATGTCCACAAATATTTATCTATTTATAATTTTCCTGCCCTTATCCTACTTTATGTGGGGTCGACAGCAGGTTTTTCTGTCCATTTCCCTCTATCATTCATCATCTCACTTCCTTTCTTGCTCATATCATCTTTCACACAATCCATCCATCTTTTTTTTTTGTCGACCTCTACTCTTAGGTATATCCATCCACATTCATATCTAACTCTCTTCTCGTTAAATGACGACGATGATCTCTTGACGACCGATGTGGCGCGGCGGGCGAATGTCCGCCTGCGACGCAGGAGGTTGCGGGTTCGATTCCCGCCTCGGGATAAATGTTTGTACGATCTGCAAATATTTATTCCGGGTGTTCTGGGTATTTTCTATGTATAATAAAAAATATCTATGTACGTAATGTTATTGTATTAAGTGTATCAGTCATCTAGTACCCATAACACAAGCTCTGCTTAGCTTGGGGCTAGATGATGCTGTGTGGATTGTCCAGCATTATTATTAATATGATTTTTAAATTACATTTTTCTCTTCGCATGACATGACCATACAGCGCTAACCTATTGCTCCTCATCTTTTCAGTCACTGGCGCCACTTCCAAACTTCATATAATGTATTCATTCCTTATCTTATCCACTCTCGTCACTCTTCATATCCATCTCAACATTCGAATCTCCGCTGCAATGTACCCTTCTTTCATTTGTCCCTTCGGAAGCCCAACACTCAGACCCATACAAAATAGGATTGGCTTTCATATTAGTTATTATATATAACCTACGCACGCACTTTTTTTAGGTACCTAGCTATGCTATGTCAGTTACTCCGTAGTTATGCCATAGAATAGAAAATAGGTACTGTGTATGGTTATGCTATGTATTGATATTATAAATTGAAAGTAAATATTGAATCTGACATAACTTGTAGATACTCAAACAAGGCTTTAAACCTACCAACCTATAAAATATTAGTATTACCAACTTGATCATTAGAAGACGTAATATGAAAATGCTAACTTAAAACGATGGTATTTAATTCTAAAATTCTCTCACATTTAAGAGCACTCGGTGTTTCACTAAAAAAGAAGAAAAAAAAAATAGCGTCATGACTTTAATCCTGAGGCACGGCAGATATCCATTCGAATCTCTAAGTACAAAGTGTCCACTCGTGAAGTAAGTATTCTAGCAGTGGCAATGGGCTTGCAACCTGTCACGTATGGAATGCCAACTTTAGCAAAATGTTGATTTGTACCAAATGTAATATCTGGACATACTCCTGGCTACCCTCCTTAGATATACTCAAAGATTCGCGTGTGGGCACTTATTACTGTGTATCACTAAGTTCTAGATGAAACTTTATTTTTTAAATAATTATCTGTAATAACAAAGTAATATGTAGATTGACACGATCGAAACTTGAATTTTACAATTAATAATTTTTTGTAAAATTTTAATCCCAGAGAAAATTTTTAGAAGACGCTAAAGACTGGCTGCACTAATTCGAGATAAAGCTTTTTTATAAGTACTAATAGTTTCTAAAATACACAGAGGCATATCAGGCATAACACCTGTATGCCTGTGATTGATATATGTACGTTTCTAACTTGCAAGACGAGGTAATGCTTGGTTAAAGGTGGGCAATCTCCTTGTTCTACCAAAAAGCAGTCGGATGCTAGCAGAGAATTTTACGCAATCATATACTCACAGCACACACATACCTATTATAACGTAATTTACATAGTACACGTTAATGAATGTAATTTAAGTGCCATAGAGTGACCGTCGTTGATGGTTTTTGCAAAATGTTCCTAAAATGTACCGTTATTGGGTATATGTTTAGATTTTAAGTAATATTCATTGTTTTTAAGCTGTACTGTTTCAAGATTTAATTTTAGTTATAGGAATCTTTGTTCACTGACTGATATATAGACAACTCACAGTCTAAACCACTGGTCCTGACTTGAGATTTTCAGGGTATCTTTATCTGGATGCGTAGAGGTGTACTAGAAAAAAAAATCCTAAATTCAACCGCGAAACGGATATTGCGAGGGTTGCGAGGGTTGAGGGTGAAGGGAGGGTTTGTATGATAATAACTTCACGCAGGCTTCATATGGTTTTGCTTGTACGTAAAAAAACTCTTTCTCCTGTCCATGCAATTTGATGACCAAAAGCCATTGATCCGATAAAAGTAAAGATGCAATATTAGTCATGGTGCTTGACCTGCGAGAGTTCAGTAGTCCCAAATAAAAGTAAAAAATTTTATTTTATTGAACCACTCTCTTACAGGTTTATCTTTTTGGGTGTAAGTGGAGATAGGCCAACCCTTTAAGAGAATTTTGCAAAGAGTAATAAAACATTATATCGTAATACAGCTATAATATATTATGTAAGAAACGTATGAATGTATGTTCATTTTATTTTTTAAACGTTCTGAACGTGTATGAACTGCGCTGTAAGGAGTGGGTTCGAGCCCACTCCTTACAACAAACATCTGTGTAATAAACATAGATGTTTGTTGTGTGTCTGGGGGCTATACGCACATGTATTCTACATATTTATGTACAAAAATATGTATATAAGCATTCCATCAGCTATCAGGTTGCCGTAGTATAAGCTTTGCTTACTTTGGAGCGTTGGTTGTGTAAATGTTTGTCAATATTTATTTATTCTTTGACTATAATGGGGTATGTCTGGTATACTCTTTTTATTAATACAAGCACCAAGTAGCGGATTTGTATTTCTGTTTAAAGATTTTTAAGAGCTGGTGAGCAGGCACATGATGCCAACACCTGTATGCCTCAAGTTAATGGCCACACGTTCGTCATTTTGTTATAGATTACCACTTAACATCAGGCGGTTCAACTGCTAGTTCCATCAGTAAAATGAATAAAAAAATATTAATTAATATCAAAACTATGATTCGGTCGATCTTCTTAGTTAACCGATTTCTAAAACTACTGAAGGTCATAGTGATGGTATAAGTGACTTGGCCATAATAATATGTCTCGTAAAACCAACAACCACTGTGGAATAAAGATTCTCAAATGGCAAACACGAGTTGGAAGACCAGTAAGCGGGGGGAAGTCAGTATTTTTGGAAAAGCTTCAAAATCGTTCTTCCCGGAAAACGTATAAAGAAGGCCCAGAAATGGAACGCTTCAGGCTGATGATAATGATCTAACGTTTATTAGGGGTCATATTTTGGTCACTTTAGATTATTATTTAATTATTGAAGTTTAATTCACGAAATTATAAAGCACGAATGGAAATGTTACCTAATCTGTCTGTAAGATTGTCTAAAATTTTCAGTAAAACTTAGAATGTGGCTTTAAAGCACTGTATATAACTGTTTTACTCATTTAACGAAGTTATAAGTAAATCATGAACTTAAAGGGACAAACATGTGAATAAAACAAATTATTAAAATTTCATAACATCATATCAAAAATAAAACAAAATTACAGTTCAGCCGTAACATTGAAACTTTATGAGTGTAGTGACATTACAAACATGTGATCAGCCTTATTAGGTATCTTACGACCGCCCTGCAATGAGAGGGAAATCTATTCCCTCTAATCAGCGCATCTAATCAATCTCATTAGTTTTAAAGCGATTCGATTTCTACATTCGCTACCGTATGGCGTATTTATTAAAGAATAAAAAATAATATTTCTAGTAATTTAGACGATAATGAAGTTTTCTTTGGAGTGAGTAAACATTTCAAGCGTAATTTTGTATTGACGGTAACGTCTACGACTGCTTATTTACGCCTGTCACACACAGTCGCGTGTTATGTAATGGGGGCGATATTTATTATACCTAATATCAAGTGAACGGGTTTTGGAAATGCATCCAGGCAGGTCATTAGAAGGCTGTTGGCCCTAGCTACTTTTACACCAGACTGTAAACCAGTCAGCAAATCCAGCAAGAAAGGGCATGGAACTCTCTAAAGGGTTAATGTATTCCGAAATGTACGTTTAAATAAATGCATTGGAATTGACTCTTTTTCTTTTTAAAAAACAGGCTACATTATGTAAACATTCAGGCTGGATTAAAGGAACATTTCACGTGGATGTCATCAGCAAGTGGTGATCTCATACCAAATGTTAACATATACTAAGAGTATCTTTATATGGTCTGTTTGATACTTGCCCTTTTCTGATTTTGCCTATAAGTTCCTGAATCCATATACATATTGTTCATTTTTGCTTTGTTTTCGGAATGATAATACTTTTATTATACTTTGCTTACTTTTTCAACAATAAACTCATAAAACATATAAAATATACTTACCTAAAGTTTTGTGAGTTTATCTCCACAATTAACATAAGTTTTTATGACAAACATAGTAAAGTATGGTATTGAAAAAATATTACAATGAAACTTGGTTAAGTGGGACCGATAAGTGAGAAACCTACTGACTGACTGACATAAACAATGCACAGATTAAACCACTGGACGTAGAGACTTGTATTTTGCTTGGGTATAAATTTATTAACTTTCTGTGTTTGTTTTATTAAAATTGTAAAATAAAACAATATTTGTCTTGATGTGTAGAAGTGTACTAAGTACCAGTATGCATAAGGCGCAGGGTAGTGCATCGTAGGGCACATACCTAATGTGTGTTATCTACAAGGGAATGCTTTTTTATAGGTGATGGTTACCACCTAACATCAGGTGGGCCATATACTTGTTCCACGCAGCAGTAGCATAAATAAAATTAAATGTATCTGTTTTTTACTCCGCAATTTCAATTTGGGTTCAAGACTTCTTAGCTAACAACGTCTTTAGACGGTTATGTGATATTTATTTATTATGTGTATTAGCTATTGTCACTCACGCGTCGATAAGTTAATCAATTTGTAATTTATACCCACAACAAGCGTTTCCATATGCAGGAAACGTATCAATAACGTTTTTAACGACTTCGACAGAGTTCAAATCCATATCTATGATGAAGGGTCTTCTCAACTTTCATGGTCATTGTCTATTAATAAGGAAAACAGCCTCACACGAGTCAAGGCTTCACATTAATAACATTATTTTTATGACCGCAACTACTTACTGCATCGCGGTGGTAAAAACTAGTAGCTATCTTTTATTTTACTGAGGTGGCACTAGTCTTTCTGCAGTAAGTATCCAGTTTGATGTAATATAGCTTTATGTTTAAATAATCGGAACACAATAGAGTACTAAACTAGTAGTAGCGTACTTGCCACAATACAGTCAATAATGTCAGTTTACACCAGACAGCGTTACCGTTTTGTTGATGTTTGGTTTGATGGGTTCTAGTGAATTTACAGGGCATTTGATGCGCGAACTGGTTCCGCAACTAGGCCGCTGGTGGGTTCTTTTTACGTGATGGGTGGTGGTTGCTGTCGAGCCATCCAATGTCGTCCAGGAAGGCCAACAGCTTACTTATGCCGGCACAGGCCTCTCTAGGCGTTTCCGATGTTCCGAGGTAGCACGCTCGTTTAGGTGTCACGCTGCTGCACTCCAGGAGTACATGCGTGGCGTATTCCTCTCTGCATAAAGAATTCTCTGTGACACTCAATTTAAATTGGTGTTTATTTTGCGAGTACCTGGGACAATCTCGACTATCAGCCAAAGTTTGACACGTTTCAGGCTTACGAATTTTCGGGAAAGCCATCTTCAACTGCCTGCAGTCCTGTATACCTGACCAGTAATTATAGGGCACATGAAGCCTCAGGTTGATGAACGCAGGTTTATGCAGCGTAGAATACGTTTTTAACGTGCGTGACCTGTGAGACAATGATTAATTTCCATACAAACTTTACTCCTAAATTTCAGAAAATGAGAATAAAGACTAAAGATCAGATTGATCTACCTTTCTATTCACTATCTATTTAAAATTTACCTCAACCGAAGCAGCTAGATAGGTATATTTTAAAAATATATTTAAACGACTGTTCACTATAGTTGTTTTCGTTTGATAACTACCTGAGCTAGTAATTCACGTATATATAATATGTAGCTGATAGCATAACACCTGTTATTAATTTTTATAAATTAATTAATAATTTTGATAACCAGTCTTGTGGCGCCTCTACAGTTTTATTTATTTTTATTTCAATAACGTTCGAAACAAGTAGTTGGCAATGTGGGCATCCAGTTTACATCATCGGTTATTTACTACACTTAGGTATTAACTACAAAGTATATTAGTTAATACTAATAGCTTGGACAGTTAGCGGTGACTTTAAAGATCGAAGGCAAGTGGTGAGGTAGTGTAATCATATTTCTCTAACATTATTTATTAACTTCTGTGCGTTTAAGTGACATTAAATCAAATCTTAAATACTTTTTAACTAAACAAAAACCTTTAGCTGAATAAAAAAAAAAAAATATCGTACAAGGTATCAGTGAATTAGTTTAGTAAACACTCAGTTTAGAGACAATAAGTAACATTAAAACAAGTCTAAAATACCTTTTATCAAAAGTCTAAATGGGAATAGTTAGACCAGTAAAAGAGTTATGAATAGTACTTATTATAAAAGGTGTCAGTGAAATAGTTTAGTAAACATTCAATTTATTAAAATGAAAGCACTTTGTAACATCAGTGACAGCATATCGAAAGCTTGCGGTCGGCGACCTCATTTGTTTTTTATTCATAGAGTATTTTGTGATTCATCGTGCAGCAAGTTGGATCGTTTTTTTATTTATTGAATCATTTAGTCTTTGAGCACACTCGACATACTTTTACTTATTTCTTAGTATTTGATTTATATTTGTTTACATTTTTCCTTGAGCAGAAACTGATGAATTTTTGATTGATTTGAAACTAATAGATAGATAGAAGATTTCTTTTCAACGAAAGATCGCTAATCACTATCATTAAATTGATAAATTTAAAGTGGCTTTTATATATAATCTTCTTAGAAAATAGTGGTGTGACTAGAAGCTTATCTTAGCTTTGTGAAAGTGCAGGTGACAAAAAATCTGCAATGTCATGTCTGATAGAGAAATAGTGAGAGAAAAGTGAAAGTGATTCTCCAAAAATAAGAGTAGGTAATATAAGCAAAATATATTGTAGGTACTAGGTACTACTTTATGGTAGGTACCTAAACTAAAATTGTTGAACTATAAAATTGTCCGTCTGATGTCTTTATTTGTGAACTAGACTGTTTAATTACCAGTTTTAAAGGTTTTGATTCTTTGTCTATAAAACTAAAATTATTCAGCAATATAATCAATTCTCAGAAAGCTATCAATAATGGTAAACGTAAACACCTGTCCCTGGAAAATTACAGAAACATAAAAGTTTTTTCTTCGTCCTTAATCATATTGAACGGATAATCTTTAAACTATTATAATTTAGCGAAAGATGAAATTTGAGCTTTAACATAAACTTAGATAAAAAACAGTTAAAATCTATCTGATATTACAAAATTGTTAATAAATAATAAACGAGTATGGTAATCAGTTAGGGATAATATATAAATTTATTGATTAGAGGTATTATCACGATGAAATTGTATTGATGAGAACTTTTAAAAGTTAAATAAAGCCTACAACTTTGAGACCACATGTGGTTCAGAAAATTTGATAAATGGCTTTATAATATCTAAGTTAGGCAAATAAACGATTTTGTGAATTTCTGCCACCAAACAGTAAAATAAATAAATGTTTGGAGACATTTTTACATAGTAATCAAGCCCTAAACTAAGCATAGCTTGTGCTATAGGAACTAGACGTCTGTTAGAGAATACCTATGTATTTTTTGTTGTAAATACATATATTTAGAATACAATATAACACAGTAATGCTCGTATTGTTCCGATTTAAATAATATAGTGGCGGTATTATCATAAATTAACGCCCCAAGATAATTTACGCTGTGCACACATTTTTGAGTTCTGTAAATAAATAAACTTTACCTTACCTTTAAACTTTGTCACGAGTCTTATCTACTTGGACAATGTTCTTAGTTTATTAAAGCTATAGTTTTACACCTTGTATACACCTGCCAAAGAGTGGCGCCAGTTTTATTATCATCACAATAAGCACTAGAACCTTTGCAAAAACTCTAGACACATCAATTAAATTGTAAATCATAGTGAGCCTAATTTATACAATATCTGTCTGATGTTCTTTTGATTATAAAATTTCTGATTCACAAATCAAAATGTACTTACGTTTGTCCGAGGAAGTACTACCACAATACCTGCCTTCTGGCTGTAGGTGGTGGGTTCGATCCCCACCGAGAACAAACATTTGTGTGATGAACATCGATGTTTGTTCTGTGTTTGGATGTTATATTGTATTCTAAGTATATATTTACAAAAAAAAGTGTATAAGTAAGTATTCTTTTAGTCATCTGGTTCCCATAGTACAAGCTATGCTTAGTTTGGGGTTAGATGATGTGGTGTAAAAATGTCCACAAATATTTATTTATTTTAATATATTTTTTTAAATTATTGGCACATGAGTCTTAACACCTGTATGGCTCAGGTTGACGGATGCAGAGCAGTGCATCGTACAGCATGAACGGGACCTGCAAGGCATTGCTTTGTTTATATATGGTAGTAACCACTTAACACCAGTAGTTCTGCGAATTGAAGACCTCGCGAGCACTGCGAGAAACTTCCACTGGCAGAAATCTAAAAGTATGCAATTAACTGCATTTTGAGGAGTTATTCCTCTCATCTCGTCAATAACCTTCAGATTTTCCAAAAAACGGACAAGGGAAAGCAATTTTTGCCATACTTGAAGCAGAAACGCTTAGCTCACTTCACTCGATCGGTCAATCAGGTAGGCGATCTGCTTGTACCATCAGCAAGTCTTATTAAAAACCGGCCAAGTGCGAGTTGGACTCGCGCACAAAGGGTTCCGTACCATTACCTATAGTAAAAACGGCAAAAAATCACGTTTGTTGTATGAGAGCCCCCTTAAATATTTATTTTACTCTTTTTTTATAGTTTGTTGTTATAGCGGCAACAAAATACATCATCTGTGAAAATTTCAAATCTCTAACTATCACGGTTCATGAGATACAGCCTAGTGACGGACAGACAGACAGACAGACAGCGGAGTCTTAGTAATAGGGTCCCGTTTTACCCTTTGGGTACGGAACCCTATAAAAGGTGAAAAAACCGCTCAACATCAGGTAGTTATCTGCTTTTTCTATCAGTTTTTCTTATATAAAGTCATCTAGATATCTAAAGAGGAGGCCTATACTCAGCAGTGAGTTAATTAGGCAGAATGAATATACTATCATATAAATTATATATCGTTGCATAATTTAGTTACTTAAATACAATAACTAAACTAAGGTGACCTGCAACAAAGATAAATATGGCTTGTAGAAATAAATTATTCTAATAATGTAGGATTATTGAAATTGGATCAATAAAGTCATCGATAAGCCGCTTTGACAAATCCATTAAGGCCTCTATATGAGTCAGATTCGGAGGTTTCAATTCTAAAAAAATAATAATACTACACTTGAGAAAAATACTTTGTTTTATTCATGATGATAAAATGGTACTAACGAAAGCTGTGTTCAACCGAAGATGTTAAGTAACTTTCAAATAACATTCACGTTCTCTTCTTCATCATTATATTGTTTAGTTACATAGGCTATTAAATGTATACCTACATAATATATATCTATACAAATGGGATTAAACATTTGCAACTGTCTACGTAAAACGTATCAAAAATGGCTATATTCTACTGTTTTAGACCTCACGATGGTGTCAGTGACGGCAGAAAACTTTTATTTTGAATTTTAATTCAACAACATCGTAATTATTATGTGTAATTCGAAAATTTTTATCTTTACACATTTCATTTATCACATTTCTTTTATTTACGCCTGACAAAGTTATATAGGCACACTAGAACGTCATTTAAAAAAAAAAAGAAATACATAAAACGGTAGAAACATAGCCGTATCCTTACCTGTTCTTGTAGAGTGATATGCGTAAGCATGCGTAGGCATACTGGCAGCTAGGTTCACCTAATTTTAAGATATTTCAAAACGATCCAAGAAATGATTTTATAAAGGTTTAAAAGTTACTCGCTTTAATCTAGCGGTATCAACCACCTTAAGTACTGAATAAAGTCGCCATCTTTGAAATATAATGGCTAATGGCTTTGTATACTTTATGACCACTGTCTAGTCAGGTATTACCTGCTCTCAATAAGACATATTTTTTATCATAGCATTAAGCTGTTTCTAAGCAATTTAACGGTGGTGAGTTGCTTGGAAATAAAAAAATATTTTAAATATTTTGCTAAATGTACAGATATCGATTGGTGCACTGTTTTTTAATGTTTTACTATAGCCTTAATAGGATTAAAAGATGGAATCTCTACTATACTATACAGACCACCCAGTATATTTTAGATAACATATCTCTTTACGAGTTATAATATAACACATTATGCTAGTAATAATTTAATTTACAATTCAACAGGATGTGTGTGTATATTGATATTGAACAAACGTTATTAAACAAACAGAACGATATTCAAACGTTATTTGTTTTTTTAGTTTGAACTGCGCGATTTTACTGGTACTGGTAATGTTCATTAATAAAAAAAACTGAAATATTATTAAAATTAAAAAATATTGCTCTACAGACGAGTAAAGCCCGTTTCTATTTTCAACGTTTATCACTCATGCGTTATCACTCATCTCATCGGCTTTTGTAAACTGTCACAGGTAAATTAGTTAATTAAGAAAAGACGGCAGTGATAAATAGGGTTCATCAATCACAGCTTCTCAATTAAAAACTATGGTATAGATTCAATCACTTTAAGACTTCTAACAAATTCTGGTTTTTTATCATAACTTAATCGCAGCACAATAAATGACATTTTTTTATTAACTTTAACAACCTTATTTATTTCTTTAATCGTAGGAAAATAACACACTAGGTGTTAAAATAGAAACAAAAATAATTAAATTGAAAAAACAATAGAATTATTAAATTCAGGTTCTTATTTGTTATTGTTTGAATTAGTCATTTTATGGTGTTTAATTTTGATTAAGTGACTTTATGACATTTATATTTTTTGATCGCATGGTTAATTTATTGAAATATTATTGTACACAAACTTGGTAACACAGAGATTCCGCTCTACGTGTTTAAATATCTGTATTTGACCTATGTTCCACAGTAAATATACTTATTATTATTATTAAAACTGGACAATCTTCCGTATTTCCTTGAAGTCGAAATAATATTTAAAGAGGGCAAATCAAACTGACAGTTTTCCATACATTATTTTTTCCTCATTTGTTGTGGTTGTGTGTGCTGTTTGACATAATATTATGTTACTACAGTGTGTCATCGTAGAATGTTGTAGCACGGGGAAATTTGAATGTGCGTTATAATTCTTTGAATTAGTTTGTGTTGGCATAATTATGGGAGTTTTGAAATATCAAGTTTCCAATTCAAAACACCAAAACCAATAATCCAATTGGTTAAAACAAAACACTAACCTTTCAAATGGTACCTACTAATAATGTTATCATTGTAACAAGTATTTTTATGACGTCGTTTTTTTTTAACTTTTTATAAAACAACAGTTTATTGCAAACTTCACTCGCATAACTTTGCTTTCTTAACGTAACTGGCATGTAGAAATTCACTATGAGAATGAACAGCACTTAAAGGTGTAACTCACGGCGTACTAAATAAATGGCTGTATTTGATTCGTGTGAAGATAGTTGTGGCTGCCCCGACGCTTTGTCTGCCAGAGTTGAAACCTGTCCGATACATTATACATCGCCGTTCGAGTGGCCTCTTCGTAGTCACCCATCCACTATGACCTTAATAAATGCCGATTTTAAGCTCTTTACTATAGCTATACTATGTTAGTAAGTTTTGTTCACATAATATTCAATATACTCAATGTTTTTTTTTCATAAAACTTTATGAATTTAACAAGTCAATCGATGCGGTATGACGAAAGATCTTAAATATTTTTTATTTAAGTAATAATTGCAAGTAATTGTATTTAACCCAACCAACACCAACAACCAACATTTTTTGGGTAGTGTAAAACAGATTCTACACTACCCAATGGCAGGATACATCGATTGTTTTACAAATGCAAATTTTGGTAAAAAGCAAGTGAAAACTTCCTGTAAACAAAAAACACTGAGAAGGAGATTGAAAATACAGTTTTGTAGTTATTTGCGTTTGTTTTTCGTACCTAGCTGATGTTTGCGCTAAACGAAATATTGCGTGCACTGTTTGTTAATCATCTAACACAGAAAGTAACTAAAAAATATTGATTTTGGATGGTGGGTTACTAAACATTTCTATCGGTATGTATTAATGATATTAATAAGGACATTCATTTCAACTTAAAGGTCAAACTAACTGGCTTCATTTTTCTAGGCGACAGGTTTTATGGAAGAAAAATAATTAAGATTCCATTTTTTTGCATCGAAATTTTGGGTTAGATTACTCACTTATTAAGTATTTTTACTTTTATTCTTTATATTCAGTTGAATGATGGTATACTGAGCTGGATTGACTGTTGTTGGCTTGTTCCCCCAGTATAAAACTAACTATTTTGAGCCTTATCCATTCACCGACTTTCCGCGATCCTAACAACTTTGTCGATCCAAGTGTGGAGTCCGATGCTTCGTCCCTTGGTTTGTGGTCGTTTGAGAACCCTTAAATCCCAACGGTTCCTATTTCTACGAGTTATATGATGGTTATATCTGCTCATTGCCACTTCAACTTGCCGATTCAACTGCAGGTCAAGTAGGTTAGGCTACCTTGTTTCGCTTTTCATGAAGATTTGTGTTCCATTTCCGTATACGTAAAATCAGCTCGATTTGACCTTTTAATGTCTATTGCTATAACTTTTTACACTTTTTCTTCTCACACATATACACTTATCATAGATACATAATAGGTACTTTTACATGTAATTGTTAAAAAAAAAACTTGTTTAGCATCGCTCTGTTGTCCAGGGAAAAACTACCACCGTACCTATTTCTGTTTGTGTGGCTACTATACTTACTACTACATATTTTACTACTATATACTATATGTATACTTATTATAAAAAACGCGTTACTTTTGCACTGTCATACTACGGTAAACACCCTTCAAAAGGTAAACGAATGCAAGTATTTACCTATTTAATTACCTCAATCAAGAACGTTGGCCTTACGGACGAACGTAGCATAAACATGTTACCGACGTAACCTTTTGATGTGAGAAAAGTAAAATTTCATTGAAAACATGATGTCATATTGCGGTGAACCACACCACTTGCTTTCCTAAATTACATCCAATATTGCCACAATAACCTTGGCAACTGATAGGTGAATGAACAATTTACGTAGCTGATTAATTAATAACCCATGCCTGGGATTATTTTTATAAAATAAAATAAAAAGTCGATAGGATATAAAATCATTAATATGCAAATAAAGCACGGGCAGATTCACCTCAGGTGGTAAACCGGATTGGTTGGTAACAGACAACTTGTCACCTATAAGTTTCTGACCAATATTCGTCCGAATAACGACTTTCTGTGGAGATATTGAACAACAGTTTATTTTTCCTGTTGAGTGTCAAGTTTCATGAAAAAAATATTGCAGTTTCCGCACGTTTCATTGAGTACATTATTTAAAATAAATGGTGTTAAACAACATTAATAAGTGGTTTCAAAACCTGAGATCAATGAATATTCAAATTATCATAATTATTCAGAAATATATTTACTGTGTACCTAAAGCTATACTAAATGATTAGTTCCGTAAGTAGTTTAGTTTGAAGTAGTTTCTAGTGCAAAAAAATTATATTGAGGAAATTTTATGATATCATGTTTTCGTATAACATGTCATTTTATGGAATCGGTTTTAGGTAAATAGCAACTATAACATTAAACTCATTACAAAGTGATACAATAAAAAAAGCGACTAAACAACAGCATAGCAGACAATCATGCCTTGTTAGGTAAGGTGCACCGGTAGTCTAGTGGAACTGGACTAATGGACTGCAATACCAGCACTTAAATGATGAAGGAAGACACCATGAGGAAACCAGTAGGTAAGTATTCTAGCAGTGGCGATGGGCTTGCAACCTGTCACGTATGGAATAGCAACTACAGCAAAACGTGGGTATGTACCAAATATAACATTTGGGCGTACCTCTGACTACTCCTCTTTGACATCCTCAAATAAATTCGATTGGTACTAAAAAACCTGAGGAGATATCTATCGAGCCTGGGAATAAAAAACGTAAAGTTATTTTTTAGGTTGTGGTGCAGGTTTAAAATTCAATTAATTTTTACGAGAGGTAAACCAGGATAGGTGCCGCCTTTTTTTAATTACATTGAGAATCATCGTGGAAGCAGTTCAAACTTTCAGGTTTTTAATAAATTAGATGCAATTAAAAATTTTGATGAATACATAGATCTGTTGAGATGATTTCAAGATAATTTGATTTAAGATTTGATAGAATTTGATATTTTGTCTCCGAAACATAAAAATATGTCACCAACAAACGAAAGGAACAAGGCTTTGGCGAAAAACGGTGATTAAACGCTTTCCTTGTTCTTAGCTGCCTATAATTTCCCTTAAAGACCACTTCCGCATCGACCAATATCTGTCAACATATTTCCACGTTCACCACCGACTCATCACAAGAACTCGATTTCATTGACAACTGCCAAGTACAGTATAATGAGTTTTAAATTATTACTGCAGATAAAAAGTAGCCAACCAATGCTCCTATAACCTTTCTTTGTTTCGTAACTGAGGATACAGCACGGCCAATAGGTCCCCATACATGTTCGGCAGTATGAATATATCGGATTATTTAAACATCGAATAGTTGATAAAATGTTGTTATTTACAAGGTGTCAATTGAACACTGCAAATTGAAGTGGTATTGTGAGAGGTTGCGTGTAGTGAACGAGGAAAGACAGGGGCGGGTGCGATGCAAGCCTCAGCAGGCGACCGGCGTCGCTGCGTCTCCATGGTAACGTGGTGCCGGGTACTTAAGCGATCGCGTGCTGAGCACACCGCACAGATTGCTATAGCCCGGAGAGCGCGCAGCACATACGTGCAGCGGATCACCGGAGATACATAAGTTTGACGTTTCGTAAATAAAGTGTTATAACCCTTAGTTACGAATCTCAACTTCAACTGACTTCAGCGTGAACTTCAGTTACAAGTGTTGTGAAAATATTTTATAAACTTTTTAAAATGATGTCCTTAGTGTTGATTGTTGTGGGAAGTATCCTGGCAACGACAGAAGGCTGCGGAGCTGGAAAACAATTGCTAAGTAAGTATACATTAACGAGTATTTTACAGCTATATTTTCTTTAGATCGAGCAATCGAAGCGGTAATCTCTATATCATAGATATAAAAATTGAGATAATGTCATGCTATAAAATTTTTAAATTCGTATAATCCCCACAAAAAACGAACAGCATTTTAATTAATAAGAGCAATGAATGAAATCACAGTTTGATATCTTCCAAACCTTTCAATTATGAATTTTATGAATGAAATCCATAAAGTGGAGAAGATAAATCACCGTGAATAATTGAATATTAAATAACCTTTATTCATTAGGTGGCGCTTGTAGTATGTAATTTTTCACATCTTTAAACTTTTTTTGGTCATACTTTTCAAAGAGGATTTTGTAACTTAGATTATAATTGGTACTCATTAGTCAATTTATTAAAAAGCACTTTTTGACATGTTAAAGTCATAAATTGGGATGCCGCCACCCAGTCTAGATTTTGCAAACTAGTTTTGGCAAAGTTATGTTTCTATTTAGCATACTCGTATGGGTTGAGGTCGTAAAATTTTATTGACAGACACCTGTGCTAACACGCACCCGTCTTATAAATCAGATGACTTCAACAGTTCATGACAGGCATTTCAATTTAACTTTTTCCACGTAATACTTAATCGATCTGGATAGTTTACAAAATTATCGCAATGTACTATAACGAGATTATTGTTCTTTGTTGTAGAATCTGGAGGATTGACGGCGTACGAAAAACAAGCAATCGTCGACGCACACAATCGCCTCAGGCAATCGGTGGCTTTGGGACAGGTCTCAAGCCAACCGCCAGCGGCCAACATGATGGAAATGGTGAGTTACCAACCGCTAGTTTAGGCACTTATCAATAAAATAATTTTATTCTTGCTTAAATTGTGTGAATTATTTCGAATGATCTTTACTTTTTTATTGCTTATCTTTAAATTTTTAATAATCAGCATTGTAAAGACAGATTTATAATACATTTAGGAGTTTGATATTTAAACAACCCAAGGATTTTTTGTTTTTATTCTCTTATCGAAAAGTGAACGCGATAATAAATTGTTGAGTTTGAGTGTTCAACAAGTTCGCGCACAATAAAATATGTAGAATGAAATATCGATAATTTTATTCGTTGGAGACAATGGAAATTTAGTTGGAAATGTTATTTAATAGATCTACATCTACATATATGTTATTAAGTTATGTTAATACTTTTTCTTTCTGGAAGAGTTGCAGTCGTCTTAAGAATAAACAGTATTTTGATTGAAGTACATTGATAAAGTGGTAATAATTATGTGTTTTGTTCAAAGGTGTGGGATGAGGAATTGGCAACTACGGCTCAACGTTGGTCCGATCAATGTGTCCCAGCACACGACCGTGCAGCACAGCGCGATGTCGGTCGTTTCCCAGTAGGCCAGAACCTCGCAGCCACTTGGACCACTCGTCCCCCAACCGAAAAAACTGACTCAGTCCCCGACTTCAATAAACAGATCAACGCCTGGTATGATGAAGTACGCATCTACGGATTCAAACCTATTACTGGCGGACATGGAACCGGACACTACTCTCAGGTAAGGGTAAATTGCAGTTGGTTACTTATAAAAGTTCCTACAGATGAATTACTGATTCAGATTCGCTTTACAAAACAACTGACTAATATCTGTTTCTTTTGTTTAGCTGGTTTGGGGCGAGACATCTAAAGTCGGCTGTGGATTCACGTTCTACTATGATCCCGCAAGAGGCTACACAAAACTCTACGTTTGCAACTACGGACCTGGAGGCAACGTCATCGGATCCAACCCTTACGAGAAGGGTTACCCATCTTGCACAAACTTCGGTCTCACCGAGTCCAGAAAATACTCCGGTCTTTGCTGTAAGTATTAGTCATCATTTAGATTAGATGTCAATGTCATTTGTAAAACCGTTTCAACCAGTCAAGATGAGCCTGAATTTGTAATGTCATTTCAATTCGTTATGCTTCATTAGCACGAATTTCCATAATGTATCGATATTTTACGATCTCTTTAAATGTGGCCTTATCTTAATGGTTTTTTTATTGTTACAGCGGCCAGTTTCACGGCAAGCTCGTCGTACCAAACCGTGGACAACTCAAACAACTACATCTCAAACGTCATCCCTGACAGCACCGGCGATACGCAAGGCTACAACTACCAGTACAGCAACCAGTTCTACAACCAGTACAACAACCAATACCAGTACCAGTACCAGCAACCCGAGTCCTATTACCAGCCTGAGACTACCTCTTTCAGGCCACTCCTCAGTATCTTCAAAACCGCCTCCAATTTATTCAACAAACCAAAACCTCAAGTTAGAATCGGAGCTGTTTTCGTCTAAAACTACGAGCAGTTTCTTTACAATAATAGCAGTATTTTTAAATTATTACAGTAACGGTTGTGTTACTTGACTGATTTATTCGAGACCGCTCGTAGTAAGTTTCGGAACTTTGTAGATAGTATTTGTTATTCCTTGGTTTTACAAGGAACTTAAGAAGCACCTGTATTTTAATATGTTTAAGATACTCTACTGATGCATGACGTTTGAAGGTCCGATGATATTATTTAGATACGATGCTGTCGTGAATGGCCTTCTAGTATTAGTTAGCAAAGAAGAGAGAAATGTTGATAGTTAAGATAGTTTAGATATTTATATTTCCAATAAATATTATTATGAAACTTGATCTGAATTTAAATCTTACTATATCATCTGATAAACTAGCAAATCCATTAGTGTGACTTTGTCACTTAAAAAAAATTGCGTCATCTATATTCCGATTATGAGTTGAATATATTGGACATAATGAGAAGACGATATCTTGAAGTAGGTATCTAATTTATTCCTTTCAACTTGATCTGTCGCAGAAATAGTCATATAGGTAAGGTACAATACGTGACTGTGAAAACGTAACACTGACAAACGGAAGTATATCAACCTACAACTTACCTTACTATGTTTTGTAGTAGGTATAGGAAGGATATATTCATCACTAGTGTTTATAATGACTAGAACAACGTCATGAATAGATAGGTAGGTAAATCTTTCGTCCCCAGTGCCACGTGATAAGACATTGATTCAATCGTCTGAGTATGTTTACTATCCACGAGACGGTCATTAGCATTGTATTCAATGAGAAAATGCACAGCTGGTTTTGGAAGCATGAAAGAAAAATTGCTTTTCGCACAAATTTCAATGTTTTTCATTCAAACTTTGTCGATATTTTTCTATTAGTCATTTTAATTTGCATATATTTTTAGGTAAGAGGCTTTTTAAGTTTGGGGCCTCAAGTAACAGAATATTATAATAATAGCGTCTAAGCCGTCTTCATCATCAGAAGAGCTTGGTTACGTGCTGTAATAAAATACCAGTGATTAAGTAATATCTATCTGCGTTATATTTATTTTACGATTCAAGCTGAGGTTATTTGTGTTGTTTACAAAAAAAACCAGCCAAGTGCGAGTCAGACTAGCGCACGAAGAGTTCCGTATCTATAGTAAAAACGGCAAAAAAATCGCGTTTGTTGTATGAGAGCCTGCTTTTTTAATATTTGTTGTTATAGTGGCAACAGAAATAGATCATGTGTGAAAATTTCAACTCTCTAACTATCACGGTTCATGATATACAGCCTGGTAACAGACGGACCGACAGACAGCGAAGTCTTCGTAATAGGGTCCCGTTTTACCCTTTGGGTACGAAATCATAAAAACATGGCTAGCAACAAACAACGTGAAAAGGTGGTAGAAACAATTAGGTAAAGAAACAAAAGCCAAACTCAAAATACAAAATAACAGTTTGTGTAATATTATTAAAATTAGATTTTGATTTATTTGTATCACAACTACTAATCTTCAAACAGGAACAGTGATGCCAATATGATTATCTGGCTAAATTGAACCAGCTTGAAATTCCAATAACATTCATTTATTTACTTTTAGATAGGATATCTTTCCTTAATTTTTTGGTGTTGAAAATTAAGGAAAGATAACCTGTGGAGGGGAAAATATTCTATTGTACAGTGCACCCGTTTGTCATAAATTACGAAATCCTTAAAGGAATCAAGGCACCAACTCTCTAAAATCAGTAAGTTAAAGCGGCAATGGGCAACCCATATATCTCGTTGAACCGACCAAGTCGGGGAAAAAAGGTTCTTGAATGACGACCACAACCTGGAAAACGAAGCGTTGAACGCCCTTTCACCCGATGGTCGAACGATATTCTTAAAATAGTGGTAAGTCGGTGAATGAAGCCGTTCTTCCTGGAAATGTATACGGGAGGTTTATGCCCAGCAGAGGAGTTTTTGAACTGATGGCCATGATGACAATGGTAATGAACACACTAACTGGTGTAGAGGGCACAATAAAATAAGAGAGGACCCCTCTAAGTTCATGTATACCTTAGTTGTCAATCAGCTTCGAAACAGTTTTATAAATACGACGAAAGCCGTTACAGTTAAGTTGGTATTAGCTCTGCCTTCTGTGTTGTAGGTTGATGGTTTGACCCCGACCGAGGACAAACATTTGTATCACACAAATATCTGTTCTGTGTCTGCGTATTATGTTGTATTCTATGCATGTTTATTCAGAAAAAAAGTATTTAAGTATTGTATCAGTTATCAGAATATGCACTACTACAATTATTATTACTAGCGGTTCTGTGAGAACAGTAGACCTCGCGAGCCCTTATAACTATAGAATAACAAACACAATCCCCTTACTTATCGTATCTTGAAATGTGGCGAAGAGTGCTGCGGTATCTGGTTTTTTTACTGAATATTTTTAGACATGACATGTATAACAGTAATAAATGACTGTCAATATGAGTTTGGTTAAAAAAAACAGCCTGGCTGAACATCACGGCGAGTGCAGTTAGATAACTGTGATTATGAGTTTAGTTAAAACTATTTTGTATGTTTAAATGTGGTGGCTGGTACTGGGGTAGTCGAAATCATTTACCAGTATTTAACCGTGACACAAATTATAGTAAAAAATCTCTCAGTTTGTTTTTAAGCTATTAGGCATGTTCGATTGTGGCAGAGAGTGCTGCGGTAGCTGAAAATTTTTAACTGTTTTTTAAATTATGATTGTTTACCTAACCGGTAAATGACTGTGATTATGAGTTTGGCTTAAAAAACATTCGGTATGTTTTAATGTGGTGGCGGGTACTGTGGTAGTCGAAACCTTTTACCTGTATTTATTAACCGTGACACAAATTACAGTAAAAAGTATGTTTTAGGTAAGCCATTAGGTGTTTTCGAGCGTGGTGAAGAGTGCTGCGGTAGCTGAAAATTTTTAACTATGTTTTTTGCCATGACATGTTTAACTGTAATAAATAACAGTAGGATTAAGAGATTGGTTTTAAAAAAAGTTAATTAAAACGTTTTTATTTTTTCCGATCGCGATCAACTGAAAAAAATGAAATAAATTATTACGGTGGTGTGCTAATTTTCGTCCAAATCGATTGAAAAATGTGCAACCAAAACAAAAAGAACAGACAGACAGACGGACAAAAGAATTTTTGGTCAATATCAAAACTGCGATGCTTCGCTCGCTTTGCTTGCTCGGTCATTAACCATGCAATAATCGATACTTTCCCGTGGCTTAACAAAACTATTTCATTGAGCAAAATAGGGTTATTAGTTTTAGCGATGACTCGCGTTTCCTTGGTTTTAAGAAGTCTAATCTGGTGTCAATGGGTTTGTCTCGTAAAGGCGGAGAGGATTGCGTTATTTAATTGGTGTAGGTAGGTACACATTTTCGAAAAAAAAAAAAACAAAATTCAGCAAACTTTGTCCTGTTTTCCCCCCTCTACTCCCGTTTTCTGGAATTTTTTCGTAACATCTTATGAAAAATAAAGCCCTTATTGTATCTCTCAAATTTGATTAAAATCCGTCGATAAATAACGCTACAGCAAACTTCCCCCCTTTTTTTACCTCCAATCAAAAATCGCGATCGACAAAAAAATTCCTTTAGCTCAAGGAACATATGTGCCAATTTTTGTCAAAATCGGTGGAAAACTGCGACCTTTAGGCGAGAATAGACAACCGTACAAAAGCATTTTTGCCCTATCTGAAAACTGGACACTTCGCTCGCTTCGCTCGCTCGGTCAATTATAAATATCATAGGACGCACTTCTGACTACCCGCATTAGACATTCTCAAAGAATCTTGAGTCGTTACTACTGGTACTAAGAGATCTGAGGGGATATCTACCGTGCCTGGGGATCAAAACCGTGAAGCTGTTACTTTTTCTTTGATACCTGGTTCCCATAGTATTGAAGCCAGGCTCAAGCTTTGCTTAATTTGGGGCTAGATGGCGTTGACAAATTATGCCAAAATTATTTATTTAATAAAAAAATACTATACTTAAAACTCATTACTGCTAACTGACCATGACAATGTTTTATATGCTTCGCGTTAGTGGTTTAGTCACTCATATTAATTAATTCTAGTCTTTTACCCGGTTCCAATTGATTCGATAAACTTTGCACCTGATATAGAAGAAAATGGATCACAATTACTGAAAAAAATATTATTTCAAATGCCTCAGGTTGGTCGATGTGGGGCCACAGTGCACTCGTGTAGTTGTAATTTAAATCCATTAATTAAATGTTTTTGTTGGACGTATAGGACAGTACGTAGAGCAGTAGCCCTACATCCACCATCTGAGGGATATAGGTATTGAAAAGAAAGAAAGAAATAACATGTGTTTACGCCCTAAAATACGAAGAATAAAAATAAAAAAATACGAGGATATATACCTATATATTATAAAACTACTGCGTGAGGCTTGATTGCGAAAAACTAGCGCTTAGATTCACCTAGATTTAAGACGTTTGAATAAATGCTTTTTGACTTTGACTTTGACTTTAGCAAAATTGTTCCCTGTATGAGCAATTCTCGTTATGAAATATTGTCAAATTCAAGTGCCGATTGTGTCAATCTCCATACGGTATTATTACATTTGTACAGTGTGTGTGGTGGTTCATACAGATAAACTGCCATATCAGACAGTCCCAATTTGAAAATCAAATTCTAGTTTTAACCTCGTCTTAACTCCAAAAATTTATATAAGAATTGGACATCTGTTGTTATTACCTACTACTAACTACTACTAATTTTACCAGCACCCTCACTCAAACTGAAACACAGTGTCGCTACTTAGCAGTAACAAGGCTATACCTTATTGTTTTTATGATGCAATTTATTTAATTTTTTATGTTACACTTGTGTCAAACTATTATTAAATAAAAAATATCATGTTGTGGTACTTTCCTAGATGAGTCCTTCCTAATAGTGCTAATACCGAATACTAACTAATGTGTTTATTGTGCCTTATTGCAGTCATAAGTAGATAAACACATACTTACCTTTAAATACAAGTCACCATCCTTGATTAAGGTTTGGATAATAAATTACTCAAGAAAAGTCAATGTCAGCACGATCAGCACCTAAACTTATGTAATGTGTGTTTAGCTAAATAAACGAACTTCTTTTATATTTTAATGGATGCACAAATACCGCCATATATACGCAAGAATCAAAGAATGAACCTACACGGTGTATATTTGAATGAAATAAGGATACATTACTATTTGAAACATTTGTGTGTTTACAGTAGCGATACAAGTTTCGTTGCCAAGTGTCCATGACCTCGCTCACCTCAAAAGATACTTATTAAACATCAAATAAGCACTGTAGGTGTCAAAACCAATATCTTGCGATTCACACTCACTTCTTATGGAATGAAAAACTACGTTTTCATATAGTTAGTACATGAAAATAATGCAAACAGAACCGAGACATCTGGCCCCTAAGCAAATAAAATATACCAATTTTTTGCCAATTATTTTCAATCATAGCTCAAACATATTTCAAGGTTTTGAAAGAAGAAAATTCAATATTTATAAACCTGGATAAATTTGAATGGATTCAATTGCCTAATTAGCATACTTATCTCCGACATATTTTATGGCTATTGTCTATTCGTGGAATACAGAGCACATAATAAAGACAATTTCAGATATCCATCTACATAATATATTTGATTCATAACACGTTATAGGTATATTATTGGTAGCGTTACCCTAAACCTACCCAGGAAAATAAAGCCAGCGCATAGTAACGAAATATCATAAGTTTAAATTGTGTTAATCTTCAAATGGTATTCTCCGAAACTGTTATTTACGATAATCCTAATTTCGACAATCGAATTCTAGTCTCAATCTCGTCTCAGTTCCAATAAAATAAAAGATGGGGCTCAGAGCAAAATACCTTTATCGAAGTAATATTTAGCTTATCTAACTGCGTCAAATAGAAATGAGGAAATCCGTAGAAGAACCAAGGTCATCGATATAGCTCTCAGAATCAGCAAACTGAAGTGGCAATGGACAGACCACATAGCTCGTAGGACCGACAACCACTGGGGCTCGATCGCCATTCGAAAACCTTTAATTTGGCCCTCCTAAAGGCTTAAAACCGTTTTTCCTGGAAACGCATAGGGAGGCATATATCCAGCAGTAGACTTCTACAGGCTATTGATGATGAATTGCATCGATGCCTCGCGGAGCACTTTAGATAGTTTTCTTTTTAATTAGGTGTGATTATTATTATGTGTGGGTTTACTAAATCATACTGAAATAAAAACAAATAGAATTATGTCAATCGATGCCTCCCGTTTTGCTTAATCATTTATTTCTTTTTAAATTTAGGTGTTTAATAAGCCTCTGTAATAATATTGCTAGTTCTCTGTTCCAAGGTGCGTTGGCGCAGTCTTACTAGTAGAAACGCACACGTATTTGTCTGCGTGAAATTTTTTGCATACTTGCTTCTTACCCCCGCTGTTCCCGGAAATCTAGAAATTTTTGTCTAGCTATTGCACTGAGACAAATAATACCTGAAAATTTTTAATTCTACGATCAGTAGTTTAGGCTGTGCGTTGTCAGTCAGTCAGTCAGTCAGGGCAAAGACTTTTGTTATTGGTGTAGATTGAGACATCGCGATGGCAATTAACTTGCAATTACAATTAACGCTAGATTGTGATTTTGTGCGTATTAATTTTGAACCTTTTAGTTATAATCTGTATAAAAATAATATTAGTAGGTACCGAAAGTTTTTTGTCAAGCATCCGTAGTTAATTTACTACAATTCACGATTATCGTTTTTTATGTATACCACAGTATAGGCATAATAAAACACATTGTTTCTGAGACAAAAAAACGAGCAAAATTTTGCACAAAGCCATCTTTTTATAAGAATATTTTTTATAAGAATTATACGAATAACTCGATAGTTTTATCTTTAGTCAGGTGTGATTATTATTATCTGTGGGTTTATTAAAAGTCAAACAAAAATAAAAAAAAAATGAATTATGTCAATTGAGTTGCTTCCCGTTTTGCTTTATCGTTTATTTCAACTTTTTAAATTTAGGTGTTTATTATCCTAAAAAAATCTGACAACACTAAAATCAGCCGCTTTAAACATGTGCGTATAATGTATGTAGGCTATAAAGTAGGACTTACAGTGTTGATACACTGTTGATGGACAATCAAAAATAAAGATAGTAGGTTCGAATAAAAATTTTTTTATTTAAAGCACAGAGATTTCATATTAAAAATAACAACCTAATTTTTCGATTGTCACAACAACCATCATGTAACCTATTTGGATACATTCAACGTGTTTCTATCTGACCACCATCTATGCGTTTTTAGGCCAAAGGGTAAAACGGGACTCTACTACTAAGACTCCTCTGTCTGTCTGTCTGTCTGCCCGTCTCTCACAACAGAAATACATCATGTGTGAAAACTCTCTAACTATCACGCTTCATGAGATACAGCCGAGTGACAGACGGACAGATAGGCAGACAGACGGTGGTCTTAGAAATATGGTCCCGTTTTACCGTTTAGGTACGGAACCCTAAAATATTATGGATAATTTAATGGCCGTTAAATCTTATTTAAAAAGTTTTGGTTCTGCTGACAAATTAAATGAGTCACACAGGCTATTAGACTTTTCATTACAAACAAATCTATTTATATTTGGTGTTGTTTTTTCGATAAGTAATGTAGTATCGAATTTCTGATTTATTGCAAACTATGTTCTGATTTATTGCAGATACATAAGTGATTTAGTAATGCGTATCTATTATATAAATTTTCGTCAAGTTCTGATTTATCAATGCTTAGTGAAACAATTAATTTTAGATTTTTTCATAATACTTCTATAAATAAATTGTAGTTTATAAATCATCGACCGAAAACTACAATTTTTATATATAAAAACCGGCCAGGTGCGAGTCGGACTAGTCCACGAAGGGTTCCGTAGCATTATTTACAATAAAAACGGTAAAAAATCACGTTTACTGTATGAGAGTTAAATATTTATTTTATTCTGTTTTTTAGTATTTGTTGTTAATAGCGGCAACAGAAATACATAATATGTAAAAATTTTAACTCTCTAACTATCACGGTTATCACTATATACAGACAGATGCCATGTGACAGTCGCACAGACCGACAGACAGACAGCGGAGTCTTAGTAATAGGGTCCCGTTTTACCCTTTAGGTACGGAACCCTAACATTGTTGGCTACATGGTAAAAAACTGGATAATTTTGTACTATTTTGCCTCATATGGTGAAATAAATAAGATATATTTGCTGAAATTTCACATAACACCATCTTAGTCTAGGCTATCAGAAACACCTGTACTACGGGAACCAAATGACTGATATGCTTGAATTTCTTTATTTAATGATTTTACAACACCCAGGTAAAAAATAAATATAATATGTTCATCACGCATAGTTCTTGGTGGGAATCAAACCCACAACCTACAACGCAGAAAGCATAGAGCTACTACCAACTGAACTGGGGCTGATATGTGTGTGAGGCCAGTCATGAATAAATAAAATAATAAATGAATTTATGAAAAAATCTGTTATTTTTAATTAACCTATTATGTTCCACTGCTGGGCAAAGGTCCCTTAAAATCTTGCACTCGTATGGCAGTCACCAACCAAGCTTTTCAAGCAAGAGAGATCGTCCCGCCAACGTCATCTCGATTGGCCCGATCATCGCCTCCTATCCTCAGGCACCCAAGCGGTGTAATTCATAAGTTCTTAGCAATAGTTTGAGGCTAGAGGGCGCTGAGTGAAATTACATAAATATTCATAACAGACAGTAAATTGAAAAATAACCTTCTAAAGCTTACATTCCTACATAGGTAACACAATGATAAATGATAATACCTACAATACTATTTGCCCAAACAATATCATTTATCAATATGGTAGAGGCGAAATGATAAGACCTAACACTTAGAGACTTGATAATTTGATGAAATAAACACAACACATAGAAATTATCGTAACACTTATATACTAATATATTATTCACATAGTAATCTTACACACTTACAATGGCGGTATTGCTAATATAATTATAACAATATAATAATATAGCTTTTAGCAAAATAATATATAATACAACAAAAATAATTATTTAGACATTTCTTAAATCAGTTTACTGGGGCTTTGAAATTGTACCTTAATTTTGCAACAACGGAACCCTTGGTTTTTCATATCTTAGTTTCGTTTTTAAGCTGTTGCACGATCATCCGATTTTATAATTGTAATAAAACTTCGTGGTGTAGAGTTTCGGAGAAATAGGCGAAAACAATCATAATAAAGCTCAAAATTTGAATTCTCCACCTCTGGAAAATCGAGTAGGTACATGTCTACATTTAGTCAAACATGTAGGCAGAATGTATTGTTTTACTGCCTCGTTGAAATATTATAATGGTAATAAAAAAGTTTCGACTAGAGGACCACATAAAAATTAAAGAATTATTGGTAGCATTTTAAAAACTACTTTGGCATGTCAACATTTCGATTATATATTGATTACTTTAATGAGATTGAAAAATGCTTGAGAGCACTGGTGGTCGAGTGGAAGTAACCGCACCTTATGGTCCATAGGTCATGGGTTTGAATGCAGTCATGCACCAATGGATTTTCCAGTTTGAAAGATGTATGTGCGCAATGCCACTGCCCTCGCTTCGAAAATTTCTGAAACTCCAGGAAAAAACTAACGGGAGCATAAATTAATATAAGTAAGTTATTAGATTATCAACGTATAAATAAAAAAAAAAGAAGAAGATAAGAAAGACTAGAAAAAATACTATTGTTTAATTTCCGTATCGTTATATTCTTATCGAAATAACATCAAACCAAACGGTGAAAGAAAACATCGCAAGGGAACCAGTTAGTATTCTAACAGCGGTGATGAACTTCCAATTTGTCAGGTATCTACTAACTACTGCAAAATGTGGGTATGTGCCAAACGTAATATATCGATGTACCTCTGGCTACTCCTCGAAGACATCCTTAAAGAATCCTGAGTTGGTATTATTCCTGGTAGCCCTAAGTGATCTGAGGGGATATCTACCGTGCCTGGGAATTAAAGACTCAATTTTTTAAAAGGGGTCTTGTGACTGATGGTAGGTGCTGGAATATATGACCGTTGTCAGGAAGAGATCGTTTTTAGCTGTAAAGCCGACCGTTGTACTCAGTAGTTATAGTTATTTCCATTGTTTTTATTTTTTGTTTCCTTATTCAATAATATATTTTATGATGTAAGATCTTTCGATTTTAGAAATGGAATCTCCATAGTTAAATCTTAAGTTTCTGAGAAATAGGCGAAAACAATCTTAATGAAATTCAAAGCTTGAATAGTCCGCCTCTTGTATACATTTAGCTAGACATGTAGGCAGATTGTCTCGTTTACTGCCTCGTTATAATACTAATGATATACCTAATACGCTTTGACTAAAGAATCTTATCTCTGTGTGTCTCAATGTTTAAAATGTGTTTGATACCATTTCCAAAATCTCTTTGAGATTTCAAACCATAGGTACCTACTTGTTGAAAATATAATGATTAGAGATAGCGACGATGAAATGTTATTTGAATTGTGTGAATTAATATATGTTTTTGCATTGATTTACACAATTCAAATAACATTTTCTGAATCGGTTTCTAACTGACGAAACCTCCTACTTTTTTAAGTCATCAAAGAAGGAGCTTATGACTTACGGTAGGTACTAGCATGATCAAGGGAAATGCACTTTTTCCAACTGCACCTCTGGTTTCTGAATACACTTAAAAAATCTAGTTCTGACTGAGATATAAACAAACGCTTAGCCTGAACTACTGGTTGTATACTTAGAAACAAATTACTTAGAATTTTTAGGCTATATTTGTTTTATAGGTAGTGCAGGTCACTGTAGGTGTGTGTAGGGGTCTAAGGTATAAGTTTCAGGATTTTCTATCTTAGCAGCGGCGGCTGAAGTTTTAATGAAAATATAGCGGGCGAAGTCACGTGCGTTTGCACTAGTAAGTTATTATGATGCATGATCATCCGATTTTATGAATGGAAACTCCGTCGTGTAAAGTTTTAAGTTTCTGAGAAATAGGCGAAAACAGTTTTAATGAAATTCAAAGTTTGTAATCTCCGGAATGCTAGACACTTTGGCGGATGGCTCTTACTCTGTTACTGCGTCGTAAAATATATAATACCTAATACATTATAAGTTAATATTATGTTAACGTTGTAAATTATAACTGAGTTATGAGGCCTGCCTTAGCAGTGGCGGCCTTAGGGGGTGGCGAACAGGGCAATCGCCCGGGGCCTCGCACTTGCAGGGGCCTCGCGCAATAACCCAAGCAAATTAAAAAAAAATATAGATTTTTTACTATGTTTTTTTTATTTATGACTTTTAATTTTGATCACATATTTTTTGACGAAGAACAAAGGGCCTCGCAAAGACCTGCCGCCGCCCGGAGCTTCGCAATGGGTAAGGTTGCCGCTGTGCCTTAGTAAGCAGTAACTCTGCCTTCTGCGCTGTAGTATGATCCACACGGAGAACAATCATTTGTGTGATGAATATGTTTGTTCGATATCTGGGTGTTATTATTGTAGTCTACCTACGTAAGTACTTCCAAAAAAACGTATTATAATTATTATTATTATCAGTCATCTTACATGGTTTGCTTAGTTTGGGGGTAGATGGTGCTGTGTAAATAATTACCACTTATATTTATTTTTTACTATAATGTATAAGCACATTTATTACATTACAAACATAAATATTTTTACGATACATAGAAAATATCCAGAACACCCAGAATAAATATTTGCAGATCGTACAAACATTTATCCTAAGGCGGGAATCGAACCCGCAACCTCCTGCGTTGCAGGCAGACATTCGCCCGCTGCGCCACATCGGTCGTCAATGCTTACACAATGCAGCAATAAATGCCCTGCACAAACTATTATTATGAAGGATAATATTATGTAGGTAGCTTAAAATGTTGAATTTTCAGTACTACATCAGTAGACGAGGAGTTGGGACGAGTTGGCGCACGGCTCAGTACCGCCCTTACTTGGTAAGCAAACCACCCATTGGCACCAAGCGTTTCTATTCTCTACCTTCATTATGCATACCTACCAGCATTTGTTCTCAAAAGTTTGAGTAATAAACTCTTTGATTTCTGTAAATGCCGTGTACAATATTAAGGTTTGCAAATTTACTTAGCATTTTATTAACTTATGTTACTGCCTGTGTTATGATTTGCTAACTGTTTTTGTACCTTAAATAAATAAAATAAAATTAAACTAAAATTAATTTTTCTTGCCACTTTAATCTGGATTTCTTTAAGGCAAGAATAAATAGGTGTCTTCTAGACCGGCCTGCTTGATCGTCGACGATAAAAAAATAAATACCTGAAAATAATCACGTATGAAATGAAAAATGAGGGTATGCGCCAAATAATAGAGATCTGAGGAAAAATTAAAGTCGTGAGGTTGTTTCTGTTTCTATAAAAATAATTAACTTCAGTTCTAATTTTTACCAAATTTTTTTAGATAAAATATAAGATAAAATAATTGAAGCTATTTTGGTACTAGCATAGTATTATTAATAATATTTAGATGGGTATTCGTAAGTATTTTTCTAGTATGTCTTTTACCTAGTATGTTATTCTGAACACTGCCATCTATGCTGAGTTCTTGACACCATGTTGTAATGAACCGCATACTGACTCATATTATCAAGTCGGGTTGCTAAAAACCTGAAAACCCGTTGTAGCAAATACATGGGCTATGTGAGCATTAATTTAAAACTAGTGACAACAGATGGCGCTGATTACTCGTGTTATCAAGTTATAACTTGAATGGTTTACGATATTTATGTATGAAGGAGCTGCCGGCGTATAGTACACACCTTACCACCTACATCACCTTACCATTAAAATTCGGGATCATTTCCAACTTACTACATGTTACAATATTTATGAAACAAACCAAATTGATACCATCAAGAGCCACCAATTGGAAAATTGGTACAGGGTGTAAGAAAAGGGAGCCGGTGAGTCGGGGGTCTTGGACAAAATTTACGCAATTTTCTAAAAGGATTATTATTGTACGTGTTTGGATACAGGCCAGATTTTGACAATCAAATTCTAGTATTCATTTCGTCTCAGCTCCAAAAATACGCAGGCATCTGGTCTTTTTATAAAAACTTTAAGAGACCAGAGATGTCGTACGATTTTGATAAAAACTTCAATCCCCGCTATATTGGTTCAAGTTTAAAAATCTTTTCCTAGTAGGTACTCATTCAATCACCAAGACAAAATATACCTACCTATCTTAAAAATTATGTGTTGAAACGTACGTTACCTAAACTCAGTCAAAACTGGCTATAAAACAAAATAATAGGACTAATGTATACAAAAGTAAATAAAATTAGAAGACTTTTATACTTGAGTGTTCTGAAACCTTTGTGATCTCAAAACATGTTAAATATATATTTTTATATAGTTTTATCAGTCTTTGTTCTGTCTTGTGACTGATATACGAGTAGAACGCATAGCCAAAACCACTGTTCGTGGAAATTTATTTAGAAATATTTTTTTCAATCTTTATTTATTAAATGATTAGGCCACCTCCTAAAGACTCCTCTCTCCCCTAAAGACTATTGTAAAACTCAACCCCTGAGTGCGCCTCTTTAAAGTTAGCACAGGGGTTAAACTTTTAATAAAGCGTCACGCGTGTGAAGACGTGCGCAATTCTTCTAGTACCCTTTATTATATTACACTTTGTCCTTATAAGTAGGCGCCATCCAAAAATTAATCTTTGTATTAATATCGTAAGCAAAAGGCACGTATGTAATAACGAAACTCTAATATCTCTTCACGAAGGAATCTACTCGATCAAGTAATAAGCAGTGGAAGATATGTGAGTAATAAGGATTTATTATAATTAATTGAGTAATAAATAGAACTTGCCATAATAATAATGTTATTGATAGAACAACTTGTTGAGCCTAATTAGTACGATAAATGTTTTAGACTTCCATCTGACCTGCAGCAGATAGGGTTTGGAACATTTAATTTTAAAACGGCTCCAAAAAAGGAGGTTTTTATTACGATTGTGTTTCAGCCAGCATTGATTATGTGACACCTGTCACAGCTCAGTAGCTCTGCCTTCTGCGTAGGTTGTGGGATCAGTCTCCACCGAGAACAAAAATTTTTATGAGGAACACAAATGTTTATTCTATTATATTGTACTATCTATATGCATGTATTTTACAAAAAAAATATTTGAGTATTCTATGAGTTATCTGGTTCCCATAGTAAAAGTTTTGCTTAGTTTAGGGCTAAGTAGCGTTGTGTCAAATGTAAGTCAGTTTCAGTTATTATAAACTCCGTTATTTATAAGCCGATTTTTAATTTGGAAGGATAAACTTTTAGGTCAGCTATATTTGGTCAGTAATGGACTGGCACAGGACCGGAGAGAATGGTGCTTTGAAGAGGTCGCCTATACCCAGCAGTGGATGAACACAGGCTAAACAGACAGATAGGTACGTTCAAATTGGACCCAAAGAAATTTAATCTAAATCGCTTCAATGGTTTGGGCAGAATATAAATCACCTGGAGTCGTTTTTTTTAGTTTGTTATTATTAATTACCTCACTCCGTCCATCACTTGAAATGAAACCTACAGCAAAAGTAGGTTAATTTTATATTTTTGCTGAAACCACAACAAACAATGAACTCCAGTGAAAATCCTCTTGTTACATTTCAAAAAATGTAAAATCTACACTACAGCCGTATGCAGAGGGAGTAAAAAACGAAACTACGTTTTACGCATGACGAGTTCACTTTGTATTCTACTCCGTACTCATATTGCTAAATAGTACAGCATAATCCTGGTGGTAATCTTTTTACCACGCTCTATTCGGAAACCAGATAGCTGATATAACTTAAATACCTTTGTTTGTAAATTCTGTAATATTTTTAACACCCACCCACACTAAGAACAATGAAACTATGTTCACCACAGATATTTTATCTAATTACATCTACAGATTTTGAATGATGTGAGTGTGTGGGGGGGGGGGGGATGGGGAAATAAATCACAGAACAACACCAAGTGTTGTAGTTACCTATACTTTAGCGGAATTCTGTTATCTTACAAGTTTGAACACAACAGTACACAACACACTGCTTCAATTTAGATATTACTTACTATAACATAAGAAACTGATTGAAAAACAAATTTTAGTTATTTGTTTACATTCTAAGTTTACCAGTAGTTTAAGTTACATATACTATCGCTAGACACGAAAGCTGAGACGAGTGGTTTACTCGTCTAAGCACGGAAGATATCTACTAAAATATCTGAAGATACTAATCTTCAGATATTTTAGTGCTAAGTAGTACCTACTTACTCAAGATTATTTGAGGATGTCTAATGGGGTAGGTAGCCAAAAGAACGTCCAAATATTACATTTGTAAATGGTATTCCATACGTTACAGGTTGCAAGCTCATCGACGTTGTTAGAATACTAGTTTTAAGAGACACCTCATCTCTCAGTACCTTGATACCCACTCAAAGAAGGTAGTCAGAATTTAATTCAAATATTACATTCAGCACACATTTGATTGTTTTTTTTTTATAGAACTTGTCGACAAAACAAGCAGATGTGGTAACCATAACAGCATTACCTCACAGGTCACGTTTGTTAGGAACGTGCCCTTCGTCCATCAACCTGAGCCATACAGGTGTTAATCCTCATGAGCCTGCAATTACACCGAGACACACCCTTTAAGCCAAACTACAGCAACGCTGTTTGGCAGTAGAAATAGACATAGTGGTAGTACTTACCCGGACAAAACCTTCACAAAAAGCTCTACTAGTACTAGTACTAGGTCAAAGAGAACCTTATAAAAAGTGTGGTTATTTTTATAATTATAACTAGCGACTCCACTTATTTTCACGCAAACTTCAATCCCTGTTGTAACCAATGAAGGGTTGAACACTGGGAATTTTTTCTTAGTTCACTTCTACGAATCAAATATAACCTGAAAATTTCAAGTCTGTAGCGGGTGCGTTGTTTAAAGTCAGTCAGTCAATCAGGACACACATTATTATAATTGGTTTAGATTGGAGGTTATTATCTTCAGATTAGATCATTCGTTAGTAAGCCAACCATCAGGTTATTAAAAAGGTACAGCTGCAAAATTGCATGTTTTTTAATCGAGTGTTGATTCAAGTCGTTATATCTGTTGTTTATAGGTCACAACAATCAGGAATATTCGATTGCGCTCTATTTGTGATGACGTTTTGTTTATTTGTTGTATTTTCCCAATTTAACCGTTTAAACCTCCACTGTTTTAGTGTTGAGTTTTTCATGATGTCCTATATTTTGTTTTGAAAAACAAATACTCAAATTGCACTAGCACCACTACTGAGTATGCCAGTATGCCAGTAAACGGTACCTAAAACATTGTGAGAGTAGCTCTTAGTAGCAGTAGCAGTAGTAGTAGTGGTAATGGGGTTGCAATTCCACGTGTGGAATAGGCAATATGACTTTCAATCTTGGATATATGGAGCGTCCCGTAGGACAAGTTTTAAATGTATGTCCTCCGACAAAGAGGAAAGATTTTCCACCGTGTAACATGGGGGAGGTCTTAGCACCAACAGATGGTATTATTTATTTTTATATACACATAGCTAGACTTTACTGAGTACTCCAAATCGTTATATCTAGAACATTGATAAAGACGAGAAAACAATAAAAATGGAACACAAACAACTACCTTATCTCCGTGTAAGCTTTGCAAGCGCGACCCAGGATAGTTCCTATAAGTAGCTTTCTTGATGATGCTACGTGTAAATAAATAAATAGGGATTATAGTGTAATTTACCCGGCATGACATAAATTATTTGTAGTTGGTATTTAAATAAAAAAACCCAAAATAATAATAATAATGCTGGACAATCCACACAGCATCATCTAGCCCCAAGCTAAGCAGAGCTTGTGTTATGGGTACTAGATGACTGATATATTTAATACAATACATTACATATACATATAGATATTTTTTATTATAAATAGAAAACACCCAGAACACCGGAATACATATTTGCAGATCGTGCAAACTTTTATATCAAGGCGGGAATCGAACCCGCAACCTCTTGCGTCGCAAGCGGACATTCGACGCCGCGCCACATTGGTCGTCAAATTGAAAAAAATTTAATGTAATTTCACACTTAGCCACCTTACGGCTGAGCTATCACAATCTTATAATAATTTTGATACATTCTAACATTTAATTACGACTCTAACTGCAAAATAATAAGAACCAGTCGCGTGAGAGCCGGTAATTCACGCTCATGGAGGCAGCTACCTAATTATTTCAACTTCCCTAATTTTCATGAGCTTTCAAGCTCACGTGCAGGGTCAAGCTACAACTGCTTTAACGCTGTTACTGCTAATCACGCTAAAGGTTACTAACTGTTGTTCCAGCCTGTACAGAGTATTGATGAAAAATACTTAGGTATTATATTTTTTGACCTTAATCTTCATAAAGTTTTACTACATAAGCACAAATACTAAAGAAAACAAAGGAAACAAACAAGAAATATCGGTACTTCAATAGTGGCGTGTTATTGTGTGGCACAGTAGTAAACGAGCCTAGCTACAGGAAGAAAGCTAAATTGCTGGTAATCTGTATAGATAGATGTTCAGAAACACAAAATTATAAAAGCACTTAGTGAGGAACTGTGTTTGCTATGCTAAGTCTATAGGAGTTTTCCACTAAGAAATACTTACACAACAGAAGTGTTTGCCAGTAATTCCACACAACTGTAATGAGCTGAGACACGAGATGGTTTATGATTTGACCCTTAATATAGGAGTAGTGTAAGCCGCCTGTTTTCTGATTGCGTATACTTATGTGTTTAAGTCTACGATGATGTTGTAGACGATTTAAATTTAGATTCATAATGCAGAATGCAAACCTATCTAACAATCATAAGAAACTTGAACCTTCCTGACTGACTGAGACAACAGTATAGACAACACACAGCCTCCGGTCATAGAGGCTTGATTTTCCTAGGGTATAATAATAAATACAACATAGTACATTCGTTACCCGGTTAAATACTTAATGTTAGAATGTAAACATGATTTTTTTATTGAAGCCTTAAATATCTGGACTAGCTTAAAAAACCTATACAATTGCCTTCTGTGCTCCTTCTAAATTGATGCATTGGTTTAATGTCAACAATTAAAACACTCACAATTTACTTAATTCGAGAAAATAATATAGATCGCTTTTTAGCGGTTTAGACCGCCCATTGTACATTATCTGTTGTTGGCTACTATTGTTTTTTTGTTTTATTCTCTAGCTTGTAAGGTGTAGGTACAATAAAGAATTTTCATTTATTCATTCATTCATAGAAATAGCTTTACCCGAACCCCTTTTATGTAGTTTCTACAGTAGTTTAATGTAACGAGAGGGTTCACGTTATAAAATTCTAGTGGAAACGCAAGCTAATTTGATACAAACCTGCTCCAACCCTCGCTGCACCTAGTAAAGGCTGAATTTCAGGAATCCTTTTCTTAGTGCATTTCTACGCACCGAGACAAATATATTCCGAAAATTTTAAGTCTGCTACTTATTTATGTTTTTATAAGTAGTATACAATTATTTTGTATATGGGAATAAAAGCGGGCCTGAAAAGTAAACCTTTTAGCTAAAACAGATTAAATAGGTTAGTATTTTGCGAATACCCAATTAGACCTTTTTACAATATTCGCAGTAACTGGAGCAAACTTTAACTACAAATAAATTAGGTACCTACTGAAGTAACAAGGTTATGCTTTCACAGAAGTTAAAAAAATAGCTTTTTTAAAAAGTGAATCTAAAATTTTGAAATTAACTAACGGGCTATAAGGATGAAAGTTAAACCGTTGTTTTTAATTATAATAGACTAGGTTTTCCTGTGTTAGATATGAGATTTTATCCTTCCTTTTTTCCCCAAATGATTTCTTAAATATATTTACCAACAATAAAGAGTTACCGGAAATCGGGAACAACGACAACACGGCCAACAGACACGTATATTAACTATTTTGTATTAAAAACGATTTAGTAGTAGTTTCTCTATAAAACCATACCAAATTACATTTATTACTGCCATTGCAGGTAGTCAAATCATTTTTTGGAATAAGTATTACTTTGTCAGTAATGCAGTGCGTAAAAATAGGCATCCCCTGTCACCCCCTCATCCCTCTACCCTCTACCCTTGGCGATGAAGGGGTGACAAGGGGTCTATTTTTATAGAATTAGGTAAGTAGGTACTTACCTCTCTATCTTCTATGAAGCTGTATAGTAGTAGTAGGTCTAGTCAGAGGACTTTTGGAATGCGCATATTTTGTAGTAGTTATGTTAGGTTATGTTCACTGAAGAGTGATCTTAAATTATCACCGTCAAGATTTCTCTCAGTCAACCATGTCATCTTTAGCTTTATTCTTGGAATCAAATCACGCTTAGAATCTCCCATCTTTAAACATTTTCACCACAATCGTGGATTTCAGCACAATGAAGACGTATAAAATCGCGATACGCCGTAACACACGCGACTTACAGGCAATAGAGAACACTCATCGAATCATAAAACAAGCTTGAATTGACAGTATTTACACTGAAAACTGGAGAAAACTGGACGCTGGAAAAGTAGTCAGTGCTTACTATAATTGCTAGAACTCAATGGTCACGCAAGAAGGTCGCAAAAGTGTGTACATATTTTCAAATCCACAGGTTCTCAAAACCACCTGCACCTTGGCAAGCAAGGTGTAAGTTATTTATACGAGTTTTATTTGCGTGCATTCCTCAGCACATGCACATTTGATAAGCACATGCGTACATTTAGTATGATAACTGGGTTTCTATATAAAAGTGGCCTATTTGCAAGATTCCTTGCACGTACCAGCCTGGTATATATTGAACAAACTAAACCGTTGTAAGAATACCTCACCCGCTCGTAGGTAAATTGTTTCAGCTGTTATTTATGTTTCTCAGCTTGCTAATACGTGCGCCGGTTTGCAAGTAGCTAAGTGTGAGCCTCTTACGGTTTTAAATGTTATATTTTGAAAATTATTAAATAAAATGTTTGATTTACTAATCTAAATCCAAGTCTGAGAAGTATAATGTTTGATTTACTAATATAAAACTAAGTTTAATGTTTGGTCCTCCAAAAATTTAGGTAAATGCGAACAGAGGAATGTCACTCTCGTACTAACTTACTTATTGCATTTCTTTATTTCATAAAAGCTATTGTCTACGTTAAGTTATTACTCTATTTATAACTTACAATGTTTTAAAAATAACTAAAATAGCAAGAAACAAGGAGCTAAAAGGAAGAGCTTCTTTAACAAAATCTTAGCTATTTTCTTATAATTTTATTACTAACCAAGCAATGTTAAGAATCGCCGTTTAAGCAAACTTTACTTTGTTCAAAAGCTTATTCTAAATCCCACCAAATCCGAGCCCAGAATCGAACTCAAAAAAGGTAATAAGGCAATTTTCTCGAAAATCCCTAAACGTAATAATGTGCCGAAAACGTTTTCGAAATTTACACATATTGTAGCTACTCGTGGTGGAATCGGCCGAGCGGCGAACGAGCGGAATACTCAATGCGGCAATAGGGGTGAAACATCACAGTTGTAGTTCCGATGATTCTGTATACTTCGTTTACACAGTTGTCTAGAGACCCAAAGTTGACCGTGAAAACCCTATTTAAAAAGTGAAAACGCACGGATTACCGAAGTTTGAATTGAAGCTGCGTGAAAACGCCCCTTCTAAAGAGGCTTGCTTTTAAATAGCTAAATAATTTTGTTCAAATAGAACGTTTTGGGTGTAGAACATGGAGTAAATTTATTATTTCAGCGGCGGCCCGCGGACAAAGGATTTTAGGTTTGCTGAATTATGCAAATAAATTCACCATTCTGTAACATTTGTTGGGAATGTCTTTATATCTGTAGATTTCTTAAAAGACCCTCAAGACTAATCCCACTTTGCCTTGTGAATCGTCTTCACTCCGGTGTCGACTTCATGCACCAGCCTATTTAGCATAATTATGATTTTATAAGAAATTATGAAAGAGAAATCACTATATCGGAATAGCTACCTAGGTGTTCCGATATGAGATTAACATAAATCATACATTTTTATTCTTTCTTTTTGTAGACAATTTCGTAGAAAGTGTCTCATTATTCCCGCGGGAGTTTATCCGTTTGTAAAACATTTAAGATTGAGCTGGTGATGCAGATGAAAAGTACATTTAGGTTTTAAATTTTCTACAGCTACTTTCCGCCTGCAGCTTAGCTCGCATGGTATGATAGTCACGATATATATTTACTTATTTAAGATTCATCTTATTTGGTCAAGACACTAGGGCGTGATTGAGCCACAAACATTAAAATATATTTCTTACTACAGTTTCTTCTTACAGCAATATACGAAAATCCCAAAACAAAAATAATTGACCTACCCTCCAAACGTTTGATTCACTTTAATGTTCACAGCCGAGTTTCGCGAACTAGATTTGCGCATTACTGTATTTTAAACGAGCGTTCCGCAATATTTCCCAAATGACTATCGAGAGGATCCCTCGACGAACAGTTTTGAAGCCCTCACAGAATTATTTGCTGTACCAAAATGAATTCTCAAACGTTTTAATGGATGCTAAACATTTTGCTGGGGTGTAAGATCCACAATGTTCTTGTACAACGACTACTGGTCTTTTTAATTGTTTTTTTTATCTAACTAATATTATACTACTCTACTAATGGTACAATTGATGATACTTACCTACTCATATGATATTAAGAACCTCTGTGAGAGAAATGTAATGTTTTTTTATCATATATCATTCTATCATTATAACTGTAAAAGTTTACACTTACTATGTTTGGATGTTTGAATGTTTGATTGCGCTCATTTACACCATAACCAATTGCGATGAAACTTAGAATACATACCTAAGTATATTTTGTAGCCTGGATTAGTGTAAAGGTTACAGGATCTTACGAGTGTTTTTTGCATGTAGACACAATAAGCGATAACCGTGCTGACAACTATCGTGACTCTATACAAAAACCACTTGCATAATACAAAACAGAAATCTCAAAAAAACTACTTTAGGCTTCGGGGGAAAAGCGCCTTAAATTTTGATAACAGCAAATTGCCTCAGTATTAATTTTAGGAAAGATAGATAGATAGATAGAAAACTCTTTATTGTACACCACAAGGCCATAACAAATTAAAAACTAAATTTAAAACTAAATTAACTAAATTAAAGGAAAGATACCTTATCCAGGTATATGTAATAGAGTAGATGAAATAATTATTAACAGTCACTTAGTCAATTTATCCCAACACTCCATGAAAGTGAATTGCCTTTATTTTCTTTGAGTCATTCATCCTTGGCTCTAATAGTCTTTGAGCACAAAGTTCTTTAAAATAATAACATTGAATTACGAACGCAGCGCGGGAACACTGTAGATAGACGTTAGGAACGACGATAGTGCATTAGAGAGCCGGAGCTTCGACATCATTGAAAGTTTCTCTTAACGTTCTATTCGGAAATATCTTATAAATAGCTGATAAATTTAGTACTGAATTTATTTTAATAGCATTTTTGACGAAATTTTGACGATTCTCTTAATAAATTTTAATCTAATTTATTAAAGCTGTACAAACTTAAGTATTATATAAAAGTGTTCTAAATAATGTTTATATACCTGTTGTGCCGACCCACATAGCGTGGGATAAGGGCAGGAAGATGATGATGACTATCAAACCAGCAAACATATGCGGGCCACCTATTGTTAGTGGTCACCATAGAGCAGTAAATATTAAAGCAGTATTTAGTATTAAATCTTGTAACGCTTGTAACTTTCAAGGTAATCTAATTTTACTATAGAGTATAGGGTAACGAGCCTACATAACGGCAAGATAATTCAGTATCAAACTTAACTTTGGACGCACGTTAATAAATAGTAGAGATATTCAGTTACAGCGTTTGTATGGAAATAGTAACGACTTGTTCCACCTTAAATGCACCCATTCTTTGTAAAATAAATACGCGTAATGAACAGAGTGAAACTAAATCAACACCACCTCCTCCCGATTCTCTAAAATCCACCGGAAACCCCTCACTTGTCATATGGATGGAGGAAAGCTATCGGACGTATCTTCGACAGCTCTGCAAACTTCGGGCCCCGAATCAATTTCTAAGTATTTTCTAAGGACGCTTTTGGTGTCTCGACTAGACAATAAGCCCTTTAGCCCTAAGATTAAAAACGGTGATTCTTATAAATTTCGTATTTGTGTATCATTGGCACCACACTAGAGATTAATTCTTTACAGTTTTTTTTAAATTGCTTATCATTGGAAATATACAGTCAACCCTGCTGTTAAAAAACAGTTCGCGTTCAAACTTAACATTCAAGCGTCGACTCATGGTTTTTCCCTAGTATTACCGATCGATTGGAGCACTCATCATTTAGGGGAAAAGCAATACACATCAAAGCAATGCTTGTTTGATTGAATAATAGAAAAGCATGATGGTAGAATGGTAAGTATAGTACTTCCCCGCATTCTTCGTACGTGACCACCGCAACTGTAATTTACTAAGTAGCCTTTTATTCTGGGTAAGTAAATAAAATCGGGAAAATGTGGATTTCGCTTGAACATCAATATCAAGAAACAGTACCTACTGATTTGGAGAGTAAAACAGCTCAATTTTTTAAACGTATTTGTTAATCGAATTACCGTAATATAAAAACTGAGTTATGTCAATAAAAACGCTTATTATTCTAATAATATAAATCATGCAACACTTTTAGCTGCCAACATAACCTTGCATAACTTATTTAATTTATACAGCATGTTTAACTTTTAAACTTCATCCATAACGCCTTTATCGTGGTTTTTATTTTTGAACTTAAATTAAAAATTAAATCAGAAGTCAGAGATCCGGTGGAAACTTTGCTCACTCCTTTCCAAACGATCGATACTAACTGTAACGAAGCGTGATGGTTCATTTTATTTGCATAAATTTGGTTGCTGCGATTTTATGCTCGTTTTCCGAATCATGGTTCGGATTACATGTATAGTAAAATTGAATATTGTTTTGTGAAAGTACATCTCAGCTGGTGCCCAAGCATGGACGTATCGATAGATAAAATTTTACATCAATTCTCGATAAAACGGGGTTTAATCGAGATTGATGGCATGGAACTTAGTTAAACACTAGGTCAATAAATTTAAAAAGTTTTACCGAATTTATCCTATATAAGGTCTGTTTACTTAATTGCATTGGTGGACATCAATTTGCAAAACAATTTACATTACGGCAAAATTACACCAAAAGGAGGTATTATACCTATCTATGAACAGAAGTTAAATATTCTCTCAGATGTCTTAGAGCCCTTCAAGTAGTACCTACCACCAACTCAAGATTCTTTAAGGATGTCTGAGGGATTAGTCATACATTTTGCAGCATTTAGCATATCCTACATGATAGGTTGAAAATCCATCGTTGCTGCTAGATTTACTGGTTCTGCATGTTTTTTTTCATAATCATACTTCATTGCTAATATGGGGGGAATACCGATGTCAGGATAATGTTTTCCTCCACCGTTTGAGAGCACTGGCATTAAGCATACTTTCAAAAATTTTTAAAAGAAAAATAATGCTTCAAAAATTAGTATAATACAAGTATTTTTGTGCAAGTGTTTCGGGTATTATTATCTCCATTGTGCTAATAATTCTTTGGTTCTACTTGTAGTTCGTTTCGCGTGCTTTTCAAACTCCATTAGGAGTAGTATCCATTAGGATTTTATACACCTAGTATTAACTAGGTGTATAAAATCGGTGATGCCGATATATTGGCCTGCCGATATATCGGTATCGGTATCGAAATCGTTACATCCCTAATTTTAAGTAACATTTAACTTTGTAACGTTAAACGTTAAACGCTAATTTCTAAAAGTATGAATGCATATAAATTGTCTGTGTCAGTTATGAACTGTATTTATTTTACTATATGTATATATTTGATTTAAATTGGCTTAAATTAAGCCACACTCAAAAACTTATTTAATCGAAAACCCAGCACAGAAACGTTAAAAATGATTATACTATAGGTACTGAAATTGCGGCCGATAACCGTAGCAGGTGTAAAGTAAAACGAACTGAACGAAGCACCAATCTTGTTATGAAAAAGATTAATGGTTGCTTGTAACTTTGGAAAAATTAAATCGGTTTAATGTCAATCAAGATATTTCGAGACCTAAAATAAAAAGTTGGATACAAAAGGCTATGGGAATTTATTATTTGTACTAAAGTCATATTTTCTTAAAAATGAAGAGAATCACGTTCTCGTAGTAGCCGTTGGGAGGGCCTAATAACGGTTCAACATTTTTTTCAAATCTGTAAATGCGTTCAATTTTCTTTCGTCTCTGTTCTTGAAAGCTGTTACAAAGATAATCAATTTCTTATAACTCGAATCTTTGAAAAATGTTTTCAGTAAATACTGATCGTGAAAGAATATGCTTACATACAATCTTAGTAAGGTGAATATTTATTGTTCTGCAAATCTAGACTCTTCTTTAAGACTACCATCTTATCTCTTACCAATTTTTAGCCAATAATGACACATAAATTCAATTAACATGGATGTGATCGTAACAATGTCAAACCTAAACAAAATAAACGCTATAAAAAATAAATATTACAACAATAACAACAACAAAAGTAAATTCACATCGGTTTCCTCACTAGGCAAAGCCTGTATCGAGGCCATAGATATGTTGAAATAAATCCTGGCAAACATTGTCAACGCCCTCCAACTCCAAACTAAGCAAAGCTTGTACATACTATGGGAACCAGATAACTGATAGAATACGTATATACTTTTTTTGTAAATACAGACCCAGCACAAACATTTATGTTCATCACACCAATGTTTATTATCGAACCCACAATCTAACAGGGCTACTACCAACTAAGCTGAGACAGCTGTCAATATATAATTTCATTCTAAACTTTATTACTATGCAATACGAAATATAGAAATGTACTTATTACCTAAGATTTTATTTACGCTTTCGCAGTTTTTCACCAATATTTTTGCAGCTGACTGGCCAAAACGTTTAAAAGTTCCAAGACTGGTGCAAGGTCTTATTTATACCTATCTACTCTGCAATGTAGAAACATTTTCACTGCCGCTTGCTTTCCTTTTTTATTAGGGTTGTTCTACCACTTTAGTTTGGTTACTCTCTAGGAACATACATGTAAATGACTTTCAGGGTTCCGTAAAATGCTGGTCCATTCTGATGGCCTCATAACTCCTAACTAGGTCTTAAATTTTGCGTGCTGCTTTACTATTCGACTAGCCCCACAACTCAGTTAGTAGTAGCTCTGTCTTCTGTACTGTGGGCTGTGGGTTCGATCCCCACCGAGGACAAACATTTAAGCCAAGTTGGCTGGTTTCACTATTTTAAGGAGAATTTTTTTGTGCCTACTTGAGATTCTTTGGGGATGTCTATGGCAGTAGTAGAAGATTTGTGGTTGCTATTCAAGAACCTTTATTCCCTAGTATTTGCCTATTCACGAGCTGGATATGGCCTAAGTGTATGTAAGTATAAACTCTTTATATTTTCTTTGATACATATGCCCAGTTAGTGGCAGCTATGTTCCTAGAAATCCAACAGTAATACAACCATTAATAAAGTACCTAACGTACATACATACTTGACACAATAATTAAACTTTTTTTGCAACCAACACTGGCCTTGCCGTGAGTTGTTTGAAAGACTTATAAAGTCAGTAAGAACTAAAGAACTTATAAGAATGAAGATTGAAGGTATTCGCTTTCAATTGAGAACTTCCGTGACTGCTATCGGCACACCTTCAAGAACTAGGGCAATTGGAAGACCGCACTGAAACCCTGAATGAATACTAGGAAAATAGGCAGTTTACTTGTACTTTTTTTACTGACTGCCCACTAGAATGGCTATGCTTTATGACTGACATGTGTGTAATTTTGTATGTATGTTAGTTTTTGGAGAACGTGTATTATGGACACACAATTTCTTAATGAGTATTTTCAGAAACCTTCTTAATCGTTTTATATCCAAGAGATTGGTCTTTTGTGTATAACAAAATCATAGTTTTTCGAAAATATTTATTCAGTGACCAACTTTACCAAAAACTGCGTCACCATTAAAACTTCTACAAATGTGAGCTTGTAGTAATTTTGGTTGTTGTTTAATTTAAAGAGAATATATTTTTTCACTTGGGTTCTTAGTTTTATCTTTTGTATTAAATATAATGGAATAAGTTATTTTCCAATTTGACAATGGCAATCAAAACCATAGTCTGTTAAATTATATTCAGTTTGTTTTTTCACTTTTTGTTTTGATTATAACATTATTCCAATGGTATATCTAACCTAACTTAATACAGCTGGAGGCGACCTTTACACACGACCCTAAAACACTCCAACAATAACTGGAATATCATTATCCTCTGTGTTTGGAACATCCTTCATATTATTGACATTAAACTTAAAGCCCATCCCAGCGTTTTGTTCTCACTTGGAATAAAGAAAACAACCTTATGGCCGTCATAGGATTTAGCGGGCTTTGAATACCCTACTCGACCATTCGTTTTAAATAGGTAAAATGTAAAAAGGGAATAGATTTACTCACTTACTCTTTTTATATTTGTGGATTTTTTTACACAACATCATCTAGCCCCAAACTAAGCATAGCATAATAAGGGAACTACTGAGGAATACTTAATGTATATTTTTTTTGTCTATACATTCCTACTTAGTATACAATATAACACCTAGAGACAGAACAAACATCTATGTTCTTCACACAAATATTTTTTCTCGATGGGGATCCAACTCACCACCTACAGCGCAAAAAATAGGGCCAGGGCTAATACAAACTGAGCTGTGACGGCTATCTTATCTTATCCTTGGAACAGCTCAAAGGTAACATTGAATGGATCCATGAGCCATATCCATCCATGACTTAGTAAATCGTTGGTATGAAAAATACTTTTTCAACTTAAAATTTGTTAGTACCTCGACATGGTCATGAACAGCGTGTCCTGGTCGAAAGGTGTCATGCTTAGAATGTTAATGCAAACTCTGTCACGAGACACTATATACACGGTATTGCAGACATCTCTAAAGTACCTTTCTGTTATGTGCATGTAAGTTTGTGAGGTATGCAAATCTAAGGATCAATGTTTTGTTTCTCAACAACTACAATAGTATTAGTAAAAGTTCTTAGTGAAGGGCTCGTCTGAGGAAGAACAACCACCATGCGTATTCTGCTGCCAAGCAGCGTAGCTTGTTCCGGTTTGAAGGGTGCTAGTGAGATTACAGGTACATAAATCTAAACACATGTATATCTCAGGTTGATGGACGCTGAGCAGTGCATCGTAGGTCACGTTCCACGAACGTGACCTGTGAGTCAATCCTCATAATGTGATGGTTACCTACAATACAAAAAAAAAAGAGTTCATTCAAGAGTTATTTGTATGATTAGCAAATTACTAGCGTCACTTAAGAGTAAATTCTGTGTAAAATAGCATAAAAGGAGAACACTAAGCGCATACACCTGCTTCTTTAATTTTTAATAAATTATTCACACTCCCTTTATTATTTCTTCTTCTCGGAATAAAACGTTGGCACTGGGTAATTAGGCGCTTAGCAAACATAACAGACACAAAACGAGCAAAAGATAAAATATCTACGAAAAGCAAAAATAATGGTAAGACTTATTTACAATTGCAATTAGCTTGTGCTGAGATAGACGCGTCTGTTCTTTGAGTTAGCATTTAATGTGTAGTCGGAGTCAAGAATCTCTTTGTCCATTTTTCAAATATTTTCTACTTTGAACTTACTTTAGTGTTAGGTACTAATTACTTTTTGTTGAATTAGTGACGTGAGCATTTCAAAAGTTTTCTATTGGGATTGGAATAGTCTGTTTTCCCTGAACATTATGATCTGAATCTATGAATAGGTGTATTTTAAACCGTCCTGCTTCATCGTCGGCTTCATCGTCACTTATGAGATTGAAACCAAAAGACTGTATATGAATGATATAAGAAAAGGTTGACCGATACGTGATGTTATTTATTGTGTATGAAAGAAAAGAAGAAGAATAAGAGGTCTAGTGTATAATAATAATGCTAAACAATTCACACAGCATTCTAGCCCCAAGCTAAGCAAAGCTCGTGATATGGGTACTAGATGACTGATATACTTAATACAATACATTACGTACATAGATGTTTTTTTATTATAGATAGAAAACACCCAGAACACCCGGAATAAATATTTACAGATCGTACAAACATTTATCCCAAGGCGGATATACATTTTAGGTACAATAAATTTAGCAAAATGAAATAAATTTTGAAAGATTAGTTCAGTTTATTCTACTATTTTCATAGTTTTTTGACGATTTATCATATTGTCAGTGGAACGAATTGAAAATGAAGTCACGACATCTTTCCTTGTGCACTGCTGTAATTTGTTTTTTCTCTTGTTTTAAATTATTTCCCTGAACAAAGATAGAGATATTGAATAGTTGATGTAAAAAGTTACTTTTATAATAATTATGTACCTTATCTCAGTCAATGTCTCGGTGAGGCTTTTATGCGAAAAATGTGTGCGATAAGTATACTGCCGGTTATTCTGCTCTCATCTTATCAATAACTCTCACCTATGAATTTAGAGAATTCACCTATGGAAGAAGAAGATAGATGTATTGCAGCGGTTGTAAAAAAAGTTGGACACCAGCAAATATTAAATTTAAGTAAAAAACCTTATTTTATCAATAACTAGAGAGTAACAAATAATACATGTACTTATAATAGGTACAAAATACATATTTTAATACCTTTTATTATGAATAGCAGCGTATAGTAGTAGTAGTAGAAGAAAATTGAGCTACATGCGTTCAGTAATCCTAAAATAGATCATTTTATGTTGAAAGACAAAACCACCCACCATGATAATAATTTACCATATTCTATAGAACTTTATGATAACACTCACCTTTTTTTTGCTACAATAGTTTCAAACAAAAAAGATTCTTGGTTTTAATCTATTTAATGTACACACATAGATTAGGCATTGCAGCTATGGTTTCCAATAATTTCCTACAAAACGGTGGTCGACAGTATTTTTTGGCCAATCTCGAAACTGGAACGCTTCGCTCGGTCTATAATAATAAACCGTATTTCTATCACAGGTTTTAAAAGTTCTTAAAAAGAAGTTCTGAAGAACGTGCTAGCAGTTTTTTTAGAAAATCAAACTTTTAGCTATCTAAAGAAAAAGCGACGTAGTCTGACGACTCGTTTTCAATTCGCTTTCGATTTAAATTCTGGAAAATTGAGATCTTACTCAATTGAACAGCCGATTACTCGTTCACGGGACACCCTTCTATTTGAGTTTGTCAGGTTTGATTGCGTTTGCATTGCACTTCGATATTATTGAGTAAAACGAATGTTGGAGACGTCGTCGTCGCGTAGGCGCTGGTCTTTTGTTTATTCGAAGATAAAAACTTCAGGCTCTGATTTATTTTTTACATTTACTTATGAGTATGTAGAATGTAGATCAAGTTTTGATAGGCCTGAATAAGTTCACTCCACCTCATTCAGGAGGGTTGGTTACCACGCTTGGCTGGCGGATTGACGACCCGTCGAAGCTTAGTACTCAGGTGATGCTGCTACCCATCTCTTCTACTCTTCTGCTGGTGCATTCTCTTAGTCACCTCTGACGAGATCCATGGAAGGTCATTTCATGGAAGTCATCAGATCGAGTCTTATTCTGAGCCAAGACAACCCAGTTAGTAACCACCGGTATTACTAAAGTAGAAATAAATAAATGAAAACTTTATTAAGGATAATTTTATAGCAACTAGTAGTTATCTCATGCACTCATAAAGCATTGTTCTGCAATGGGCGACATTACCGCTGGATGAAATATCTTACAGACAACTGTGCGGTCACCAATCCGTCTGGGAAGCGTGGGAATTAAGGCATACTTAATAGTATATATGGTGGAGTTAGGCTGATAACAACTGTGGCTAATGCACAGCTGCACAGTGAGTCTTACACAAAGAACCCCATTAAATATATTGCTATTGACACATGCTGTAACCACGTATAAACATACTACTCAAACAACAACTAAAGTTCCTACTCCTACATGCATTTATATCAAGCGTTTCACAAACTTTCTTTATTGCACGTCTGAAACAAAAACATTGCAATAATCTGTCATCATACTATGACATCGTAGTAGATGGCCAACAGCCCTATTATCTCCGTAGTGTAGCACCCTTCTCTCCCCAAGAGCCCCCTCGAGGGGCAAACTTGTCTAATTAGCAGCCCACTAAACATTCGAAATAACGAACCCGCCGGACTGAATGGCCTTTTTAACTAAAATAAATATTGTGCCTGTATTTTTGGATGCGAAAGTTCACAGGTAAGGGGAAGACTCTTTTCTGGTGTAGTACTCATCAGTCCGCTAGGCGTTTACCTGCAGTAGGATGGATAAACATTTTAAAATTATTATTTTTCAATTTTAATTGATGCTTTTGTATTATTTGTTAGACTGGACGTGTAAAAAACAACGAACTAACTATTCTTCTCTCGGTCACAAGACAATAACTAAATTGACAATCTACAATAGTCACGAACAGACGGAGTAACTGTGAGCTCGATAGTTTGTCATGCCATTATCCGTGAATTGAGAATGCAGAATCCTTCTGCACTATACTACAGACTGAGCTGTAACAAATCTAATCCACATAAAATAACAAATTTATTCGTGCGATGCCCTTTGATTAGAAACATTTGTAGGGTAGACAGGTCATATTTTTTTTATGAAGCGATAAAATCTTAATTTTCGATTTGCTCTTGGTGAAATCATCTCTATATGGGCTGTAGAAATAGAAACTTGGCTATTAGCCCTTAGCCCTATGATAACTTACGTCAGTATTTCTTCAAAGCATATACGTGTTAAAATAAGTCAAAACTATAAACAAGGCGTTGTAAATAGTTTCCCTTAGGTGAGCCGAAGACCATTGAATTGTTAATTACTCTGTGCAAGTTTTCCACTTAACGCCCCAAGGCAATCTTATCTGATGTTTTTACGCCGTTTAGATTTTTACGTGATAGCTTTAACTCGTTTTATTCATGGAATTGTTTTGCAAACAAAAATTACACCTAAAAGTAATAAATGCAATACATAGTAGCAGAGCTCTTAGTGAAGAGCTCGTTCGTGGAACTACTACCACTATGCATATTTCTACCGCCAAACAGCTTGCTGTGTTCCGGTTTGAAGGGTAGGTAGGTGTCGGTGAAATAACAAGCACATAAATGCCTCAGGTTGATAGACTCTGAGCAGCGTATCATATTGCACGTTCCTAACGTAACCACTTAACATCAGATGGGCCATATGCTTGTCCATCAAATAGTTAAATAACAATTATAAGTATCTTTGTCCACCGACTGAAGCCTAAACCACTGGTCGTACAGTTTTGAAATTTTAAGGGTGTATTCGTGTTGGTGAGAAAAAGTATCTTAAAATATTTTCTAAAAAGAATCTCAGGCGGCTCAGCGAGGGTTGGAAGTTTGTACGAAAAAAACTGTACGCGGACAAAGGTAACCGTTAAAAATAAAGGGCCTTGAATGACACTGCCATCACTATTGTTAGTGATTTACAAAAAAGGCCGTAAGTTTCTTGCCTATTTTTGAAACTGCTGCCTATATTAAAGACGTAGCTAAAACCGTTGGTGCACGACCGGATTTGAAACCATGATCTCAGGGTTAGAAGGCGGGGTCGCTCCCACTATACCGTCGATGTTGCTCTAAAGATAATTAATAAGACATCTTGAAACAAAGAAGAAACTGGTAGAAGTTTTGTTTGCAAAACAAAGCTGTTAGAAAATGAATGATTTATTATACTCGTTCTCTTTTTTTATATTGAAAAATACAAAACTGACTACTAAGAGTTTTATATATTTTATTATGTTTAATAGCTTCAGATATCAACCTTATTTTGGAAGTCATCTTCGAGTAAGAGACATCGTCTTTTAAAAAACCTTTCACGTATGCATAATATATATGTGTATATATAAATTCTATATTTATTTCAGTAAAGGAAATAACAACATTTAGGTACATCATTTTAGTAGTAGGATAATACCTCAGTTCGGTGAAAGGTTCGTCCGGGGAAATACTACCTAGTTTGAAGGGTGTGGGTGACGGTGAAATTACAGGCTCACACATCTGTATGCCCATTGATGTATGTATGATAAGACCGCTCAGTGTATGTAGCATTATTTTGAAGTTTTTATTTTTGTATTTTCTGCCTTATCTTTCTATGCCTTAGGTTGATGGACGTAAATCACTGAGTTGAAAGGGACGTACCTACCATTTTGTGAAAAATCTTACAGTGCATCGTATTTCACAGAAAATAAACGCAGTTTCCTATTGTGTAAGTTACTCTGTGCGTCATTCCAGGCAACAACAACATGACTGTGGAATGGGTAACGGAGGTCCCGCAGTGTAACTCAAAACGACAAGTTGGATCTTTGTTTATCGTTTTCAAGAGTAGTCTTGCAGCACGTAAGACAATATTTTTTAAATAGAAGACTGTAATGCAATGTGACAGTCGTGCAGTGTGATTCACCTCTCCGTTTCAATAACAGAGAGGTGAGTCACATCTCCTATTTTTTAACCAGGCCTTGTTTGGAGTTTTATTACTAATAAAAATACTAGTAATAGGCCTGGTACTTTGTAGCCTAGTTATAGGAAGTTTTAGTTTTAAATTCCGTGGGCCACACTTCAGTTAATTAGAATAAATTAACAATACAATGGTGATCTAATAACATTTTATTAAGCGTAAGTATCAAGAAAACAAAAAAGAAATACTAAAATAGCATCACGACTTTATTCCCCAAGCACGGTAGATATCCTCTCCGACCTCTTAGACCAAGTACCTACTCAAGATTCTTCGTGGATGCCTAAGGGGGTAGTCAGAGGTATATCCAGTTAATACATTTGGTACATACCCACATTTTGCAGTAGTTAGTATTCCATACGTGACAGGTTGAAAGCCCATCGCCGCTGCTAGAATGCTAACTGGTTTCCTCACGATTTTCCTTCACCGTTTAAGAGTACTGGCATTGCGCTTATAAATTTTTTGAACGGAAAAATCCACCGCACAACCGGATTTGAACCCACGACCTTTGGATCAGAAGGCGGGGTCACTCCCGTTAGACCACTGGAGGGCTCTTAATATCTCTCTACGTGTAGTTTTGTCTCTAAATTAAAGACCATTAATGAATTTCTTACTTTCTTTGAAAATCACGTGAAATTTATGTCATAGCCAATTATAGACACGTAACCATTTTAAATGTTAATGTAATTCCGTTGATCAACATCTGCCCGTGTCTAAGCTGAGAGTTCAGAGCTTATCCGCCGAAAACTTCAATAGTTAGACGCTTATACAAGATTAATAGGTCCCAGCTACCTCCAATCGAGACGGTTTTCTCTTGAATAACGTTTTAATATGTAATGAAACACGATGCAAATATTCCTGATAATGGCAGGAAGTGTCTAAAGTTATTTTAGTCTCATATTGTCGTTCTGCACAATGACGACCGATGTGGCGCGGCGGGTGAATGTCCGCCTGCGATGCAGGAGGTTACGGGTTCGATTCCCGCCTTGGGATAAATTTTTGTACGATCTGCAAATATTTATTCCGGGTGTTCTGGGGTTTTTGCTATGCATCATAAAAAAATATCTATGCATGTAATGTATTGTTATATCAGTCATCTAGTACTCATAACACAAGCTCTGCTTAGCTTGGGGCTAGATGATACTGTGTGGGTTGTCCAGCATTATTATTAATATTGTTTATGATACAACCAGAGTAGCGGTTTTTTTCTTTTTATATCGAAAAAATAACGGGAACGAGAAAAAAATGCCACGCGGGCGAAGGTGCGAGCGGCCGCTCGTAATACCAAATATAATAAGATAAAAAAAGTAATAAAATCAGTTTACCCAAACAATAAATAACCAAGGTTAATGTAATTTGCGTTGTACGTATAATATTTGAAATGGCAACTTTTTAAGCACGGGTTTTTCATAATTTATTGTTATAAGTTATAACAATTATTACTCTTTCTTATGCACAGAGTCAGAATATATAGCCTCCAAATTTCAAATTTCTACGACCAGCGGCTTAAACTGTAAGCTGTGAGCCAATTTAACAACAGATGGTTATTTATAAATAAAGACATGAATGTCTCCCTACTGTCCCAATATTCCGAGAAAGCGATTCCAATATATTCCCGAAACCATAACATTCAAGTTTAAACAGTACTCGATACCCAACACAATTGTTATGTCCTTCATATATCCACGAGTAGATCCTTACAAATCTTCTTCTTACGAGCATGTAGCATCAATCTTTGTCCTTTTCGTAATGAATATTAGATGATATGACTTCGTAAAATCATTACTTTACTCTTTCTTAAGTTTATTATTAAACTAGCGGTTACTTGTGACTTTGTTTGCGCGTCTTTGTTTTTCAGTGGGAGACCGTATTGATGTGTAAATACAGTCTCCCACTGAAAAACGGTGTGCCGTATGACCTAAAAATTAAATGTTATAACCCCCTAGAGCCTATTCAAACCTTGTTGTATACGTACAAAGTAATGACATAAAGTAAAGTAGTAGTAAGCGTGTAAAGTAATGTAAGTACCTAGTAATGACTCTTAGGACCAGATACGAGGCTGTGTTGTGAACTAGTCAGTAATACTAGAAACTACTTGCTGCCGCCCGTGGCATTGCTCGCATGGTTCTGATAATTGCTAACGTCAATATTTAATGCCTTTTCCTTCTGGGCTGTAGTTTCAACTCCGTTACTGTTATATTTCCGGATAAAAAGTATTTTCATCCAAACCACAAACTACCTATATCTGGTTTTAGTTAAATCCAAATCTAACTTTTGTAATTACTGGACGCCGCGAGGAAGCTTTAAAATAATACAAATAAAAAAAAAAAAAGCACGGGAGATATCCCCTCCGATCTCTTAGTACCTACTAATTATCTACTCGAGATTCTTCGAGAATACCTAAGGGGAGTAGTCAGAGGTAAGTCCAGATAGTACATTTGGTACATAAGTACCCATATTTCGCAGTTAGTTAGTATTCCATACGTGGTAGGTTGCAAGCCCATCGCCGCTGCTAGAATACTTAACTGGTCTTCTCTGGTTTAAGAGTACTGGCACTACAAATCACTTTATTTTTATTTTTTTTATTACAAATATTTGTGAAAAATTTAACTGCCCTGCTGAACGAAACAGTTTTGGGCTAGTATGTTAATTTCCTGTTCCAAAACGAACCTGTTATTGCATCCGTCATAGCTGCGTGTGTGTTTGCTATTTGCATGTTTTTAATTGACCAAGTTTTGAGTTTTAAAGAGTACCATCCAACTACTAGGACATGAGGTAACAGTTTTTTAGGGTTCCGTACCCAAAGGGTAAAACGAGATCCCATTACTAAGACTCCGCTGTCGACAGACCGACATATCCGTCTATCACCAGGCTGTATCTCATGAACTAAATCACATATGATGTATTTCTGTTGCCGCTGTAACAACAAATACTAAAAAACAGAATAAAATAAATATTTAAAGAGGCTGTTATACACCAAACGTGATTTTTTGGTATTTTTATTATGGATAATAAATACATTCCATTACGATGTTTACTTGTATTATTACGGAAATAAAAAAAATTGTTAATCCATTATAACGTGAGCTCCCATTTGTTAGAGTTCAATGGTTTCTTAGTTCATGTAAGATTAATTTATTAGCTACCTCACGTACATCGGAAGATCTCAGTTTGGGGCGAACCACAGGCCTATTTTAGGTTGTAATGTATTAAAGCACACACCCATAGTAGTAATAATTTGCCAAGAAGACATCATGGCTCCCTACAGGGCTTGATTTAAGATAATATGCGTCAGCAAGGACAGACTTCACCCACCATAGCAATACATCACCGGTAAAATAAATGTTTATAATTTGTAAGTTTTTATAGTGTACCACTTAACATCCCAAGACTTATTTTCATCGGGTCGTTGGAATTCCCGATAGCGCAGTTGGTTAGCTCATCCCCGTAACAGGGGAGGGTCGTGGGTTCAAATTCTACTCAAGGAAATATTTTTTGGGATAATATAAAATCTTTGTAAACGTTCATTGTTGTCATACTGATAGCGGGCAGTTACTATAACCTACCTAGTAGATACATAGAGCATTATACGTCCCTAAGAGCGGATAGCAAAAAGTACAGTAATTGATTACCTTGAAAACCGAAGTTTACTGGAATAAGTAAAATTGTGTCATGCAATAAATGTGGGGAACTATTAGAAACTTCCAAGAACAGAGCTCGTGGTGCCTGAACGACGGGAGGCGTGCCAGACCAGCCCCTACAAGAATTTCTTCCCAGAAAACTTAACGAACGACAGAAACTCAATACATCGTACAGGTTACCGCTCCACTAAGGCATGTTACTGATATAACCACTAGTGAAGCAGCAATAGTGTGGTACACTAACCTATTTACTTCATGCTAGAATTTTACATCGACCATAAGGAAAACAGCTCAAACGATCAATCACGTTGCATTCGTATAAAAAAGCGAAAATCACCCATGCAAACTCCTTTCTTTTTTTTTCTTTCTTTAGTAAGTACACCTAGTGCATCTCTACGCACCAAGAAGAATATAACCCTGAAAATTTCAAGCCTCTACGAACAATAGTTTAGGCTGCATGTATAACAAATCGAACACCAGAAGATAGCAAGTAATTATATTTTAGTGTACGTTAGTAATAAGTGTACGTTAGTATAAGATAGTTATATCTTATAGCATTGAAGATGTTACAAAGTCTTCAGTGTTATAAAGTGGATAGGACTCAGTTAGAAACTGCGTTTGGTAACACAGGATTTTCCCCTTTTAACTTTGCACCATAAAAATAAAAGTATTTAGTCCATAAGCCTAACCCGTCTAGAACCTTGTAATCGTGAATTCAGAGAAGTCCATCAAAATGCAAAGGTCAATTAGTAGAGCTGTAAGATTGCTTTGATCTGAACAAAAGGTGTTCCGGGCCGGTTTGCTTCTTTAATATTCGCCGGACGCCAAACAGATTATCCACTTTTGTTCGCCCGCTTTAGCATTCTTAATGAGGTATTTCCACGGAAATTTTCCAATGTTTAAGCTGGTTCTTATCAAATCCTTACAGGCTGAAGTTTCTTTATAAATATCTTAAAAGTTATTAACAACTCACTTGCCGTTTCATTCTATCTGATATGGTGTGTATATCCTGGACAAACTAAACAAATATTATGGCTGAAATTGCTCATATATTTCAACTACTGACACCTCCAGGCATAAGGGACTGACTGTCGAAACTAAAAAGGCATTTCATGTAAGTTCTACTATCTCAAATGTCCAAGATAATCCAAGATAATTGTAGTAGGTAATGGTTTTTAATGTGGTTGCTGATGGAACAAGAAGACGGCCCACCTGATGTTAAGTACTTACCATCACTTGTGACAATGCACGTGCCTTACAATGCACTGCTCTGTCATCCTGAGTCATACAAGTGTTAAGCTTCATGTGCCTGTAATTTCACCGGCATCCACACCCTTCAAACCGAAACAGCAAGCTGCTTAGCGGCAGAAATAGGCATGGTGGTAGTACTTCTCCGGATGACCTCTTCACTAAGAGCTGTCTACTACTACTACTGTGTGTGAGCTACTAAAATCATGGTAATGGTACAAAATCTAACCTAAAAGTTACCACCAAGTCATTCAAGATAAGTTTAAATTTTACTAACAAAATCTCACACTCAAGCAGTATTTTAGCTAACACTGTACATCTACTAACTTCTCGCAAGTGTTAACTGACTTGACATATCACACGGCTGTTAAATATAATCTCCATGCCTTTGCATTCTGTATGAAATTAGAATTTCGCAACGAATTTTGCAAGTTGGCACAGCGTGAAATTGTATCTGGCTTGCAGTACGCTCCAAGCTGACGCAGAAATACTTCCCTTGGACAGACGTCATAAGTTTTGAATATTCTACGACTAAAATACATCAAATGGGATTCAACATTTAGTTGAGGAAGTTAAAATGATGCTCAATGCAAAATGACAACACTAGATTATGTACTTATGATTTGATTCAAACTGCTTTACAAAATTTTCTTTCTTAGAATAGCCTATCTCGTATAGTGTTCTCAAAAAGTATAGGCAACACAGTGAGGAAACCTGTTAGAATTCTTGAAGCAATGGACTTACGCTACGTACTACGTACTACTACGTAGGGCTACGTCCTACGTACTTTTGGCTACACGTCCTCAAAGAATCTTGAGTCGGTACCGTACACTTGAAGGGATATTTCGTGGCTGGGGATTAAAAGCTGTGAAGCCGATCTCTTTTACTGCATGCAAATACTAATATTTTTTTTTTTATAATAATGCTGGACAATCCACACAGCATCATTTAGCCTCAAGCTAAGCAGAGCTTGTGCTTTGGGTACTAGATGACTGATATATTTAATATAATACATGCATAGATATTTTGAAAAATACCCAGTTTACTCGGAATAAATATTTGCAGATGAATGTTTGTACAAACATTCACCGCAAGGCAGGAATCGAACCCGCAACCTCCTGCGTCGCAGGCAGACATTCTATCTATCTATCTATCATTCGCCCGCCACGCCACATCGGTCGTTAAAGTCGTTATAAATACGTAGCTAATATGGTACATAGTAGACGTATTTTTACAATCACAGATGCACTTGTTTATCATGCATGACAAACCCCCAGAAGAAAATACAAAACGCTATAGTATTTTATATTTACTTTTATGAAATGTACTATATAAATTTTAGTTTATTTCTTGACAGTGCTAAATAGAATCGACACATATTACGTTTTCTTTATAATATTATTGTATTAAAAGAAAATTTCATTTTCCATATTGTAATTCTGCTTCACTCTCAAAGCATTGAACTTTTATATTTTCTGCAACTTTTCTATCTTAGTTTCCTCGATGACGACTGAAAAGGTCACGTTTTCATGAAACTGACGTCAACTGACTGGCGTAGAACTCCAAGAAACCCCATACAGGACCACATCGAGAAACGGACATCAGATGCAATACTCATAGCAAACTACTAATCTGTTTAGAACTATAAGCGTCCTAGGTGACGGCGGTATTAAAGCGGTATTCGTATAGACGTAGCCTGACGACCGTTAACAGGGAACCAAGCCCTTAAAGTTACTGATCCGACTCAAGTGAATCAATTAAATAGAAAGCGCTTTCACTCAGGCTTTCTAAGAAAAAGTAACAGTCAAATGACGACCGTAGATAATATTGTTGTGACCTCGTAACTTTTTTTATACAACTTGCTAACTGGAACAATAGATGACCCTTCTCATGTTAAGTCGTACTACTACTTAGTAACCAGAAACTAGCCAGAACGCTTGTATTTTATCGACCTGTTTCGAATAATGTTATCTCGACCATAATGCAATAAGGGATGCAGATAACTTTGAAAGGTTCATCGTATCGTATTAAGATAAAGAAGATCGAGACGGCAAAGCCCAGAGCGACGGGTGATCAGGTGCCTGATAAAAATGCTGGTCAATGTTGCACTCCACCAAACTGGGGATACAGGAAAGTGGTAAAAATAGAAAGAGTTCTTGCACTACGTCACGATCTTCAGCAAAGACAGAACGACCGAAGAGGAGGAAACCAGTCTCCACATTTGGATTGTTTTAGTGCCTTAGGTGTGAAAACGTAAAAACTTGTGTGGATGTAGTTATTCATTACAAACGAAGTATTAAGGCATAATTTATGCGTCAAGTATTTGTTTGTAGTCACAATGTTTAACAAATAGTTTTTTATATAACTTTATAAAATAATAAGAAAAGAATTGCCAAAAAAACCAAGACGGATTTTAGAGATAACCCCATTATCCTGTAAATGTCATTGACCTTAAGAACGACGGCTTTGCGCAATAACGATCGCTATATCACAGCATCTACTACTTAGAAAATGAAAACTTCACCAAGCTTTTATTCATAATGCTAAGAAATTGTGAATCAGAAATTGCTACTAACAATCATAAGCAGATCTTTTGTGTAGCATCATTAAATGTTGTTCTCTATTTTATATAAGGTACTTACATATTTACATATTTCACTAGAAAACAACAAATACAAAAATTTGATTACGTCGTTCAAATGATATAAAACTAGTGGGCATGCCCTATGAACAAGATAGGGCAAGAAATGTACGTGTGAAGGCGCTCTCTTTTACAATAAATTACCTAAAGATGCTAAACAACCAAAATCGATGCTCACCTTTAAAAATTGCTAAAACATTATCTTATGAGTCAATAACTGACCACTGTGCCACATCCAGTTGAGCATACTCTGTGTAACTTGTCAAGCAGACACCGCTGCTGTGGTCAAGCGAACATATGGAGCCTATTGTTTTTTAAAACTTTTGCTTATACACTGATTTTATTTTTTAAATGTATATTATCTACTGTAGGATTACTGCCCATCTTGAACATAGGTTAATTTAAGTCTTTTCTTATGTAAGTGATTTTTTTCTAATGAAATATAATAAGTTTAATCCAATACATGCAAATATCTATACGACCAATCATTCGACCAATCATTCTAATAAAAAAAATATATAAAATACTAGCTGGTACCCGCGACTTCGTCTGCGTACTTTTAATTTGAATATTATGGATTATGTTAAAAGAACGGTATAGATTTGGGTATATCATTTGGTTAAAAGAGAGTAGGTATTTTTAAAATATTAAAAAATATCTGTTTATAGTAGGTATAAGGTACCTATGTATTCCATTGAGTGGCAGAAAGTACCTAGGAAAATGTATTGGTCCCTTTTGTCCAAGAGACACTTACAGGGGCCAGCGTCACGTTGCGTACAAAAATATTTTAAAATGACCTAATTTAAAACATTTTTGTACACAACGTTTGCTGTTTTGTTATTATTTGTTAAAATGTGGAGATTGTTTGGACTCGAAACTCGCGAGCAGGCCACGTACAGTTGGCCATGCGAAAAACAGTTTTTTTCTAAATGGACACCTGCTACTTTAAGTGTTTGCCCTTGCGCTTTGTTAATGGTCATTGCGAAGGCTGGTTTGAGGGGAAACTGGATTCTTTTAAACTGAAAAGGTAAATCTGTAGGGATCATGGGTATGCGGGGAATCAAAACTTCTTCAACTTTAGCTATTCCTGTCATTATAATTGCTCTAATAATATTGCGTCCTAGCTGCGTAATTTGCAATCGAGTCCCGTTGCATAGTCTCGGCGCTTCGAGATTTCTCATTAACAAAACTGTAACCCCAACTTTCAGTCTCAGCTTATGAGACGGCACTCCTGACAGCTCTAAGACGTCTGCCCTCACGTGTCTGCCCGTTCGGGTAGGCATAGTAGATTCGTGCGCTCCCCCACCACACGACAGCGCCGTTGCCTGCCGCCACACTTCGGCGAATGTGCGCGACGACGACCGACGGCAGCGGCGGCGATGCAGAGTATTCGTTAAAAGGAACTTTAACTTCAAAAGCCAAATTTTTTTTAACTTGATACACCCAAAACTTCTAAATATCATGTTCCTAGTTTCAGTGGTTAAGATTTTGTATACAAAAAGTTTTGCTTCGTAATTCCCGTTCCGAATCCGTTCCGTTCCGTTCGAATTTCGGGAATTCCGTTTGTAGAAAAACTCTGCACATCCTAAGAGACCTACGTACCAAGTTTCATGGTTTTATCTTCAAAAATGACGAACGCCCATACAAACTTTCAACCCCTATTTCACCCCCACACTGGTAAAAATTTCAAAATGCTAGAACTTTTTTTTGAATGATTTTTTGTTTCTTATTTAGTGCCTAAATACAAAATGTAATGTTTTTATCTTCAAAAATGACGAACTTCATACAAATTTTCAACCCCTATTTCATCCCCTCACAGGTCGAAATTTCAAAAACGCTAGAACAAATGTTTAATTATTTCTTATCAAGTGCTTAAATATAAAGTTTCATGGTTTTATCTTTTAAAACTAAGAAATCCGATACAAACTTTCAACCCCTATTTCAACCTCTTCATCCCTTTTTTTCGCAATAAAAGGTAGCCTATGTTCTTTCTCAGGGTCTAAAGATTGTCTGTGCCAAATTTCATCAAAATCGGTTGAGAGGTTTAAGCGGGAAAGCGTAACAGACAGACAGACAGACAGACAGACAGAGTTACTTTCGCATTTATAATTTATATATATATATATAATATAATATAATATAATAATATAATATAAAAAAATATAAAAATATAAATTATAAAATTATAATTATAATTATAATTATAATTCGCATTTATAATATATTATAATTATATAATTATAATTATAATTATAATATTATAATATTATAATATTATATTATATTATATATTATATTATATAATTATATATGACGGAGACGCTGCTCCAGTATGGTCCAGCTGGTCGTCCGCGATATCTGCACTGATGACGTCACAGCTGTCTTCATTATGGTGATGACTCATGACCGTCGGCAAAACATAAACCGAGTCAAAGAAACATTAAATAAGCCAAAGAAACACCAAGAACGTTGTCACTGTCGTTTATTCCGCACCAAACAAATCTGGTTTTTACAGTAGGTCCGAACGGTGCGGCGGCTCGAGCCAGACTGACTGCCGTAGAGCGCACCGCCCGTATTTATGCAAAACACAGCCGCGCGCAAGCTACCTCGCCACTAAGAGTGTTTTGCTTTTACGCGTCTTGTTGTTTTTACAATCAATTGATTAATGACCTTGTTGACCTTAAAATAATGAATCAACGCCTAATTAGCTAATAATTCACTTAAAACTGAAACAAAACATTGTGATTTCAAGTAGCTCCGGCGTCTTGCTGACACCAATGTCGCCATTGCGCCGATACGGCCATTCTGACAGGCGGTGCGCGCTCTGCACCAGCCTCTGTTGTGCGTGATGTTTTAGTTCGAAGATTACTCGAAGATTGCTCGAAGATTGCTCGAAGATTGCTCGAAGATTGCTCGAAGATTGCTCGAAGATTGCTCGAAGATTACTCGAAGATTACTCGAAGATTACTCGAAGATTACTCGTGGATTACTCGTGGATTACTCGTGGATTACTCGTGGATTACTCGTGGATTACTCGTGGATTACTCGTGGACTACTCGTGGAAGAGGAAAGGCCTGATGCTGTGCTCTGGGTGGTCCTGTTCGCAGTGGTACACAGAGGATCTAAAAAAAGAAAGGTTTTGTACTCGTGGATTACTCTTAGATTACTCGAAGATTACTCGAAGATTACTCGTGGATTACTCGTGGATTACTCGTGGATTACTCGTGGATTACTCGTGGATTACTCGTGGATTACTCGTGGATTACTCGTGGATTACTCTTGGATTACTCGTAGAAGAGGAAAGGTCTGATGCTGTGCTCTGGGCGGTCCTGTTCGCCGTGGTACACAGGGGATTTGGGAAATATGACTAGGTTGATGCCGTGTGTTCACAGAGGCCCTAAAAAGGAAAGGTTTTGTACTCGTGGATTACTCGTGGATTACTCGTAGAAGAGGAAAGGTTTGATGCTGTGCTCTGGGCGGTCCTGTTCGCCGTGGTACACAGAGGATTTGGGAAATATGACTAGGTTGATGCTGTGTGTTCACGGAGGCTCTAAAAAGGAAAGGATTTGTACTCGTAGATTACTCGTGGATTACTCGTGGATTACTCGTAGAAGAGGAAAGGTCTGATGCTGTGTTAGACACAGGGGTTCTAAAAGGTAGGAATAATTTTATGTTATTATTTTATGACTTGGTATGCGAGCTGATGAGGAGGTGGTTTGGATTGGAGTAGTGTCCAATCCCACTTCTGATGACGGAGACGCTGCTCCAGTATGGTCCAGCTGGTCGTCCGCGATATCTGCACTGATGACGTCACAGCTGTCTTCATTATGGTGATGACTCATGACCGTCGGCAAAACATAAACCGAGTCAAAGAAACATTAAATAAGCCAAAGAAACACCAAGAACGTTGTCACTGTCGTTTATTCCGCACCAAACAAATCTGGTTTTTACAGTAGGTCCGAACGGTGCGGCGGCTCGAGCCAGACTGACTGCCGTAGAGCGCACCGCCCGTATTTATGCAAAACACAGCCGCGCGCAAGCTACCTCGCCACTAAGAGTGTTTTGCTTTTACGCGTCTTGTTGTTTTTACAATCAATTGATTAATGACCTTGTTGACCTTAAAATAATGAATCAACGCCTAATTAGCTAATAATTCACTTAAAACTGAAACAAAACATTGTGATTTCAAGTAGCTCCGGCGTCTTGCTGACACCAATGTCGCCATTGCGCCGATATATATATATATATTATATATATTATATATTATATAGTTAGGATAAATATAAAAAAACTACGAATCAGTTAAAATCCGTAAGCATGTTTCAAACGTAAACGTGCCTGTTCTACACGTACGTAAAATGCATTTTGTATGGATTGTACAGTACCACACATTTTAAATAATACAGTTGCTCGTGCTCTGTAAATGCTAGCAAGTGTGGTTCGATCCCAAATCGGACAGTACCTGAAACCAATGCGTACATACTAGTATATGCCGCACACAACTAACCAAAGTCAAAGGCCAACACAACCTCGAGCGACTAACCCCAAACGCATATACCATCTGTTCCGTAAATGGACTATTGCAACATTAGCAACAGAGCTCCAGTCGTACATAATAACTGTACGCTCGATAGCGCTGAAATACTTATCTTGCAAAGCGCGATCCAAAGAAAAGCTAAGGAATAAGATACAAAGTGATTTTGTAAGTGGAAGCGAAATCTTTCTGCGCTGTAATGTGAGCATCGCGTGTCCAGTACCGACACGAGGTGTACCTACCAAAGGGGTAGTGGAACTCGTTGTTGATCTGGATACCTAATCCAATCAAATAAATACCTTTTGGATAATAACTAACACGAGCAACCGTCTGCGGCTTCGCTCGCGTAGTAAAACCTACCCTTTATTCAAGATACACAAATTGTGTATTTCTAAATCTGTTAGTAGGAAGACTCGAAATTTTTGAGATTGTGGGTTCGATCCCCATCGAGAACAAACATTTAAGTGATGATAAGATGTTTCAAGTATGCAAGTATTCTATCAGTTAATTAGTGTCCATAGTACAAGCTTAGCCTAGATAGTGATGTATGAAATGTCAATACAAAAATATTTTATTTTATTGTTTAGCACAAGGCTGCTAAAGCCAACTGTTTATTTTAATAAAATGTTGAGTAACGTACAAATTGTAAGTTTATCTAACTAACTAGTTACTCTGCTATAAAACAAACCTGAGTTTAAACAGGTAAATCACACAGGGATTGGTTAGGGCACTAATTAACTAGAGCGTCCCGCGGAGCCGCAGTTACAGATGGACAGACAAACCAATTAGAACGTGTAATTAGTCTAACCAGTCGATATAGTGACATTGAAGTAAATCAGGAAAAAAACTTTGTGATGGTGCTTTCATAAATATCCTTATCATTGTGGCTAGCCGTAGTTCCCGGCTTAGAATTAGATCCCTCTACTACCAACTTCAACTCCTGTTGCATCCCTTTAGAAGTTGAATTTCATGAATTTATTTCTAATTACAACCCTACACAATGACAAATATACCCTGAAAGGTTCAAATCTCTAGGACCAGTGGTTTAGACTGTGCGTTGTCTATTATATGTCAGTCAGTCAGTCAGGACAAAGATTCTTCTAAGTGGTATAGATAAATATAGATAGATGAGAAAATATACACATTATCACATTGTAAAGATGAATACCACCCAGTAAGTAAATATTTAATATGTAACTAATGAAATAAGTGTAGGTACAAACTGCAAATACAGTTTAACGTTTACTAAGGTGCCGTCTTGATTATAAATTAACCACTGAATGTCGAGTGCAATTTACTTATGTTGAGACTAATTGCTATTATAAAATGTACAGCATAACTTAACAACTTAGAGTCTGGAACTTAAGTCTTTGTTTACACTGGTGTCGATGGAGTGAAAAACTATCCAAACTAATATTGGTCTTGATAACATTGTAAAAATACCATAGTATAAGGTTAAAATTTGGATGTTTGTGGCTTAATTAATTTCTAGCTACCAGACCAATTTGGACGAAACTAAGAAATAATATAGTTTGTAACCTGGATTAGCATACAGATTATTTTAAGCAAAGCTCTTTGAAGCAAAGCGTATGTGTAGAGATAAAAAAGGGATTTTTTATTTCAAAGTAGCAGGCTTCTCCCATGCTTCTTAACGCGAGAAAAGCCGCTGGCAGTCGCTTATTTTTTCATCAGAATCATCGTTCTGTGGCACCGGACATAATTTTTTTACTTAAGTACTTTCCCTTTTAATAACCATTACTAGTCTCCATAAGCAATATTTTACACACCAAAATGGCAGCTGATAATAAAAGTCCATATAAAATTGGTGACTGAGCCCTATCACGAAGGAATCTTAAATTATTGGACACTCGCTTGCAATTATCGTTAACAAAAAATAAATTAATTCCAAGGGTCATTTTTATAATGAAAATGGCACACTCGAAGATGTCCCGCGAATACGGCCAACCAATTTGGACGACACGCTTTAAAACTGCGAATAATAAAAGTTAATGGGACCGCTCTCTTCATGATTCCTGGCGAAGGCAAATGCTCATTTCCCTGCCCAACGTTTTCATGTTAATTAGCATTTGGCACTAAAGTGGAATAATTTTGAAACCAAGAAACTTGCAATCCGGTGTCCGAGAACGCGCCAAATAGTCAGATGCGTCTTGCAATCGAAATTAGATACTGTACTAAAGGCCAGATTTAACGAAAAAATAAAAATAAATAAATAGCATCACGACTTTAATCCCCAAGCACGGTAGATATCCCCTCAGATCTCTTATTACACAGTACCTTCTCTAGATTATTCGAGGATGTCTAAGGGGGTGGTCAGAGGTACGTCCACCACATATTACAATATATGGTACATACCCGCGTTTTGCAGTAGTCGGTATTCCATACGTGACAGGATGCGAGCCCATCGCAGTTGCTAAAATACTAACTGTTTCCCTCATGATGTTTTCCTACACCATTGGAGAGCACAGGCATTGCGTATAAAAATTAAAACAAAAATAAAATATAAAGATGTCGCCTATAATTTGAGTTAATACTATCCTGTTTTCTTAGGATCTAGATACGGCAGCGAAGAACAGATACAAACAAGAAGCTAACAATTATTACAAAGTACTCAAGTTAAGAAATACAGTTTAAATAACATGAGGTTGCAGCCTCTGATGCTAGTTCGAACACTATTATCGTAAATAACGTTTAATGTACTATACAAAACCTTTAATTTCCGGACTACAATGTCTATGGCATCAACCGACATGTCGATATTGATTCACACTATTCATCTATTCTGCATTTTTGGTGCTAAAAAGAGCCTTGTGGAGCCAACAGAGCACTTTTTGACTTTATGAGTATTTTTTAACCATTCACGATAAATACCTACATTACCTACTAATACTAATATGAAGACGTCACAAAAACTCAGTTTGATGCGTTGCGCTTGGAACGCAACGCTGATCTTCTGTCAAAAACTGGTGAGCATACATATAGATACACATACATTATAAAAAACCAGTAAGGTACAAGATGATCAAATTAAAAACTATTACAATTAAAGGTAAACCCAAGATTTAAAAAAGGAAACTGAAAAAAATAGACGCCGCCGGATTTAGTACCAATTTAGCAAACACCGGATTTCTTCATGACCCGTTCCTTTCAGACCTTTTAGAAGCTAAATGAATGTTTTACAAAATTCTAGGCATCCACTAATTAGAAAAAAGGTCGTTCGATAGGACATTCGAGATAAAAACGGAATGTAGGCCTAATAAGCAACAAAATAGGCAGCGTAGAATGCCTTTATTAGAAGAAATTCAGCTGAACAAACATTATTACAAAGAGCATCTTATTGACCGAGCAACCAACGCCAAACAATGTGTGCTACCAACCGAATCTTCTACCTGTTTGTTTGTAAACTTTATTTGTATAAGTACCTAAGTTATACAAATGATAAAAAAATAAAATCTATAGATGAAAGTTATGTAGTTATACTGTAAAGTATAATCACATAATTACAGGGAAACCCAAACACAGGGAAACCTAGTTGGGAGTTGGAGTTCAGTCATGTACACAGTATGTATAACCTTAGGTACTTATAACTTAGGTATTTAGGTAACTATTTTTGTGTTAGCAAATTTTGTAGACAAAGGTACCTAGGAAAGTTATGATCAAAATGAGTACCTAACTACAAAAATCGAAGATCTTTTTTTTATATCTAAAGTTGTTGAGTTTAAAGTTTTTGTTAGGTAGGTACCGTATTCATAGGTACATGGATTGGGATGTAATTACCCGTCGTTTTTATGGTCAAATAAACTTATAGTGAGTGCGCAATGCCCTCTGCATTGCGCATCCTAATATGAACAAATTTGACAAAGAAGTCGCATTTGAACTACAATGCGTGGTATGAGTAGTGCCTGTTGCTGTGCAGAGTAATTTGGATGTCGGTACGATACGTGTACGTTACAAATGTCAAAGATCCACGTGTGGTTGCTCAGAACTTTGAACATAAAACTCTAGACCGCTCGCTGTGAGATATTTTCACTGTATACGTGTCGGGTTTTTTTACCGCTTATTCGTAATATACCAACAAAAACTATTATTTTTCTCACATTTTCGACCTTGCGAAATTTGTAAATGCCGCGCAGGGAGTTTTTAACTTTATTTCGATGAAATACGTGTGTATTGCATAATTGCATGCTTTGAGGGTTCGAGGGACCCTCTGTACACGTAATTGTGCAATAATTCCTATGAAAAACATATCAGTGCTTCTTAACAATACGTACTAAAACAAACAGTATAATTGGTATATTTTCAGATTCTATTTACAATTTCACACCGGCTCCATTACGAACAATCGTTTTATCCAATACTTACTTAAATTAGCGAATTAACACAGCAATCGTCTCGTAATTTGAAACTAATTAAGAAAGGAAAATGCTGGCTCTAAATGCTTACTTTCTGAGAGAATGGACTTCGCAAATATTCTCCAGCGAATAAAGTGACTCGGAACGTTTAACTTTTGTATTCAATTAAATAGAAAGCTCTAGGAATAAACGGCCCTGTTAAAATTATAGCCATAACTTGTAGCGATTTGGGTGCTGGTTTTCATCAGGTAACAAGCTATTATAAGGCATGACAGACTGGAACTGAACCATACAGCTCAACTTTTTAGGTGGTAAAACTTCCACGAAGTCATAAACTTGAGATTTTTAATGGGACATGGTTGTGAGTAGAAAAACAAAAAAAAAACATTTTTGTCCCTACGCCTAAATTAAATTAAATGAGGCTGTTCTTTCGTATAAAGGATAATAATATGATTAAGGAAGCGGATAAAGATAAGTATAAAACCATAAGTACACAATTCAATGATCCACAATTCAAATACCACAGAGTAAGTACTTAGTCACCTTTCACCTTGCCAGTACGAGTACCTATAGTTTTAACTCTCATTATCAGTTTCCAGTATCGCATAGCAACCGCAAACGCTACCAAACCACGTACGAATCAAATTTTCACCTTCAAAGTTGTAACGTGACTGAATGGAATGGTAGGAATTCACACGGTAAGATGCTATATAACTACCTAACTGAACTGTTATGTAGGTCTGTCTACATTACACAGAATTTGGTATTAATATGAATATTATCCGGTAAGAGGTCGTTCGTCGATAGAACAATGCCTGTTATACAAATTACGCTAGAATGAACGTTTCATATTATGATTTCAAAATATAGATAGATATTTTTTTAGAATAATGGATTAGATACAAATATTTTCATTCATAAAACAGTGCAAATGAGTACCAAATCAAATTTTAACCCATGTAACAAAATTACAGAAACTAAAACTAATACAAAATGTAAAATTTTATGGCCCCACAATAATAATAATAATAATATAAAATATGTTTATATTATTTCCGAATCTGTCTCACTCGAATAAACAAAACAAGTTTCTTACTGCGATAAGGATGAATCTTCTTTGAACTTAATATTGTTTATGTGCCGGCTGATCAGATTTCAAACGCTCACCACATTTTCGGGACTTCAGTTCAACAATCCCATACCATAAACATTTCATGAGTTTGCATTTTCATAGAGTTGGCTTATTGCTAATAAAGGTTTTTACAGTGTTTTAGTCATTTGACCACTTTTACTTCAGTCAAATGTTTCTAATATATGAAGTTCATAGTAAGCTGTCAATTTTATTGGCCGCTTCGGCTTCGGCTGTAGTTTTTGTGTTTCATGGACCTGGACCTAAAAAGTAATTTTTATATCCATGTCTTAGTGGTGATTTTCATGTGTTTGCATTTAGGAACTTTGATTAGGTTGAACTTCTTCGTCTTAAGTATGAAATTAACATATCTACACTCTTGCATATCAGTGTATGTTACTGTAAAAAACATTTTGAATTTCCAGTAAAACCTAAAATTTACCAAGTTAAAAGTCCGAACAGTTTTGTGATCATTGTTCATTTTGGACTTTTTGACTGATAATTAGTTAAAATAAATTATTAAAAATTACTCTTTGCTTTAATTTTTAAATCTTTCTACTTTAATTTTTAAAATATTTGCCGGTTGTCACTGGTAAAACTCAGCATGTTCTAAATTATAATGGCATAAGCCCGAAAAATCATCTCTTTTAATAAATCCTAACATCTACCAGCTCACGCCGATAAATATTATTGGAAAAACTGGATTAACCAATATACCACCTTTTACAGTAACATGTATGTAGCATGTATACACCTAATTCGGAAAACAGAAAACAGTTGGTAAAGAGCTTACACAAGCCTTTATCATCAGTATAATTTGCTTTGTCCCGCTGTCCGCCTGTCGGTCCAATTATCAGCCGACATTGATATCAGTAGATACTACCAAAGTTTGTGGGTTATATAGTCGTTGAATCAGGGTTGTTTCATTTAAGAACTATACTTTAGTACTATTTTTTTTATTCTTTTTACAGTTTACAAGTAAACGTTTGGCCGAAATCTCAGTGATGATGCGGTCGACGGTGTAGCACGTTTACCTAGAAGAAACCTAATCACTCTTCTCTAGAAAACATTCAAATTATATGTGACCGGAAAAACCATGATGTTTTGAAATTGTTTTATAGGTAGGTAATTTGCCTTTTGGTGTCATCATCTACCTTTTCAATTTGCTCAGTGAGTTAACTTAGCAATGTAATCCATTTAAAACGCAATAAATTGCAATGTAAATTGAGTTTTAAACCCTTTAGCTGTGATTAATTTTGAGCGGTGTTCATTGAAATTCACATCGGACGTTGACATCGGATGTTTTTTCTACCAATGTGTGGCTTCGTTTTGCTTCATGTTCAGTTTTGTAAACGTTCGTTAATTTTTTTTAAATATTTGTAAACATTTTTAAACATCTATCACCAAACTAAGCATAACTTAACTACAAGCTCTTACTATAGAAGCCAGATGGCTAACAAAAGGCCATACGTTTTTTTGTAAAGATATTCTTACTTGTGCACTATGGGAGCCAGATCACTAAGAGAATGCGTATATACGTTTTTTTTATGAAAATACATACTTAGAATACAATATAACACCCATGCAGGCAGAAAACAAACATCTATGTTCACTACACAAATGTTTATCATTGGGTCAGCTTTGGGTTTGATCCCCGAACCCTAGTTAGTAGTAGCTCTGCCTTCTATGCTGTACTCTGCTGTTCATATCAGTCATCTAGTTCCCATAGTACAAGCTATGCCTAATTAGGAACTATATGATGTTATGTAAAAATGTCATAACATTTATTATTATTACGATCAGATGTTTTTTTGTGATGATTTTCAATCTCGCGTCTAACTCAAACTTACTCAACAAAAATAATACTCAAAATAAACAGGTACAAGGAAGAAGGTATTCCTAAAGACCTTTTAAGTAATTTTTGGAGTTGGTTGATATCCATTAGAACGGGCTAAAAGTTAAATGTGCCGCTTTGTGTTGTGTCTACGTCCTCTGATAAATGTAAGTGTTCCGTCAACTGCCAGCTTGATTGATAACGAAGATCTTGACAAAGACGTTGAGCGTTTTGCGAATCTCGGAACCAACTTACTTCGAATTATTATGATAGATTTACAAGAAGGCAATTGAAGTAAAAAAAGAGACCATTAGCGCTGTATAAAAAAATAAACCGATTCAGCCTCACGACTTTAATCCCCAGTCACGGTAGATATCTCTTTAGATCTCTAAGGGCCTACCAAGTTAAAGACCTTTAAAGATGTGTAAGAGGGGTAGTCATTTTGCAGTTTTGGAGGGGGCCACATTTTGCAGTAGTGTATTCCATTGCTGTTGCTAAAATACTAACTGGTTTCCTCACGGCATTTTCCTTCACATGCGCACATAATTTATATCACACTTTGCAAGGTGCTAAAGAATTTGAAGTACAACATTTTTGGAGCTTAGTACCTATTTGCCTAGTAGTTGTTGATTGTTCAAGCAGATGGATCCCTGATGTTAAGTGGCGACCATCACCAGAAAGCACACACTGTTACTTTGCAGATCACATTCTTTAGGAACGTGCCCTACAATGCACTGCTCTGCGTCTATCGATCGGCTCGATGTTACGCGATGTCGTTTTAGAATATTCAATTTTATACTTTTCCGATTCTTCTTTAGACAAGTAGCGAATTGTATGTTTAAGTTGGATTTTTATCACTTCTACATGCAATTCTAGAACTACAAAGGGTTGCATGTTCACTGAAAGTTTTAATTCTGCTCAACATTGTACGAGGTACAGTCAGCAAGTTACCTATGCTTTGTTAAAATTGATGGTTACCACTTAACATCAGGTAGGTCCATCTGCTTATTCCGTCAATAAGTCGCATATAAAAAGGTACTGATTTGATTCAGTACGTTCTTGAATAACCTCTGAACCGGTAATCACATGTTTAAAATGTTACCTGTCTATCCAGTTTTCAAGGCACGGCAAAGAAGTGTGTTTTAAAAAATCCAAACTATTCTTTTTATTGCTGACTGTACTTCGGGTAGTACAGTAGTTTTACAGAGGTGAACAAGGTGTTACTTTCGGCAAAGTTTTATCTGTTTAGGTACTTGGTACATACACTGTAATTAACATGTTTGCACAGATCAAAGTTTATTTCTTGTCTGAGTGCTTTGACTAGCTTAATTAAATTAAATATTTATTTCGTCTAAGACTTTTTGACGTACTTTTAGCCGTGACTTTTCTAAACATAAAGTTATTCAACATTTAAAAGCAAGCTACTTTAAGAAAATTCGTAAGAGATGTTCCCTTATACCTGTATACTTTAGTAAAAATAACGTTTTCTTCCCTTTTGAGTAAAACTGTATAAAAATTCAAAAGAAAAAGCTATGTTGCTTTCAGTGATTACAGAAAACGAATCTATCAAACTAACGACGTAAAAACAGACGAATTGCTTGTTGAAAGTTCTTTATTTTTCGTCTATTTCATTCCAAGTTTATCGGCATACAAACATTGTCTTCGGTGAAGCTTTCACCTCGTCCCTACCACGTCAGCTGATGATAAATAATGAGTTTTGTGACAAGCACGACGAGCTACTTTTTTACTTTAATTTGAAAAAAATATTTCTACTGCTACGGAACGCAATCGCACTCACATAATAAAAAAAAATATTAATCAAGCTCAACAAAATTTTAGCATAGCACATGCTGTTTTTTTATAAATATTCCATGCAAGGTGTAAAAATACAACTCTCAGAAATTGAAAGGATAAGCAGATACAAAATAGTTTTATCACCAAAGACGTTCAGTGTTCGACCAAAATATTGAACTTGCATAGTAGTGTACATTTTGACATGGATGAGATGATTGATAAAACACAATCTTATGAGATATATAACTATTGGAACCGCGCGGGATCTCGTTCGCATGAATTTGTTTTCATGCAAGTTTTAACCCCCGCTGCACCATTTAAGAGAGTTTATTTTCTTATACTTCACCCCTAAACACTTCAAGTCTCTACGCGCAGTGGTTGCTTTGCTTCGCGTTTGTGTCAGTCAGTCAGGAAAAAGATTCTAATAATTGTTACATGATAATGTAAACGTTCACAGACGTCATATGGTTATAAACTACAGACAACACACTGCTAAAAATAAAACAAAAGCTCACCTACAAAATATCGAATTGTGTAACTGGATACACAGGGGTAACATCATTCACTTAAGCCCATTACTATGTTGAGCCAACTTTGAGCCCAGTGAGGTACCATCGAAAACAATTGTAGAGCCATGGGAACCAACTTGTGGCATAATAGTTCAGTATAAATTGGCATAGAGTTGGGAACAAATTCTTTCCTAATTGGTATGCGGGGTAGAACTATGACTTTGAACCGTAGAAGTATCGCCGGAGGCTCAGTTCACAAAATTACAGGCGGCACAAAACTTTTATTATCAACTTAAGAGTCTGCTGAAGTGAACGGGAAATTCTAAAGAACAAAATACTTCATAAAACTGGCTTTATTCACCGCATAAATTGCGATTTAAACTCCCCACGGATCAACTTTTTTTATACAACTTGCTAAGTCGTATGTGTTCTATGTTAAGTGGTTACCATTATCTAAAACAAAACATTGTCATTAGGTAACGTTGATTTTGAAAACAATTGTTGTCTTTTTCACAAAACTGATATAAACATTTTCTTTCAAACATCATTTTTTACACTTTCATTTCAGATTTGTGCTAAGACCTCAAGCATTTGGTAAAAAAATATTGGTTAAAATACTACCAAAAGCTAAAGTAAAACTATTAAAACGAAAAAGCTTATGTTGCTTCCAAAAATGACAGAAAACGAATTCCCTACCAACATACAAATTTACAGTAAATTTAATTTAATTTAACTACAAATTTAAACAGTGGCCAACCGCTGCTATCCATTGTTCGACTTTAAATATCTGTTTCTAATCAAGTTTCAAGCATTTGACACGTTGCTCATAGGTAAACATTAAATATTTTAAATATTTCATATGCACGAGTATTGTATGGTGTATCTAATATATGGTAATTAAATATGGGATAAGAAGAGTTCATTTTCGTATATTTAATAAAGATCAAAGCTTATGAGTGTCATTTTAACCTAACTGCTAGCATCTAATTTTATTTTATTATGCTTTACATTGTCATGTGAAATAGGTACCTGAGTGAGGTCACACACACTAATATAGGTAGAGTGAGTGGTTTGATATTTGTTAAAGTGGTTGTATAATTTGTGTTGTTTTGTACCAGCTTACGCACAAAATATAAATTTAAATGATCGTAAGGACACTGTTTAAAAGCTAGACGGTTTTCATAGGCATAATTGAAAACAGCACAAAATAACTAAATAACCGAACGTTATTATAATGGAAAAATTTGTAAAATATGCTACGACATCTTTGAAATACTTTTTACAATTTTAAAAAAACCGTTTAAAACTGTATGAGTATTTCACGAAGCTCTAACTGGTTAGATAGATTTGAATTCCGTATTAAAATAATCGTCGTCAGTCTAAATAAGTTTGCAGCTGAATCCCCTAAATTGGAGAGATTAGCCATATATTTTTTCCGCTTGCCACCACGCTTGCCAAGCAGATTGGCGACCGCAGTGTTAGTGTTAAGTACATACACAGGAGATCCTGTAATGGATGAGTCCTATTCTAAGCCCAGACCTCCACGGCACAGCCGGTCTTTAAAAAACAATCAATAAGATCTGTATACATTTTTCAAAGTATATTTTCTGTAGTATAGTATAGTATAGTACAGAGTATAATTGGATTATCATAAACCCATTATGTTAGTTGGTATCCACGTAACAGCTTATTATTATGATTCACGTATCTCTCTAAGGATGATAGGTAGAATGGTTTCTCGGTAAATGTGATGATTCTCGTTCCATTAGGCATCAGCGATTCGTTCTTGGTCACGCGATGCCAGCATTACAAGGGTGAAACACATGTTTTCTTTTTAGGTTTTTTTTTTCTTTTACCGACTAGTAGGTAGCACGGTAGCATGTACTGTAAACCGGAGGAGTAGGTACTCCCTAAATAAGTCCTAAGTGCTGCGAAACCTCACCAGCTCTCTTAACTCAGTAACAACTGAGCAATAGAAAATCTATTGGTTTTGGAATCTTGGAGTTTTCAAAGGCGCTTTTTTTATGTACAGAAAATATCCTCGAGGAAGTAAAATAAAAAAAGTGTATTTCTACTGTCCAATGGGACCTATTTAAAAAACTCATGGTTAGTGGACATTTCTAAAATTCGTGACCACAATTTAAGTAGCCGAGGCATAGTTTTGTCATAAGTTATGGTTACCACTTCATATCATCATCTGCTAACTTCGTCAATAAGTAGTGTAAATTAAAAACGTCATGATGCATGTGCACCTATTATTTTTTACTGACATTTTTACACCGCATCATCTAGCCCAAACTAAGCTTGTATTATGGGAACCCAGATGTCTAATAAAATTCTTATATACTTTTTTTTTGTAAATATACACTTAAACAACTCACACATACAGACGAAGAACAAACATATTCTACACACAAATGTTTGTCCTAATATGTAGCTTTTTGATTTAAGTGAGAACCTAATCTAGGGTCAAGTTTATGTTTTTTTTTATTAATAAAACACAGCCAATACTGGTTTTTCATTCATCTGAAATAAAAATTTGCTAAAGGTAACAAACAAAATCACATAGATTCAGAATTGACGAAGTGCACTCAATTCTGTTAAATTGTTTTACACTTTTTTCATGGATTGTGTATACGAATGAAAGAGGTTTTCACTGCAGTTCTGCCCAGTATATCGAATCCCGTGAGAATTCTACATCAATGGACCACAATCAGGACCGGTGCAAGGGAAAAGTTGGTTTGTCATCAATAAAAACAGCTTTTGTTAAAAACAGAACACCGGTTACATATAAAAAAAGCAAATAGTTCTCGTAATTTCAACGCGAAATCTTTTGAATTTGTAAGGTTGTAGTAATGTATAGTTTTGGCTAATGACTATTATATGTATCTCTAGAGTTGTAGCTAACGCAATTAGTATTAAGTATATAGTTTTATTGATTTTACATAGGTACGCACCCTTCATTGCATTAAAAAACATATTATGTTAATGGATAGAAACAAAAACGGATTAAAAAAGTCAGAAATGCCCAAGCCAAAATATTCAAAAAACTAATACTAAAATTAGTCCGTCACATTCACACGTAGTACATTTTTAGCAAGTTTTCTCTAGGTTTCCTGACACGGTTTTACTATTATATGTTCTAAACCATACTCATGCCTCTCATTGCTATTTTAGTATCGCGTATAAGCGGAAAGCAATGTTTCTGTAACACTTAGAATTACCAATGAATATTCATAACTTCGTTTGCAGAAGCATCATGAATCATAGCCACTCCACTCGAAAATATTCAAAACTTGCCTATGCTAAACTCATAAGACTTAAGTACCTTCTCAGTGTAATCATCACTATCATCTTTAGCGTAGGACATCAACTAGTCTTCGTCGTCAAGTAACTGATCTTGTACGTAATGCAGCAAATGGCACTCAGAAATCTTTTCATGTCGTCTTTTCATATGATAGGACATTCGTATGCCATAATTTTTAACACACATAAGTTTAGTACCGATCCAAGATCAAGTAAATTCCTTGCATGTTTTTCTAAGCCGCTAAGCCTGGAAGAACACGCAAGAAATTTACGTATTGTTTGTTCGTTTTTGAACAAGCTACACCTAAAAAAAACCAGTGGCAGAATCAAGGTCACCAATATAACACTAGTAAGTTGAAGTAGTAATGGGCAGACCATGTAGCCAGATGAGAATGGGCTAGTCCTGTCTATGTCTACAAACGTATTACGGTGGTCGTTTGTCCATGGTTATACGTCCCGCGCAGCACCGTCCACAAGGCAACTGAAATTTAAAACCACTCGTCTGGAAAACCTTGACGCTAGACGCCAGTATCAAAATATAAAGCCCAAATCAATGTACAACTACACCAGGCCCAGTTATTTATCAGTTTTGTATATTTTGAGAGCATACTAAATTTGGATTTGCGAGTTATATTCGATGCCAAAACATCGATGTTGTAATTATAGCTGAGACAGGGACTGACTGTACTCCAAGCACAACAAATAGTTTAGTTAGTGCATAGGCACTTATCAGCATTAGTGCATAGCATCATTTTTTAGTCGGTAGAGTGCACCTCAGTGCGCATGGTCTATCTACCTTTCATATTATACAAAAAAAAATATTCGATTGGCCGATGGAACAAACAGATGACCCACTTGATGTTAAGGGGTTACCTACACCTATAACAAATGCCCTACGATGCAATGCTTTGCGTCCGTCAACCGAAGGCATACAGGCATACGGATTAAGCCACGTGTTCCTGTAATTTCACCGGCACCAATACCCTTCAAGCCGGAATACTGCGAATGGCTTGGTAAGCTGCTTGCCGGAAAAAATAGGCATGACAGTAGTTTTCCCCCGGCGAACGCTTCACTAAGAGCTTTCCTACTACTAGCATATTTTATGTATAATTCATTTACATTTCTTTCTTCCTGTCTAGTAATAAACTTGTGTATTTTGATAATAGTGATGAAGAAAAAGCAATCCCCCATCCTCTTTTCCGCTATATATAGTGCTATTTCCATGAATAGCTAACATGATAGGATGGCGAATGAAATTGAATTTCCATCCTGCCATGCATCGCGGTAAAAAGTATGGCAAACACAAATATAGGGTTACATTGTAACACGAAAGCTCAACTAGCCATTTCCAGTTAGCGATCGAACGTTACGGCTCATTATGGGGCTTGTTACGTGAAGAGTATAATGCAACAACAGCTAATTTAAAATTCGTAATTGTTTTTGAATTATAAACTACAGGCCAGGATCGTCACTCAGGTGGTGCCTGAGGAGGAGCAGTGACGCCAAGGAAGGCCGTAAAGACACTAACGAGACAGCATGGACGCATTTCATGCTGACTAGCAGTGGGACAAAGGCGGCGACTACAAAAATTTAAAAAACAAGGGAGAGCAGTCTCAGCAGTGCGACAACACAGATTAGAAAAAAAAATATCTTAGAGGGTAGGGAGGCCTTTGCCTTGCAGTGGGAAAAGATAGGTTAAAGATAACGAACAAATAGGAGGTAACTGTTTCATGTAAAGCCGACCCGATTGCCAAGATGTAAAGGTACGGGGTTTTAGGTACCGTCCAATGAGAAACGCAAGCGTCTACAAGTCTATAAATTGCATGGGCCCTGCCATTTTATGATAACACAGTTATAAGAGAGTAAATATAAGTTCATCATGTTCATTTCTTTGTTAAAAAAAAAGGATTTCTGTTCAGGAGACTAATTATGTGCCGACCTGTTATGTTTCTATGTGGTAATATATTTTTTCATTTCTTTGTTTATTGTCATTCATTTGCTTTTAACCAATCTTTCATTCTTTTACAATGCTTTTCATCCAAGATTAGAGGTTGTCTAGATAATAATTATCACATTTAGTGTTAGTACCGTCTATGTAATTAGTCTCTTTTTTGTTTGTACTCCACCACCCTTTGTACATGTTGCATAAAACCGTTCACGAAGCAAGTGTGCGCCGAAGCGTTGACCCTCGATTCAGACTCGATAAGACCCGAAAATACTTTGTCGACCAGCATACCGACGAAATTAGGTCGTATAAATAAATAATTTTATGATGTAAACCCCCCCAACTAGCACTTAATAGCTTACCCTTAAAATTGTTAAAGACTTCAAATAAAACCTGAAAAGAAATCTTTATGATGCTTAATTTCAAAGTGCACGCCAAATGAACGGTTACTATTTACTAAGCTTTCAGAAAGGCATACGATTTCTTTTACGTTCATAAAAAGCTTATTTTATTCGAACAAACGTAAAAAGAATTAACTACAGTAGAAAGTGCTCGTGTGGCCTCGGTGTAAGTAGTAAAAATACTCACAGAAGTAGACTTGCAATGGAATTCAAGACTTTGCTTCTAAAAAAATGTTCAATTAGTATCATCATTACAAAACATTTAGCTTTTGCTGAAACTAGGTGGCATTGTGTGAAAAATTTCTGCAGTATTTATTTATTATTATTATACAAGAACATAGATTTTAAAAGCCTTTATGTTAATTTCATTAACATCAAGCTGAAGAGCTACTACTGCTGGGCATAGCCCTCATAGATTTCCGGGCTTTTCATCCAAATTTCAAAAGGCTGGCCTATTTGTAATTCCTGGTAGTGTGGTTGGGCTGCCCAAAAACAATATTAAAAGATAATACTGAAACAGATTATTTTGTTATTGTAGGACATTTTGGTAAAAACAGATTATTTTGTTATGAATATTTAAACTGTTATATTATTTGAATAATAAAAGTGGCTTTCGCAATGAAACATAGTATAACTTAATTATACAGCTTAAATTCATTAGAATACATATGCCCGTATAATTGAGCGAGTGGCTAGGGAAAAAAATACAATTTTTATTGAGTTTTCGATTGATTACTCGATCAAGAGACATGGTCTGATTATGTGTGTAACTACTCACTCTAGTTAACCTGTACTTATTTTGTGCTTTATATCTGCAGTCCAGAGCAGTTTTACCTCATAAATACGATTATTGCTGCATACTTGATGCTAAAGAGGCATAGCCAAATTTTCTCCAAATTGTCTAACTTGTTACACATTGCATCTTCACAAAGGCTACCTAAAAGGTGTTCACACCAGAAGCGCTTTGGAAACATTACAATGCTAAACGTAATCAACTATGCATAGAAGTGCTACGCAAATGTCTACGTGACTACGTCGTAGCTTGTAAATTTTTATAATAATGACTATTTAGCAGTACCTATCCCTTTATATTCAAATTATATCTTGTAGACTATTAGGGCGCAAAAGATTTAGTCACGCGGCGGTCACGTGAAATCTTTCGCGTCGCCGCTATAACAACAAATACTAAAAAACAGAATAAAATAAATATCTAGGAGGGCTCTCACACAACAAATGTGATTTTTTTACCGTTTTTATTATAGAGAATTATATACGAAACTCTTTGTGCGCGATTCCAAATCGCACTTGGCCAGTTTTTAATGTACCTACTGATGACAAAAACGTAAAACAAATCTTCTGTAATAGATGGTCCTTATTACCATTAAGTTGAAGTACACGAATACGCCCACAGCACATATTCTCACGGAACGTTGTTCAAATTACCTACTGGCCGTAGTCGTTTAGCATACTTACGTTATTTCCTTTAGAGTATTCAAGTGTTTTGCAGACCAAGAAAACTGTGAAAAAGCCTAGTTTTTTCGAAATGTAATAACACAGTAGAGTTAATCTAGACAGCCGCCAGAAATAGCTTCAAAGAGTGTAAATCTTTTTAAAATGTATATGCAACGAAAAACTTATAGTTTTGTTATTGAGCATTACATTTTCAGGAGGTCTAAATATGAGGTTAACCATGGCCTTTGTACTTAAATGTGCTTAACATTCAACAATACTTTTTGTTTCTGTCGAGAACTGGCGATAGCGTTTTGGAACTATGCCATTTGTAAAAGTTTAGATTGCGTTGGGGTGACTGTCCCATGAGTCATTTTCTATTCCAAAGCTAACGGATTAAAAAAATGAACAAAACTCTCAGGTTTAATTTCACTGAAGCGGTTACACCCCACGATTTTTTAAAGCGATGCAAACGCTTGTTTTGGAATACATGGCTGCACCGCGGCACTAGGTGTTTTAAAGATGTAACAAAGCAGTTTGTATTGTAAATTTGTAATCCACAAATGCGCATTAAATGTAAAAAAAAGTGTACATGACGATCATACTATTTGGATCTGAGTATAAGGTCACTAAAGGGATGAGAGAAAACTGCACGCAGCGCTTTGGGTGTAGGAATAACATTTTTGAGGGCGTTAACTTAAATAAGTAATAAAACAGGGGGCAGTACCTTTTCTTATAATTAAATGCAGCAGAAGTACCGTAAAAAGTCACAGTGTATAACCCCTTTTAGTCCAATTATTACTTTCGTCATGAACAAATAAACACTTTCTAAATTAATATGCTTGAAATACATCGTTGTTTTACTGACTTTATCAAAACACTTTAAGTGCAAAAGCACCCTATCCAACATAAAGATACCAATCTTTCACGTCTAACTTTCAGTTTCCAAATAGCGATAGAATAGTGAAAGGTTGGAGTATAAAAATATTGAGTAAACGTTTGACGAAGATCAAAGAATCGACGTTACGATCTGATATCGATGTTAATAAGTCAATAAAACGTCGCCGGACTAGAAGCAATCTCTTTTTACGAGTCCCTCGCCGGACAGTTACAATTCAGCCTCTCAAAGCTTCTTGGTAATGCATTATAACGTGGACATTGGGATAAAAACGGTTGTTAGACGTATTATGTTTACAAACGAAAAAATCCTTTTATACCTATAAAAAAAAATTGTACTAATATCATGACATCACTTTATGTTATTCATGGTGATGTGAAGGAAAACATCGTAAGGAAATCATTTATTATTGTAGCAGTGGCGAAAGGCTTGCAACCTGTCACGTATGGAATACCAACTATTGCAAATGTGGGTATGTGCCAACTGTATTATCTGGACGTACCTCTAACGTAAGGGGGGTACCCTTAGATATCCTCGAAGACTCTCGAGAAGGTACTAGGTATTAAAAGATCTGAGGGGATATCTACCGTGCTTGGGAATTAAGTTGTTATTTTTTTTTCATCGCCGTAAATACTCCGGCATATAATACACTTCAGGGTGATGATTTACTGCCTTAACTTCGCTATCGAGCCAGGCATTGTTTTAAAGGAGGCGCGTAACATAATACCAAGCCTTCTTTTCCTTTCATTTTACTTAGAAAAGTAACAAGTATAAAATAAATTCACCATTGACAATCAACCTCTATATAACTAAGAAATTCTTGGCGAGTTTTTTATAAATCGAAAACTTTCTCCACTTTAAATCTCGCTTTTCGCTTCTACTAATATGATAGCTTTATGTTACAGTACTAGCAAGCACAAGCAAATTGTGCATGCAATGTTATTATAGTGATTAAACCACTCAACACTGACCTAAACTCAAACGCAAAGTTATATTGGGGTTCCGTAATACCATCTAAGTTACAACGGCTGTAATTACCGAGCTTAGGCGTACAGCACACGGCACTACTAACTGCAAGCAGAGCTGAGACGAAATATAAACTGTACTTTCATTGTCAGTAGGCCCATGGGCCTATCTGAAATGTCAGTTTCAAAGAATACTTATCACGTGATTTTCAACATATTCAACTTCATCTATTCAATGTGAATGCCATTGATAAAAACGTACTTACAACGCACATACAGATACACTTTGTATCAATAACCGAACAGAAATTTAAAAAACGGTGTATTGTTTTTAGGGTATCATACAAAAATACACATTTCTGCAAAGATATACTAATCCTTTTTGCTGCTAAAGATACATTTGAAATCCAAGGCCTACCCAACCCAGACTCTGGAAGTGATCTGGAAGTCCGCGCGGAGCCGGGAGGGAGGTATGCGATATTATCGCACCGCTACGATAAGCAACACTGTGTGCTCTAAGCTTTGTATTCCTTCGTAAGATGCATCGCTGGCCACTGCTCATACGTTAATATCGACAACGCAGTTAAGCTATGTAATTAATCGAAATGGGGATATAATTTGTCTTCGTCAAGGAACTAATAGCTAATTCCCACACATTAGGCGCACAATGGCGCCGGCCTCTTATTGATTACCATCTATTGTTCACTTTGGGCCTCCTCGAATGATACACTCGCCACGATTTGCGCGACAAGCACCGCTTATGGATTAATGAGCTGGTTATTGAACTTCCGAGGGCCTGTTCTCCACTTTCGTACAGTGCCATTGTACCGCCATGAATGTACGAAAACACAACATTATTTATTCAGTGCATTGTTGAGATTTCATGCGACAACACGTTGAAACGAAAAGTCACGCGTCTTTGCGAGTCCCCGGAGGCGAGTTTCAGGCTTTCAGCCATTACACTCGTATTTCTCCAAATTCATGTCTTTAACGCGCTCGCTGAATGTTTTATGTGAACAAAGATTCTGTCATCATATTTCGAAAACAAATAATATTTTACACAAGCGTTTTTCGTGTTTAATGTAATGGGTAATATACTTTGATTTTAAGCGGCGTTGTGGAAACTACGCACCCTATGTAGGGAAGGTTTTACTAATATTTAGGTTTAGCTTTGCTAAATCTGTTCACTGGCTCGTTTTGTGAGGGTGACCATGTCTGTGTATTTTTTGAATGTTCACTGACTAACTCAAGTGAACCTGTTGTACAAAACGTAACCAAAATCTTATTCAACTGTTTTTTTTTATTGTAAAGCGCTGTAAATACCGTGGATACGAAAATATAATGCTTTAATCAATGTATATTTAATTTATTTAATAAAATTCACAACTCATAATGCGTCAATAATTTTATGACTGAGTTACGGAAGAACAACATGTATTGTTCCTCCTATTTATTGCTATTATTATTTCTGAAAGAACACTCAAATGGTATTATGTTTTAAAGAACTGTTTGCCACCGTTTGAATGTTCTCTAACTATTTTATAACCCCGTACATTTCACAAGAAGATACCTAGCCTACCACCGTATCTTGAGGACGGTTGTGTATTCAAATTTGATTCGGTGCATACCTAATATTTATTTTGGAATAATATGAAACGCATTGTAAAACTTTGTATTGCGCAAAAATCTATATACTGAAAAAAATTATAAATGTGAAGAGAATTCATAACAAAAATAACGTGGTATTAGATAAAATAAAGTATTCTTTATAAGCGCAAACAGAGATATATATAGGGTGGTTAAAAAACACGTGGTGAAACAGGAGCGCGTAACTTTAAAACAATTGCCGGTTTAATGTACCGGAAGATCATTAACAGATAATTTAAAAACGTGTAAAGGGCAGACGATTCGCTTGGAAAGGTTACACAGTGAGGCAAGGACTAGAGATAAAAAATATCAACCCGTATGCATCTAGAGTCGAAACTCCTTTGCGAATTCATAGAATCTGATAAGTAGCACTGAGTATAAGCACTGTGACCACAGGAGACAGTACAAGTACAAAATAGACGGTAACATATGTATATCACTTACTATTCTGTCACTTCAATCTCTATAAGTTAATAAATTGTAAGCGTATATATGCAACCACAGCACCTGCAATGAAGTTAGTATCTTAGCTAAAACCTGCAAGCGTAATTACGTACAAGCACAATTATAATCAAAAAAATTTAAACCTTATAAGATATCGATCAGTGTTTTGCTTCTCTATGAATCATCCTCCAATAATACTCCAATCCGCCGTGCTCCATGAACCGTGTTGTCTCGCCAGAAAGAATTTTATTTTATTTGATTTGGCGAACCAGTTTCACATCTAATCGTAGTTTCTTGTTGTGCAATGGTGACGATTGCGGCACAGAGGCAATGACTCGAGCGTGCTACGAAAACATTTCCAACACTTTACATTTCAGCAGATATAAACCAAAGCAATTTACCTTTAATGATCGACCGTGTAGACCTTTTTTTCCCCAATATATTTCATGGAATCCCAACTTTTTATGCGAAATACAGGGAGGTTTAAACGGAGTTTTCATTGCCGTTTTACCTTATAACATTCATACAATCCCAAGTAGATAATCCAGGGTTCGGCGTTATGTCCCGATGTTATCCCACCGAATTAACACGAGTGTTTGTTTCGCGCTGCTTTTGTATTCTTTTCACTTCCGTATTCTCTTAATCCGGGCTAAACAAACCAAAAGTTAAAACCTTTCAGAGTTTTTAATAATTTTGAACATGTTGAATTGAATTTGCTGACTTTTGTAATGAGTTTGAGAACTTTTAGACAGCGGTAGATTAATTGAAACCACAGATCACTTTGATCAATTACACTACAAAATTTCTCTGTGAGTGCGAGAAAAGTTTGCATCCTGAAGGTTCCGTGCTCGTGTATATTTATTTCTGAAAATATATTCTCATTTGAAGGTTGCTATATAGCTTTTTAAAGTCAACAAGCACTAGTACATAATAGGTATAAAATTAGAAATACAATGGATTATCCTATAATAGGTGGTCCTATCATTGAACGCTATTTCTTCCAAACAAACTTTACGGTTAGACAAACTTATCACAACTAACACCCCAGACGGAAAGTCTATTCAGGCAGCAGTTTCTGAAAGCCAGAAAGCATCTATGTTTATCAAACAATATAGGGTCCATTCTGATAGTGCCATAAAGCTTTGTACTAAAACCTACTTTAATTTAGTGGGGTTTTCAGCTACTACTGATAAAATTGTATTGCTTTTTTTTCTGTCAAATAAATAAATAAAATAAATAAAAATAAATGTAATCTAATCAATCAATACCAATTATTAGAATCTTTGTCCTGACTGACTGTTTGACTGACTGACTGATATAGGTATAGATAACGCACAGCCTAAACCACTGGTCGTAGAGACTTAAATTTCAGAGTGTATTTGTCTTAGTGCTAAAAGGTGTACTAGGAAAGAATTTACCGAAATTCAAACCCTAAACGGGTACAACGAGGGTTGAAGTTTATATGAAAATAAATAACGCGGACGAAGTCGCGCTAGTCTAAGTATAAACTTCTAATTATCTTATCATGATCCCCAAGAAGATTAGGAAGTAAAATTATTATCCAGCGGTATCAAAAGGTCTGACGTAGCAATTACTAACCATAAGCTCCACAGCTTAAATAACTTCTCAGCTGATAGTTTAAAGTTGCTTATGACAGGTATGAAAATTATCCAATAAATTTAAGCCTTTTCCAACTACCGGCTTCCCGCGATTCTAACAGTGTCGTCACTCTATGGACGGACGTCCTATACTTCGTTACCTGGTTCGTAGTTATTCGAGAAATATATTCCACAGAGGTTATCGGTTCTACGAGTTATTGAAGTAGACTTTGATTTTAAATTAATAATAATAATAATAATAATAATAATACTGGACAGTCCACACAGCATCATCTAGCCCCAAGCTAAGCAGAGCTTGTGTTATGGGTACTAGATGACTGATATATTTAATACAATACACTACATGCATAGATATTTTTTTATTATACATAGAAAATACCCAGAACACCCGGAATAAATATCATAAAGTCAGTAACAAAATCAGATTAACAATGATAGTTATTCAACACCTGTTTTCTTTGGATTGGTTAGCAGATAACTGTCATTAAAAAAGTTCAAAACTTTAAAGTCGTTTTTAGGAAGTACGTTTTAAATGAGAAAAAAATTAATCTACTTTTGTCACTGACTGTACCTTTTTGGACGTTTTTGGCAAATTTTTCATTCGTATTCGGTACACGAATGAACTTAATTTATGGTGTAGAACCAGAAGTGGGGTTCTTGAGACGCCTGCCATCAATGCACCAGTGTTAAACCTACCTATTTATTATTCAAAGTCTGACCCTCAAGTATTTGCTTGGAACATATTTTGTTATCAAACACTTAGCCCTCTGCTAGAATAGACATTCCTACTTGCTAGTAAATGCAACAAACAGAATGTTGGGCACTTTGCCACACGAACGCGGATTTTACTAACTCACCTATTATTATTTTTTATAGAAGTACAGCAGTTGCGGTATGTACTTTTCCGTCGTATATTTTTAAATTTAGATAAAATCGAGTAGATAGGGTGTTGACTGCTTGAAACACATTTCTACAACATAAAACAAAAAAAAAACTAAAAAATACAATTTAGTAAAGTTAGGACTCTTTGCGAAGGACTGGTCTAGACATGGTGGTCTAGACATCTATGGTCTATGGTATGGTGGTATGGTATGGTATGGTTTATGGTGGTGGTGGTGTCTATTTCTACTGCCAAGCAGTGTTACTTTGTTCCGGTTTGAAAGGTTCAACAATGTGGTTACCACATAACATCAGGTGGGCTGTTTACTTGTTTGATCAGCAAGTTGTATAAAAAAATTACAACCTTGCATATCTGATCATATGCTTATAATATTATGCTACAATAGTTTTTTTTACTGTATACCCACCTTATTTAAATCAAAGGTGTTTTCATCATTATTTACGACAGCGGCAATTATAATTTACAACTATCAACAACTTTTATTTATTTATTATAGCCACTTAGCCTTTAGTTGGCCTCATCCACAGCATTGTCCGTGCAGGCCATAAGGTCTTCCATAGAGCAGATATTGGAGCAAGATGCACATACAAGCAAATGTGGCATTGACTGCGATGGGGCACCACATGCACATTGCATTTCGTTTTCTCCGATCATACCCTATTTGCTTAAGCCTACCTTACCTACAGGGTCCAACTTGTGCTCTAATCCTATTTAATGGCAACCAAGATCTGGCTCGCGGCATCATGAAGCGACCGTACCAAATGCTCGCCGCTTGCAGTTACTTCGTCCAGTGTCGTTTTAGTGCTGATGAATAAGAATAAGATGATGAATGTTTTCCACACCGGCTATGGTGCTTGCACCATAAAGGTCAAAAACTAACCTTGTCTTACTACTAAGAGGTCCTTTGCCGAGCAAGACAGTCCTGCCTCGAGTCCTACCTCATAAAGCTGCGGCCGCCTGTGCCGATGCACGTATTCGTCTAGCACGTTCGTAAACCAATAGTTGATGATTGACTAAGCATGCATGTTCCACTTTATATACTTTAGACTAATAAGTGAGCTGGTAAAGGCATCAACTAGAAAGGTATGTATATTGAAAAAACTCTAAGACATCGAATTATTTCCATAATCATTGTAATTACATGTAACGAAGTTATATGGCTATTGTCAAGTAGGTCCCCGTTACTATATTTTATTAAGTTAACCTCAGGTCTGGTTTCGAAAAAGGAGTAAACAGAAAAACACCCAAAACATAGTATCTATTTTAATAATAATAAAAGCACATAAGTTGAACTTAAAATATAATGGTCCGCGTTATAAAACAAATTATTTATTTTAATAATAAGTTATCTCAGTGAAAGGCTTCACCAGAATACAAACAGGCCACTTTTGCCTATGCATTGGCCTCATTGAAATTGAATATAATTAGAAAATATTTTGAACAGTTTGTTACATATTTGTTACTTCATCTGCTGATAACTTATTTATATTTTTTACTACACTATTGGCAGCATCACTTTTGGATGCTATCAGTTTTAAAATAGTTGTGGCTAAACAGAGACAATAGCTGAATCTCTTTAGCCACCAAAATAATAATAATAATCCACTCATAAAGCACGTTGAAAACATACAGATAGAAATCAAACCTTCTCATTATAATCTCTCTCTCTGCCCCACTTTTTATTTTACCGACTGCTTGCCTTTTAACAATTGTATCAACAAAGTGATACAACAACACAATATTTTATAAAAACTCAGGAAATTCGATACGCAGAAAAATATGTATATTAAAGTTTAGATTTATGTATAACATGTACCTACATTAAGCGAGTGTTGATGATATGATTACCATCGATTTCAAGTCACTTTCAGGTGACATTCTATAATAATTTTATATAATACTAGCTGCCCGTCCCGGCTCCGCACCGGTTTTAATACGGACCCCTAATTTTTTTGAAATTTTAAAGTCACCCGGGGATAGTATAGCTTCCCAAAGATGAAAGAGTTTTTCAAATCGACCTAGTAGTTTTGGAGCCTATTGCAAACAAACAAACAATCAAATCTTTCCTCTTTATAATATAAGTATAGTAAAAAGCTATGAGTTCATGTTGCCATATAAAAAAACGCATGAGTATTGAAGCTTATTGTTGAAAATTGCTGTCAACATGGCTTGATAAAAAGACGTAAAACGAATGCCAAATTAACGCGTTATACCTACAAACAACCACTTGACGTTGGCAAAATTGTCCGCAAGACGGACAGAAGCCACAAAAAAAAAAAAAAACAATCCCAGGCTAATCGTGATGTTTTGTACTAGTGAAGACTATAAGCCCACCTGTTTAACGTGAACAGCGGCAATCATTGCTTTAATAATAGTAGGGCTTTTTGCAAAGGGCTCGTCCAGGGAAGATCTACCACCATGCCTTTTTTAGCGTTGGTATGTGTACCGGTGAAATTGCAGGCACATGAGGTTCGCCTCCGGCTTTATAGATGCAAGGCAGTGCATCGTAGGGCCCGTAGAAGCAATACTTTTTTTGTGTTGGTTACCACTTAGCATTAGGAAGGCCTTTGCACGTTACATCAGCAAGTAGAAAGTCATTATCAGGACTGAGAATGCTACAGCGGACTCTTCTTCTTTCTTCTTTAGGGCACCTGCATTTCTGTCATTCGATAGACATTTTTGACATTGTCAAGTGGATTGTGGTTGAACGCGATTTTTGGCATTAGCTTTTATGCTTCGTTTGACGCTGTCATCTCGATTTTTACTACATAATATTATTGACAGCAAGGTTTAATGAGAATCAATACATATATTGAAGATTTTCAACTTTCTACATAAAGAATGGCAAATTAAATGCCGTAAGCAATCTATTTTCCCATTGCTTAGCTATTAGTTTACAATAACCTATATATTTACAAGCTTAATATCTTGTCTCAGTCTATTTTTATTAATACTTTGAAATAATTATATGTTACATACACCTAGTAATTAAACAGCTATATTCCAAGCTGTAATGTTAACGATATGTTGATGTGGTACATTACCTACTAACTATTAACAACCTAAATTTTTATGTAAATTTGGATTTATTATATGTATCTACATGAATCTTTTTTTTAAATTTAGCTATTAAAAAAATAGTAAAATAAATAACGTCACGATATAATCCCCAGGCATGGTATATATCTCCTCAGATCTCTTAGTACCTCTTAGTACCTCTTAGTATCTCTTAGACTCAATGGACCAAATGTAATATTTGGACGAACCTCTGTGTACCCCATTGGGTACACAGAGGTTCGTCCAAATATTACATTTGGTACATTTTACAGTAGTTAGTATTACATACGTGACAGATTGCAAGCTCATCGCCACAGCCAGAATACTAACTGCTTTTCTCACAATGTTTTCCTTTACCGTTTGAGAGCACGAGCGTTATATAAAAATAAAATTTGCTTATTAGTAATGTTGTTTCTAGATGTATATATATCTTTAAAAACTAACATAAATTACTTGTAAAGTATATTTAAATAAATATGAAAATAGACAACATAGTTATTAAAGATCACACTTAGGTAGATCCATAATTTTGTTTTCTCTGTTATGAATCTTACTTCATACAATCTTCTAAGGTAAGGAAGTTATTACTCTAAAACCATGCTAATTTTATTAAAACCACTAATAAAAACCAAAAACCGAAGCAAGAATTATCCTTAGAGGTAGCCTTGTTGTAATCTTGTAATCTGAAATCTGAAAACATACACTAATTAGGAAGATGCAGAAAAATGTCTATTGTTATAAAAACATTTAGTTAACATTAAAAATTTACTTAACTTCAACAACAATGGATTCATTAATAATGGCAAGGAAGCTATTCTTTCCGATAATTAAAGATTTTTTTTTCTGGGTTTTCTTTTGTGTAACATTTACCTTGTAAATACAAGTAACGAATTTGCTGAAAAACATGTTCATTATATAATATAATAAATAAGGAAAGAGAAATATGCCCTCAGATCTTTTAGCACTAAGATAACTACCAAAGTATCATAGTGGATGTCTAAGGAGGTTAGTCAGATGTTCGTTCAAATGTTACATTTGGCACATACCCACATTTTGTAGTAGTTAGTATTCCATACGTGACAGGTTAACATTGAGGCTGTTAAAATACTAATTGATTTCCTGCCGATATTTTCTTTCACCATTATTGCACACATATTATGTTTTTAATTGAACAATCCACTAGGGCACTACGAATTCGAACCTACGACTATATGGAACTGACGTCTAGATTCATCTACCTTTAAGACGATTCTAAGCGATTCCTTTATATTACTGAATAAATATACATTGTTTGTTTGTTGTATTTTAATTTTAACTATGAGCATAAAGGGATCAGTAAGGGGGGAGTCAGCCAAGGGGGCACTTAGATCAGTCTTTTTTTTTGGTGGAATAATGAAAAACAATTTTACAAATAAAAAAAAATGGGCGTAATACTCATGGGAGAGACTTTATTTCAACTATACATAAAAAATATATATACCATTATAATAAACGTATCAAGTTTATTTAAATACATAAATGTATTATACTGTAGGTACTGTATATATTATTATGGTATACATTATTTCGATGCATGTTCTTTCGTTTAAAACTACAATTTGAATTCTGTGAACAGATTTTATCATTCAAAGCTATCGGTATAATCAAAAAATTCAAGTCTAAACTATAGGGTTGAAGCCAGATTGAGTTATTAAATTCCATTGAACGCGAGCTATAAAATGACAAAGTCTATCAGAGAATGAATTGTGAAAATTGAGTTCATATTCTATAAAATTGCCCTTTACGTTATTAATCTGAAAATTCAGTTTTTATTTAGTTTGTGAGTAACTGTGAGTAACCGTGAGTAACCATGAGCTCGATAGTTTCTATGCCTAATGATCTGTACCATGGGCGAATAGGCCCGAACAGACCCGAACAATGGATATGAGGACATCTTCGGACCAAACGGTCTGGAATCTGTTACTTAGTCCAAAACAATTTAAAACAGTGCTATCTGTTATAGATAGCAATGGACATTTTATCGTCGTTTTTGCCAGTTAGCAATTGTGCTATAAGAGCTCACGATAAAATGTTGTGTTCTGCATTTTACATACACCATCAATATCTTAATATAAATAGTATTACTTTTATTTTTCAAAACGTCCGGGTTCGATTCCCGATTTTTTTTTAAGAGTGTGAATGTTGTTTATACTAAAATCGATGACATGGTTTCTAAGAACAGATCATCGTATGTCTTATAGTTTCAGACTTTCCCATACTGAGCGATCTAAATGTTACACCCTGTATATTGTATATTATACTATAATATTTGCTGTCGATGATTCAAGAGCATATTTCAGTTTGATTAAACAAGTAACTCCACTGTCTTTGTGCTTTCTTTGAAATAACGTAGCCCAATTTAATTGCTAAACAAAAATCGTTACCATACACCATTCAAGGTTTATTAAAAAAAATTGTAAATTAAATTATTACCTTGTGTACCAAATGGAGTACTTTCGGATGCCCTTTCCGCCATTATGTTTAATCGCTGAACAACTGGAAAAAATATAGGTTAATACTTTGGTTTTGCATAGTATTGATATTTATTTCATTCATTTATTATTAGATCATTTATTTCATTTAAGCAGATATTTATATTGCAATACAATAAATAAATAAATAAAATAAATAATGCTGGACAATCCACACAGCATCATCTAGCCCCAAGCTAAGCAGAGCTTGTGTTATGGGTACTAGATGACTGATATACTTAATAAAGTACTATTTACATATATAGATATTTTTATTATACATAGAAAATACCCAGAACACCCGGAATAAATATTTGCAGTTCGTACAAACATTTATCCCAAGGCGGGAATCGAACCCGCAACCTCTGCGTCGCAGGCGGACATTCGCCCGTCGCGCCACATCGGTCGTCAAAAATATAGGTTAATACTTTGATTTTGTATAGTAAAGATATTTATTTCATTCATTTATGTATTAGATCATTTATTTCATTTAAGCAGATATTTATATTGCAATACAATACAGCAGTAATGTTTTGTATACCTATTACTTTAAGCTAACAGGTAGAACATACCCTAAGGGTGCGTTTATACGCCGCGAAATATTTTGCGCGGTTGAGTAAATCAATACTGAGTATCGTATCAACGGCTGCACGGTTAGCCGCTTGTTAGGAATTGAAATATTATTACATAAAATATACAGAATTACCGTCAAAACCGCTCACCGGCCACGCAAAATCTTTCGCCCCGTATAAACGCACCGGCCATAAAAAATTATTATGTTATTACCATTTTTGTTTTCCATTGCTGGTAGTGGCATGGCTGGAAAATGTAATAGGATAATGTCGCAGTATGTCGTATTACGGACGCATACGCCCGTACCGTATTTTAGAGGTTAACAAAAACTAAAGATGTAGAGCGGCCCCTAATCATACTATATACTACTACTTTATTAAGGCAGGGCTTGCAGTGCTGCGGCTGGTTTGAGTGCCATTGGTATCCAAAAATTGACTACGCAAAATAATTACTATTTCTTTTATTTTCCATGGTACCTCATTATGTCCCGGTAAAAGAACACTGAATAATGCTAGTTAAGTATACCTTAGTAGAAAATTTTACAAAGCCGTTTTTCCATTGAATTATACATGAAAGCCTGTTAATCCTAGCTTACTTCGGCGTCTTGTTACGGGTAAATTCAATAAATCTACCTAGAACACTCATTAATCTAGACAGGAAAAGAGATAATTCAAAAGAATTTTAATCTCCACCTCCTTAGAATTCAGTTTCTAACAAGCTTTTAAAACTTAGTGACCAGAAGGTAAATCCAAGTTATGGAATATTATTCTCGTTAGCGTTATAATACTGAACGTGTCATAAGCAAACTGGTGTGTTTTGAATGGGAATACGATTGCTGTGTATACATACACATGTATGCAGTGTGAATTAGTAGCACGATAGAACCTCAGACAAAAGATTTTTCGCAAGCAGCGGCTCCATCGTTCCTTAAAGTTGGTTAGAGCCGGGACGGAACCTACAAATTGCAAATGCGCTTAGATGTAAACGTCACCCAGGTCATCACATTACATGATGGGTGACCGCTAGGGTAACCCATCTAAATAATAAAGGTTAACTAAGTTGTTCGGCAAACTATGCCATGAGTATGAAAAATAATAATTTTTCATTCAATGTTTACTGTATAATATTTTCAATAATAAATCTCTCGATTAATTCAACTGCACAGATTGCTGAATACCGAGAAGAACTTAAAATGACATTCAAGAGTTCGTGGTTACTTTTTACTCAATGCAGTTGCGCTCAAATCAATCTATATGGACGAGCATGCTCCTTCTTACTGCTATTTGTTGCTACCGTTATTATTTACACCGTTTGCAAAATATTTGTTCGAATTTAAAATTAAGTTTGCTGAGACAAGAAAATGAGTTTGATCTCGTGACGGATCAAACATTGTTTGTTGGTTTGGGTGTTGTGGAACTACGGTACGGTAGTAGTTCGTGATACTCATGAAGGAAACCTACTCGTTGTTAGTGGAGTTAGAACAGTTAGGTATAGAAAGGTGTACAAAACAGAGGGGTGTTATAAGTTTAACATGTGCACCTGTACGTTTTAAATTTTTGCTGTAGTGAGATGTGATGAAATTGTTCTTACCTATACTTCTACAAAATCTGTTTCTGTCGGAGATTTTGGAAAATTTTAATTTAAACTTGTGTTACATTTTACATTTAATACTACTGCAAGTATTTTTATATTGCTTAATCCTTTTTTCTTATTTATTATTTGATCATATAGTTCAAAGGATGTATTCGGGTTGTAGGTACCTTACACATTTGTATTTCGAGAACCGTGTTTGAAGATCAAATAAGCGTAGCTTCCGGATCTTTACAACAAGCTATCGAATTTAAAAGACAAGAAGTCTCATGTTACTTACGATACAATTTGATGGATCCCTCTGTATCTCCGAGGGAGTTTTTGGACACACATTTGTAAGTCCCGTAATCGGAACTGGTGACCCTTCTGACGGCAAGACGTAGCACTGATCTATAAGACCCATCTATCTTCTGCGGCTCGAACCCACCTCCTTGACAACAAAATACACAGTTTATTCAAATTAGGTATCTCAGCTGATATTCATTATGCATTAATTATAATATTGGACTCTGTAGTATAAAACCTTTTGGAACCACAATAAAACTTTGATAAACATTGATCCACCGCAAATAAATAATTATTGTGATGTTTAAATTAACCATTCTATAATTCTTCCCAAGCAACCTCATATGAACTCAAAAATAAATTAAACGCTTAATTATACGAGTACTCTAGGGAACATCATTGAAATACCAATTAAAAAATTACGGACATTTTTACACACAATACAAAAATTTTTAGTGCGTTTTTTAGTATTAATATTATATATACTTGTATATTATATTATATTTATTATATTAATATTAAATTACACATGATTAATAAAAAAACGATGAAATCTTCTGTTAGGTAAAAAATACTTGTCGTAAGAGATTTCGGTCTTGCTAAGGTTTAGTTTTCACAAATTATTTAAGGCGTTTCTACCTACATACTTATACTTATTACTTATAAAATTCAACAAACATATGCAGAGAACAAACATTGTGTGATACAGATATGCACCACACAAATATTTTCCCTCCGTGGAAATTGAACTCATAACGTACAATACAGAAATTAGAGCTATTATCAACTGAGCTTTAAGTTCGGTCAGGCCAAAGATCATAATACGATAGAAAAGTTCAATGGTTTTATGAACGGCCCAATCCCAGTATTTCAATTTCATGTTTGAGTGCGAGCGTTTATTTTTAAATCGTTATAATTATTTTGGCATACATTTGTAATTCGGTTTACTTACAGATTTATTTCCGACGGGACAGGACATATTTCTGACAGCAAATAAACTTTGACAAAAATATTAGTCTCAGAATATAGATTTTAGAATCACAAAATAATTATTTTACCACCGATATATTTTACCGCTTTAGGGCTTTTAAATAGCAAAGGTAAACTGCGAACAAGGGCTTTACCTACCCACTAACCTTTAGACAATAGAATAGCACAGCAGGATAACCATCGACAAAGGCTATTGAATCTCTAACTAAACACTATGCATAAGTCCTACCTCTGTGACGAGTAAAACAAAGGGTGGAGAAATAATTTCTTAACAAGTCATTTACACGCTTACAGGCAATTTAGATGGACACGTTAATTACAAGACATTTGTTGAAATTAAATTGTGGTATTGTACGTTTTGAAATTCCATTAAATCTGAAGAGAATATAATATAAAATCTATCTAAAGAAAACTCTTTAGATAGATTTTATACACTATGTATATAGATACACGTTGAATAGAGTATCATATGATATCCCTGTTTTGATTTTATAAGCAAGCTCTGTTTCTTTTATTTGGGTAGTAATATTACGTGTGACTACTATGCAAGTCGTAAAGTTCTTTCTACATTAAAAAATATGAAATACCTTTGCAAATCCTAATGAAACGTAATATTTTCAGAACAGTAAAACCAGACAACAAAAAGTGAAGACAATAAAACTACAGCCAATCAGATACTTTAAAAAGGTATAAAATTCAAAACAAAAGTCTATTTGAATACCAACCAATGAAAATAACAAGGGAGTGTTTAGATTTTATTATTATGAGTGCTAGCTCTGAGGATCTATTCTGCGAAATGATAGACGAAGGTTTGTACTATCACATTTAGTTACACTGCGCGACAACTTACTTACTATTTTCTTTGGAAGTTTTGTATTTTTTTTCCAGATTATTTTTGGTCTTTTTAAACGCCCCCGACTATTTTCCAATTTTTTTATCTTAATCCTCTCCATCAATATACAATTTCTTCATTCCTACAAGTCACAACTTTTGAAATACAACAAATGGTCTCTTTAAAAGACGGATATATCACAGTATCTTACCGACAGGAACTATCTCGCCGGTCTCCCGGCTCCAGTAGCTAACTGGTTTGGGGTAAGCTTCTGTCGCACACTCCAGCACAAGATCCGTTCCTAAAGCGGCGCCCACGAGCTGGTTCCGTATTGTTATTACGGGAGGAACTGTTGGTAAGACAAACAAAAATGTACATTATACTATAATAAATGTGCTCCGTTATGCTTCAGTCGGACCTATTTTCCTATGAGATGTAACTACTTTAATTTATTTGGTGCTAATACTATTAGATAGTATGTTTGATTGTTCAAACGACGATCAAAAATATTATAGGAATATCGTCATATATCTCAGGAATAAGGATTGACAAGTTCGAGAGCAATTAAGGCAACAAAGTCATCATACTAGTTATTCACATAGGTGTTTGATTTATGGTTTTTGTATTAGTAATCACGAACTGGAAGACATTAGGTATTATAGTCTTGTAAAGGCCCCTACTCGATGCATTGTGAAGATCGTGTATATTTCCTCTAAATAACATTAGTAGTAAACATAACAAAACGAAGGAAAACTACCAATATTTAGACAACCTATGATACATCAATAATAATTTTATTTTAGTTGCATAATTCATTTGCCGAATTCAATTTACTAGTGAGATATTATTTCTGCGAAAAACAAAATATGTTTTGAATTCATCGACTTTTAGGGTAATGTAGTACAGTAAAATGATTTGATGATACTTACATTCAACAGTGAGCATAATCCTCTTGCTGACGGTGGGCGGAACTCCATTGGAGGCTATGCATAGATACGCGCCCGCATGCTGCCGGCTCACTCGACTGATGTTCAACACAGGGCCTTCCAACGATGACGCTGTCAGATAACACTATTATTACACTTAGATCCACTATATAAATAAATCCTGTCCTGTGAAACGGTTGAAAGTTCGCATATTTAAAAATATGGTTATGTGGGTCATACTATTGTTGAAGATAGCTTCAAGAAACGGTTCATAATCTTCCTGCTTGATCTTTTCAGCATGATGTTTATGTTGCTTCAATGTGTTTTTTTTTTTGATTCAATAAAATATTCAGAGAGTATTCCCAATATAATATTCTCATATTATATTGTGAGATTGTAAAAGTCACCTTAGTTAGTAGTCAGGGTTTCGTACCCAATGGGTAAAACGGGGCCCAATTACTAAGACTCCGCTGTCTGTCTGTCTGTCCGTCTGTCACCAGGCTGTATTTCATAAACCGTGGCAACCAAAGAGTTGAAATCTTTTACAGATGATGTATTTCTGTTGCCGCTATAACAACAAATACTAAAAAATATAATAAAATAAATATTTAAGGAGGCTCTCATACAACAAACTATCTGGATTCGTTCAGTAAGATAATATTCCAAAATTCGTTTACTGCGCGTGTAGCTTCGTAACGTTGCTACGTCGTTCGTAAAGCTGCTTCTACGGCTGTGAGCTTTTCAGGCCAAATTGCTACGACACAGAACATTTTGTTGTATATTGGCATATAGACAACGCACTGCATACAGCTACTGGTTGCAGAGGCTTTATGTTTACAGGGTATACTTCAGGATACGTATAAGGTGTATAAGGGTATAATCCTAGGAATGCAATCCCGAAAAGGGTACAGCAGGGGTTGAAGTTTAAAAAGAAGAAAGACAACTTTAAATTATAGTCCTTGTACCTTGTATACCTTCTACAATAGTGCTGTGCTTGGAATGTTCTCTCCGCCACGTGATCTGAGGATGCGGAGAGCCTGTTGCGGCGCATGTCAGGCTCACTGAGGCACCTTCCCTCACTGTCTGATCCGTGCTTGTACCTCGGTCAAGGATATCAGGTGGAACTGTAGAATAAAAACTTATTTTTGCTTATGTTTGGCAGAAAAAATACCTGAATATTGGGTATATTTAAAATTAAATTTCAAGCACGACAAAGACAAAATCAAAGACGAATGTAAAACATTTAGACGGAAAAATGGGATTCTAATCGTGCTGACACGCGCGTGAATAAGTAGCAAACGTGCAGCCGTTTTTAGCTACTGGAAAAATCATGAACTTTTATTAAAATCATTATTTTAAAACTTTCATGGTATTCAACGTATGGATTAGAGCATTACCATCTTATCCACACCATGGCACCACACTAGCAATTTTTTTAACATAACAATTCATCCAATACTATGTACATTTCTTGTCTATTTTCTTGTAAACAGTTTGTTAAAAACTTTACAAGTTATAATATGAATAGCAAACCGTACCTTGGATATGTTTTTCAGTTGAAATAACTAAAACAAATAAACAATAAACTGACTGCCGCCGCTACTGTTGCATTTCAGCTTTAATTCTTTATGAAAATGGAAAAATAGATACTTTCCTTTTTCTGTACCCACTCGTTTATTTTGTTATACCTCGTTTATTTAATGAATGGTTTGTTTTATGAACTGAGTAAGAAAATAAAATTCATTCGGCGTGGTAATACAGACATCTAGAAAACGCTTCCGATTGGTGTTAATTTGGATCAGACGAGCTATCTAAAAGCTCAATTGTAATTTTCCTTTGTAAATCAAGGTCCGAACCATGTTTTACAAAAAAATGTAAATGACTTCCATGAACTATGCCTGCTACACAATTTCGCTTATACGCAAATTTATTTTTGATTTTGTTCTATCGGAAAATATAGCGTAATAATAAAGTCTCAAAGCAGTTATGTGCAAAGCATTAAAATAAATACAAGCTGTTCAGTCCCCTGGAGAAATAAAAGTTGATAAAAAGCTAAATATTGAAATGCTATATTTGAACTGTGTAACAGCTTGTTCCAAGCAACTGCCGAAGTACGTGCAATGCTTATCTTTTACTTTATTTTCCATTATGTACCTACATTTCAAAAACTTGAAAACGAGTGCTTAGTAACTACTGTTCAATTGGGGTTACGTCAGTAGGTAAACCGTGTTGAAATCACAGAAATGACTGCATTATTTTATACACTAGCAGAATTATCCAGAAGCTTTTGAAATGCCTGTTTGGGAATAATTGAGAATTTCATGTGTACTCATGATAACAACTGTAAAAGCAAACACTGGACACGACTGGCTTAGAACCCGCGTCGACTGTCTCAGAGATTTTGTATGGGATAGACAAAGACAGAGACTAAGGGTGCAGATCTGCGCCGTCTGCTTTAGTGTAATCACTTCTATACTAAATTTATGAGACCGTTAGACTTTTGGTACGTAGTACTATAGATACTTGATTACATACGTCACTACATGCGTATTGCTATGCCTTTACCGCAAGCACCGTTGGCTCAAAGACTCACGGATTTACTGATAAATATAAATAATGAGAATAAATAAATATGGGCCGACATCACTCTCATTTAATTAAATCTTGAAAGAAATACCACTAACCCACAACATCCAAGTAGCCGAGTTGACTCTTCATCGGATCAGTGTTGATCTGACACATGTACCACCCTCTGTCTGTCTCCCTCAGCTCCCGTATATGAAGGAACCAGGTCCGGTGGTCACTGTGGGTCACTCCCACTCTGCGGCTCCGCGATATCACGTGCGTGTGAATTGTCAGAATGGTCTGCGTGTCTACCCGCAGCCACGCAACCTAGAGAAATAAAAATATTACGCGTTTACTCAAGACTATATATTAAAGCTTTATAATTTGAGCTTGTCGAAAGTAGGTGAAGAACTCTTGATATTTGGGGGAATGTTAAATAAATGGGGCACATGGCAAATATACTATATTTTAATTACGTAGGTTAATCAAAATGATCAAATATTATGTTGTATGTTACCGTGTGTGGTGGCCTATTAAAATCGAATGGATAATAGGTAAATATATATTTTGTAGTATCTGATGCCTTCAGTTCTAATAGTAGAATTATAAACAACACAAGTAACTAAATATCCGCAAGCATAGTGAGAGTCGTATGAGGCCTTTTAAAATAGACTGCTGGAGAAAGCAATGATGATAAACTTAATTACCTACATATGGACGGTTGAACTGATTTACTTAAAACAGAAACTGTTTAAAGGATGTTTTGTCAAGATGCCGTTGCCACCGACACTAAGTGACGTTGCAGGCTAATTATAGTATTCGAAAAACAGATACATTTGCAGTGATAGGCGATATTCGACTGGAATATGAGTACCTGGAATCGATTTGGTCAACCAGCATGATGCGTATCTAGATGCAGAGGGACTACGGCTTTCAATATTATATGGTATTCTCAACTTGATAAGTCCACTGCTGCCTCCCCCAAGTATGAAGGGTCTTGCCGCAGTCACTACGCCAGTCAGGCGGATCAGTGACCGCAGTATTAGTACTATGAACTCAAAAGGTGCTCCTGCTCATTACCTGGTACGTTCCCTTAGTTACGACTATTTACTCTTACGACGTCCATATGAAGCGATCAAGAGGTTTTATTCTATGATGAGATCGGCATTTACAGCAATATGGCCATATAGGCTCGACGCCACATGAATAATTATAAAAGTTGGCTTTTCAATTTATAACGTCAATTAGTAAGTTCCTTTCATTTCTGTTCCGGTCGAAAAGCCAGTAACTTCAAGGACAGTGGAACGATCAAAGCCACCATTTTACTTTTTTATAGAAAATTATTCGTACACTGTCTGTAAACATACATTTCTTTTCTAAGGCTTCTTTGTTAAAAGAAGAAGGTAAACATACGAAGGTAAACGTAGGAAAGTTTTCAAAGCGTCAAAGATTGAAACTCACTGCCGTCGTTGCTTTTTCCTAAACACGAAACTGTAATAGATGTCTTCTAGTGCTTTCACCGATGAATAATAAAAAGATAGGCATTGCAGTTTGAATTAGACCAATCAAATATTAACAAGGGCATTAACCCTACAACCCCCTAAATAAATGAATAACCCAAGCACTTTCAAAAGAACAGCTCATCAGGAAATACATGCATGCGGAATTGGATAACCTACAAGTTTTCTTCTCATAGGCTTAATTTGATCACGTACTTATGGAAATATTTCAATTAAATCAGAAGTAAGGTTCTTTGTAACAAAACTTATCCTATTTGTATATTTCCATGTTTAATTTATTTTGTTAATTTTCATAGTAATCAAACAAGTCTCTATAAATAATCAAATGTTTTGATCAGTCCAGCCGAAGCTAATTAAGCAGCTGATACCATAGTTTCTAAAAGCCTGTTTACAATAAAGATATATATCAATCGTGCTATAGATGCTTTGACAAGGCAAGGGCTCAGTCTAAATTAATCCATCATTGAATGAATTATGATTAACCCTAAAGTAATTCAGGGTATTCAAACTGAAGCCAATTAGGCCTAAATAGTTTACATCTGTTTCGAAGGATCAGACTCTTTGATTGTAAAGTAAAGCTGATTTCAGACGACGCACTTTCTTAAACAAAATACCAACAGTTGTAGCAGTTTTCAGTAGAATTGTAGTTCGTAATCAATTATAGTGAAGTAAACAAATAAGTATATAATATAATTTTTGCTATGCACAATTACAAAAATATGCGTTGCAAATGAAAAGAAGTCATTGACATAGATCTCAGAATTAGTAATGCGAAGTGGCAATGAGCGGGCCATATCAAACGTAGAACCGCCAACCGCTGGAGAATAAAGTTTCTCGAATGACGACCATGAGGAAATGGCCGTGTTGGTCCCGGCCTAGAAAATGACCCCTCCATTGATTCCCGTGGATTTCCTAAGAGGCGACACAGGGAACGCACCAGGGGATGACCAACACTGTGGTCATCATGATTGAGGCTGATGCCTGTCAAGCGTGGTAACTATGGCAAACCTCCTCAAGTACGAGGAAAGCCTATCCAGCAGTGGATTCATTCAGGCTGATGGCGACCACGAACCGAAAGTCGAAACATAAGGCGATCACCCAATATACCGATGACATTATAAAATTGCGGGAAGTCAGTGGATGGACAAGGCTTAAAATTGTTCTTACTAGAAATATATGAATGAAGGATTTTTTTCAGACTGCTGATAATGTCATACATAGGTTATGCCCTTAGATCATCTAAGGTTATGCCATCCAATAATACAAATGCTGCTTGGAAGAGATCGCTTTTAACGAAAAGGCCGCCCATTGTTTTGCCAAATTGTGTATATTTCCTGTATTATGTTTCTGTGTGGTGCACAATAAATAATTATCTAAATATCTCTATCTATAATGATGCTGACTGTCATATTTCTATCAAAGTTTGATATCTCCATAACGTTATTCTCAAAGTAGCAATAAACTTACTACTACTTATGCATAATTATTGTCAAGGTGCTGTCAAATATTTTAGTTCATGTTCAGAGGCCCAATTCTCGTAATATTTTGTCGTCTCACAAGAGTGAAACAAGAATTGGATCATCATAACTGGGCCTGTTTGAAATGTCAGTTTAAAAGAACGCCATTTCGACATTGACACGATCTAATCTTGAATTTTACGATATTTAGTTACAAGAACTGGTTCGTCGCAAAACAGGCTTACTAGTAGTCTAGTTACAAGAATCAGCCTGCTCACAATCTCTAGTTTCTTTAGAAAGAAACCTGAAAACAACAAAGCTGATGCTACACAAACTTTAAACTCTTAACTATTTTGTATGTGTTTAAGCTTATCGAACAGCTTTTGCTTTGTCGAGTGTACACCCAGTGGAGCCTTATTGCTAAATTCGAATGCATTGAAAACTTTCTAAAGCTTTAGTAAGATTGCGAGGTTGAACAAAATTCCTTGGTACGGATAGCGACAGAATTGGAAAAATTACTAGAAGTTGTTTTCACAACATAATGTAGTATGCTGTTGAATACTTTGCGGTACATATTGCATGGTTGGTCTAGCATGGTAATGTTAGTCTTTATTACAAAGTTGAAAGTTAAGAGCTGTTTCAAATATACTTTAACTGCATACAGCAACTAGTAGAAATTGTGAAGTGAGTTTTGTTTGTGCTGAGATACAACAAGAATACATTTTATACTGACATTGTTATTATTGTAGGCTTTCAAACGTGTAGCAGAGAAAAATATTTATACCAATACAGTACAATATTTTGCGTTCAGTGCGACTCGCACTTGGCCGGTTTTTTCTTAATTAATTTCAATTTGCCGTTTGCGAAATCGTATTTGCTTTGCACACGAGCCTCCAGTTTTTTTCACTGTGATTCTATCTCGTGCAGCTTTCGCCAGCAACGAAAACTGTAAGTTAAATAAAAGTAGAACCGACCTTGTAACTGGAGAGGTTGTGTACTGTGCACGCGAGAATCGCCTCGCGACCGAGCGGTGCTGTTACATTAGCTATCGGCGCGCTGAACCCCGGCTCGTCTGAAACAAAACACAAATACAGTAGTAGCATACTTAGTACTATATTTAGCAGTTGTAGAGCTCTTAGTGAAGGACTTTTCTTTTTTTTTATATTTATTTGGGTAAACAAACAGTAGCACAATATACATAGCTAACTTAAAGTGATATACAAACAATTTAATAATTGTGAAACCAACACCGTTTACCACAGATTAACACCGTTTACCACAGATTAGACTTGTCCGAGGAAGTACAACAATGAAGCAATGTAAGCAATGGTGTTGGTGAAATTTTTTAGGTACATGAAGCTACATCTGTATGTTTCAGGTTAATGGACGCAGAGCAGTTCATCGAAGGGCACGTTCCTAAAGCACGTGACCTACGAGGCAATTCTTTGTTATAAGTGATGGTAACCACTTAACGTAATATATGTATGTAAATAACTATAGGTACCTAACTACTCATACGCACGACATGTAACTTTCGTATGTTATTAATAAAATTACTATCAACATCAGGTGGACCATCTGCTTGTACCATCAGTAAGACGTAAAATAAAAGAATTTGACGAAGAAGCATACCCAAGAAGCATACCAAATTTTCATCCAAGAATCACGCGTAAAAAGTTGCATTATCATCAATAAATTATCACTATTAAATCATCAATAAATTATCACTATTAAAGTAATTATCAATTATTATTTGTTTAAGCAAGCTCTTACTCAAATCTTAAACTGAAAGATAAGTGTATTTAACGATTCAAAGTGATTTGATTCCTTAGTCAAATTTATCTCAACAATTGTGGTCTGTTATCGATCGAATTATCAAGAGTGTTTGTTCGTCAAATCCATGACGTATTTACAAATACTTTATGGCTTCGACTCTATATGTAAGCATGCTTTTGATTTTTGGTCGTCATAGTTTGTGTTCGCATCACGGTATTCTACCACGGTCGGTTTTTCTTTGCCACCACAGAACCGCACACGCATTGCGGTTAAAATCCACACTCGGTTTCATTCAGTACATTTATAAGCTAAAATTACCTACATACCTAGTACTATTAGATACTATAAGATGTAGCGCAAAGAGAGTACCTTTAGGGAAATCATAAAGTTTGTTACGGGCTTCAGGAGAATTTTAATTAAGTGTAACCGCTTCAAAAAGGAATAAACTCATATATTGTAAAGTTTTCCTGAGGTTTGAAAAGGTTAGGAAATTAATCATGGCTTAAGAAATTTAATCAAACACTGAAGGTAATTAAGTAGGTAGGCTTTTATTTCAACTTCAAGACAGAGACGCCTTGTAATATTTCAATCAGTTTAAAATTTAAATTTGCTTTCTTGATAATAAAGATAGCAGACGCCTAACCCTACTATTTTTTTTTTTAACAATTGAGAAGATATTGAAACTAGAAGTTGATTATTAATTGATTCAGGCGTGACTTTGCGGAAGTCCATTGTAAAATTGTAAAATAGACGTTTCCCCCACTTCAATCCTATAAGTTCAAAAAAATTGTAAACGTATAAATGCAACTCCTACAGCACATGCAAGTTCAGCCTGCATGCGTAATTATGAAAATAAATAAAAAATAAAATAAATAAATAATGCTGGACAATCTACACAGCATCATCTAGCCCCAAGCTAAGCGGAGCTTGTGTTATGGGTACTAGATGATTGATATCAAAATGCTAAATTAAATGCACAATTATAATCCACAAAATTTAAACCTTAATAAGATATCGACATTTGTTTCGCTTCTCTACGAAGCATCCTCAGGAAGATTTGACTTGCGTAATTATGGCGATTAAAACATTATGGACACTGCCCGTATTCGCTGTGCTTCTCGGCGTGTTGTCTCGCCGAGCGCTTACCGCTCTTTTTGGTGCTTTTTCGTAATTACGCATGCAGGCTTAACTAATATATATGCATGTGCTGTAGGAGTTGCATTTATACGGTTAAGTACAATTTGTTTAAATTTATAGGGATTGAAGTTACAAAATAGTACTTTATATATTTAATCGTCTATTGTAGTATTTTAGAATTTGATTGTCAAAATTTGGCCCGTTCAAAATTCAAAGAATACCATTTCGGATTGTCTCGATCAAAACTCGAATTTGATGATAGTTCTTTACGAGATCCTCAGAATACGGATTAACTTATGAAAAAATTCGTTAGGTACTCAAATTTCGGACAACTATGTTTTAAATTAATTACCTTTAAACCTAACTAGTCTTTTGAATTTAATTGTTATTTAAAATAAAATGAAATCCTTTTTTTATAATATGTAATATACATTTATGAGTATAACAACTTAGGTGTTGCGTAAGTGTAACCTGTCAGATGTCACATGTAATTCGATAGGGTTGGCGAATGACTCGGGGTTGAGCGTTAATGTCAAAATACCCTTTAATATACCATGTTTTTATTAAATTAGTTTCGTCGCACGCAACACACGAAACCCACACAATCAGGTCATTTCTGACTTTATAGATATAAAATAATAATGAATTATGAAACGTCTTGTGCTAATCTTTTGATGTTGATTTTAATATTTTTGATAAAAAAATATTTTAGTGAACCCCAAAAGCTTCTAGAATTAACTTGTTATCTGTGTTTTCAAGGTTGTACAATGACCATGAGTATAAAGTTGAGAGAGTATGAGTATTAACTTATGTATGTAGGTAAAAGTAAAAAAATAGCATCATGATTTTAATCCCCAGGCACGGTATATATCCCCTCAGATCTCTTAGTACCAAGTACCTACTCGAGACTTTAAGCGGGGTAGTCAGAGGTAAGTCCAGATTTTACATTTGATACATTCCCACATTTTGCAGTAGTTGGTATTCCATACATGACAAGTTGGAAGCTCATCACCGCTGCTAAAATACTAACTGATTTCCTCACGATGTTCACCGTTTGAGAGCATTATTTTTTTCATTGCGCATATAATTTTTTTATAGGCAAATCCATTGGTGCACAACCGGTTTTAAACCCAACCACTTTAGAATCAGAAGGCCACTAGACTACCGGTACTCTATCTAGTTATGCAGGTAGAAGGGTTTAATATAAAATGGGTGTATACTATTTAACCCCAATTAGTTCAGCAGTGTTGTTATTTTCAATGGAGGGCTCGACCATGGCTGAACCATAGAAAACGTTGATGAATGTAAAGCAATAGGTCTAGACACTCTATTATTTTTACCGAGACAAGAAGGTCAAAAATGTGGAAAATATTGTGCTCATATTTTATTTAAGCCGATCGCTATCTAGTGCCGACAGCAATGATGAAAGGGTGTATTATCTGTGGTAGAGTTGATAAGAATCTGTAATTTCTTAGCCTTGACTGTATCTTTCAATACTTAGCTAAAGTCTTAGCAACCACACCTGAAGGTTGAATAGAGAACGAAGATTGAGAAAATAAAATTGAATTTTAATGTCAATTTTACTTTGTCTGTAACTTTCAACCAACCATGAAGTTAGTTGATGAGTTCTCAAATTTTTTAACCTTTTTCATATAATTGAGAGCACCAGCGGTCTAAGGTTGTGTTCCCATAAACTTTCTATCAAAATTTATATGCGCAATGCTGAAGAAAAACATCGTGTGGAAACAGTTAGTAGTCTAGCTGCAGCGATGGGCTTTAACCTGTCGCGTATGAAATACCAACTACTGCAATATGTGGGTATGTTCCAATTGTAATATTTGGACGTATTCTGACTACGTCCATTAGACACCCTCAAAGAATCTCGAGAATAATCTTATAGTGATTAATTCATTTAAGCTCTACGATCAGTGGTTTAGTAGTAGGCTGTGCGTTGTCTGTATGTCAGTCAGTCAGGACAACGATTCTAATTATTGGTAGAAATAAATTAAATTAAATAAAATTAGATTATTGATTAATAACTGAACGCTTCAAGTTACTTGTGGTGAGAATGCGAACTGCTGGTCTTTTGGATATGTGGATGCAGAGACCAAAAGGCGTTGACTACAGGCGCTTCCGCGGGCGTCTGCAAGACAGTGCTACTCGCGTTACACGGATATGTAACGTTGTTCGTGTTAATTAATTAGTTTCTTTTAGCTGTAGGTTAAGTTTAAATAACAATACAGCTATGGGAACACTAGGAGATAGGCGTACTGAACACTGCAGTCATTCGCCTGCCAAGCGTGGTGACCATGGCAAACCTCCTCAAATATGTGGAGGCTTATTTCCGGTAGTGAACTTATTAAGGCTAATGACGTAAGGTGCTAGGTACTTACGACGGCCACCACTACACCTCTGAATCATTTGGTCACAGTCACTTAGTTACTATCGCTAAATCTACAACTATTACACTATTGGAATATTCGGATCGTGACCCGCAACAAGTTCGTCGATCGATCTATTGTGTAATGTGTAATGGAACCGTTAATAGTGCCACTAGGCGATGGAGCAGTTTGATTTACCGTGTTATAAATGGCCGTAGATAACGCTATAGTTCCGTAAAACTAGGCTCGTTTGATACACTTCCGACGCTGTCACTGACAAATTACAATCGCGCGCCAGCCATGCCCCCACTAATTGACTGCACGTCAAATTTAGCGGCGATAATCCAAACACGAGGAAAGTGATTCCGCCTAAATAGGTTATTCCAAAACGAATTGGATACCTTTGTTATATCTGTGGAGTTCAATAAGTAGATAACTAAGAATTCCTCTTAGAAGAAATGTACTAAAAGTAATGAATACTTGTAAAATGAAACGTAAAATTTCTTGATTTTGATCGAAATTGAGTTTGTCTAGTGGGTGTAAAATTATTATCTATAGGTAATCAAAGAGTTTTTGAAACCTCGTTTATAAAAGTTTTCGTGAACCATAGATAACGGTATGTTAAAATGCCTAGTGAATATGAACTTTTGGTAACTTTTATGTCTGACTATTTCTATTATGGCATTGCGTAGGTAGTACGTGTGGTGTGAACTTGAACGTGATACAGTGAGGAACAGTGTGATGAAAGAGAAATGTGGATTAAAAGAAGACAAAGTAATAAGAGTAGAAAAAGGTACGCTGAGATGGTTTGGGCATGAAGAGAGGATGCGTGAAGAAGCTTAACGAAACAGGTGCATCAGGCGCGTGTGAATGGGACTGTTGGAAGGGGAAGACCTCGGCGTACGTATCTCAATTAGATTCAAGACGTTTCAGAAAAAGGCCAGGTCAAGAGTACCCTAAACCGCCGAGCATGCATAAAAAATGTTATGAGAGTGAATGAAACAGAAGAGTTATATTATGTCAGGATCATCTAAGTGGAAATCCGTGATTTCTGCCTACACATCAAACTTTATAAAATTTTCAGTTGGTATTTTCCCGGCTTAGGATGGAGCCCCTCCATTATCTCCCATTACTTCCCAAAAGGGAACAAAGGGATGGGCAGCAGTGTCTTTTGAGTATTCCAATCCGTCATAGGCTGTCCTTCGGCAGCGATCTCACCTGATGGTGGCCAATGTTAATTCCCTTTGAAACAATGCCTTGTCACTTGAAACAATGCCTGGTCATGGTAACCACTTAACAACAGGTGGGCCATTCGCTTGTTCCATCAACAATCATGTAAAGAAAAAACTAGCCGGTAGGCCAAGATCAGGGTTAATTTTATAACTGTCTTAATCTAAACGTCCCCATTAAAAAAAAGCCTTAGTCTCCATGTGAGACCTTTATATGTGTATGAGCAGCTGTGCAGGTGCAAGGTCTGACCTTTAATTTTGGGAAGTGATTCTTAACAACTTTATTTTTAGTGTAGTCATATAATTTCTGTTAAACAATTATAAGTTCTATAAACAATGGTAATTCACGCGCCTGACTGACGACTACAGGATTAGTACAACGCTAGACAAGTCAATTACGTAGGCACCCTACTAGCTGAATAATAATTGTTACGTGTTTAATGCTCATTTCATAAGTATACCAACGCCTTTTTACTAGAATTTCCTATGCATATACATAAAATGGAATTTAAGGTGGACATGCCGTAAGAAAATGGGTTCAGTTCACATTTTCCGAACGATTCTTCAATTCAATTTTGATTTATGGGATACAGGTATATAAGCAGACAGCATAAGCATGCCATGTGGCTCATAGAATTGGCAACCGTTGGGGAATAAGGCTTCTCTAATAGCGATCGCAAACCGAAAGCTGAAGCGTAGAACGCCCTCCCATCGAATGGGAAGGCGTCCATCAGTTCATCGACTGACAATGTTAGGATCGCGGCTCGTGGAAACTTTATCAAAACGACTCAAGATCGTTCTTTCTAGAAATGTATGGGAGAGGCATATGTCCAGCAGTGGACTTCTACAGGCTGTTGATAATGAAGTTGATGTTAATAAGTAAGATTCAAAGACATTAAAATTAGTTAAAATAATCCAAGCCATCACACTGAATTTCCAATTATCCTTTTTTTTTTTGCCTCCGGCGCTTGTGCTGTTCGGTCGTGTCGCCTGTGTTATTGTTTGCAAATTGGTCTGAGGGACTGCGCCCCGAGGCTTCGCCCCACATTGAGGAATCCGGCCTGTCCGACTGCCGTGTCTTCAGGGAGGGACAAGCGGTTCTGCATCGGTGCCGTGAGTTGTTCGCACTTTTTGCTTTTTGCTTCTTGGCTGGATTTGAACCGGCTGCCGTCGGCGTCTCAACCGGTGAGTGTGCAGCCAACGCCAGCGAGACATTAGCCGCCGCGACCAAAATAAGCAACAGTCGCTGTGTGCTACGCGAAGGGTCTACGGCGTAGCAATATTTCGCTACGAAATCGCTAACGGCAAAAAAACTATACGCTTGCTACAATTTCTATGCACCCGCTATTTAGTCGCTCGCTACGCTACCACCGAGCATTACGCCTGCTTCAATTCTAATTGCAAACCGAGAGCACTTTTGCGAGTATAAAAAAAAAAAAGATTGCTATAAAAACTGACACGTAATGCAGCGTTCTCCACCATCCAACTATGGATCGCCTCTACAGCATTGCTCTTCAGACCCCAACATAGCGAGATCTTCACCGTTACTGCAGGAAACATTGTCCTTTACAAATATTGCGACACGTAGCAGGGAACTTAAACGCAAAAGTGATGACATCTCAAAATCTGAAATCATCGACATCTTCACTACATTGAGGAAGGAGCAAGATGAAAAATTCGCAGCTGTGCTGAGCTCTATTGGCGAAGTAAAAGTATCGCTCGACTTCATGTCTACACAATATGATCAGGTACTACAACGAGTGGCAGCATTAGAAGATGAGAAAAAAGCTAGTGATTCCAAAATCCTGCACCTGGAAAACAAAGTCGACCAATTAGAGCGCCAAATAAAGATCACCAGCGTTGAGTTAAGAAACGTACCACAAGAGGCGAAAGAGTCCAAGACTGGTCTGAAAAAAATCATCTGCAAAACTGCTGAAGCACTGAATATCCCTCTGGACAGTACATCAGACATAAAAGATATTTATCGAGTCAACACGAAATCGAAAACTAATCCCATTATTGCAGATTTTAGCACTGTGTTAATCAGAGATAATTTCTTGGATTCTTACAAGAAATTTAATAAAGAGCATACTAGTGCAAAATTTAGCTCGGAAAGTTTAGGAATTAGCGGACCAAGGCAGCCGCTTTACATTTCAGAAAATCTTACTCAGCGAGAAAAGAATCTGTTCTACCAAGCCCGCGTGTTTGTCAAAGGAAATGGATATGCCCACTGCTGGACATCTTATGGAAGAACATTTATACGGAAGACCAATGACTCTCCGCGTATACGTATCTTTGATGAAAGAGATCTCGAGCACCTAATTCAGTAATAGTCTATTGTGTTCTTGTTGTTTTGGATCTCCTTTTTCTACTGTAATAATTCTAACCTATCATATGTTTATTGATTACCTACTTAAAATTATACAGAGCTAAGTTTAAAGAAGAAAAACTACTTATAGTATATAGTGAATGTAATTATTAAGATTTTTTGTTACACACAGTCAGTCAGTATTTTTGTAATATAAACATAGTTTTCCCCCTTCCTCCGCTTCTCCTCCTTCCCATCCGCTCATATTTTTCCTCTCTAATACAAATCAAGTTTATTTTGATAAAACATGAGTAGAACTATCTCTGAACTCTGTGAAGATATTGACAACTCTAGAGTATCAGAGGCGTTTACCTGCGCCCCCGAAAACTGTAAATCCTTTTTAAATACTCGAAATCCATACAACCAGTTAACAATCATAAACCAAAATATAAGAAGTATAGGACAAAATTTTGATAATTTTCAAGTTCTCGTAAAACGCACTAAAATCGAACCACATTTGGTAGTTCTCACTGAGTGTCGACTTCCGCAAAATACACTTATCCCCATCTGGAATGGCTATACATCAATCACCACTGAAAAAAACCCCATTCAAAATGATGGTGTTGTTTTATACATTAAAAGCAACCTAAAATCAAAGTCATATGAACCAACATTCAGTGACGCCAATTGCTTGGTAACTGAATTAGACAACTCCACTATTGTTATATCTATCTACAGGTCTCCATCTTATCAACAGTGTGAAAGATTCTTGCGATCGCTGGATATCTTGCTTCGTTCAGTAGACAAGCATAAAAATATTATCATTACAGGGGATATAAACATAAACATAACGGAAAGCTCTGTTCATCCATCTGCCTCAGAATACCTTGACCTGCTAGCATTTCACGGATTACAGGCTGCTCATACATTCCCTACCAGATATTTAAACTGTTTAGATCACTTTATCGTCAAAACCAATAGAAATGTCACAACACTTGTCATAGATAGCTCGGTCACCGATCACCACTCTGTGCTACTGAACATTAATCTATCCACACCAAGATTGCAAACGAATTCAACGTATAAACGATTAGACTATGCTTCAATCTCAAATGAACTAGCAAATACTTGTTTTGAAGACGTTTTAGCTACCACAGATGCAAACATTGCTGCGGAAAAGCTCGTCGAATCCATCATGACTACTATTAAAAATCACACATCCATAATGAAGCAATCTCGTAGAAAAACACCCCTTAAACCTTGGATAACGCCAGGTTTGATACGCTGTATGAGGCACCGCGATTACCTGCATGCTAAAGCTAGTAAACAACCTGATAATATCACTCTAAAAACCACGTACAAGCGTTATCGAAATTTTTGCAATTCCCTCCTACGTAGGCTCAAAGAAGACTACGAAAAATCACTACTGGAGAAGGCTGATAAGAATATTAAAAAAACATGGCAAATTATTAATGATATTACTCACTATAAGCCCAAGAAAAACCTATCTTTAGAACTTGTTAATGGTCATGACCCACTCACAAAACTTAACAATGTGAATGAATATTTTATCAATGTCGGGAAAACCTTGGCTAAAAAAAATGTCTACCTCTGATGTGTGTCGCCCTGTCTTAAATGAGTCTCTTCCACTGTCTAGCACTAGTCCACAAATAAACTCTTTTGTTTTGTTTAATACCGACGAAAAGGAAATTATTCAACTTATAGATTCTTTGAAAACTAACTGTTCAGCGGGGTGGGATGAAATTCCTTCTCGTATCATAAAAGAAAATAAGTCTACATTTGCACCCGTCCTTACCCACTTGTGTAATGTATGCTTTGCTTCTCACGTTTTCCCTGACATCTTTAAGAAGTCCTTGATTCTCCCTATCTATAAAAATGGTGATAAAATGGAACCATCTAATTACAGGCCAATATCCATTTTGCCTGTTCTATCAAAAATATTGGAAAAAGCGCTTAATAACCGTCTAGTAAAATACTTGGACCAGTTTGACCTAATCTCCAGTAATCAATTTGGGTTTCGGAGAGGAAAATCGACGGGTGATGCCGTATCAGAGTTGGATCATTTTATAGCATCTTCACTTGACAATGGAGACAAATGTATAGCCATTTTCCTGGACCTTGCTAAAGCCTTTGATACGGTATCAATTCCACTATTACTGGACAAACTGGAATTCCTGGGAATTCGTGGTGGTGAATTACAACTATTTAAAAACTACCTAACGAACCGAAAGCAGAGTGTGATCATAAATAACCATCAAAGCAATGAATTCGAACTGACACAATTTGGAATACCGCAAGGAAGTATACTCGGCCCTACGCTCTTTTTGATCTACGTAAATCAAATTTGTAAGTTAGAGTTAGCAAACGGTAAACTACTAGCTTTTGCGGACGATACCGCTCTTTTATTCCGAGGTCGCAGTTGGGATCTTGCCTTCGATTATGCGCAGAGAGGATTCAATCAGGTTTCCATTCTTTTAAATCGAAATCTACTTACCCTAAATACGGATAAAACAAAATACCTGACATTCACACTCCGCAATAACAAACTACCAAATACACACTTGTCTATCAAGGCCCACTCAATAAACTGTTATCCTCCACAACTAACTACCTGTTCTTGCCCTTCACTCGATACTTGTGAGACGATTAAGTACCTAGGAATAGTCATTGATAACAAGTTGAATTATTCTTGTCATATTAAACAACTTACGTCTAGAGTTCGCAAACTCATTGCAGTGTTCCGTAAGGTGCGGCATGCCGCAAATGTAGCACAATTAAGACTATTGTACCAAACTCTCTGTCACTCCCTTCTTATTTATTGCGTAACATCATGGGGTGGGGCCGCAAAGTCGCACCTATTGCCACTAGAGAGAGCACAAAGGGCTGTCTTAAAAGTAGCCTTTTCTCTTCCATTCAGATACCCAACTATTCAGCTATATAGTGAATGCAAAATCCTCTCCTGTAGACAAATCTTCACACAACAACTGATTTTAAAACAACACCTTCTACCAAAGCTTAAAAACGAAAGTAGGCGTAGAGACAAAGCTTTTCAAACTCTTAGCTCTAGAACTACTTTTGCACACAAACATAGTTCTTTTCTAGCCCCATATATCTATAACAAAATTAATAAAAACGTCTCTATAAAAGACCTGTCGTATACTGAGTGTAAATCAAAACTTAACGATTACCTTAAATCCCTTACCTATGATCAGACAGAGGACTTATTTCGCAGAATATCCTAATTATTTTTACCTATTTTATTTTTTGGTATATTTTAGAATTTTAGGAAAACTTACAGCTTACCTTGCAAATAACCTAGATAATAGATAATTATAGCCTATAGTAACATATGTATCTTAACGTAATTTTATTTTTTTCCATTTTTGGACCAAGCAGTAGTTTCATTTTTATTTTGTTTTTGATTTTATTTTTATTTTTGTGTAGCCTAATTTACATGTATTTTTAATTGTTACCTAATGAACTTAGTACCTACTTATTTTGTTATAATTTCGTAGTGCACAATTGCAAACAAAATACCCTAAATTAGCCGGAGTTAGGAGCCCTCACTTCTTAATACAAGTTTCGACTTAGTAAGAGCGAGGAACTCATTAGCGAAGCGTTAAAATTTGGGTCTTTTCACACATCAGATACCAACTATGTAACACCAAATCTGTCACTTATTTGTATAATGTTGATGTGTCACTTAAGACGAAATAAACATATTGTATATTGTATATTGTATATTGTAATTAAGAATCTTAGAAAGTCATTATTATGAATAGATAGATCAACAATCTACTGAAAAACCAGTTTTATAACATAAAATAAATTCAATCAGACTCAATCCTCTGAGCTCTAAGCTATACACACCAGAAAACCCATTTAAGATAAAAAGCTTTCTACGTGGTGTAGAGTTTACTCAACCAATCCTTTATTTCTTACTGATCACAAACCCAGTTTAGCTTGTCAACCTTTATTTAGTTTTCCGTATTTTCTACAACATCTGGCTTGGAAGCTTGGGGAGCGTTAACAAGGTAAACCACATGCTGGATAACTACCAAATACTTATTTTAGCTACACGTTTTATATATAAAAAGATTGAATAATTATTATTTTTACACAACTTACCTACTTTGGGTAAAAGTAGATGGCCCACCTAATGTTAAGTGGTTACCATTGCCTATAATAAACATTGCCTCGTAGGTTAAGATCGTTAAATACGTACCCTACGATGCACTGCTCAGCGTCCAACAACCTGAGGCATATAGGTGTTATGGTCTTCATGTGCCTGTAATTTCACCGGCACACACACACCCTTCAAACCGGAACACAGCAATCTGCTTGGCGACAGATACAGGTATGGTGGTATTACTTCCCGGGACGAGTCCTTCACTAAGAACTCTATACTTTTACTAAAATGACAATGATGAATTACTACCAACAATTTTGAACGTTGAAAGTTACGAGCTAGATGTTTCTCTTCAGTACTTCTTGCCGTTTAGAAAACAAACACAATAACAGCACAAAAATACGAGTAGGTCATTGCGGTCACAGTCATGCAATGTAATTTATACAACAATAAAATTTCATTGGTGCAAACAAAAATCCTACAACTCAAAGAAATTGAAAAACTATGTACCTATCTATGAACTTTAAGCGTGAATAAATGTAAACGGCTGCACAATTTCCAACCATGTGGCAGGTAACATGCATGACTTATGCAGGCTAATTAGCTGTAAATAGTGAGACTTTAAAACAAACTTTAGCTTGAACTTGTTGGAAACTACCTGCGAGCAGCCGTCATAATTTATAGTTTACAATCTCCATTGGTAATGGTCTTGGAAACTACCAAGTGACATTTCGACCCTAATGCCTCGACATATTTATGAATCAATTTATTTGTAAAATATAAGGTTAGTAATTTTAAGGCTAGTTTAAAGAACAAACATATATTTCACCAGTTGTTGTTTTGTGAAAAGCCCAGCCTAAATATTTTTGAGAGTGTAAGCGGTTGAAGAAACCAACCTGATTATTTTTTATTTCTTCTTTGGTTACTTGGAAATCCGAATTTAATTAGATTTCACATCATATAGGCAAATAATAATATAAAACAATTTACATAAACCTGCTTCATCGTCACTTACCATCAGATGAGAGAGAGCCAAAGGATTGTCTGAAACGATGATAAAAAAAGGACCTGCCCGGCTAGAATGTGCAACGCGACAAAATTTTATCTACTCGTTATCTCGTGCAAAATAGAGATATCTCTTTATATCTTCCTGTGCTAACTAATGTGCTAATAAAATCTATCTCGATCTGTCAAATTAAGACTTAATGCTAATGTTTGGCTTATCTGTGGGTCTTTAATCTCTAATTTCTAAAATGTCCATCAATATAGAAAGTATCTCGTGCCAAGCGAGACATATCTCACGTTGCACATCTTAGCCCGGCTGCAGTTAGAAAACAAAGTTACTTTATGATGTGTAGGTAGGTAGGTTAAATATTTGTGTAAAATGTAGATAAATATATAATTAGACATTATGCATTGGAATATGCAATAACCTAAATATATTGTATGTATTGTAGTTTTGTACATGTTGTAGATGATCTATATGGTAGTAAATGCTAGTCTTCTCAAACTGTGAAGGAAAATACCGTGGTGAAACCCGTGGCTTAGTCAGATCGGCCATGCTGATTAAGTTGAGAGTATGGTGTAGGTATTAGGTAAACCTAATCTATATTAAATCCTGTGCCGGGCACTACACAGCGTCCCGTTAATAGAAGAATGTGTGAAAAGTGACACTGTATAAATCGTCTCATCCTAAGAAATTACCTAACTGTTGAGATATTATTTACTTACGCGTGGTCGCATCTGTAGTATCAGCCAGAAGCCAATCCAGCACCAATAGTGCTAACAACATTTTAACACTTTTGGACAAACTTTGCTGTCCTAAGCAATACATTGTTTATAAATTTCAAGAAAATATTCAATAACGAAAGGAACGTGAAATGCACTACAAATGTTTTATCACCACGTTGGGCGCCAATCTTTAATAATGACTTGCAGCTTTTTCTTTTTTGGCTTTAGTTCATATTACATCTTGAATAATGTTTAAATATATATATTTCTTACGCTACACCAGGAAATAATCACACACGAACCAAATAGGGTAGCGTAACGTTTACTGTCCCACGGCAAATTGTCCTATAGATTGTTCCGAACACACGCAAAAAAGCTATTAAGAGGAGCTTTACTCCGAAAACAAAAAAATACTCCGCCGAATTTCCGTAAAAAGTTTGACACGTATAGTTTGGTCGGGTGCTGGCACGCGACCGCCTCAGCCAAAGGCTCTGTGATAACTAGTGCAAGCTACATGCTTGCAACGCGACTAACTGAAAGCGCCACCCCCTTTCTATATCACTATCCTTTTCTCCCGCAGCCGGAGAGAAGCCTGCTCTTACTCCTTGTAACCCATACTTAGTGAGTATTTTTTATCATGGTTACCTAACAAGAGTAGAATGAATATTTTATTCTGATGATCATATAAATAGAAGTTAATACTTGACCAATTATTTAGTAGTTACGGTAAAAAGGGTTAATTGATTTTGTGGTAGGTATACTATATCGTGACGACATCGCTCGAATGTAAATTAAGTAGTTTATATTGTTGAAAAAAAAAACGATTTGAAATGTATGTATGTTAATTATTTATGTTCCTTAAAAGTTAAGATATCTTTAGTTAGCCTAAGCAAATAACTAGCTGAAAGAAATAGCCCTTAGCAATACAACAATTGATCATTATACTAATTATTACTTTTTGTTTCTAAGGTGTAAACAAGAAGAAACTAATTAGGTACCTTCGAGACGCAAACCGTTTCAGAATTACATAGGCAGAAACTAAAATAGATAAAATGTGTCTAAAATAAAGAACACAAAAATATATTATACGTAACCTAATGTACTTAGGCGTCTAGACTAGAATACCCTGCGAACTAGAATGAATAGAGGGTAAGTGAACCACGATGCCGTCATTGCGTTCCCAAGAGAAAAATATAAAATAATGACCAGCAAGAACATACTTTTCTATAAGAGTACCTACTATCTATCTAAGATCGAACATTATGTTAGTATCACAGACAGGCATAATGGAGAAAAAAATGACGTAAAACATTGAAACAAATACTGATTTGCAATTAACAAGTAAATTTCCTAATAAATTACTCGTATTAAGTATTAGTGATTGTTCAAAACTTTCTCATGCAGAGACACGTCTACATGGTCGTGGTTTTCCCGGCTCAAAATAGGCCCCCATATTACTTCCAAGGGATGTACTAAAAAGAGACTAAAATAACGCCCTTAGAGATTGGCAACAGCATCTCTGTCATAACAAACACCGACACTGCTGCCTGCCAAGCACGGTGACGGAAAAACCCCCAAAGGGGGGACCTATGTTCTGTCGTGGACTTTAGGCGATGACGTGACGTGACGACACGTCATCAAATCAAATTTTATTCAAGCTTTTACAAGCAGCAATTGCAGCAGCAATGAGTCGATGACGGGCTGGTGGTAGCGATTGATATAACCGCCGCCGTTGGGTTTAGAGGTGCTTAGTAGGTACTTAATTTACAGCACTAAACCGCTTTTGGTTTGAAATAATGTACAAAAAAAACGTATATAAGTATTCTATCGGTTATATGGTATCCATAGTAAAAGCTATGATTAGTTTGAGACTAGATGAAGTTGCATCCACAAATATGTATTATTACCATATATTGACCATGTCTTTCCTATGGATTAGGCTGACTAAGCTGCGAGGATGGTGTAGGGGCTGGGCTCTATCTAAAAACCCTGCCCAGGCCCTACAACGTCCCGTAAATAAAATAAGATAAGATAATTTATTAGGATCAAAAAAGTACATAGTAAATATGTTTTATGCTAATCGTACAACATAGATCTGTAGCTTATTATGATAAGTAGCTACGCCTTACGCTAGCTAAATGGGGGTATAAAGTTACCCCTGACGTTGTATAAACAATCTACAATAGACGCAGACTGTTTTATTATTACTGATTTGATATTATACATATAGTACAATCCTACAGTAGAAATTATATCACTGCCAAACAGTTGGTGGCCAATGGTCCCATACCACTAAAAGATTAAGAACCACTGTAGTAATAGAAGGCGCGCTGCTAAATTTGTTAACAATACTAGATATAGAAGTTCAATATTGGAGTTTATTAATAGGCAAAAATGATTTGATTGGTTAAAATGATGCTTGACCTAACGAACCGATATGTAAAAGATAGAAAAAAAAGAAATAGCGCATTACGATTATAATCTCCATGCACGGTAGGTATTACCCCTCCCATCTCTTGGTACCAAGTACCTACTCGAGGTTCTTTGAGGATGTCTAAGGGGGGTAGTCAGTATTCCTAGGCTGATGATGATGATGACGATGACTTTTGGATTTATCAGGATTTAAGAACGCCATTTGAAAACGTACATATACCTAACCATGAAGTGGCCGTATTCTAGGAAAGGGATAATATTTAAATCACCATAACTGTCCACAAAAGGGTTTCATAGCGTCATAGAAACCCAAGTAGTTATTTCCTCTACAAAATAATATTTCGTTACATTCACACGTTACCGAACCAGAAGCCTTATACAGTTATTGATTTTGTTGATCTATGATCCAGAAAGTTAAGAAGATTGTGGTTGTGCTAAGTAGTTACTATATTATAGTAACCAGTAGGTACAGTCGGCTGGATTAAGATATATACAAATCGTAAATTTCAAGCGGAATCACTGCATTGGGGTGATTGTTGTTGCTAACAAACTCCTGTTGCAAGTGTCAAATGTGACAGATTTTCATGAGCATCGGTGGTGGTCTAAGGGAGTGACTCTGCCTAATGTGCGTAATGCCAGTGCTTCCAAACGGTAAAAAGAACACTTTGTGGAAACCAGTTAATATTCTAGCAGCGACAATGAGCTTTTAACCTGTTTCGTATGGAATACTAGCTACTGCAAAATGTGGGTATGTGCCAAATGTAATATTTGGACGTATCTCTAACCACCCCGTGTCCTCAAGAATCCTGAGTTGGTACTTCTTGGTAAGAGATCTGAGGGGGTATCTACCATGCCTGGGCATTAAAGACATGAGGCTGTTTCTGTTTTCTGTTGATTCTAATGAAGCTATTCTATCATCGAAATTTTGTGCTCGAGGCGTAACTTATATACTTGATCATATTCTAACCCATCGACTACATCGCCATTACCACGGTATGCAACGGTCACCATTTGGATGGGTGACTGCCGCTAGTGCCTTTGGCATTCGAGCTCTTGTGCGTGCTTTGGAGCTGATAAGCTATCGGTCCTGGTTTAAGCAGTCGTTAAGCCATGACGGAGGCCTTTAGAGGGCGTATGAGTTCTATCACTAAAGAGTCACGAACTTACTTAATGTATAGGCGAATGTAAAAATTATTGGCTTGGAAAATGGTCTGTTCAGCTTTGTAACAAGCGACACAACTCTGCAAATATAATTCGAATACCTAATAACTTCGAACTATTGGACAACTACGAGAATACAAAATACGTAGTAGACAATTTGGTAACGCGAACAGTATTCACTGACTTTCTCAAAACGATTGTCAACTTCGACTTCAATAAATAATTCGATAATTGTGATTAGCGTGAATCTATCGATTAGCAATATAATGTTCCTACTTAGTATAGCAAAACTATTTCCGCTGACTCGACTGGATTCTAAAAAGCTGCCTATAATTTATTTTGTTTCCGAGTACCTAGGTACTTGAAAAAACCGCACACCCAAAAGCATTGATGGTGATTAAACACTTACCCTGCAGAAGCAGTTAATAAACTCGTTGAAATAGTACGGTTAGATGAGAAAATGAAGTTTTCTTGTGATGCTAAGCGCAGTTTGAAAAATTGTTACATAAATTGAAGATCCTTTTTCTAAATGTTGATGAAAGAAACATATAAAAACGATTTGAACTCTTTACATTCGCTGTAACTCAGTCACTTACTTCTCACCATCTATCTCTAGTCGAAACGGTTCGTGGTCTTTACCACAAAACTTTTAGTAGAGCTCGCACAGGGCTTTAACTTTGTCTTGTTAACCAATAGGAGTATTATTTTAATGAAACTAGCGTGTTTCCTAAATAAATAGTACATCTTGTTCGCAGTGCGGGTCTACAGTAAATAATGTCCGGCCCGCCGGCGCCATGGAATTGAGTTCTAGGAACCACGGGGAATTCTTGCAGGTCCCTACCGGCCTTAGAACCACCATTAATATTTATGCCGTGCATGCATACGTCACTATCCACTGCAACCTCGATTAAAGTATCGCATATTTAGAAAGTTTACGCGGTTTAGAACTGTTTATTTTGTTCATAGAAAAGCAATATTTGATTTCTGGTAGAGACCATTTCTGGGTTCTTTAGAGAAAGAAAAAAAATTGTGTGTGAAAGAAAAAATAGAGTCAGTACTTAATAGAAACAACTAAACACAGTCGCTGCTTTCCAGTGACGAGCTAATCGCAGGCCCGTGGTAGAGTAGAGTGTTACTGATAAATGATCAGGCAATCCTGACTAATCACAGTTCTTTGATAGAGAAATGAGGGTTTTAACTTGATGATAACAGCTATTTTAAAATGTCAACAACTCATGAATAAAAGATAATGAATTTTAGCTGGATAATCAAAAGGTAAGATATGTACATTAAATTAGCGTGGTTAAATTTAGATAATCTAACTTAATACAAACAATCTGTATCTCCGGTTTAAGAAACTTTATTTCTCATAAGAATTAACAAAACTGACTTAATGAGAACAAATCCAAACTAATAAATTTATGTATTATTACAATAACAATAAAACAAATACATAAACAAGACGCTGGCTAAGGAACACAATATGTTTTTTCTGAGTTGCTTGTTGTAGGTAGTTAGCAAAAAAATTTACGAACACGAGCTACACAGGCGAATTACGTAGATGTGGTATGAGCGTACCATGAGCTTACTTATGATCATGCGAGACAGGATTTTAACTGTTTGGTTTGATCTCCAATGTCTATGAATATTTATACAAGTGCTAAAAAATATACATATAATAAAAATGGGTATTAATATTTACTTAAATCAACTGGTTTGTTCAACAGGAATAATTTCTTGTGAACAAATTTCTCGCATAAGGCACAAAAAACGTAGTGATATTGTCATATAGCTGTTTTTTAGCTGTGGTAAATAGAACCCCTCTATCATCTTCCGTAGATATCGTATCATTGTACTAAGGAAACGAACGAAGGGATGGGTACCAGCTTAGTAAAGGGCTCGTCCGGGGAAGTACTACCACCATTCCTATTTCTACTGCTAAGCAGATTGCTGTGTTTCGGTTTTAAGGGTGTGGTTGCCGGTGTAATGACAAGCACATGAGGCGTAACACCTGTATGCCTCAGGTTGATGTACGCAGAGCAGTGCATTGTAGGGCACGTTCATAATGAACGAGATTTGCAAGGCAATGTTGTTGTGATGGTAAGCACTTAACATCAGGTGAGCCATCTGCTGGTTCCGTCAGCAATCGCATAAAAAAAACATCTTCTGGAACATAACACGCAGTGTCGGTGTTCGATGTCACCAATATGCCTATCGGCGGATTTAACAAACCTATCCAAATGAGGGGGAGGCGGAGGCCTATGTTCAGCAGTGGACTTATTGGTTCATGACATGACTCTTCTAGTAGCTTGTTGGAGTATATAAATTACACTATGTGTTACTAAATGCTTTGAAATTACACTACCTATACAAATTTTAGAAGTCAAAATTAAATGATTGAATACAATGCTTTTTATACTTTCATTTTCAATATGCAAATATTGTTAATTATGGATACTAATCCATAATTGTAATGTGACAAGGGATGTTCGCAGATTGAACTACTTGTTATGACTTCTGACATTTGCATGGCTTCCGGAATTCCGACTTAAGTCAGACATTGTAATAGAATATTGCTGATATTGGTATACATACATGTACCTATTACCTTATTTACACAGCACAAACATTATACTATTTACACTCCACACTCTAATCAACATAAATCATACAAATAGGTTATTGACTTGTTAATTAGACCAAGTGAGGCAAAATGAGTCTTATTACTAGTAGATAAGTAAATATATGGACTTGATCTTAAAAAAAGTTTTCGCGGTCGGAACACATATTGAACACTTAAGTATACACGGGAATTTATCGCGTGTCACCTTTTTTATTTATTTTCCCGACGTTTTTCGAAGGGCGTGAGTCTGCCCACGACCACGACTATTGCAACATAGCCGAAACGTAGGGAAAATAAATAAAAAAGGTAATACGCGATAAATTCCCGTGTAATATAAGACAAACAGTACATAAAATATAAATTAATATTATCTTTGGCGTAATGGCAAAAAGTAGCAGGGTTAAACTTATGTAATGCATAAATGTATGGGGGTTAATGTTTTAACTGTGACGGGAAAATCATAAAGGTTTTCCTCGGTCTGTCCTAGAGTAAACATTGCATATGAATATTGCTTCCAAGCAGCTGTATAATCGTTTCTTGCTCCATGTTAACCTTCCAACATTAATATTAACATTTTCTCGTCCTATTACTCTTCGTGACTTGAAACACAGTCACGCGTAAAATCAATACGATGTCGTGAATCTCTCTGCATGTGCCTTTTAAAGCATAAATCTCTAAAATCTTAATCAGACGGAGACGTTTTGACCTTTAGAATAACTAGTAATGCGAGTTCTGACCTGCGACACGCTCGTTCGCGGTCATACTTTGTAGGGCAATAAACAGTTATCTCGCACACTTTTATATAAATTTGTAGATATCATAAATTTAATACTATTAAAAGTTTATCTATTCGCACCTCAACTTTGCGTCGAAAACCCGTATCTTGCGAGACGTTTTTTTGTAAAATTCAAACCCAAGTCAAAAACCCGTTATTAACACGAGTATTACATGTATCGCATGGTTGGCTAGGCATTATTATATTTGTACCAAATATGTGTATGATGTGTTGATAAAACGGCAGTATGTACGAGAGTTCAGTGTGCATTATCAAAAAGATATTTTCGGTAGTGAGTCTAGTGGTAGTAATACCAACCCCATAAGATCACGTGGGTTGAATTTAGACCTACGGGGTTCTTCTATTCAAAAATATATCATTTTAGTGCTATCAAACTATCGGTATTGACGGACGCTGTATACATTATTTACGATAGATGCAAAGATAGGCCTGTTTATTTTTTCTTATCATTTTATCCATTTAGTTACGAGTAGCACACTGTGTTATTTCCTCTATATAGCTGGCTGAACCGTCTCTGTTCTCAGCAATTATAACATACTGTCGCAAGGCATTACAGCATGAACAATCCGTGCACTAGAACGCGTCACTATCTGCTGATTTGTCTAGAATTAGAACTCTACATCAAACCACAAAATAACGTTGTCACTAATGGCCATCCTTATAAAAAAAATCTATAGATAAACAATACTTCCATCATAACCAATAGATAATAAATAAATAAGAACATGGCTAATTATAGGCAATATTGGTTATAGTATCAAGAATACTTTGAGCCTCCTATTTTGATTTGTAACCAAATGAGTTACTGATTGTTTCACATTGAGCGGCGGTTCTGTCAAACAATCCAGAAACACTTCATCTTCCATTTCATTTTACTGTACGCATAGTAGTGCAAATATGATGTGGTTGATAATATTTGTACGGTTCAATAAATATTTTACAAGTGAGTAAATACGTCTTCAACATTTTTACTATTATACTGGAAACCGCTACCTACAGAAATATATTTTCCAGTAAATCCTACCAACACTCGCTTACATCCGTCAAAGGCAAATAAATATTCACAACTTATGTAACAACTAGCTTTAACCCGCGAGTTTGCTTACATAAAATAACGCACACGGAACATGAAAGAGCGAAATGATTTTCCCATTTGATCTTCTCATACACTTAGAATAAATTGAAATTAGTAAAGTAGCTGTGGTGCCGGTTTACAATAGTATTCCCCATCTCTTCCTATGAATTTTATAAAAGGCGAATAAAGAACGTTTGAGAAGAGAAGATGGCTTGCAACACTGAACACTGACACTACGGTTAGCAATCTGCCTACTAATGTAACTTCAACCCTTTTAAATATGGGTGAGACCTAAGTCCAGCAGCCCTACCTACCTACTTATCTTATCTACATGACGTGACGTAATAAATGCCGTTATCTGAGGTACTTAATTTTATTCTTTTTGGAAATTGCTTGCCAGATTTTTTTTCTCTAACTGTCAAACTGTTTCCCTGATTACATTAAGCTGAAAAAAATATTAAATTTTTTTTTCCATTATTTCTATTTAAAAAGGCTTAAAACTGATAAAACATACACCTACCAACATTATTTTCATCACGATCTCCTAGTTAGTGCACCCTCCTAAATAGATTATCTGCCACACAACTGACTACACGACTCACTGTTATAGAATCAAGCTGTAAGCTATTTGCTAGTTTTTCTATGCTTTCCTGTGTAAGCCTCACATGAAAAACTGGCATCTAGATCCACCGTGATGATTATAATTTCAATTAATAAATGCCTTTTGGAGTCTTTTTCTTAATAAAAATGACTAGTAACAAAGTTGCCGTCTAGCGCGTGCAAATCCCTCGCCAAAGGAACAACGGTTCTGATCTAACCTCCCTTGCTTTGGATTTAACTGGGACGAACGGACAAACATCCAGAGTGATTCCGAAATGTTTCGTCTTTCCGAACTTGGTTCACTAAAAACTATAGCAATAGAAATAGGGATAGTTGTATCGTAACTCCGGGTTACTGGAGATATAGAGGAGGATTCGCGCGCGCGTGACATATTGCTGGAATCTGCTGCGCTCTCAAATCTGTCAAGCGATATTAAACTATGACATGTGTGATTTATGTACTGAAGTACGTCGGCTTTATTGCTTACGTTCTATTCACTTGGATAGGTTTCAGTTGCACAATACGAGTATTAGATAAGGTATTGTTCTCAGGAATATTTGATTTATTAATTACTTCGTCACATACAAAAGGTCTCGATGTAATATTATTAGTCCCTACGTGATCCTAGAGTGGAGTACAACAATAAATTAGGAACAGCTAATTAGGGACTACGATGTTTTTTCACGTTTTTATATCTATCTATCACGTGATATGTTTTTTTCGTATTGTATATTTTGTTTTTTTATTGATGAAATATGAAAGTTATTGAGGCTCGTTGTGAAGGGTTCGTCCTGGGTTGACTACTGGGTTTCTGCCGCTAAGCAGCGTATAGCGTTTATAGCGTATTTTGCTTTGAAGGGTGTGGGTGACAGTAAATCACAGGCATATGAGACTTGATGGACGCAGGATAGTGCATTGTAGGGTACATTCCAATTGTGCGTGACCTACGAGGCAATGCTTTGTTATAGGTGATGATTACCACTCATTATCAGGTGGACCATCAGTTTCGTCCATCAGCAAGTGGTTATATCTATTAGTACACCATTTTCATATACTACATACACATGAATATCACCAATCTATCGAAGTGAAACGTCAAACAAGACCGTCTAACAAAGTAAGGGATCGTTTTAGTAATATTTCTATAGCAACCGTCTGTAATTCCCAAACAGGTTCCTAATTTTTCGGCAAATTGTCAAACTTTGCGTACAACACTGAGGTATTGTGTATTTGACTTAGAGTAAATAACTTCAAGCTATAACTCTCACTACTGATTATCAGGTTGCTGTTGTTATTTTGGTCAATTTTATAAATTTACTTGACTGTGACATAGCTTTTTACGGTTTTATTTTTAAGTGTTTTCTGATATATTATAAAATACATATAGGATATGTATAGAATATTCTAGCAATCTAAATCCCCAGGCCTGTAGATACATAAATAAATAAATATTTGTATACAATATCATACAGTCCCAAACTATATGCATTGTTTGTACTATGGAAACCAGATGACTGATAGAATACTTATTTTTTATAAATATATATTTAGAACACATTATAACACCAGACCTAGGACAAATATCTAATTTTTTCCTCGGTGGGGTTCGAACCCACAACCTATAGCAAAGAAGGTAGAGCTACTACTAACTGAGGCCATCAGTCTCCGAGCCGATCTTTCTAGAAAGTGTCAATCTATTTATTTTTACATTTAGATTTAATTGACACTGGTTCAGGCTCACTCTATGTCAACAGTTCATACCTTTGCCCTTGCAAAGCTTAGGTTAGCTTGCATTACATTACTTTGAGGCATTTAGTTTATCCAACTTTTTGTTATCTACGCTACAAATCGGAGGGCAAGTTTGAGCGGAGGGCGTTATAAAACGTTTCGTATTTACGATACGTCTATTTTGGCTTTATTGCCGCTTATGTGCCGGCTAATTTACCCTACCTTTATATATCACGCGATCTATATAATGACCTCCAGAATTCATAAGAAAAAGGCTTATAATATGGTAGTTTTAATTGCAGTTAGAATTGAATTATTACTTCAATATAAGCTTCAAAGGTTCAAGGACATTTAGTTGTTTCGATACTGATGGAAGTTATAAATTAGGTTCTTTACAGTAAGTAGGTGTAATAATCTGTGTAAACCACCTAATTTGCCTATAACAGACAATTATATTTCAAGTAAATCATAATGATTATTATGATTGATATGCGCAAAATTAAATGCCTAGTTTGTATATAGATAGACAATTCACAAAACCTATGCACACAGTGAAATTATAATAATTGTTTTACTAGAGCAAATATGGTTCAGACTATGGTTTACTAGCATCCTTACATATAAAATTGTAAAAGTGATGAGACGGTTAGCCTATGGTGCCCAATTTCTTTGCCAGAATGTAAATTCAGGGTTCTTTTTCATAAATGGCGAAGCAATTCGCAGTTTATTTGGCATTTAAGCAAATTTAGAGGATCCCTTCTCTGCTGGCATTTTGTTTTATGTGTCTGCTCGTTACCGGCAGCGGCCGCGCGTGAAGTTACGGCCGCACTGGGCCGCGGGCCTGGAATACGCACTGCTTTGTAGAAACGTAGCGTAAATATATGTTTTATCCATAATTTTATTAAAAACATTGTAGATGAAAACTTTCCCATGACACTAAACAATTAATTTACAGTTAGTAAAAGCCTCTTCATTTAGAAATATTACGTTGCGTTATTTTTTTTTTTTTCTCCGGTGCGCGTTGCGACTGAGTATATTTCTTCGAAATCAGATTCAGGTTTGTTTTTAGTACCTAATTAACCACCTACCTGTATCACAAATCATTTTTTACTGTGTGAAAAATTGTTTGTCAAAAAGCATAGAGATGGAACGTAAAACATACATATGGTACGCTAAAGGTAAATTGAATCACTCCATTTGGCATCGAATATCGGCCATCCTTTGACACAAATGTAGATTCGGCTGCATGCAGCGCAATCAAATCACTAAGTGCGTAATGCGGCCAAATCGCACCCCCAGGGAGCTGATGCAACTCGCATCACACTACGACATTTTTATATATTGTAATCCAGATTACAATGCTAAACGAAGCTAATAATAGTATATTCTGAAAATGTCAAGTCTCTACGACCAGTAATTTAGGCTGTGCGTTGGCTATAATTATATCGGTCAGTCAGTCAGTCAGGAAAAAGATTCTTATAATTGGTAAAGAAACGTACTGATTTTAAAATTAAAATAAAATAGACTACCGATCGAATCTTTTCTCTGCTATACTCACGTATTTTCTAAGAAAGATGGTTCGTGCATGAAGTTATTTTTAAACAAACTTGCTGTACCCATTTGGGGTTTAATTTCGGGTTGTAGTCACCTCTTCGCACCATAACGTATACCTTGAAAATTTGAAGTCTGTTCCACCCGCTATTTAGGTTGTGCGTTGTCTTTGTGTCAGTCAGGCAGGACAAGATTCTTATAATTGGTAGAAAGGTGTTTAGATATTAATCTACCTTGAAATGACGGTTGTTCATCCAATATTTTTTCATTTCATCAAAAAATGTGCGAAAATTTTAAAGAGGAGTAGTCTATTTCCCTTTTCAATTTCCGTATTTCTACGTTACTCATAGAGTGTAGTCCCTTGTCAAATAAAAACTTTTTCCATGTCTTATCGAATCAATTACTTTAATGGGCACGAAGCTTTAGTGTTTTTCTTTTTACATTTTGATTGAATGGAAAAGTCGATGGGCCAAGACATGCTACGAGTGGGTGTTTGATATAGTTCTAACAATTTTTTTTTATTATTAGGCAAATTCAACTATATGATTGCTAAATATCTATATTTTCATATAGTTTGATCGGCTTCGATCTTTTATGCTGAAGCGTCAGTTTTTGAAATCGATATGCCTCTTTGGACATTATTTCCTAAGGGGGATGCAATATTTATGCGCCCTGGGGTAAAATAATTCGGTCAAAATCGACTCAGCAAATTGGTTTTCCCCCTATAAGCAGCAAAATGTCAAGATGGCACCCTTTTCGTTTTTATAAATATCTCAACTTTTGACAATAGGTACCGGTGTTTAGCTCGTAGTAAACGTGCCACAAATATTTTTAGAAATACGTCATTTATTTTGTACTCAAATTTGATACTAAGTACCAGACGTGATACAAAAGTAAGTGATAAATAAATATTTGTGGACATTCTTACACGGTAGATATCCCCTCAGATCTCTTAGTACCAAATACGTACTCTAGATTCTTTAAGAACGTCTAATGGTAAGTCAGAGGTACGTCCAAATATTACATTTAGTACATACCCAAATTTTTTTTTGCAGTAGTTGGTAGTTTGATTTAAGAGCACTGGCGTTGTGCATATAAATTTTTCTATAGAAAAATCCATTGGTGCATAACCGGTTTCGAACCCCAACTTTAGGATCAGAAGCCGGGGTCACTCCAACTAGACCGCCGTTGCTCACCAAACCAACACATTATAATCCACATTGGTGTGGCACCAGAAGGACCACAAAAAAAAACATATTATGAAGAGTGCGCATCTTAGCGCAGGTGTTTGTACCATATTCGTGAAAATTTGAAAAACTAAATACCCCCTACATGTATAGGTAACTGTTAGATAACATGATATTTCAAGAGATATAGAAACGCTGACGCTCATAAAGTGAACTAAATCACAAAGGGATTAATTGGGTTGATTCAACGTTTAGCAAACTTGATTGAACATGTATAGTATCCACGTGCATAGTTTCGGAACGGAATGCACATTTCAACCGCCTAAGGATATTTAAATGTAATTTTCCGATTCAATAAATACTCACAAAATCCGGCTCAATTCGTAAATTGATTATATAATTTTAAAAGAGATTGATTCATTTTCATCATCATCATCATCAGCATGAATGAACGAATGAGGATCAGAATGAACCTGCCAAGCGTCCTCAAATACGGAGGCACTAGAGTTTGCTGTTCACCCCCTGGAGTGTTCCCTTTCCCGCTAGTCGCATCTTACGACATCCCACGGAAAGTGATACAGACTTGACATTCCAGGAAGGATATGATACTCTGGGACCTGGGATTAGTTTTACTGAGCGTTAAATCTTATACCTTGGACAAAATATTGACATGGAACTGACGATAGTAAAATATTTGTCATAACAATTTTCCAAAGATTAAGTAGGTAACGTAGGAGCTTTGTTTACTTCAGAAGTCATATGATACGAGTGTAGATCACTGGATACGACAGCACTTCTTTGTCCTGGATTGTCTATAGACTACGCGCAGTCTAAACCACTGCTCGTAGAGACTTGAAAGTTTGCGGTTATGTTATCTTGGTGCGTACTTAGCAAGGGATTCATGAAGTTTGGCTCTAAAGAAATGCAGTGGTAGGTTACGTTTATATGAAAGTTGTGCGCGATTCCACTAGTTGCTTAGCGTTAAAATTTTGTACATTGTGATTACACCTTCACGTTACCACCATAGTGTGCAGAATTAAAATAAAATCGAGAGAAAACAGAGCCGAGAATCGAATCAATAACAGAGTCAAAAACGTCAGAGATGGAATTAAAAACAGTCAAAGAAAGAGTCAAAAATAAAATCAATGATAGAAACAAAGAGAATGTCAAATACTTTATTGTAAGTACTATAGAAGGTTCACATAAGTTTACGTCCACATTTAATTGAAATCAGCTTACGCTCAACATTAATAAACTATGACCCAAATTCTTGCGCACACATAAAATAAACATGCTACCATAGCTTTCGAACAAAAAGGGTTGCAGCAACACTATTTACTATTGAAATATGTGCCAAAAATTTCTATCTATCAGAGTAGAGCCACTACATCTTTTCAAATAGCCAAAGAGGGACATATACGCAAAGGTTGAGCAGTACCTCCTCCGGCTTATGTCTCAGGAATCGTAAAATATTTCACGGACCGCGCACCGCACCCTATCACCAGTTTCGAGAAATACTATTCCTTCTAGAAGTGACATCTAAAATCGAATGGTCTTATCAATTGGCAGAGGTTATGAATAATACCATAGTATTTTAAATAACCACAAAACTATAATGTTATTCTTATTCTATGTTCTATGACTAGCTGGTCTATGCTTCTTTCGTGTGAGGTTAAAATATGTTTCCGTAATTACGAAGGTATTTTTATTACGTATCTAACCTGCCCTATATCCTTGTGGAATTTGCACATTTTCTATGAACTCCTCAAATGAAAAGACGTGACATGACGTAAGGCTGACACATTTTTGCGCTTCTAATAAGTCTTGACTAGATTCGTTTTCTGTCATCTTTGGAAGCAACATTGTATTTTCATTTTAATTGTTTTTCTAGTGTTATTTTAAGTTCTGATGGGTAATTTTGGTGGTATTTTAACCATCATTACTTGAGGTCTTAGCACAAGTGTGAACAATTGAAATGAAAGTGTGTTATGAGGCATCCTGATTTGAACGAAAATGTTTCCCTTTGGTTTTGAAGAAAAACGCCATCTTTTTCTTCAAAACCGATGACGGCTGACTTTACTTATTTTACCGACTCGACTTGACTAAAAAGAATTTATTCAACCCACTTGACATTGGCAAAATTATCCGCAAGACGGACAGATGCCACAAAAAAAAAAAGTCTTGACTATTCTTCAAAACCGATGACGGCTGACTTTACTTTTTTTACCGACTCGACATGACTAAAAAGAATTTATTCAATCCACTTGACATTGGCAAAAATGTTCGCAAGACGGACAGATGCCACAAAAAAAAAAAGTCTTGACTAAGAATACTTTTACAGAGAAGACTTTGATGTGCTTTTATAAACATGTATTTTTCAATAGATTTTGATGTTCTAGTCACTGAAGTTTGAAGAAAAGTAAGTATACTTATCAAGTTCTCCATAGGTTCTAGATTTCTATTTTATAGACCACTTGTACCGTTGTAGACTTATATAAAATATTGATAAAATACATACTTATAGGCGTACTTATACTTAACTTATAACCGCGGGCGTAGAAACATGAAACTTGCAGGTATATTTGATTAAGGTTAAACAAGTCGGTACGTTGTCCAGCGTCGAAAGAATTAGTACTAAATCTTGTAACGCTTGTAACTTTCAAGGTAATCTGATTTTACTGTAGCATATAGGGTAACGTACCTAGATAACGGCAAGATAATTTAGTATCAAACTTAACTTCGGACGCACGTTAATAAATAGTAGACATTAAACACTTACAGCGTTTGTATGGACAACGTACCGACTTGTTTAACCTTAATGCGTAGGGATGTACCTACTAAGCAACGAACTCTTAAAATTCACGGCACATCCAAGGGTTGCCGCAATTTATAATTTTGACTTTATATGAAAAAGAATTTACGCGCAATGTTATTAAGTAAATAAAATAAAAGGGTTAAATGGCGCTGGCTGTGTTAAATGTTCGCCAATATTTATTTATCATTTACTTACTTATTTTTTTCCTAATTAACCGAAGCATACACATACACTAGACTTGTAAAATCTTTTCGAGTCCGTAATGAACGCCGGCAAGTGGAAAATTAAAAGCGTTTCTGCTAGTTAAAAGTTTGCCGGCTAATTTAGCATTTCCAGTTTGCTTGTGTTTCTCAGAAGCGTATAGTGTAGCAAACTCCTTGGAAATGTCGGAGCCCAATTTAGCCCGTAACTGCATCTGAATGTTACCATACCCCTGGAACAAGTGAAGATTGAGGCGTGAATGGTTTTCTCGTCGTAAACTACGTGTCTTGTTATACGGAGGCAAACTTTATGAGAGCACTCTAGTTTTTACGCGGACTACGGTTCGATATTTTTATTTGCTAGGGAAATTGTGTTGGCTACTCCAAATACAGACTATCTACTACTACACAACGTGGCCAATGAATTCTTATATCAAATTGTGATACTGTTGTTTTCCACTGGTTTTGGACATATTATGATGTGCGTAATTGGAAGAAACATAAGTATGTCTACAGTTATTAGCTAAATTAAAATTTGTTCCACTCACTTTTAAACACTTTGTGGCATTGATTTTAAAAAAGCTCAGATTGCCTTAATATTAGAGAAGTTAACATCCCAACCGCTATAAAAATGTATTGCAGCTTCTTAGGGGCATAACCGAAGCAAGATATTCTTAACTGCCTATATAAACACCTGTGTCCAAGTTGAATATGAAATGTCATTTCGAAGATACAATACCTACATATCCCATATTTGGCACGAGCTTTTGTCGCGCGTGCATCCAAATCGATTGCATTTTACTGAATATTCAGACAGGTTAGGTATGTTGATTGATGAATGCTACACCTAAATAAAAACAGAATATTTGAACGGCATATTCCTGATTAAAAAGAGGGAGGATTCGGATTAATGACGTCATATGGCACGGGTCAAAGTGCTATAATTCAAACAAGAGACCGGTAAATTTATCCTGGCATGCCGAGCTATCTGAAGCTAGGGGCGGTCTTTAGGGACAATACTGTAGCATACACTTTATCGAGTAATGAAATATGTATATGCTCCTCCACACCTCAAATGCCATTTTCTGATATTTTTCTTTGCGTCATCTAACTTAGTTTTTAGCTACACGATAGTTAAAATTTTATAAATATGATAGAAATCCAATGCATTAGTTAGGGCTTTTGGCCCCAGGACGCGGAATAACTTGACTACGACTCTGGGGCAGGGCAGAGTTAAGGCCACGTTCGTTTTATTTGTATCCTGTATAAAATGTAGCCAACTGTAGGAAGAGGGTTATACTGTAAAGTACACTTTACCTGTAAAAGCAAACGCCAACTGGACCGACCGAGATACATTTTTATGGCCATTTAAGTTCATGAAAATCCGTTTTGCTAGCTCTAACAAAGTTTTCTGCTTGGCTTGCTTTCCGTGTTCAATGTTTTTATTTATTGTTAAGCAAGGAGCATATAGTACCTAGTTCTTTATGTGAATAACTCTAAGTAGGTAATTTACTTAAAACTAGATCTTTTACAAGGTATCCAATCTTTTGTGATAACCGTTACAGCTCAGTTTGTATAGTAACCCTGCCTTCTGCGCTGGAGGTGGCGGGTTCGATCCCCACCGAGAACAAACACTTTGATGAGCATAGACTTTTTTCTGTGCTTGGGTGTTATATTGTATACTAAGTATGTACTTACAAAAAAAGTATAGAAGTAAGTTTATACTTATATTAATGATTTACATCAGAGATACTATTCACTACTTAAAGAGACCCAGATTGTAGTCAGGTCTGGAAAAATAAGCATATTTAGGCTAGATTAGCCTCCCCCATGTTGGGGAAAGGAGAGAATTACCAGTTGCATCTCAGATGCTGCTGTCCATCTTATATGGTGATTCCACTTCATTTCTCTCTCAACATAATTTCCGTTCTCGCCTCTTACGTCATTCACAGTTGATGATTGGGGGTTCTACTCTAGCCTATCACAGGTTACCTGAAGTAATAATTTCTGTTTATTAGCATGTACGTAATATGTAAGTCAATAAATAGGCATTACATACAATATATGCTATTATTGGATTGTATGTTGTGTAACTGCAATTGTATTTTTATATCTACAGGGGTCTGCAGAACCTTCCATAAGTGTAATTGTACCTTGTGTCACCCCTGCTACTGTAAATCAGGAAATAAAACTGTAATTTTGTTCCAACCTTAGAGTTTTTTTTTTTTTTTCTAAAAAAATAGAACCCCCTAAGACAAGAAATTCTCTGCATTGCATATACGTTTTTCCCATTGTAGGCTAAAGTAGGGCCCCTAATTCAAGTATATAAGGTTAGGCTATAAAAATATTTTCTGTTGATTAGCATGCGTGTAATAAGTCAATAAATAGTCATGGTAATGTGAGTATTACTAAGATTTAAATCTATTTAGTCCTATAAAGAATAGCTTAAGTAACCGCGCCAACCAACAATCACGTTACCCAACGAAATCAGTGACCGTCCGGTCCCCCAGAGGCACAATTTGAAACAGAGCAGAGTGCCGTATTTTTGGCTGTGGTTATGTAAGAAAAGTATTTATAAGGTTTTCTTATAATGTAAGGTTTCTTTATAAGGTTTCCGTTTTTAAGATCTGTGAGTACAGTTTGTACAGTTACACTTTTGTATATGTCTACTCATGCATATATTTTATATGACTTACTGGCGTAAGAATTAGATCCACCAGATGTTAATTAGTAACCATCACATGAACTTTCTTTTTTTCCTTCAAATCAAAAAACAGCAATCTGCTTTGCGGCTGAAATTGTCAAATCGGTAGAGCTTCTTTGGACGAGCTCTTTACTAAGAGTTCTACTGGTACTGTGTCCATCAATCACAGTTGCTAAGATGTTGGCACACAGGTGTTAAGCCTCATGTGCCTGTATTTTCTCTGATCCCTACATTCTTCAAACCAAAGTGCCAACGTTGCTGGCAATAATAGGATGGTGGACCAAATAACATACACGGATGAGCCTTTTACAAATAGTCCAATACTACAAAAAGTACAACGAACTACTACACCCTGTTGGTTGGGTTGTTTCTTCCTCTGAGTGCCGACCGCTATTTAGACGGTTTTGATTTGTATCTCGGAGCTAAATGCCGCGTTGACATGAACCCTAATCCAATTTTCGTAGCTCAACAGTCTTCGGCATAACAATCGGTTGATAATAAATCATTTTAGTGGTATAATTAACGGAACTTACTGCCGACTTGCGGGTCGACAAACGTCAATAGCGACGGGTCAACAACTGAAAAACAATAAGAAATAGAAAAAACTCATTAGTCACGCGAGCTAACTCCATTCCATGTTCTCGTTATTGACTCTACATTGTATGCTCATAAAGATTTGCCCCCCTACCGTTACAGCACGATTGCAAACTGTCAAAAGCAAAGGCAAAATTGACGTTGCTATTTATAAATTGTTGTCATAAAGTGTTTATAATTTTTGCATGTTTATGTAAGGGCTTAATAAAGTTATAAATAAAAAACTTTGTAATAAAATATTATAAATTTTTGACTCTGAATTCAGTTCAACTCAAACCATTTGATGATAACGAGAACATTTATTTGTAGTACGAATTGTGAAACTTGGATAAATCATGGGTTGGTTATTTAAACATAATCCTTATTTATGGCTGAAACTCAACTTGTTTATGATTTTTATACAGATAAAGTTATAAAAGGATTCCTAATCAACTCCATTTTCAAGTTTTCTTTTTGCTCGAGATATATGTACGTAACGGCATTTTAATGGACTTGGAATGACTTAAGTTTGCATGGAACAATTATTTGTTAGATGGTATTATTATAGGTACACTACTTAGTACAAGTTAGACTTGACTTTTTCTAGCAATTTCTCACATATTCAAACATATTTTTGACTAGCTTCGCAGTAGCTGACTCAGTTAGTTGTAGGAACTCTACTGCGATACAGGTTATGAATTGGACTCTTACCAAGAGAATATTGTTTATTAGGCATGTATTAAAAAAAACAGAGTTTGTGAGGTTGTAGAGGGTAATCTCCGGATTTACTGAACCGGTTTTGAAAATTATTTTACCAATAGAAAATCGCGTTATTTGTAAGTAGCATAGGCACATATTAAGCCGAAAAATGAAAAGACTTTTTCGTGGTAGCCGGAGAAGTCGGAGAAAAACGGTCGAACGAAAACGTTTCTTACGAACGCTGCCATCGCTAACGATGAGAGATATTGAGTTCTCTAGAACTCAATTCTAGAAAAAAGTTGTAGAGCTTGACAATACCTAGAAAAAAGTCAAGTAGTTTTTTATATAAAAAAATAATTTAAATCGTCTTTTTTTTTTTTGAGTGAGTTTTTATCAAAATAAGTAACTGTATAGTCTCAAGTGCTTAAAACAAAAGACACGAAAGTTTAAATGGGCACGGGTCAGCTAGTTTGATATATTGTGAAAAATATCTACAAGCCTTTCTATACTAATTATAAGAATTTTTATCTTGACTGATTGATTGACTGACATACATACAATGTACAGCTTAAGCCATTGGTCGTAGAGACTTGAAACTTTCGGTGTATATTAGTCTTGGCGTGTAGAGGTGTAAGAAAAGAACTCCCGAAGTTCAAGATCCTTTACGAATACTTTGCGTTCGATTATTTTTCGATGTTTCGGAATTGATTTTATTGCCTACCTGAAGATCCCGTGTCGAACTTCAGTTCGACCCGTGATCATGGCGCAACTGGCGACAAATCAAACTCAAAAATCTTGGTAAACATCCAGTTTCTATCCAAAATATCGATCAAAACCAATAGTTTAAAAAGTTATATCTTTTACGAAGGTGGTCATAAGTTGGAAACTAAAACAAATATGTGATATCATCATAATATAAAAATCGTTAGTACCCCACCCACAGAAACGGTCAAACCTGCTCACCAGCGGCTTCCTAACGAGATTTTAATGTGAAGAGAGCACAGAATCCCTGGCTTATCATTATCTTGGCCAGCATAACTCACATGATAACATGATAGAATGACTGCTCCGCAAACGCACTCCGAATATTCTTTTATTTTTCATGCAAGCAAAAATGCTATGGAAACGATAAGCCCTTAGAATTTGTAATTAAATTAAAATTATTAAAATATTAATTAAAATGCGATTAACTATGAAGGTAGATTATCAGTCATTTCCTAGGAGTCGCATTTTGAACTCTTCTATATTCCGTTTGGTAGATTTCACAATTTATATGATAAAGTCTGGTTCATCTATGGCTTCTGGCTGCTGCTAGTCACACAGCCTTCAGCGTTTGCGCTCGTAATTGTTTGCCTATAAAATAAAACTTCATACACTCTCTTGTACATATATTTATTCTTTTTTGTATGTTTATCTGTTCATTAATTTGTAAGGTGTGCAATTACTAACTTTCATTCATTCATTCTCACTCGGTAAATAATTTATCTTAGACATTTTTAGGCTTACGTAATTATACTAGAGAAACAGCAAAAGATGCGGCTAATATTCACCTATAGATAAACTCGACTACTTCAATGTAATATCGAATATTGATCATTTTACTGCGTATAAATAAAGTGAAAGTGAGGTTTTATAGGGCAATACGAAATTGTTACAGCAATAACTTAGCGTTCAATCTCTCCGTATTGGAGTGGATGAGTTACGCACCAAATATTTGGCACCGCACTTTTTGGGAACTGTTTGCGGCGAGTATTAAAATGAATAAAATACAAGGCTTCAGTTTGCGTATCGAGAAATTCATTTGTTCATTTATGCAATATTTTGTGAAAAAAACCACGTCGTGTCCTATGTTATCATAACCACTTGAACAAATCACATTTGGTATATTTTATAAGATTGTGTTGGTTGGTAAAAACAATAACGTTCTGAACAGGAAAAGCAAAATAAATACCAGCTTATACCAAAATAAACGGTAAAACAAAAACCCTGTAGTCCTCACAAATCCTCTAGGTGAATCGCAAAAAAATCTGTTACGGAAATTTGTTTAACTTGCCTTGAAAAGGGGCAAACCTCCTTATCAAAGTGAAAGATTTGAGGGACAGCTTTGAAGGAAAACAATGTGGAAAATCCTATTTGGTAGCACTTATTTTCCAATTAACATTTGACATGTTTTCATAATGGCTCTGAAATGTTGATTATTTTCTTAAAATATTTGTTATGCCTTATTTAACATTGCATAAAACGTTTATATCGTCTAAAGAAATCTTTTATTTTCAGTTAGACGTCAAAAAAACTAATTACTGCATCTATAAACTATATCATCAAATTTCCATCCAGGAACAAGTTGTCATTGGAGAGTGTGAACAACTCTCTCTAGCTGTAGTAAATTCACAAGCAATTGGAAACTATCAATAATTTCATTAGAGGTTACTAAGTTCGTTTTACAGTACACTACCTATTATATTGGATACTGTTTAATCCTTATCATATTTTTCATAAATATGATAAGGATTAAAGAATACTCTTCACAGATATCTAAGACAAGTTTTCTACTAGTAGTCAACTAGCACTTCGTTAACAGAATGAAAGTTAGTAACGAAAATACTTTCTAGCCTGAATTATAGCTCAGATTACAACCGTCAGAAATGAGGAAACTGCAACCTTGATACGACTTGTCTAGCATACACGACATTCTTTAACGTAAGACAATAAAAGTAAGTACATAGCATGCAATTTCACAAAGGAATAGCTATCTTGAGAATGTATACTTTAAGTAGGTAAAATAATTTATATGCTACTTAAAAAACCTCGCTCTACAAGTCGTTGCATAGCATAATTTATCACAGATATATACAGGGTGTAATGAAACCGAAAGCTTTGAGTGTTCAATACCTACTTGACCAAAATTTGTTAAAAGTACTTCAACCTTCAGAAGTTTGCACGAGTAGTTCTAATATATCAGTTATGAAAGGTGCGGCCAAGACATTGGAATTGGTTATTTTTATTCAAAGTAAAATAAAAAGGCATTTATTCCATAGAATCAAAGTGATCACTTAGCATGGTCCATATAACTAGGTGAATATAGGTACCAGTTTCTAGCGACCAAGCCTAAAAAGAAAAAGAAAGAAAGTTTTTTTTTACAAAATAATGTTACAATATGAAGCTCCAGTGTATTCGTACACGTTGAAGTTAGAATTAAGACGTACGTTAAGCTGGATGAAGTGGATGAAACAAGTCTAGGAACCAGCTTTAAGTGCGCATAAAGCGGGTAAGCCGTCGCTCCACTAACCAACGGGCGGTCGGGTAATACCTACTAGATCGTGTTCTTTTTAACGAGTCTCCCGCCAGCCATAATTCATGACGCAGGAATAAAAACTAAACCTGCGACTGTACTGTGTCGAGGACGAAACACAATATTTATCTTATCTAGAGCGGTGTACCTATACACTTTATTAACAGCAAACTAGACGCTGTTTTTCTTATAGTATAAACAAGAATTCTGATACTTCTTTATATTATGTAGGTTTGCTTTCAAATAATTGCTACGGTATTAAATACGGCTACCAACAGTTTCAATTACGCCAAAAAAGTTGCAAGACGTAACATCCAAGATTTTCTATGTGTTTGATGAAAAAAATATTTCGTTCGATCTACATGTAGCAACACGCTTATATAGTGTTTTTAAGAAAAAAAAAACGAATACAAAGGAAAATAAAAAATAGGATAAAATTCTACGTAAAATATGGCACGGTCGGATTTGATTTCATGGTTTATTACCATTTACGAACATGTTTTCTGGCGACGTAGAGCGAAGGGACGTAAGCTTATAATCTTTGGACTCTCTAAATGGAGTCGGTTTGGCTCGAGCCCAGGCCAAGTCGAAAGCTAAAAGGTGAACAGCATTATGCAAATCACCATACTCTTTGTTCTGTTCCGTAATTTTATTTACATTTTATTTATTAGAAACGATATAATGGTGGGTTGGTTGGGTTCTACTTTTGTTTACGCCACATTAAGTGGATTTTGGTAAAACGTGTCTATTGAGATGACTACGTCGCGCGGATTATGTTAAATCCTTTTCTTTTCTGGCTTTACGCACTTAGGTTTATAACAAACATAATCCAAATAAAATACCTGCTTTCGGATGTTGACTGAAAATGGCTCACCGAGCTCCAACTGCCTGGCGAATACAAACATGAAAGAAAGGAATAAGTGCCTGATAATAAAAACCTCAGCGAAGTTAAGCCCTTTGATCCCTTACGATAGAAGCCTCCATTGTTAAAAGAGTAGTCAGAGGCACGTCCATATGCGCAGATAATTAAAACCTTTAAAATAAGTTCATCCATTAAATACAAGTTGTACAAGTATCGTTATTGATTTCCCAATCCCCATCTAGCCCCAAGCTAAGCAGAGCTTGTATTATGGGTACTAGATGACTGATATTTTTTAATATACATAGTATTTACGCTTCCGATTGAGCGCCGCGCGCGTTATATGCACGCAAGCCACAGACAGTTAACAATTTAGTGAGATGTCAGGAATCAGTATTGCCAACTGTAAATGTCTCTCCTATTGTGTATTGTATTGTAACCAGTACTTATGGTGATAATGACCACTGTGCTCCTCGTTGATGTTCGTGTCCTCACGCTAGGCCCTGTCTGAAAACCAGCGCAGCATTGCACACCATGTTCAATGCTGCATACAGCTGAGGCAGGGACCTATTTAACCCCAAGCAACACAAACCTTACTGCTAAGTAGGTTAACTAGGTTACTTATTGTTAGTCAATGTGCTTTTTATTTTTTAGTTATGTTAAGTAAACCTAGTGTTCCAATATTCATGTAATTGTGTGGTTTGGGGATAAATATATATATTTTCTTTCTTTCTTTCTTTCTTTACTATATATATTAAAAAACACCCAGAACACCCGGAATAAATATTTGCAGATCGTACAAACATTTATCCCAAGGCGGGAATTGAACCCGCAACCTCCTGCTTCGCAGGCGGACATTCGCCCGCGGCGCCACATCGGTCGTCAAATATAAAACATCTCAGTGCATTACGGGCATCGCATCACAAAAATATTACGACTGTGCCTATTTCTTATCATCATCACATAGCCAGGTATTTATCCAAGCATTCATATTCAAATCCATTCCCGGTATTACATACAACGCTATTGAGGCGTGCCGCTCGAGAACCAACATTTGTGGATATCAATAGTTGCTTAGACGTTGCGCTGCATAGCACAGGCCTTAATAGAGAGTATAGTAAACTCGAAACCGTTTGATAAATATATCAGAGAGATGGTTTCACATAAACAAAAGTAATCCGACAGCAGTGGAAATAATTTGGGAGTAATTTTATATTGACAAAGTTAGGGTAGATCGATTCTCTATTTTATCTCCCAATTAAAAAAAAAAATATTTTCTTCACGCCAACAGGTAAAAGCTGTCACCAGTCAATCGCCATTATAGAAATTACTTTGTTGTTGATTACGACACACAGTGAAAGTGTCTATTCGACACGTTGTCGGGTACTTTGCTTTCGACAGAGATGTGATGTCTTCAAAATATATTTGTCGAATGTTTTCGAGCATGAACCTCCACGTATAGCACGTGTCTTACGGTTGTAAACTCACGTGTAGATTTACGAGCAGCTCCGAATACTGCAACAACCCACGCCAGATGGTGACCGTGTTGCATCACGAAGAAAACTACTCATTCACCCAACTTTACGGGTCTGTTGTTCGTGAAAACTTCAAAACGGCATAGTTTTCAGTATAGGTACACGTTTATACGATACGTGTACCTACTAATGAGGTGTCCGATAGTGTACCAGGCGATGATTGGATGTTTAAGGCAAAGGATAGAGATTCTTGGAGAAAAATGGAGGAGACCTTTACTCATAGAGAGTTCTTTATTAATTAACATTGTTTTATAGAATTGATGATAAGAAAAATGCACGATTTCTTAATTATTAAGTTTTATTTTATTTTGTATTTTTTTTAACTTGTACATAATTTAACATATAGTGAATATTTTGAATTAAATATTTTTGTGACAACTTTTACAAGCCTCAAATTAACGAAGCTTGTTATGGGAACCAGGTAACTGATAGGATACATATATACATTTTGTTTTCAAATACATACTTAGAATACAATATAGCACAGACAGAGAACAAACATCAATGTTCATCACACATATATTTGTCCTCGCTGGGACACATACCCCAGTACCTGATTGGACCCGTAACCTACAGCAGCATACCACTAAGATGTGATGCCAGTCAAAATTGATAATCAATTAAAAACTTATTGTTTTATCTACAGCCAAAACTAGAACAGCGTTATTATTTTAGTTTCACAAGCGATCTTTCATTATCCATCATTAGTGTAAACAAGTTAGTTAACTATCTTAGCACCTTCTGACTCAATCTCCCAACGGGATAGAGTTCTACACTCAATCTTATAGAAGGCAATCAATTCATTTCACCCTGACTTCCGACACCTATACTTAAGCAAACATTTTCGTACGACGATGGTTTAAAATTACCGTCGTAAGATGTTTATAAAGCCATGGCTGTATCTTACAACTTTATCTGGAAGAGACACTGCGAGGTTACTATACATTTGTTACTATATATATATATATTGAATTAAAATGTTAATAATTTTTTTTAAGAATCTCGAGTAAGTCCTTTATACTCTGAAAATGCATATAGACCACAGCCATTTCATCATCATTATCTGCCACTGCAAGCCACTGCTGGACATTCCCATACATTTTCAGGAAGAAAAAGGTTAGACTTCTATCCTCTGGCTTTCCGCGATCTTTACTAATGCCGTCGGTTCAGGAGATCGAACGGCGCACATGGTCTGATAAGGTAAGGACAAACCTGGCATGTAAAAACCAAGAATACTTTTTTTATTGACAGACTCGGTTATAAGAGTAAATAATGAATAACTGAAAAACGTCTTATATTACACGAACAATATTTTTTTTTGGTTTTCTACTGGCCTTATTTTAAACATTTCAATTGAACAACTAACATCAGGTACCGCATAAGTTGCGTGGCCGCCAATTTAATGTGTTGAGATTTCATAAACTTACTCAGTCGTACACACGCTATTAGTGCGACTGAAAGGCCACCTTTTTGGCTGGCCGTCACTGTTTAATACGGCTGTTTGAAATTTTAAGACAATCATTTTTTGATTGGCCTTTAAAACCCTCAAGTCTTTACTAGAATTTGTTAGTTCAGGGTGAAGCATATAAATGTTTACACGTTTCTATACACGACTGCAGTTTATGTGGTTTCTCGAAAGGCTATTATTTTAACATTCGAAGATTATAGTTCAGGAATTGTATGCAATAACCGCAAACAACAACTACAAGAATTTGTGTATTAGAAGAGTTTCAATAATACTGATACCAGTCTCCGTATAATTTAATGTGTTTTTGGAGAGTAAGGCGATTTAATTTTCTAAGGCTAAATCTATACCTACTCTATCTATACCAATTCTAAGAACCTGTTCTGACGGACTGACTGACGTATAGACGACGCACAATGGTTGTTCGTAGTTTTATAAAAGTACTAGCTAATAATACATTTGAAATACTACGAACTTTAAGAAATAAACAAAACAACCACTCACTAGCATAAAAGTGGATATAACACCAATGATAGCATCGAAGCATGTCTACACGTGCTCATACGTTTGATAATAGCATGCAAGATGAGCGCGGAGGCGCCTTGCGCTCACTCCAATTCACAAACGAGCGAAGATCCGCCCTTCTTCACGTGTGGCGTGCTTGAAAACGCTCGAAAACCTGGAAATTGCATAACAAAAACAAACACGAGTGCAGAAACGAGCGTCGCCTTTGTGTGGGATCCGTCTTGCCAGGTGAAGGAAGCTAAACAATGGTCTGTAGAGTCTAACACTGCGGACTCGAGCCCCTAAAGTCTACTGAGCGAGACAATAGAGCGCGAATATGGGCTCAAGAGAAACGTTCTTGTCTTGTTACCGCAAACAATATTGTTAGTTTTATGAAGGCACCGAAAGAACTCTTTGTGGGACTTTTATAGTTACCTCGCAGCTAGAAATACAAGTTTTTCTTACATGATTTTACTGTTTTCTTAAGCTTTGGTTCTTATAAAACTGGTTAGCTAGATTAAACTATGCATACACTGTTTCAATATACCTTACAATTATTACGCTGAATATTGTATTATCGATAGCGCATGACAGTGTTATGAAATCACACTCCTTCCTTCAACATATCTTGAGTCTTCTATCAAAAGGCTCATTGAGTGATGCCAAATTCAGTTGTCATTACATTAACTAAACAGTTGATCAAACGATAAAGGTACGTTTCGGTCCATGATTGAAGAGGCGCACGCTGTTCAAACAGAGTTGAGGACAATAGGCCTAAGCGGTTGTTTGTGTTGTCTACTAGATGAGCACACTTTTGTGATTAGCTTAACAATGTGTTACGGATTGCCAATGAGGACAACTTCTGTAACTGCCATTGTACATTTTAGCTTGAGTAAGTGGATTGGATAGTTATATAATTAGTACCTGTCTATAAATTCTGTGTGATTTAATCCTAAAAGTCTTTCGTGCAGATAAGAACCGAAAAGTTGAACTAGCGTTTAATTGTTTAATTCTCCATAGTTTTATTTTGGAAATAGACCGTGGATTCCCATGATAGCAAACTTAATTCAGCGCAGCATAAAGTTGAGTTGTTACACAGCTGTTAAAAACTTTATAGCGCCCGGAGCAAGCACGCGAACTAACTAGGCTTGATCGACGGGCACACTCCTGCACTCAAATACCATTTTAATATGAATAAGCAAATCAAGCATAGTACATTAAAAATAGCACGGTCTTGAGTAGGAACCATAATGCAAAAGTAAATCATAATTATATTGAAAAAAAACTGGAATGAAAATCCCGAAAATTACTTCTACGGTCACCCAAACCATCCAACAAACTTGTATCTAAATTCAACCAAATTAATTTACTTATGTAGTTGACAGTAGGTAGTTAGGAGGTACAATGATAGTGATAGTGCAAAAGATAGTTCCTGAAGTAAAGTATTTATAAAATAATAAATATAAAAACATAAAACAATTGAACTACTTACAGACCTTTACAAACGATATATAGATCGACTGATCCCTACATCAATAGGAAGCGTATGACGCTGGCTGAATTTCAATTTTGATTAGCAATGCTGATGCGCTAAGAAAAAGCTTTATCTAACAACGCTGAAAAATTAAATCATTTCTGTCGGCAATCGAAGAATCTAATCGAATAAGTCTGATGTTGTAATGTTGACTACGATACAGTATATAAAAACAGTACCGTACAGTAGTACCCGCGTCCTATGCCAAAATAGCGCTTTGATACGTTATATTGAACTCACTTGAATTAGAATTTTCTCGTGCGCGGTCGCTAACAATACCTACAAGATTGACGTTTCGTGTTACGTCATGTTACGCGCCTTGACATCACTTCCGACATCTTAGCGTACCTTATTTGTTTTCGATTTAAATTATGGACTCGTTAATGGTTTTCATATTAGGTATTAAAAGAAGATTAATAATCATTGAATGGCAACTGTATCACATAAATTAATGTAGGTATTTCTAATGATTAGTGCAACTTCAATGACTAATACGACCACGGAACAAAGAATTCTTTGTTCTGTGAATACGACGACTGATGTGGCGCGGCGGGCGAATGTCCGCCTGCGACGTAGGAGGTTGCGGGTTCGATTCCCGCCTTGGGATAAATCTTTGTACGATCTGCAAATATTTATTCCGGGTATTCTGGGTATTTTTTATGTATAATAAAAAATATCTAATGTATTCAGTCATCTAGTACCTACCCATAACACAAGCTCTGCTTAGCTTAGGGCTAGATGATGCTGTGTGGATTGTCCAGCATTATTATTATAATAGGAATGTCTAAAATCGTAAAATACGTAATTATGTTATTGTAATTAATTAACTGGACGTAGCTCATGAGTAAATAGATTTGATATGCCCTCTCTATTTAATAATATTATGAAATTATAATATGCAATCAGACTAGATAATTAGTAATTAATTTTGTTAACATCTACTATGTATTAAAAACCTCATTAGAATTATATGCACGGTGAATTCATTATGCAGAGGTATGTCTTATTGGATGATTGAGGATATAGTTCAGTCTACGACCACACTTAAGCTAGAAAATATGTTTGTGACAATATAACTACCTATCCACCAAATAGAACTAGTAACTAGACTACAGCGTCTAAAATAATAGAAGTATGAGGGAAATTTTACCCTTGATAAATTATCTACTTTATCTACTCGGTTTTACTTACATATCCAACATCTTTGAAAAAGGTTCTACAATACAACACAATACAATACTTTACACAGTAACCTATTTTTACCGATGAGTTGCATAATGACTTAGTTGTAATTTTTTACATATTACATATTCATCGAGAACGTTTTTTAATCTTTAAGATAAACAATTACATATAAGGTCAGGCAACACTAAAAAAAAAACGAGAAAAACCAAAGCCGTTTTATACATTTTAACGTAAAAGACGGCATTCTTTCTAACAACAGCCGCGTAAAGTATTTGTAAAAGACATCTTTTATACAAACGTGAGTGTTGTGTACATGTTAAAATCATGTATGCAGTTCCTTGTTCACAAAAGCTGTCATCATTTAAAGAGTATCGCGTTGACAACCCTATACAGACATCTCGTGGGAAAAATTTCCGCGAGGAAGCACAAACTTAACAAGGCTTAAATCGACACCTCTTCAGAAGTAAGCTTAACCGATACCTACAGCGTTCCTCCATCCTCGAGGCAAGTTATAAACGTGTAAATATTATTTACAAACCTTTTGAGAATGTCGTTGGTATGCTGTTGAAATATAGAAAACCAGATACTATATGATTTTGATTCTACGTGATATATCTATGCAAAAGCTATCAATTTGTGCAACTTTTTTAAATTTACTTTTACAAAGAATACATTTTTTATTATCTTTTTCTAGTTTTTCTAGAATTCCCTTAGTTTCGCTATAACACCCTGTGTATCTTAGTACGCATTGGTAGGAATGTTAGCTTCATAATAGTTAGTTTCATATAGGATGGGTAGCTAGGTGAGTTTTGCTCGTAGGTATTAATGATAAATAATCAGCTTTAGGTATATTTTTAATATATAAACTCTGACGTACATTTAACATAACGCTATCTAGCTCTAAACTAAGCAAACCTTGTTCTATAGGGACCAGATAACTGATCGAATACTTAAAAACCTTAAGTAAATACATAGGTATATAGAAAAATATATATCACCCCCAGATACAGATCAAACATATACACATAATGTTTGTTCTCGGTGGGGTTTAAACCTTAAACTTACAGTGAAACTTGCTGAAATATAATAATGATATTATAATATCCCATGTTTTACTATAACAACCGCAAAACACAAGCAATAAAAAGTGACGACATTCTTAATCTATTTCATCTATTTCAATAACAAGACTTTAATTTGAGACCTGGTTCTGATTGCAAGAAAAAACAAACTCGTACAAAAATTCGTGTTATTACGGCGATTTTGCTTAATTATTTCGAACATAAATCTCCAGATATTTACTTATTATGCCTTGGTAATAGTAGGTTGACTGTGCACAGCGGTCACGCAGGGAACAAGGGTATAATTTCGAATTGGTATTGCTTGAGAAATAGAGAAACCCGTACATTTTACGACATAACATTTATAATGTGCTGACCACTTCTACAGAGAACTCGAATAATATGGATCAATGACCTTTTTGTAGTGTAAATTCTGAAATTAAATCTTTCCAGTTATCATCCATGATAACAAATACCTAGAAGTACTTTATGTAAATCTATAGATAAGAAAGTAATAACACAGGTTTCAGCTTTTACATTGCAAATAGTAAACTTAGGCATGGTTAAAAGTATATTATATTTTTAATGCAAGCAAAGGCTTTCCTTTAGCTAAACATTTCTACGCGTAGTCGTGCAAATAGAACGATGAGTTGAACTGAGCCAGGGTTGCTACTATTTTTATTAAACATTTATTCTAATAAATATGTTTATGTAATATTTGGACCAACTCTGACTACCCCTAAGCGACAGAGACATGAGACATTATCAAAGGATTTTGAGTTGGTGCATTAAAATCTTAACGCCATATCTGTTATTATATAAAAAGCGTCCGAAATTTATCGCACGTAATATTTTCTATTTCCATTTCCATTTGTTATCTTTATGTATTTGAACATGAACAAACAAAAAGTAATATTAATAAGAAAATAGAAACATATAGTTAATAAAAACGAACCTGATAAGTCGTATTGTTGTTTTTGAGTTTTTTGAACAGTTAAGTTGACTCATGAAATTTTGTAGATTTGAATCGATACTATTGTACTTAAACTATACTCATAAAGTACGTGAAATCAACACTGTACATGTACATAGTACGGTTAAAACTCCAGCGATAAAGTTTCGGGTGCTTCTAGTGAGTGCGCAACCCTACTGCATCAGATTTTGTAATGGCAGTGAGCGTTGAAACACAAGTGTATTCGTTATGCACGCCACGCTATGAAAATACATTTATTTATTTGCACGCTTCATGCTCATGCATCTGTTTTTTTATGAAACCGCAGAACATCCTACTTTATACATTACTATCTTTACTAACGAAATTAATAATCATGTATAATATTTTTAACGAACATTTTTTTCTTTCAGGTAGCGGCCAATTTTGTTCTTAGTGGTAGTTTAAGTCAACGAATTTTATTTGTGTTTGAGTTACTTATATCGCTGACTGCATCTAACAAATTCACACTCAACAACCTAACGGTATTTATAATAGAGACCATCCATACTTTGGATAATAGATAATCAGGGAAAACCCTAAATTAATATTGTAGTAATCTAAAAATCCCGCTGTCTCAATGATATTAATTATTTGGTACAGTACATATCGTGCAAAGCGTACCAAATAGGCACCCCGTCCCTGGCGTCAGTTTCTTGCAACCAAACATTTGACTCCAAGTGTTTTTTGGGAGATCCTTTTTACAATAATAATGTTACTTAATTTATTAATTGGAATAAGCTGGAGCTTATCCAATGAATGCTAAAGCTAACTTTAGAGATTGGCAATCTAATCGACACTTCACTCACGAATGTCATATAGGTATTTCCCGAATTTAGTTATAATTTTCCTTTACCTTTCTGAGTGTTGGTTATGACGAATGTCGTCACTAACTGTATGTGCGTGACAGACAGACATATTACATAGTAATATTGGTACCTACATATTATTACAGTTTCGGTTAGCAACGCTATGCGTGAGGCGGTGTGGTCTATGCTTTATTAGAAAAACGATGACCGTCATAAAACGGTCGTTACAAGAGCTGGGTCGCATTTTATCTATTTACAGAGACACACATTAATCCAATTCAATACCAATAGGAAGTGTCCACAAAGGCGCTGCTGGCTGCATTGTAACGCTGAAGGGCAATGAAACGCTGATGCACCAGAAACTTACCAGCTCTCTTAGACCTAGTAAGTATCTGGTGTATGAGTGATTAGACGACTAGAAATGTTACCCAAGAAATCATGTAGGCATGTTACTCACTGTTCTATACTATTACTATAATTATTATAAAGAGGATTTTTTTTTAAAATCTTTCACCTTTCGGAAGCTTCACTATCCCCGGGTGACATAAGCTTTATATTATTTTTAAAATAATTAAATAAATAAATTCTCACAACAACTTCTTGTCTGTCTGTCTGTATGCCCGTCTGTTTGTCTGTCTGTCTGTTCGTCCGTCCGTCTGATACCAGGCTAAAAGAAATACCTATTTAACGGGGCTCTCATACAACAAACGTGTTTTTTTACCGTTTTTACTATAGTATTGATAATGGTACGGAATCCTTCGTGCGCGAGTCCAACTCGCACTTGGCCGGTTTTTTTTGATTCGTGGATAATCATAAATTACAGCCGCCATAAAACTATCTAGGCTTCTTAAAAGAGACCTAGAAATAAAAACTAATGATAAATATTTTTAAAATCTAAATCGGTAACCTTAGTATAATGGTAAGTAAAAAATGTAATATTCTTGTTAGTTGTCTATTTTCAACTAATAATAACACAAAAATTTTGAAAAATAATACTTTACAACTCGTCATGCCAATCCAAGAGTAGCCATGACTGATTTTGAGTAGGTTGGCATTGTTATATGAAGGAAATAGGATCTTTTAAAACTCTCGAACGTTCTATATAACCAAAATCGGGATATCTGCAAGTATTCCGATCGTTAAAATCTGACATTTGATACGTTGATTATAAGGGAAGTGCTACCCTCTCTCGTATGATTGATAGTGTCTACCCAGCGGACCCTAAGTAAGTATTTTGTGCTTGGTCATCACCTACCCAACCTCGGGAGCTTACTCCTAAATCTACACGTTCGTGTATGTACTTCGTTTTGGATCTTTTATAGGTCTCCGTACCCAACGGGTAAAACGGGACCCTATTACTAAGATTCCGCTGTCTGTTTGTCTGTCCGTCTGTTACCAGGCTGTATCTCGTGAACCGTGATTGTTAGAGAGTTGACATTTTCACAAATTATGTATTTGTGTTGGGGCTCTCATACAACAAACGTAATTTTTATTCCGTTTTTATCATAGATAATGGTACGGAACCCTTCGTGCGCGAGTCCGACTCGCAATTTTTTTTTTTATTCAACTTGCTGATGGGTCAAGAAGATGGCCCACCTGATGTTGAGTAGTTACCATCGCCTAGCTCGTTAAGAACGTGTTTTGCGATGCACCGTTCAGTGTGCATCAACCAGAGGCATACAGGCGTTAAACCTCGTGTGTCTGTAACTTCACGGACACCCACACTTTAAGCCGGAACACAGTAAGCTGCTTGACGGTAGAAATAAGTATGGTGGTAGTACTTCCCCGGACTTACTTCAACTTTCCTTCAATTCTCAAATGATCCCTTTTCTGCTCCTACTTTTGTGCATCATAGAATATAATTATCATTACTTCCAGGGTAATCTTTGTACTAAATTGTTTAATATAACAATCAATCAATTCAATCTGTAAAGTTATGTATACTTTCAGTCACATATAAACATAAAATTCTACAAAATACAAAAACATGCGAATTCTATATACATAATATAAAAATAAAAATCCTGTTCGCTATATCGCTTTTGTCATAGTGATGGTGACCACTTTTTAGAAAACCAAAGCTCCAGTGAGCTAATTTGGCACAGCATAGATTGGCGATTTGAAAACGTCAGTTCAAACTAAACTACAAATGGAATGAGACCGAACGACTCTCAAAAACCACTTATCAGCAACGACGTTTGGTTCGATACCCACATCCAATCCAAAGCTACTATATGAACTAAGTAGCCGAATAAAAGCCTTTGGGATTACCTTTCCCAGACGAATGTGCGGAATAAATTCCGAGTTTTCTTTGAAATAATATCTCAGGAAGCAATAAACCAGCAAGTTGGAACATACTCTTGAGAAATACCAAAGTTTTCAGTGTGAGTCGTAACTTGCGGATACTTAGCGTGCAGGTAATAATTCGCGACTTAGGTTTTAGCATAACTTGTATCTTGAAATATGTTTATCGACCATATTTTGCTACCTTAATATTGTAAATAGTAATGAATACTTCCATGAGTCGGGAGGGATACTACTGGGCGTTATTTATTGATTCTTCTTCTTATTTTTATCTATCGAATAACAAATACTTCAATAGATAAGTTTAATGTCAATATTATTATTATTATATGTTTAAGAATTTATGAACCTGTAGCTATAACTAAGTAATAGACATAAAATTGTTGGTTTTATTTCTAGATATTATTTATTGACGGTCAACACTTTTCAATTTGCCCGTATCATAATGAAACAGGGTTATCCAAACATACTTTCATTTACAATATTTTACAAATATAAACTTTGTTCCTTCTTATACCTACTAAAAAATACAATAAACCAATTAAATTCAATAAAACGCTCTTTTTTGTTTTCACAAACTAACATCTAACTTTTAATTGATGGATTATTTCTTACTTTCTTAAATTTTATTCAAAAACCAAATCCCATCAATAGACTAACAAGGAACAAACTTTATCAATAAAGGTTACGCATTATCGGCGATCGACGGCGACCGTATGGCAATTCGTAAACTATGAACCAACAAACGCGCACTGTTGACAAATTGCAAGCGGTCCAACTGATATTCTACTCCACACAGTAGATTGGTGATAAGCGACCAATTTGAGGAGGCGCCACGACGGGGTACGGAAGTCGTTATTACAGTAGGCGGCGCGAGCTGGCAAATTGCACCCGAACACGCCATCCGAACGTGACAGCGCTGTCGAACACATTCCTTATTTGAAACGTCTCTGCTTGACATTCGAACTGTGAATATTACAAATATTGAAGTCTTTAGTAAAATCTAGGTGAGCGCAGGACTATTCTTGGTCGGTAGCTAGTGCACGAAATATGCGCAAGACACAGTCGCTCATTGGATGCGGTAGTTGGCGATGGCGGTCATTTATTTATTTATTGGAAAACCAACAGCTTATACTAACTAAATAACATTGGGATAGAACCGGAAAGCCAATTATAGGTTTTCACGTATAACAGTTGCTAACTGTGGAAGTCCTATCGTGATCTACAAAAAGTTAAACATGATGAAAGTTACTAGTGTTACTAATATAGGTATACATATTTTATCGCTATTAAAGAATTCACTGTTTGCAAAAACTGCTTATATTTGGCCTTGGCGCTATGAATTTTCAAATTTAAGTAAATAGTAGTAATAGGTAGCTTTAAACTCGGTAGCTTGTAACGAGTCAGGACGAAGCTAGACTCGTCACTATTCACAATTATTATGAAAACATTTAATTAATTTTATAGAGACTATTTTGTAGACTTTGATGGGCGATGAATAATTATTGCGCGGCAAAAATGTGGCGGAAGACATACGTTCTAATAATTATTACTTATGGATTAATACTAATTACACAGTGGGATTTTTATTCATCAAAATATTTAGAGGTTTTTATGTTTATCTAATCTCTAAAAATCATTTGCACCACTTTAGAAATATAGTCGAGTTTTAGAGTTTACTGATATAACTTTAATTTACGACTTCCACTGCGATACGGTAATTTATTGTTTCTGTCGTTGAAGTGCAACTAATAAAGAATCCTTGATTACACGTCGTCACGATCAGGGATATGAAACTGAATATTGTAATGGGTCGGTTACAAGATCTTAGTTGTGTTGAAGGGATTTATTTCATAAAATTATGCGCTTTCTCATTTTACCTGGAAAGTCTTAATTCATTATTAACAATGGATTTTAGCACATAATACTTTGCAACGAGAGAAGTCTTTATACGGCAAACACATTGAATGTGGGTTTAAAATATTTGGAAGCGAGCGGGCCGGGAGTTTTATATGACTGCTTTAGACCACTTAGGAGAGAAAGCATCATCCCCCCCCTCTACAGTTCATTGCCCCAGCAGAGCACCTGCCACCTGGGCACGATCTGCAGTGGCCGATATGGAAATCTCTCAATCGACTCCGAACCCAAGTCGGCCGCTGCAGAAAAAACTTGGCTAGGTGGGGTACAATCGACCCGGCCAGTATACCGTGCAATTGCGGAGCCCCCATACAGGATATGCCACACCTGCTTTTGTGTCCGTTGTGCACGACCACCTGCACTTGGGAGGACCTGAACGTGGTGACGGAGAGAGCCGTTGAGGTGGCAACGTATTGGTCAGGGAAGGTGTGAGTGAGTTTTTGTTTTGACTCGAGAAGAAGAAGAAGACCACTTAGGCGAATCGACGACAGATTTTAGCTAGTCCGTGAGAAACCATTTTTGGAAATCCCCGATACATATGAGTATTATGTTTAGAAACTGTAAAATTAAATGTTCGTTTAGATGGGACAAGTTCTCGTCTAAATAATGCAAGTATCGTAAGAATACCTGATGAGAAAGCAGTATTTGAAATACACATTAATTAGGATAGATACTATCAAATCTAAATATTAGGATAAACTTAATTAATAACACTCGTAGTAAGTTTCACTTTCCAAACTATTCCAACTAAATTATGTGATACTCGTATGAAACTGAAAATATCATACAAGAGCATGTTTCCAAAGTCAAGTAACTGTAGATAAGTATTGACTTACTCCGTAGCATGTATTGTCAAAAATATGATAATATTGACAACTATTAGTATGGCATGAGATTATAATCATGAATTACAATTTATTATTTCATATTTAGTTAACATCTACGGTAAATACACGTACATTCTCGTCACACAACGAGCGAGAAGCTCTTTGCGTGTAAATGCGCCTTAAAACACGCGGGACTAGCTAGTAAAGAAGAAATTCAGGGACTTCCCTGAATTTACACTTGAAATCTGAAAGCATAAAGGACAGTTGGGCCGGGGTTCGGGATCAGTTTTGTTTGGGGTTTGCGCGTGAGACGTTGAGGAGGCAGTCGTAATGCCGGATTAAAAACGCGATCGTTATTCGATTTCTAGGTGTCGGATAAACCTTTTGTTTCGGTATCGGGAGTGTTGTTTTTATTAATTATTTCTTAATAATTATGTAGAATAGTTTTGATATAATACTTAATTTTGTAGAATATCGTGTTTTTCTGTGTAGATTATTATAGTAGATTTTAGTGTTAATTTCTAGTTTAACTTCAGTTTTAGTGAAACAGGTAAGTAGGTAGCAGATAAAGTAGCAGTCCGGGGTGAGTGGTTAGATATAGTTTAGGGTAAAACAGATTTTATCTGTTAATGAATCGAATTATACTCAATCGAACTTATTTAGTTCCTAGATTTTATAGAACAGATTGAATCGAGTAAATTGATTAAGCGGCAAACTAAAGGATTATTATTTCTGTTTACAAAGCGGTCTTGGACAGACTTGATGATGGAGTTTAAGAGTTTGAATCGAACTCAATCGAACCTATTTAGTTCTTAGATTTTATTGAACACATAGAATTAAGTAAATTAATTAAGCAATGGGCTAAGGGGTTGTCATTCCTATTTACATTGCAGTCTTGGACAGACTTGATGATGGAGTTTAAGAGTTTGAATCGAACTCAATCGAACCTATTTAGTTCTTAAATTTTATTAAATCAATTAAGTTGATTAAGTGGCGGACTAAAGGATTGTTATTCCTATTTACAAAGCAGTCTTGGACAGACTTGGTGATGTTTTAGAGTTGTATCAAAACTCAATCAAACGTATTTCGTTCTTAGATTTTATACAATATACTGTATCAAATAAATTGATTAAACAATGGACTAAAGGATAGTTATTCCTAATTAAATTACAGTCTTGGACAGACTTTACATTATTTTAGAGTTTATTAAACTCTTTAGAACTTATTTAGTTCTTGGCTTTTAGGCCTGACTACTGATTGAATCAACCTATGTTCTTGAAAGAATGTATCGACGCAAAGCCTTTCTACAGATTTTATTTCCGTGTGGATACTAATGTTCATACTCTAGAGCGTGTGTCTCGTAATTGTACTAAACCTTAAGTAAGGGGATGTGCATTACCTTAGAGTATTATGATATATTATATTCATACAGATGTTTATTATTTACCAAGAGGTACATTCGGTCAGAACTATTGACACAGTAGTTGTCGAGCTTATCCCAAGTTTATGGAAAAATGAGGGAGGTTCATTTCTTTAGTTTATTGACCAATATACCTCAATTACGTTTACTAAATGAGAATGTTCTCAAGGTTTTGATTTTGATCATCTGGAAAGACTGAGTTTGACTGAATCAGATAGATTAAGGCAATTACTCATTGCACTTATTGCGAGAAACTAATAGGGGCTGCCTTCACTCTTATAGTGAATGTAGTTCCGCAGATAACAGGTGGTGATGGATGGAGGAGACTGACCAGTCCTGAGTTGACAGTCACTGTTTGGTGCGGGGTGGGGTGCCGATCCTAATACAGTATATACAGTATTAGCCATTTCATGACCTTATATAATTTTAATAGTTTTATTATTTCATGATTAATTATATCTATTCAGAAAATAAAAGTAATAATATTGTAACGTAACTAATCCAAATGTGTTACCAATCTATGTCCAGAGTTTAATCATATTTATTAGGTACGTATACATTTTCCTAGGATGTATTTATTAACAGGTGCTTTAATACACTTTTATCTAGGAACATTCTGATTACTACGAGTACCATTTCTATAATTTATAAATATAAAAGTATGAAACAAATTGAATAGTTATTGGTAGGTAAAGTAATCATACGTCGTAAAGTTAGGTTAGTGTAAATTATAGGCTTTTCTATTATAACAAAAATAGGGTTGTTTTAAATATAAATAATTAAATCTCAACATAATTCCTTCAAAGGTTCTGAGTTACTATGACGATCACAACGTAGGTTCCTAAGCATAACCGCTAGACATCACAAGGCCAAACGTACATTGTAGGTTTATTTATTTATTTATTCTAGATTTATATATTATTATAGTTAGGAGGGTATTATTATTATTGTAGGGGGGGGGCGGTTACAATTTAGTGCCGAAATGACCAGGATATGAATTTGTATTACTACGGTTTATTAATTCTTAGATTTATTTAAGTAAATTATTTTAATTAAATTATTTAGTGCGATTAAATTCGCACAATTTGTTGTCGTATAAAAAGGATGAGGTTTTATGTTGAGATTTCTGTAAAAAAAATAGTTAAAAAATTTTATCTAAAAATAAAACTTTAAATTTTGTAGTTAATTAATTTTAGGTAATAACTTAGCGCAATATAAAATTTATTATAGGTTACTAAAGTTTGGATAATATTCAAATAATTGAATTGAATTTGAAGTTTCTAATAGTGTAAAACATAATTTGTGTTGTCACGAATAACAACCCAATTGAATATAAACATTAGGCGGCGTAGAATGGGATTACAAGTATGGTATTTTTTAGTTGTACAATCCGAGGGTCGCGAAATTTTCATATAATTTAAATAGAGGTATTTTAGCTGTATTAACTGGGGGTCGCATGTGACTTTATTGAAAGTTGCATAATTTTGTGAAGTAATTAGGTAGAAGTCTTATAGTTATATAAATAGAGGGTCGCAAGTAACACGATTTATTTTAAATATTATCCCAACATTTATATATATATACATAGTATGTGCATGTGTGTTCCTTTTGTATGTAGGTACCTGTTGAACTAGATTTTAGATTATTTATTAGTCCAAAATAACCTGGATGCTCTTCGAGGTTGGTCGCAGGTCAAGGTATGTCTGCATGTTTATTTACTTAGAATTTGAACAAATTATTTTTACAGAAATAAGTTTTGGAGTCGGGAGCCTCTTTCAGAGTAGTTTAGTCCACTAAATACGTATTCTTCACTCGTGCGTACATGTACAATGTGTAGGCATATCGGTAATCGTAGAGCCGTTACATTTACTAAGGAAGATGGAAGACGATTACCAGGGGTCGTATACTAAAATCACTAATGTAGTTACAGGTGTTATAAGTTTGTTTATGAAATATATTATATATATAAAAAAGGTATACGTAGAGTAATCTGCGACGCGGGGGGTTGCGGGTTCGATTCCCGCCTTCGGATGAATGTTTGCGCGATCTGCAGGTGTTTGTTCCTGGTGTTCTGGGTGTTTACTATGTATAATGGAAGGGGATGTCTATGTATGTAATGTATTGTGATCTGGTGCCCATGGCACGGGCTCTGCTCGGCTTGGGGTTGATGGTGCAGTGTGGATTGTCCAGCATTATTATTATTATTATTTTAATAAGTAATTAGAAAATGTAATACTATTAAAATATATAGAGCTCGTATTGGTAGGTATAATCTATTATAATTATGGTAAAGAGAAGTCGGTGTCCAGTAGGTAGAGTTGGACTGTGGATGATGATGTTTAACGAAGTTATGTTATTACAATTAGTAACCATGATATAAACGGATTAGCTAGGCTAGCTTAGGCAAATATTAAAATCTTACATGGAAAACATCGTTAGTTTAAATCTTTTAGTCTATTTTTATTCCAAAATAAATTAGGTATAGTGAAATAAACTAAAATAATAACCAAAAGTTATCACTTAAGATAAACATCGCTGCATAACTTATAACATTTTTGAGTACAAGGTACTTGAGAACCCTTGAGTGACACATACTCAAAACACAAGTTTAGGCAATAAATTAGTCAATAATTATTTTAACGTAAAAATTCTTTCAGAATTTATGGGCACTTGAGAAACACTTAAAGGTTGAGTAGACAACGTCAACAACAACTCCAAACACTTAATTAGTTAACTATGATAACGGTTTCATTTTTTGTTAGTTTGACATCGTGAGAAATGTATTCTTAAAAAATAAAAAAAACAATATTAGGTATACTTCTTTGAATGGAGGGTCGGTCAATAAAATTAAATAATTGTTCAAGTAAGGGTAACTTAATATTATGAGAACCATGGACTTGTCAGATTAGTCAACGATTACTTTGCATTGGGTTCGATTCCCTTCAGAAACGAAGCGTTTGCTCTATGTAATAGTGATGTTTTGTATTGGTATGTATTTGCAAGAAGGAAAGTGGTTCCGATACGATATTCTTTTTGATATACAACACTGATTCACGTTAGGTCAAAATATAAATAAAACACGTTTAACTACTACAACTTTTGGCAGTCAGTGGGGTCAAATTAAAGTTTATAAATTAGTCTGTGAGTTATTGTAACGCGATTACGTAATTAAACAATTTAATGACAAAAAAATTAACGGTTAAGAAAGTTTGTGGAATTCAAAAGTAATAATGGTTTCCTTGTTTTGAGTTTCATCAAAATGGTGATTTCCTTTTGTACCTATTGGGAATTATAATACTTATAAGGGCATAAACGAATAGTTATCATTTAAACAAACATTGTGATTATTACATTAGAGATGGTACAAGTATTTCTTAGTCTTACTTCTAAAAATGATCTGATGGGTTTGCGAGTATAATGTTTCGCTGCATAATAGTATAATGATAGTAGCATATGTAAGCGATGGATGAATTTTTAAAGTAATGGTTGGTGAAAGGATGAATGATAGATGGAATGAAATAATTATGAAATTAATAACAGAATAAGGGGCTCGAGGATTCAACAGAACCTTGGAATAAGACATTTTGTTGGTTTTAAAGATCAAATAAACATACACTTGCAAATAATTCGTACGAAGGAGATTTGATGTTAGGCTAAGTCAGAAGACATCATCAGTATAAGCTGATTTCGTATGAATTATTACTATACAAAAACCCAGAACTGAGCACACTGTACACTCTCCGATTTATAGATCAGTTATTAATTTGAGTAAGATTTCAAGTTGGATGACGTAGACATGAAAGATTCAAGCCCGGACGCCATCTGAGAAATCTAGACTGTGAAGGATGATGATTGATTTCAAATCCAAATTGCGGTAGTTAATATTGGTTGAAATGAATCATTGTATCACTAGGGTTGACTTGCCTCACAAACAAGTTTCCTTACTCAGGTTAGATTATTTCTGCGAAAGGAGTCTGGTCTTTAATGTTTACTCGTTTATAGCAAGAAGTTAAACTCAGAGCAATTGCGGTTTATAACATTGGTTTAAATACACATCACATTATTATTTATATATGTATTGATGTACACTGCATATTGAAAGATGTGCATATCACACAATTAACTATTATTTGAAATTAAAGATCAACAAAAAAAAATGTACCTTGTGTTAAAGGGGTTATTTAATTTTCATTATAATAATTGTGAATTTTATTGAGAGTAAAAATTTACTACGGTTTCAAAGGTTAATCACCTGCGTAAATTTTGAGGGTCGACTGTAACGAGTCAGGACGAAGCTAGACTCGTCACTATTCACAATTATTATGAAAACATTTAATTAATTTTATAGAGACTATTTTGTAGACTTTGATGGGCGATGAATAATTATTGCGCGGCAAAAATGTGGCGGAAGACATACGTTCTAATAATTATTACTTATGGATTAATACTAATTACACAGTGGGATTTTTATTCATCAAAATATTTAGAGGTTTTTATGTTTATCTAATCTCTAAAAATCATTTGCACCACTTTAGAAATATAGTCGAGTTTTAGAGTTTACTGATATAACTTTAATTTACGACTTCCACTGCGATACGGTAATTTATTGTTTCTGTCGTTGAAGTGCAACTAATAAAGAATCCTTGATTACACGTCGTCACGATCAGGGATATGAAACTGAATATTGTAATGGGTCGGTTACAAGATCTTAGTTGTGTTGAAGGGATTTATTTCATAAAATTATGCGCTTTCTCATTTTACCTGGAAAGTCTTAATTCATTATTAACAATGGATTTTAGCACATAATACTTTGCAACGAGAGAAGTCTTTATACGGCAAACACATTGAATGTGGGTTTAAAATATTTGGAAGCGAGCGGGCCGGGAGTTTTATATGACTGCTTTAGACCACTTAGGAGAGAAAGCATCATCCCCCCCCTCTACAGTTCATTGCCCCAGCAGAGCACCTGCCACCTGGGCACGATCTGCAGTGGCCGATATGGAAATCTCTCAATCGACTCCGAACCCAAGTCGGCCGCTGCAGAAAAAACTTGGCTAGGTGGGGTACAATCGACCCGGCCAGTATACCGTGCAATTGCGGAGCCCCCATACAGGATATGCCACACCTGCTTTTGTGTCCGTTGTGCACGACCACCTGCACTTGGGAGGACCTGAACGTGGTGACGGAGAGAGCCGTTGAGGTGGCAACGTATTGGTCAGGGAAGGTGTGAGTGAGTTTTTGTTTTGACTCGAGAAGAAGAAGAAGACCACTTAGGCGAATCGACGACAGATTTTAGCTAGTCCGTGAGAAACCATTTTTGGAAATCCCCGATACATATGAGTATTATGTTTAGAAACTGTAAAATTAAATGTTCGTTTAGATGGGACAAGTTCTCGTCTAAATAATGCAAGTATCGTAAGAATACCTGATGAGAAAGCAGTATTTGAAATACACATTAATTAGGATAGATACTATCAAATCTAAATATTAGGATAAACTTAATTAATAACACTCGTAGTAAGTTTCACTTTCCAAACTATTCCAACTAAATTATGTGATACTCGTATGAAACTGAAAATATCATACAAGAGCATGTTTCCAAAGTCAAGTAACTGTAGATAAGTATTGACTTACTCCGTAGCATGTATTGTCAAAAATATGATAATATTGACAACTATTAGTATGGCATGAGATTATAATCATGAATTACAATTTATTATTTCATATTTAGTTAACATCTACGGTAAATACACGTACATTCTCGTCACACAACGAGCGAGAAGCTCTTTGCGTGTAAATGCGCCTTAAAACACGCGGGACTAGCTAGTAAAGAAGAAATTCAGGGACTTCCCTGAATTTACACTTGAAATCTGAAAGCATAAAGGACAGTTGGGCCGGGGTTCGGGATCAGTTTTGTTTGGGGTTTGCGCGTGAGACGTTGAGGAGGCAGTCGTAATGCCGGATTAAAAACGCGATCGTTATTCGATTTCTAGGTGTCGGATAAACCTTTTGTTTCGGTATCGGGAGTGTTGTTTTTATTAATTATTTCTTAATAATTATGTAGAATAGTTTTGATATAATACTTAATTTTGTAGAATATCGTGTTTTTCTGTGTAGATTATTATAGTAGATTTTAGTGTTAATTTCTAGTTTAACTTCAGTTTTAGTGAAACAGGTAAGTAGGTAGCAGATAAAGTAGCAGTCCGGGGTGAGTGGTTAGATATAGTTTAGGGTAAAACAGATTTTATCTGTTAATGAATCGAATTATACTCAATCGAACTTATTTAGTTCCTAGATTTTATAGAACAGATTGAATCGAGTAAATTGATTAAGCGGCAAACTAAAGGATTATTATTTCTGTTTACAAAGCGGTCTTGGACAGACTTGATGATGGAGTTTAAGAGTTTGAATCGAACTCAATCGAACCTATTTAGTTCTTAGATTTTATTGAACACATAGAATTAAGTAAATTAATTAAGCAATGGGCTAAGGGGTTGTCATTCCTATTTACATTGCAGTCTTGGACAGACTTGATGATGGAGTTTAAGAGTTTGAATCGAACTCAATCGAACCTATTTAGTTCTTAAATTTTATTAAATCAATTAAGTTGATTAAGTGGCGGACTAAAGGATTGTTATTCCTATTTACAAAGCAGTCTTGGACAGACTTGGTGATGTTTTAGAGTTGTATCAAAACTCAATCAAACGTATTTCGTTCTTAGATTTTATACAATATACTGTATCAAATAAATTGATTAAACAATGGACTAAAGGATAGTTATTCCTAATTAAATTACAGTCTTGGACAGACTTTACATTATTTTAGAGTTTATTAAACTCTTTAGAACTTATTTAGTTCTTGGCTTTTAGGCCTGACTACTGATTGAATCAACCTATGTTCTTGAAAGAATGTATCGACGCAAAGCCTTTCTACAGATTTTATTTCCGTGTGGATACTAATGTTCATACTCTAGAGCGTGTGTCTCGTAATTGTACTAAACCTTAAGTAAGGGGATGTGCATTACCTTAGAGTATTATGATATATTATATTCATACAGATGTTTATTATTTACCAAGAGGTACATTCGGTCAGAACTATTGACACAGTAGTTGTCGAGCTTATCCCAAGTTTATGGAAAAATGAGGGAGGTTCATTTCTTTAGTTTATTGACCAATATACCTCAATTACGTTTACTAAATGAGAATGTTCTCAAGGTTTTGATTTTGATCATCTGGAAAGACTGAGTTTGACTGAATCAGATAGATTAAGGCAATTACTCATTGCACTTATTGCGAGAAACTAATAGGGGCTGCCTTCACTCTTATAGTGAATGTAGTTCCGCAGATAACAGGTGGTGATGGATGGAGGAGACTGACCAGTCCTGAGTTGACAGTCACTGTTTGGTGCGGGGTGGGGTGCCGATCCTAATACAGTATATACAGTATTAGCCATTTCATGACCTTATATAATTTTAATAGTTTTATTATTTCATGATTAATTATATCTATTCAGAAAATAAAAGTAATAATATTGTAACGTAACTAATCCAAATGTGTTACCAATCTATGTCCAGAGTTTAATCATATTTATTAGGTACGTATACATTTTCCTAGGATGTATTTATTAACAGGTGCTTTAATACACTTTTATCTAGGAACATTCTGATTACTACGAGTACCATTTCTATAATTTATAAATATAAAAGTATGAAACAAATTGAATAGTTATTGGTAGGTAAAGTAATCATACGTCGTAAAGTTAGGTTAGTGTAAATTATAGGCTTTTCTATTATAACAAAAATAGGGTTGTTTTAAATATAAATAATTAAATCTCAACATAATTCCTTCAAAGGTTCTGAGTTACTATGACGATCACAACGTAGGTTCCTAAGCATAACCGCTAGACATCACAAGGCCAAACGTACATTGTAGGTTTATTTATTTATTTATTCTAGATTTATATATTATTATATTTAGGAGGGTATTAGTATTATTATTGTAGGGGGGGGGCGGTTACAAGCTGCACCAAATACCCAAAATTCATTGAGAATGTCTAAGAACAGTATATGTTCACCAAAATATACGTAAAGTGGGTATCATTTCATACATAGCAGGTTGCAATTCCATTGCTTCTACGCTGTTGAAGACCGCAAATGTTGCACAAATAAACTGAAAATATTTAAACTAAATTAGAGTTTAGTCATAACCATGAGAAATCCACTCCCTAGTTTAGAGTAGATGGCATAACTCCACCGTAGGCTTATAAATAACATTATAAACACTTAGCAAACGAATAAAGCTATGAGTGTTGTAGATGGTAAGATGGATCTACAACCGCGTAGACGCCTACGCGTCTGTAGAGGATGCCTACGTGACTGTAAAACGTGCCTACGCGACCTACGCTAGGCACAAAGATAGCCTGAGCGATAGAAATGAAGACTTATGGATCGTGGCGCAATAAGGAATTATTGGGTTATGAATAACTTATGCCTTTTCAACAATCACCATAAAATGTTTCAAAACTAATTATATAGTATATCTTCCCCTCATTAAGTAAAATCGGCACCACACTGGAGCTTCTTTATTGATATTATTATGAATTTGTCAAAGCATGATACTATGAAGTTGTAAGTGTCTTACCCGTTCTTCATAGCTTGGTCACGAGGAATTATAGCCTAGGTTCACCTAAGTTTAAGACGATTCTAAGTGATCCCTGGATATTACTGAATCAACGATTATTTACTTTGAATTTCCCTATAACGATCGATGTGAATGCTTATTGTAAATGCTGTGATACTGTCTTAGCGCAACCGACTACTGTATGTTTTAACGAATTATCACAAAACATTTTTTATACCAAAGAAATAGACGTAATAACATCTCTGAAATATCACATAATTAGAACCGAACACAAAACGGGTAATAAATTGTTATTACTTTACACTTATAAATTTCCATTTGGCGCGAAAGAATATCGAGTTTTCTTGAAAGAATTCTTAAGTGGCAGCCATATATTTTAATTAGAGCGAGCGCTCATGCAGTCGATAAGGCGAAGTGAGTCACGGGTAAAGACTACTTGATACACTCTAGTGCATTTTCTGCAAACAAAATAACTTCCTGAAGTTGGATCTATGCAGCCATGCATTTAACAGGTGTTTATTGACTAAAATCATTGGGATCATTCTAAATCTTCGCCAGCGGAACGACGCACGTTTGGTTCGCGGATCGTTTGTTTTTTTTTATTTATCAGATGTATACTTTTACAGTTCAGTACAGACAAGACAGATTTATTTTGGTAAATCACAGTTAGTCAAAGTCAAAGTGTATTTATTTGACGAATACATGTAGTATATTAGGTACAGACAGATGTCACAGTATTGTAGGTATTTGTTTCAATGTAATTCTACCATATTATTATGTAACAATAGTATTAAAATTATCGAAACTATTCATGTTAGGTATGCACATCAAATTTGTAAAATTTAAAATATCACGTAAAATAAAATCATGGTTAAAGTTAGGTTCCAATTCAAGGGCTCAATTGGGTGTAGTAGTCTTAGACAAATGTATCAGTTTGGCCTATTTTCCTCCGTAATGTGCCCTAGTTACTATCTGCCCTCTTTTATACTTGTTTACCTACGTTTTATTTTTTACCTATCAAACATGAAGTGGCCTTTACAGCTGAACAGTCCTCGAAGCGCGGCGGCGCGGTGTCGGCCGGTCTCGTTGTGGCGCGTTTTATTTCACATAATAACATATTAGGCAAGCCCGCAGGCTCGCGGCTGGCGGCTCACTCGCTTGCATTTATACCCCGTGTAAATAAAACTTAGCTAACGACTGCACGAAACGCCACGGACACCGCAGTACGCCGCCGCCGGCACAGACAACTTTCCATTTTACACAAAACGTTATTCAGCGTTCTACTCATTTTGAAACACTGCAAATAAAAACGCGAAATCTGGTACACAATGCTGTTTGTTTTGTAATAAATCTCTCACATTGAAAGAGATTTTTGCGTTAATTCCACATTAGATATAACCCGTCTAGTTTGTGGTTTGTTTAACATTTTTACATTGCTATCACAGCTGATTTTACACGAGTTTCTTTAGGGAAATTTAATGATTCAACCGATGAAACTTCCGTCGATAGAAGAAAGGCAAAAGCAATTAACTTTGAAATGGAAGAAAATTAATTGATAGGGTGTTTTTTTCACCTCTTAGATACCTAGCGAATGAATATTGTTTCTTTGATAGGAACTGAATTCTGTCGAGGTAATGAATAAAATATGGAAATGTAGGCTTCCTTTCTATGCGTGAGGTGTTATTGAGGGGTGTCTAGAGGGGATGGAAAGGTGACGTTGCAGCAAGCACTTTTTCCTGCCCCGAGTCAGGTACGGTGCTTATAGACAGTTGGGCCCTACGCCCTCGTATCATCTACGGATGGATGACCGCGGTAATGAGGGCGAGTTGCGTAATTTATGGCCTACAGGGGGCTGTGAACTTACTGTGCATCTGTTTGAAGTTTTCACGCACGTTTGTTCTGCGTTCATACACACAAAATGCACTACGTTCACACTCTTTCTATGTGAGGTGCGTAAAAAGAGGTAAAGTTTACCTCTAACTATTCTTCCTCTAGATATATCCGCCAAACGTCATTAATTTCAGCATATTTATTATGTACCTGTTTCACTTTTGGGCAAAGGCCTCCCCATTTTTGGTGACAGAAAATATAAAATAATACCGGTATATCGAAAGATGGATGCATATCTATGCGGATGCAAAGATTTTTCAGAAGACAAGCATAGAAAGTTATTCCCTTACAAAGTTTTTAGCATAAATACATTTCATTGGAGTTTTTACTTAAGGAGCGGATATCTTCTTACAAGTCTTTTAATTACACAGTGTATGTAATTTAAATAATTTACTTGCTTGGTTTTATAACCTCATTCTTGCCAAGACCTTTAGATACAAAGCAAAAAATAAAAATGATGTGCGCAATCCCAGTACTCTCAAAGAGTAAAGAAAAGCATCGTGAGGAAACCAGTTAGTATTAACAGCGGCGATGAGCTTGCAACCTGTCATGTATGGAATAATAACTACTTCAAAATGTGGGTATGTACCAAATGTAATATTTGGACGTACCTCTGATTACCCACCTAATACATTCTCAAGAATTACGAGTTGATCCTACTTGGTAGGGATCTGAGGGAATATCTACCTGGCCTAGGGATTTAAAAATGTGAGGCTGTTTCTGTTTTCAAAAAAATCATTTTTCACAATTTCAAGTACAGAACAGAGTGATGAACGCAGTCATGCCCCATAGGTCACTTCCTCGGTGGATCTGACGCAATACAATTGTAAAAGGCAGACAACGCAACTGCTCTTCGTTAGGTGGGTCATATGATTGTTCCAGCACTTTTTCCCATAAAAAATCTTTGCTCCTCGTTTTAACCGCACCGTTTGAAATTGGCTTTACATTGATGATCGTAAAGTCTTATAAGCTCCCTCTAATAAACACACATTCATGTATGCATATGCATTAGTGCAACTCACGTGACTAGCGGGTGCCTGTGTGCGTCAGCGCATGAACATACGTAATTTAGCATCGAACTAATTTGTCACTCAGTAATGAATATGCATTTGCTGGATCCTGTCGAGATCGGCATTCACGCACACTATAACATACCTGCCTTATTAATAGTAGGTATCCAGTTGGAAGAAAATAGTGTCTCGAGTTCCATACATTTTAGATTTACGGACTATTAATAGATATCATTACGGAAAATGGAACTTCCTGTTGAAAAGTCGTATAGTGTTATAATACGTTTCCTGGTTGATTCAATGCCTTAAATAATTAACCACGTAAAATTTACAAGTTACCTACCAAGTACCTAGTAAGTTTACCCCCGCGGCTTCACTCGCATACTAAAACTAGCCTTTATGCTTATTTAGGTAACAAAATAAATCTACCCCAAGTTTCATTCAAAACGGTCCAGTCGTGAAGGCGGGATCGCAACCACATTGCCGATAAATTTTTCAGTGCCCAATTATTATTATTTTCTACGAATTCCAACAAACACACTATCGTATTTATAAATTGGCATGACTGATTCAGGCCGCGTAACATCTCTATCAAGAAGTAAGCCATTGGGTATACTTTATCGGATGGCTTCCTATCTCATCGTCGGTACACCCTTCTCATTTGTCAAATCAACAGAAATATATGCGTGAGAACTCACAGATTGATGGGGTAGCCTAGATTGAATTACATCCCGGTAAAACCTGACGAGGGTCTAACGTTCCATGCGGGTGAGAACAAGAATAATATAAGAGTCTATTTGAATAACCGATATGTGATACTAGACATTATTGAGCACAGAATGTTTCTAAAGCTACTGGGCTTTTGTCTACTACTAACTCGAAGGTTACCATAAAGTATCAGATTATATATATGACAAAAAACTTGAGATTGAACTCTCTCTAACTCCATAAAGTAAAATTAATTTAATTCATCTAGTTTGTTAGACTATCAAAGGCGATTCCTTTGATTATATTAAATAAAGACCGCTTTGACTTTGAAAGCGTTCAACTTGCGCCCACTTGTATCCTGTAGGTATACCATTTTTTTTATTCAACTTGCTGATGGAACAAGCAGGTGGGCCACCTGATGTTAAGTGGTTACCATCGCCTATATTTAAGTATTGCCTCGTAAGTCACACTTGTTAGGAACTTGCCTTACGATGCACTGCTCAGCTTCCATCAACCTGAGGCATACAGGTGTCAAGCCTCATGTACCTGTAATTTACCGGCACCCACACCCTTCACATCGGAATATAGTAAGCTGCTTGGCGTTAGAAATGGATGCGGTGGTAGTACTTCCCGAACGAGCCTTTCACAATGAGCTCTACTACTACTCTCGTACAGAACCAACCGTCAAAATATCCTCATAAATACATTCTCAAGCGACTATGTGAAATAAAATGTAATCGATAAACCTTGGAAGCCAACTAAAGCGTACGCACTAGGAATTGAAATTGAAATGTTTGTTAAGATATACTGATGAACCGGTTCTAAATTGTTGGTTTTCTGATCAACATTGTGGTTGCTCACAATTATAATATGATGACAAACAACTTACCAAATCCAAAATTATTATGTTTATGTAGAGCTTATCTTTAGTGTGTAATTTAATCTGATGTTTATCCAACTAATTGAATTTTCCACCCTCCCCTACTAATCTTGGCGTATTCTCAACAAGAGATCTTTTGATTCTAAGGTTTTTCTAGACACGCAACTTTAGATCCACATCATCAACAAACTGAAGAAGTTCACTGTTGGCCTTAGGCCTGACCCTATTTTTATAGGTTACTGATCAACGCATGGCCTTTAGAATTTACGGCATTTATACACGGAACTAGCAAATAGCACACCTAATGTTAAGTTGTAGCTTTCACCTATAACAAGCGAAGGCAATGGCCTCGCAGGTCACGCCGGCTAGGAACGTGGCCTACGATGCACTGCATTTATCAACCTGAGGAAAACAGGTGTTAACCGCAGCGGGTATTGAAGTTTGCATAAAAAGCTAATGAGATAAACTAGCTATATTTATAAATTATATAATATTTGATGAGTGTGTTTTTTTATATTTGACTAGTGAAATGAGGTTATTTTCACACAAACTTCAACACCTGTTGTACCCGTTTGAGGGTTTTATTTCAGGAATTCCTTTCTTATGATAGCTTTATTATTAAAAATGCCGTTAGAAAATGCACTTACCGAAAATGTTCATGCCAACACAGTCAGAGCTGAACTTTGGGCGATATTAATGTTATTTTCATATAAAAACTGTTTCTCCATCTTACCTACTTTGTTGGCAGCTGCGAGCATCTACTCATTGTAGGAGAAAAGATGGAACACATATATGAACTTTTTGCTCAAGTAACTAAAAGGATTATAAGTAGTTATCAACATCTTGAAGAGATCTACTGATGGGCATAGACACCCATACATTTTCAGGTTAAACGAGTTTGAGCCTTATTCATCCACAAACTTTCTGCAATCTTTACAATGACGTCGTTTCCTCGTATAGAGAGGACTTCTTACTTTAGGTTTGTGGTTGCCACTCGAAAGCCTTGGTTCCAAATCGGTTCTCTTTTTTACGCTTTTACGCTATTAGATCTGCTCATTCCTACTTGAACTTACTTAGTCTGAAATTACACAGCATGACAATACTTTTTGTAGTAGTAAGCTCTCAGTGAAGGGCTCGTTCGGGGAAGTACTAGCACCATGCTTATTTCTGCCGCTAAGCAGCTTGCTGTATTCCGGTTTGAAGGGTGGGGTGCCGGCGAAATTACAGGCACATGAGGCTTAACACCTGTATGCCTCAGGTTGATGAACGCAGAGTGCATTGGCACGTTCGTGGCCTGTAATGTAATGCTTTGTTATAGGCGATGTTAACCACTCAGCAATTACATTAAAAAAAAGAGATTAACAACATCATCAACAACATCATTTGTTAGTTTTTTTAGTGCTTACCTGCACTAAACTACAATAATATAGTATAAAATCTGCTATAATCATCAACAACAGCCTATAGAAATCCACTGCTGGACATAGGTATCTCCAGAAAGGAAGATTTTGAAACATTTCCATTAACCGTGATTTTCCGTGATCCTAACAATGTCGTCAGTCGATCGGATAGGAGAGCGTCCTACGCTTTGTCTTCCAGTTCGTGGTCACTACATAGTATAATAATGATATATAATATAAGCATATAGAAATTACCTCATAAATAAAATAAAAAAAATAAAAATCATTTATTTCAAGCAATTGCTGCTCATATTACATACACATTACATTACATTAAATGCATAGATAATAAAATAAACAACGAGTAAAATATAAACGAATCGGAAAGAATAAAAATAGAACGCAACGTTAATAGCAAATGTTAAGAGTTATTTGTACACCTACAATAGGTATCGTCAGCGAAGATACTAATGAGTTCTGCGAAAATGAAGACGTTTCTATGAATCCTTATATGTATTTTATTGTGAAATATATTTATTAGGTTTTCAGACATTATTAGCATCGTGCTCTCCCACGCTGTCCCGTGTATATACAGCATAAGTACCTATCGGTGGACATAAAATAGTCTGATTATAAGTAAATGATTAATAAATAAAATTACCGATCAACGGCCTTCATAACAATATATAGAGAGCAATGTGAGATTCGCCGATATACATAAATTCGGAAGCGACATAGATACCACAACTTAATAGTCTAAGCATGTGCTTACTGAGCTCCTAAACTAGGTGTTGCATATTCAACGAGCGATTTGCGTAAGTAAGCAATCGTTTATGTATGTATGTACATAACTGGATGTACGACTCAGTGGCTTCATATATCGGTTTGTTAAAGAAACTAAATTGATTTCCTCGTATCACGCCCACGCTTGATCCACCATGAATATTTATGACTTAAAGCTGTAATGTTTGCGAGGTTTTAATTAATTTAAAACAAGCTTGTAAGTACGTGAACGTATAAACGGACAATGTACTTGGTAGTTTATTTGTTGTAGCAGTGCTACGGCGTAGCACATTGTAGTTCCGGCAAAGAAAATGTTCAGAGAAGTACGAGCAGAATTATACAAAATATGGTGGGTTTGCTTTTTAACTCTACGATAATATCCAAATTAGAAAATATTCCACTCGTAATAACACAGCGCTTTTGGTATGGTACTCAATTTGAAACGAACAAGATGTTAATTACTAGTCATCAAACATCATTTATTACACAATGCCCGATCGTTTGAGTTCCAAATTCCTATAAAAGAATTGAAGAGGCTCCGCGGACGTCTATAGGTTTGTCAAGTATTTCAATTAATTTTTCTCACTTGATCGATTGGCTCGCGCGAGAACAAAGCAATTACGACACTCGAACGTAACCGATAGCAATTAATTTGTTTTCGCCTCGTCGAGCAGACCCGGACGTGGCCTTTGTAGGCGTCAATTCGACGCCTTTTTAATAAATTGTTGTTACTACTGAAATTTATTGATGACGAATTCAGTATGCGGGAAAACTATGCCGTGAGTATTGACAATATGACGAAACAATGTCAATACTCAAAATGGGTCACATATATGTCTATTTAGCAAGACAATGCATTACTAAAGATAAAAGAGTCGCAAAATATAAACAATTTTACGGTCATTTCTTACTAATTAGTGTTGACAAACATTGATGTGGTTCATTTTAAGTAGTTTTAAAATATCTATATATATAAGATTTTAAGTATTATTTATTTATTTATTGATTATTTGATTTCAGACTACATCACAACAATTTATGTATTTAGATGTCGTATTCATACGGGCTAATATCGTTACAAAGTACTTACAAGGGATTTACATAATTTATCTAGTCTATCGGGATTAGTCAAATATACCCGCGAGGTAGTTTGACTTCCCCTAAACTGGTGAGCCTCGTACAAGATGATACGCCCTAATAGAGAAAATATTATTTCCCTAAAGTAATTTTCACGTTAGGTAATATAATGTGTACGGCTTTAGTGGGGTATATCAGGATAGCAATATTTAAAACAGCTTTCATGCCCCTGCTACGACGGTATTCACAAGACCGAGGGAAATAAAACGATGTAGATTTACTTTTCAGCGTGTGTACACAATTTTGTACAACGGAATATTTACAGGTTTTCTTATACTTTAAAATGAAAACACTTTTCATAGCGACGACAATAGAACCGTACACAATAGGTTTTACTTTTTGTAGTTTCGAATGTTCATCGAGTTTGACATCAGACGATTCCAGCAAATACAGAGTGCATTACCGAGATTGAAAAAGGCTTGCTGGCGAAATCTTAGCGTGTTTGAATTTTACATTGGATCGGGATTTAAAGCAGTGTGACGGGATCGGCAGTGACTGGTCAATCGGACACGTATATCGGAACACGGGGTCACGAAAAACAACCTAACGGACGTGTAATAAACCGAAGACGTGATATCCACCTTTTTCGGGACGACATCTGGTAAAATGTTTCGTCTGATGGCCAATCCATTTACAAGAAAAAGAAATTTAAAAGGAAAAGGAAACGCCAAGGATTTCTTATTGCAAATCCTGAATCACAGTCCTCCGAGCCGGAATGCATGTTCGAGCAAAAAGTTCAGCTAGGTATTGAATAAAGTGAAAACGTGTAAATTGAAAATACTAAAAATAAAACAAAAGATAAAACGCCAATATAAGAGCGCATCATTTATAAAATGAACACGAATGGGTACCATAAAATGGAATCATGAAAGTTTATACCCTGTTTTAGTTAAGGGCGGACCATTCAATCGTGACGTAAAAAATTTACGATCACACGTCAAGAGAAACACCAATGAGGCTGTAAACAGTCCCCTTCTAATACTTAAGTATCTACTTGTAAAAGTTCATTAGCAATTAACGTTTACCTACCCTGCTTTGTCGGAAGTTGTTACATTACTTGCTAGTACTTTTTTATAGAATTTTTCTCTTTGTTGTTAGACTCCGGATATTGCTAGTAAAATTGTACTGCTTGCGACGTTTTTTATTTCTTTATATCTAGTTTTTTTCTGTTGAATTGAATACAGGATAACTGTGGGTGGCATGGATACCTACATCCCAGTGATTTAGAGTAACGGGGAAGACAGCGTATAAACATAAATCAAGCTATGCCTACCAGTTATTTTATAAATGCTTTTGATTCAACTAACTGCTTAACCTACAGCTTACAGCGGATATAGGCATTTATTACTATTATTTACTTTATTAAGATGAAACTCATATGCAGTGCATGATTTGCAATCTATTTCGATAAAGCCCACTGAATCTTACTTACTTACTTATCGCTACTAAGCGATAAGGTCGCCTATTGTATCTTCCATTTTATAACTGTTATTTATATGTTGTTTTCGTGTCACTAGTATCAATAATGTATGTACAATCAAGAATTTTTCATTAACTTACTTATTCATTACTCACGCATTTATCACGAAATCTCCAAAACTCAAAAGTTGATCTTTATTGCCTCTGATATTTTTCACTCCAAGATTAGGCGGAAAATTGGTTGTAGAATTTGCAAAAAAAATCACAGTAGTTTATAAACCAATTTTTACGTTGTAATACACGAATGAAGCCGCGGGTAGAACTATTATATAAATATTTAAAATTGTTTGGCTACCCTTTCTCTGACCGGTGGTAGACTTAATTTAGTTAGGCACATATTTGAACAGCGTGGCTCAACTAGCCCAAACTTGTAAACTTTTCTAGACAACTTTGTGCCTACTTGTCTTCTAACTGCTAACTGCTGACAACTGTCAATAGTTAGAACTGCTTGTGGAACTATCTAAATCTAGAAGTTTCTTAAGGTCATTAATATATTAACAGTGGATTTAGTAAAGGCTAATGCATACTTCTAAATAATAATATTTTTTTTATATTAAAAAATCAATGTGCATATTTTATATGTTTTCTATTAAATTCAGGTATACATATTTATGTTACCTACTTAAAAGTTTTATTATTATACATACTCAAGATTATTATAGGATGTCTAATGGGGTAGCCAGAGGTAAGACTGGTCATCGTGTTTAAGCATGTTTCAAGGTGATTAAATAACGTGTTCCATTGCTATTAGGTTTTGTTGTTTTTCATTCAATAATATATTTTATTTTAGTAACAAACTTCAATAATCCTAAGAGGTCATCCAACTTGGTATATGAGTAATTACATAACCTGGTTGAAGAAACGTAAATATCCAAACTAGGCCTGGCATTCAAAACGAATCCTGCTTATGTTCTTAAAAGCATAGCAAGTTCTGTCCCTAAAACCAGCCACAAGGCACGACCGGCCGCTCGACAGAAATATAAAAATAATTTCGATAAACTGAAGGTTGCCTAAAACTTTATAAATAAAGTAAAAGTCAAATTTAAAGGTAACTTGTTATTATGTCTTGTTTATATACCAAGATCACGTTGTTCATCACAAAGATATTCAAAAGGACATCATGAGGTTCTAGTTTTACTAGTGTACGCTCATCTTTATCTTATCTCACCTTCGTCTTGTCCGATTCGATTGAGACAGCGTTTAATTATTCAGTCGTGATGAGATCGACACCTGTTAAAACTTGAAACGAAATGGCGGAAAATTAAGGAAAAATTCGGGATATTTTGCGTCTATTAATTTTTCCTTTGTTACGAACTCAGCTGAGGGTTTCCTTTTTTTGGGTATTTATTTCATGAAGAAACCCTTGTTGAGCCTTTGAAATATTATTTAAGTACCGTCGTTTTACAGTTATTCCGACTAGCAATTTAATAATAATTCACAATGCACAATATTAATAAACATAACTGTTTCTATATTACATTCAACTAACTTATTTGGACCACATTGCACTTTTCGTTTTATGCTACTGCTGGTGGAACAACCTTATGACCCACCTAATGTTAAGTGGTAACCATCACCTATAATAAAGCATTAATTACCCTGTAGGAAGGACCTCCGTAACGGAGGCTCCGTTAGGTACGTGCTCTTCGATGCACTACCCTGTGTCCATCAACCTGAGGCATACTGTTGTTAAGCCTTTTGTGCCTATAATTTCATGCTTCATATTTTTTGCCTGTTAGTTATAAGACTATTTTACGTGATCACTTTGAGTCCATGGAGCAAATGCCTTCAACAAAAATAGATTTTCTATATTTTTAAATAAATACAACTTAATTGGACCTTCCCTTGTTTGAAAGCAGCTGTTAAAACAAAGTTCATACAAAGTTCCTGAATATAAACAAGTTTAGTATCGAAATAAAGAGATGATATTGAAAAACAGACGAGTTCGTGTCGTATTTTGCCTCCTACCTACCTGAACTAGACCGAATAGTTTTTTGAACCAAAAACTCGTTTAAAAGCGGATATTGCATTCGAGAGCGTTCGAGTTAGATGGATACTATGTAAACTATTCTTTTGCGTATTAATTCGTTCTTTCAACATTGATATACCTTTACTAGTTTTATTGAATGGTCAGTTTTTGCTCCATTCGTTTAGAGTTCTGTACTGAACCAGTTTTTGTTATATACGCAAATGTTTATTTTCTGTCTGGGTGTTATATTGTATTCTAATAATATAATATTAACAAAAAAAGTAGGTATAAAAGTATTTCATCAGTTATTTTTATATGGCTCCCAAAGGTATATAAATATGTGGTGTGGTTTTACTTATAGTAGAGCTCTTTGTGAAGGACTCGTCCGGGGAAGTTATTACCACCATGCCTATTTCTGCTGCCAAGCAGCTTGCTGTGTTCCGGTTTAAAGGGTGTAAGTGCCGGTGAAATTAACAGGCAGGCAGGCACATGAGACTTAACACCTGAATGCCTCAGGTTGATGGACGCTGAGCAGTGCATCGTAGGGCACGTTCCTAACGAGCGCGACCTTCGAGACAATACTTCGTTATAGGCGATGGTAACCACTAGGCCATCTGCTTGTTCCATCAGCAAGTTAAGTTCCATAAGATATACCTAGTAAACAATACAAATATAGTTAACGCTAACGAGTCTTCCACTTTAGATACCTACGTGTTTAAAATTTCCCGTCGTAAAACCTAGCCATAATCGTATCACAATTAAAAATGTTTCCTTTACGGATAAACGCTGAAAACGACGAAATATGGGGAATTAAGTGGGGATTAAGGCCTGAGTGGTAGGGCGATTCTGCACTCAGGTGAAATATTAAACGTTTGGGCAGTTGGTAATTAATAATGCGGCCACACCACGGGCAGTGGACGAGGGGCCGGATATAGCGGAAAAATTGCCGGATCAAGCAAGAGTACGCTTAAAATTCTCGAAGCAATATCGGGCTTCGACGTTAAAAAGTTATGTTGCTTTTATAAAGGCCCCAACCGAAGCAATGTGGCGAGCCAACCCGCAAACCACTACGTCCATTTTAAATGCATAATGCGTGCTTCTGATTTTATGATGTTCGCGATCAGTTTTTACTTTAAAAATGAATAACCAAGTTTTATGATACAGAATTAATAAAACGGCTATACAATTGCTTCATCACGTTGATTAGTTATCAAGAACGTAACTATGTTTTTCCCAATTGATTTCGTTTTACCTTGCGATAAAAATTACATACCCTAAAACATCTTAGTATTAGTTTGTCTCAACTTTAGTATGCAAGCTATCTCATTTAGTTTGCGAGCATTTATTCAGATCGGTTCAGCAAAAAAAACGACATACGTTTGCTGACACACTAAAAAAGATTGGCGCACTTTTGCATTTAAATTATTATATAATCCCTGCTAACATTATGAATGAATGAATGTTTCGTCATATTTGAAGCTAGAAGCTTAAAACTTATTTTTTAGACATATATTAATACGACATTCAAAGTTTGTAAAAGTTTTACCTTTAAGGGCCTACTTATTTTTATGTTACAAAAATAAGGGATGAAAGTTTGTATGGAATGATGTACCTAAGGTTAATGTGAATCTTTCATAAATTTGTAGCTTTATTTTAATGTATATACAGGTATGTATTTTATTTGCAAAATAATTACCCTAAAAAATAAAAATACTGCCCAAAGTCAGTATTCCACACGGCCGCGGACACAGCTAGTTAATAATATCTTTATTAGTGATGATTTGCTGGTTCATCTACTAGTAGGTACTTACTTGTACTCAAAGGTGTAAATGGGTTTTAAATATATCAATAAAAAAATAAATAGCATCACGACTTTAATAGGTACCTACCCAAGCACGATAGATATCCCCTCCAATCTCTTAGTACCATAAAATACTTAGATTCTTCGTGGATCTCTAAGAGGGGTAGTCAAAGGTAGGTACATAGTTAAAAATAAATATATACATAGAATATTATTTTACTCGTGTTTATTAATATGAATACTTATTGAACTAAAACAATGTCAGAGATTAATTGTATTCCAATATAACTTTGATAAATATAGATTATATTTGACGTGGTCACGCAGCCCGTTGTTTATTGACTTTGGGGAATTAATTTTCTATATCTAAAACCCTTGTATTCGAACTTTGTCCTCCGAGAATCGAGATTGGCACAGAGAGTTACTGTATATATCTATCATCTTTATTGTATTCGAATTTATATTGGAACACCCACTTGAGTTTTACGAAGTTTTATCAGCAAAATCGTACCAAACTTTGTTTCAACTTCGACTAAAATATGTACAAGCAAAATTGGAAGATTTTCACGCTATTTGGAGCAAGTTGAAGTCAAAGATCTATTTAATAAGTCAATAAACCGTCGTCGATTGAGCCAATCTCATTTTACGAGTCCCTCGATGGTACGATCAGACGTCCTATAAGAAAAGTTGCAGACAACCAACTGTGAGATCAGCCTGTCTGCGGCCCTTATTCCGGTTTTGAAATCATTCAATCTTTTTAGGGCAGATTTTACGACTGGATGAAACAAACACTCAACTATCTACATCTTTATTGTCCCCTTATATCGCGCGGACTCATAACAATCTTCGCTTAGTGTTCCTGAGGTTTATGAAAATTGACTAAGGTAAGGATGAGGCACCTTTTCAAATTATTTTTATAGCTGACTTTTCATTTTCTTTAATTTTCACGGCTCAAGAATTTTTTAAGTCTTTCATTATTCTTTGCACATCAAAATGTTATATTGAAATATTTAATACCTCTAGTAATCGAGATAAATCAGCCTAAATACTTAATATCTGTAGATAATCAGAGACACGTCCAAAAATAAAAAATATTTATCGTTTTTAGTAGAACGTAGATAGATATGGAATATTTCGTATAGAAAAACTATTGCCAGTCAGTAGCCAAAATAATAAATCTTGTTTCATGTCTCTATGTGCAACTATATTAGGTACCTCTTGGCTACTTACCTTACATACCTACCTGTATTAGATACTATCGTTTTAATGAAATTTTGCGTTTCTTGAAAGATTGTTAAAAAGAAAGTCAAAGCGTTGGGGTGTGCTCGGGTGTAACGACCACTCCACAACGAGTGGCGACTTCTCATGAGCATCCCTTTGATCCACCATTCACACGACCTTGTCGTCTAACGAGATCGAGCCATTTTGAGAAAACTGCGCCAAGTCTGGGAATTATTAGACAAAAGGTTCCGATAGCACCAGTCTAATGGCAGCAACCCCGCTTTTCGGTCGTAAGGTACATGGGTTCAAATCTAGTCGTGCACTAATGATTTTTCTATACAAAAAATGTATGTGGCATAGTGCCAATGATGGAAAACATCATGAAGAAACTAGTTAATATTCTAGAAGCGGCGACGAGCTTGAAACCTGTCGCGTATGGAACACCAGCTACTGCAAAATGTGAATATGTGCCAAATTTAATATTTATACGTATCTCTGACTACCCTCATCAGACATCCTGGTACTAAAATATCTGCAGGGTAATGTGGATATACCATACCTGGGTATTAAAGTGGTGAAGTTTTTTATTATCTTTACTTTTGCATTTATAAAGTATGAAGAAACTAGGATAGGATAAAGATAAAATAAAGTAAAACTTAAGAACTTAACACAGGTACGAAAAATAATAGTGTCACTAAACTTGATAAGTAGGTTATACCATCTAAAACAAGTAGCTTTTCAGTGTTACTCAGAAACAGAGCTTTTACAGAAAAAAACATCAGGTACCTACCTACATTCAATCTCATTGGATTTGAGCTATACCAACTTATAACGCGTGATTTGAAGAACATAAGTATTCTACTAGTAGTATTTGGATCAAAAGCCAAATAGTGTTCAGTTATAACTTTGTATCTGCATACATTTTATTGATTAAAAAGTATTTCATGGTCAACTTACGTCGACTAGGTTAAAAGTGTGGTAGTATATGCTGGACAAGCCTACTACTCAGCGTCTTCTAGGTAGGAGCATCTGCTAAATGTTATATTTGGACGTGCCTTTGGCTTACCCGCTCAGACATTCACAAAGGAGCAACCGTACTAGATAAGTACCAAGATAACTGGAGATGTTCACTGCGACTAGGGACTGCAGTCGTGATCCTATTATCTATAACCAGGATTTTGAATTTTTTACTTATCTATAGGCACACATTTTTTTGTTTTTGTAATAAATGAATTTGATAAAAAATTATCGCTATGTTTTTCTATTGGCATTGCCTAATAAATAAATAATAAAACTTGTTTATTCTCACACAAAAGTTACAGCATAAAGTAAGCTCGATTAGGTAGGTACATAACTTAGGAGTTAAGAGCATTAAACCTGTTTAATTTAGTAAATAAATAATATTTATCCCCATTTCATTCCATGTACCGAATAGTTGTGTACCTAACCTATACAAATGTATATTTTATATTATATAAAGAGAGGAACGCGCGTGTTTTCTTTTATTACTTCCTGATGGAATAAGCAGATTGCCCACCTGACCTTGAGTGGTTACCATACATTAAGTGGTTACACAAAGCATTGCCTTCTTTAGAAATATGCCCACGATACACGGCTCTGCGTTTGAATTTGAATTTGAAAAACCCTTCAAAACAGAAGGCAGTATGCTATTTGACGGCAGAAATAAGCATGGTAGTAGTATTTCCTCAGACGAGCCGTTCACTAAGAGCCAGACTACTACCATACCTACTATTTTAAATCTCACTCACACACTCCGCTCTTCACAATTACTGCAAGGGCAATAAAAACGAGGTCATGTAGTTGACCAAATGGTAGACCTTCTCTTTAAGACGTGCTGAGTGGTAAGTTTAATAAAGAATTACGAGTTTAAATTACTAAGCCAGCATCTTTAGACAAGCTAGCTTCTAGCTTCTCAGCGACTTTATGCCAGATGTCTTTACACGCCAGTGAACTCTGCACCAAGCGTTGCATTTCTTCAAAACGTGTTTCTTGAAACAATGAAATTATTTAGCTTAAAAAATTATCTTTGGTAATTTGACAAACACAAGATGAGTGAATAATAGACAAACAGATGAAAATAAAAAAAATAACGTCAGTTCTTAAACCCATTTGTATCTTTCTCGATATCAAGAATCAACTTACAACTTGTCTGACTTACTTTTTTGGTTGAAAATTCATGTTTAAATTAAATTGATGAGTGTCACACCGATTGAGTTTTGAAAAGGGCTGATGATATTTTAAATAATCGTTACTGCACATTGTACGAAAGCTCGGTTTAATACTTTGCCGAGTATTTTGTACCTTCAAGGAAATTGGGTGAGGTTAGGTGGACTAGGCATAACGTAGAATAACCATACCACCAACTAACATAGCCGATATATAGCCAAACAACCATCATACCAATTTTTTATTGGTTTACAGTATAAGCATAAGAATAAGTATTATAAAAATGTTATTTAAAAATTAAATTACGTAGTGCTGCGTGTTTCAAAATGCTAGAACAAAGTAGTATTTTACCTATCTTTCGCGAATAAGCGTGAGAAAACCCATCACATATTATTATGAAGACAATACTTTTTTCAGTCTTAGTAAAAATATGCGATTTTTTTTATACTTTTATGCCTTTTATGCCTTTGATCCATTTGCATTATCACATGATTTCCATGTGAAAAAAAAATCCCACAAAGATGTTTATAGTATATTGAATACTTATATTACACGGTTATTTATCGTATATTACAGTTTTTATTTATTTTTTCGACGTTTTGGCTATGTTGCAATAGTCTTGGTAGCGGGCAACAGTCACGATATATACCCGCGAAAATTTACAGAAAAATGTTATTTTAACCCCAAAAGTTATCCTCCCCAGTGGTATTTGGGAACGAAGGTGGTTATCGCATCCCGAGAGTCGTAAGTATTAGGCATCTTCCAATAAAGTTCAAAACTTTTGATTAAAAAGAGTTTTTTTTAGAATCCAAATATGTTCATCTACTTTTGTCGCTGATGGTACGACCATGCTGTGCTTAAATACGTACTTTATTTGTTGTACAAAGTACCCTGAGTAGATATTTCACTGCCGTCAGCTGAAGGAGAATTTATTATGACGATGCGCCGCCGCGTCCCTGAAATGTGCTGGCCATTATTTTATTATTACAAATTACGTACCGAGTCGGGTTATGTTTCTCTTGTAAAGTTATAATAATTTTTAATTATGATGGGGATTTTCTTCATGATGCCCTAGAGATATACATTACTGAATTGTTCTTTCATCCTTGTCTCCTTTATACTATATCAAAAACTAAATTGTACGCCTTTGATCTAAACGAATCTGTCCATCCATTAGGAACAATGCCTCGAGGTATGAAGCTTACACAGTCTTCTACTATTTAAATCGCTTATGGCTTATAGTTAAATCGTCAGCTAGCCACGTTCAGTACAGTTGGTATTTGTATGGATGACAACACACATGTATTAGTAGTAGTAGAAGTGGAGTTAGTAGTAAAGTCTCTAAACACTGATAACTATGTATGTGGTCATTTAAGTAGACGTTAGAATTTTATTATTGATGCATGTTCTTCTCGGTAAACTGTACTCGGCAGCAGTGTTTTACTCTATTTACAATATAACCAACTCACATTTTCCTTACGCCCTTATGTTATTACACACTAACAGAGAAACTCCTCAGCCTTCTCATTTACCCAAGTACCGCCACAATAAAGGCACCAGAATAACTTTTTTCCTAATTGTCTTTTAGAAACTGACTACTCATCTAAAGAGTCGGCCTCTAGTTGCCAATCAATCGTTTAGTGTCATTAGTCGGCAAAAAATCGAATAGACAAAGTTTTGCGCTGTAAAAGTACCCATAGAGTACACCTAGAAGGTTGACCACAGGTCAAGCACGAAGCATTTAGATATCTACATTATTATTACATTCATTTTATACCACCACATAGTGTTTGTAAGTTTACGAATATAAGTAGGTAGACAAATGTAAATAGACATGTTTAAGTCAGTAAAATTATTTTCTTTCTTTTCTTTTTCTTTCTGTAAGTATGTCAATAAGTGTACATGCTTAGGTTAGGTACCTACCACTTTAAAACTGCCACCAAAGAATACATTTATATAGGCTGACATTTCACACAGTGATATCTAGTCCCGCAAACGAATAAAATCAGGCAAAGCTTATACGTACGTATGACACCACATACCTAATTGATAAAGTAGATACATAGTTACATATAAATGTACTTTGAATACATTATAATATAGAATATGTTCATCACACAATGTTGGGATCGAGCCCACAACCTTGCCCGCCACCTATTCCATTCTCTCAGCCTAGTCAGCCTATTTCACAGGAAAGACGGTCAATACGTGCGGAGATAAACCACAATATACCTCGCGATGTATTTCTTTTAACATTTGTGAGCACTGACATTAAGCATATAGAATAGAATATAATATATATATAATATTGTTTGGAATAGAAAACCCATTGGTGTACCACTGGATTCTACCAAGAGTTTAGGATCAGAAGGCAGTAATCATCAGATTTCTTGGTGCCGACTCAAGATCCTATAAGGACGCCTTCGGTAGGGGTTCGTCAAAAGCACGTTCAAATATTACATTTGGCACGTGACCACATTAAATATTTCTTAGAATTTCATACGAGACAAGTTGCCAGCCTGCTATACCAGCTATACCCCTGCCGGAATACTATAAGCGTGTTTTTTACACACATTATGGTCGAACCTAAAATAATCACCTGGTAATTTCTCAAGCAACGCACCGCCTCTACCGATTAGTTTAACGTGTGGGACATAGTTAATGAGGCAGTGAAATGTTAGCCGCATAATGGCCGCGCAGTGCCCAAACTGTGCCTGTAAATTACCGCCATAATTGGACGAACTAGTTTTTGTATATTTAAAACTATTTGGAAAATTTACGTTCTTACGATAGAAGTTTTTATGCTTGTTAGTGCAGTCTTGTATTTGTGTTATAGTAACCTTGAATATCTAAAAGTTCACACAGCGATGTTTAGCCCCAAACTAAGTAAAGGTTATATAAAGGTTATATGGGAAGACGATAACTGATATAATACAAAAATGCAGCCGTACATTGCCCGAGTGGTCGTAGTAGGTAATAATGCTATCATCAATATTAAGGTAATCTATCAAAATTTAGAGTACCTTTTCTCCATGTTCTCTACAGTATTTTTCACACAGTTCCTGTAATGTTTTGGGATAAAAGTAGCCTAATGTTAATGAAAGTTCCTAACTACATTCTGAGTCTCATCCAATTCGGTCGAGTAGTAAGAATGTGATCTATGTAAGTAATGAAATGACTTTTCCATTTATACTAATTAGGATGTAAAAAGAGAAAAGTTTTGTGTATTTGAGTTTTACACAACAGCTCGTCAAAAGTCTCTAGTCAAATTGAAATCATTCGGTTAACAATGGAAATTTCAAATGTTTAATATTAATCGTAACTTGCCCTTTATTTATTTCCCAAGTTACAGCTTGTTGACTTTGTAAAAGGTCGCTGGGGAAATATACTTTCTTGCTCTGAATTTGTTACTGGACCGACCACGCTACGGTAATTTTTATATTTCAAAAGACTCCATGAATACGTATTACCTTGAATAATAAATAAGATCAAAGAACTTTAAGCTTTATCTGTAAAGGCTATCAAGGGTTTACCACTAAACGATGTCTAGAGAAATACCAAACGAGTCTAATAGTAAATATATATATATATATATATATATAGTATGTAAGTATATACATACTCGTAGGTACCTGACTAAAATGATTCAGTTGAAACACGTTTTAAAATGTATTTACATTTCCAGTAGTTTCATAAGATTTGGACAACTGATTTGCGATTTGCATCCATTGTAGATCGCTTAAACAGCAAAATTAGAACCACAATACATTAAAATCACACACTATTTATAGGTATGATTCTTACTTCTTACACCAAAATAAAACATTTTACTTATTTTTTTACAAGAAAATGACATAAGTTTGCTTATAGCCATACATATATAGTCGAATTAAATCAGCAAATACTTTTTATAACAATCATCTCTTACTGAATTTGACAACAAGACTATATAAAAGTATCTATCAGCTATTTGGTTCCCATAGTACAATCTGTATTGTGTGAATTTGTGTCAATAATTATTTATTATGAAACTTTGATTCTGTATAATGATAGGACCCCTGATGTTTATTCAAGGTTTATATTCGACCTGTGTTCAATGGCCGAAGCCGGACTCGTGTCTCATAACTTCTATTCTTGGATAGCACATTGCATTTGTAGGTAGATATCTTCAGAGTTGCACGTAGCCTATGATTTGTAAAGCAAGATCTGGCGACCCTCCAGGAGAATGGACTTCATACACGAATTTATACACCACATGTGCTACGCGCGTGTTTTTGATTGCTTGTTTTTTACTAACTCTTGTACAACTTAAACTTTGTTTAAATAACTAATGTCACGTTTAGGTTTACACAGAGATAATGTGTAAACCTAATGTGTAAACTTGGTATGTACAGTCACCTGCACTAGAATGTACCTATACAGTTCGGAACTTTCAAAGTGGTATCACAGCATTACAAACAAATTTTACACAACAAGAACTCAAAAATCATGAATCAATTGGTGAGTTTACATAGGTTTTGAGAATTGCCATGTAAATAATATTTACTGGAACACAATAACATCGTTTTGAAAGTTTAGATTTGTATACATTCTAGTGCAGCTGACTGTACCTACATGCAGGAGTTTATGCATTCTCAAATTTCACAAAAAAACATTCATAGTCTACGTCATCGTTGTAGCAGAGCTGTCGTCGTGTTACAACTCGCATTTTTCAAACCCTACACTTTACATGAACGAATACCAAATTATTCTATAGAATTTCACTCTAAACGTATGGTAGTAAATATATTGTTAACTTGTTATTGATATAAAACACAAAATACTAATACATACCTACGTTGGTTTTACCCTAACTACCCGTTTCGAAATGTAAAAGCCTCCAAAGCCATAACGCCACAGACAAACAGAAACTTATGAAGGTACTCAAGACACCTCTGTTATTATCGTCGGGGGTTATCAAAAATGTACGTACCATCATTGTGGTCTACGCCGTAGCAATGCTACGCCGAGCTACGCCGCTCTACGCTTTGTCTCTCGTTGCAAAACTTTCGAAATATTCGATCTGCTATTTTATAGCTGGCCAATAAAGTGTGTTTAACGTTGGTCTCGTTTGCCAAAAACCTCCGTAGCTACCTTGCTACCATACGGCGTATGATACAGAGTGGGAATTGGGATGCAGCGGGCCCGACCGCACGACACCGTAAAATACACAAAAAGTTTCCCTGCCAAACTTCCACTGCACTTGTTTATGAATACGGCCATCGCAGGGGACCGAATATCCGAATAAATGATAACCTAGAGGTAATTTTTCCATCATGTAGCATAGTTGTATTGAAAACCGGAATACTTACTAAAGTGGATTATATGTCGTACTGTGCGTAAGATGGATAGGACTTATAACGTTTTAGTGGAAAAAGGTTCCTTCCTACTCATTTTTTAGCCAATATTTACAAAAACCGATGATTGATTCCGCGAAAAGCAAGGTGTTTCCAAACCATTTTACCAAACTGGTAGTCTACTGGTAAAGGATTACAAACCGAATAAAACATCTTTAAAATAACTTCCATTTGAGAGAAACGCTCACCCTAATCCCAAAAATAAAGAAAGCGCGCTGTGAGAGCTAATCGTGAATCAAGCAAAGTCGCAAGATAAATTATTCAAAGTCGGATTAATGGTGCTTTTCGGTGGAATTGACACTTTTGATGCTTTTGGTACCCCAAAATATAAAACATTCTCGACTGCCCGATAGCTAAGTAGGTATCTGAGGGGCAGAAATTGAGATTAATACATAGAGTTTGCCGTATGAGGGTCCGAATTTCCATTGGTGTTTGTTTTTGTTATAGAAATTACTGAACGTAATTTTGTGGTTGGACACTGTTGTTCAAATACACCATAGGTATCGTTACCTATGGTGTATTTGAATATTCAAAGGTTATGTAGGTATCTACGAAATACGTAGTGCGTGGGTAATCCTTACCAGTTATAAGAATCTTTATCCTGACTGACTGACTGACATATAGACAGCGCACAGCCTAAACCACTGGTTGTAGAGACTTGAAATTTCAGAACATATTCGTCTAGGTGCGTAGAGGTAATTCTCGAAATTCAACGCCTAAACGGGTACAGGGGGGGTTGAAGTTTGTATGAAAATAACTTTACGCGGGCTTTAACTTTATATTCTTAGGCAAGTAATTCATAATGGTTATTCGAAAAAACAGTTTTGAAATGTCGTCTAACTATCTATAAATCTAATGACCGTTCAAAACACGATAATTTTGGTTTCATATCATGTTTTCATGAAAACACGTAAGTAGATATATGAATTATAAATTAACGACTGATTCGTGTTTGAATAGATTTTTGGTTTGATAAGAGGAACCGTATGTCTTTAATATCAATGCCCAATAACTTACCTTAGTAGGTATAAGGTACTGTGGGTATATTTTTAGAATCGGTAGTAATATTGCGATGGTGGAAGCAGAGCCATTTTTTAATGAAGCCTATGAACTGAAAATCATCTCGGAATACCTTAAGTGCATAGCTAAATTAGAAAAAAAAACTGATAATGCTGTTTGAGAAAGTTAACCCGAAAATAGTCGAATTGTATCAATACCTAGTTTTAAAACTATTGGATCGCACTAGACCACTAAAATATATCAGTGTGAGATATTAAAAAAAAAAGAACTTTTGAATCAAAGCATACAATACCAGGGTTAGTAAAAGGGGAAAAGTAAGCTGTCAGCACCTGCACCACAGACTAGAAATAAGTAGGAATGTTTTTTGAATCATACATTATGAACCATACATAACCTTCTATTTACTTGCCTTCTATTAATAGGTATATAAGTGATGAAAGCCCAGAAAAGGTACGCTTACAAAAAATGTTGGCTGATGTTCACGAGGTGTAATCAACCGATAGTTGCCGACATAAAAACTTTAAATAACTGCATAAAACCAACGTTTTACTGCTGTGCATAAACATATAAAAAAGTTTGTTTGGTTCCCTCAGCAGGTAACTATAGCTTAGGTTAATGTTACCACCTCGTGCTATCCGCAACATCAAAATGCTGCTTTACAAAAAATAAAGTAAAAAAGTTTATACACTACTTTCACGACCTTCCCTTCTACAAAGTACCTACCTATATACATTTTTCAGATACTTTGGTTGGTTGGTTACACTGTACCAAAACATGTAAGTATTTTATATTATATTCTATATATGTATATAAATTATATATAAATAAATATTTTACTTAGGTAATTTATAGTAAAGTTCTACCTGAACAGTTTTGTTTATAAAAACACGCCACACCAACTTTTTTCACGTCCAGGATAACTGGCAGACAATGCTGTTAGCATAAGTAACTCTAGCACTTAATTATCAAGTTCGAAAGTTTTAAAAATTTATCTACGTATCATCGTAGTACACCTTTGCCAGTTTACATTATACCTAAATATATTCCTAACTAAAAATTCACTTCACTCTAACCAACGGTCGGCCATAGAAATCTTTATTTATTTATTTGGTCTACCAACAGTTGTTACAATGATACAAGTATATCAAAAAACTTGCATATAGGTACGTACAAATGTACTGACTTAAACTAATTGCACAACTAATTATAGGTAAACACTACATGCATTGTAAAAACAAAAAATAGTTAAAAGAGTAACTTAAACATAAGGCAAGAGAAAAGAAAAAAAGAAACAAAATTATATTTCTACTTAATTTGGCAAGTTCTCGACCAGGTGTTGTCGGAACTTATTTAATATAATATAATAATAATAATAATGCTGGACAGTCCACACAGCATCATCTAGCCCCAAGCTAAGCAGAGCTTGTGTTATGGGTACTAGATGACTGATATTCTTAATACAACACATATATAGATATTTTTTATTATACATAGAAAACACCCAGAACACCCGGAATAAATATTTGCAGTTCGTACAAACATTTATCCCAAGGCGGGAATCGAACCCGCAACCTCTTGCGTCGCAAGCGGACATTCGCCCGCCGCGCCACATCGGTCGTCAATTTTAAAAAATTTATACCAAATAAACTTAATTAATTACCCACCTATTACATACATCATCTTATTTTTAGGTGATTTTTTGCATCCAAGATCCACAGAAAAACAGGATCAAGAGTTGGTTGAAGTTGGTAAATAAAGGTACGTTAGAAACTTTCCCAATGCCATGAAACTGCAGCTGTGGTCAGCAATGGGCACAATTTTGTGACCCTCCGGCATAAACTGAAGGGTGACCGTGTTTGTATCTAACTGCTTATGGGCACTACGGTCGCGTACTTCGGAGCAGGCGTTGATATCATGCGATACTATGGCACAGAATATAAATAAGTATGTACTTACTACATAAACATAGTATAGGTAGCTACAAACCTAAAATTTATTGAATTCCTATAGTAGTCAGGAACACAAAAAGCGCTAAAACCTCTGACGACGCCAGGTGATAGTAACTACCTACTTACTTAGGCGATAGGCGAGGGCCGAGGATGATGACAGAGCAGTTTTCCAGCCAGGATCGTTTAAATCAAACCAGTGGTCCATATCATTACAGTTTCCACAAAACGTCGATCCCGGATCAAACAACTATCAATCTTGGGATTTAAGAATATTTTTGAATAGTTTTGCCGAATACCTAGAATGACGTGACGTGATAGTGGTAGGTAGATTATGTGGGCATATAAACATAATATACCTACCACTATCACGTCACGTCATTCTAGGTATTCGGCAAAACTATTCAAAAATATTCTGAAATCCCAAGATTGATAGTTGTTTGATAGATGTAGATGATAGATGATAGTTGTAGGTAGATTATACGTAACGTAACTCATAGTACAGTAGGTAGGTACTTTACTGAAGACGTAGCTTGCTGGGGGCCACCTAACAATAACCAAGCTCCTCGATGTGTGCAATTTTTACAACTTACTGATGGAACAAGCAGATGTTAAGTGGGTAACTAGTAACAACGCATTCTCTGCGATCAACCTGAGGCATATAGGTGTTGAGCCCTCACCAAAGGTTGTACCTCAAGCCCCATGTGCTTGTCATTTCATGTCATATAAGAGCATATTTTGATATCTGTGCTACAGTTTACGGGTCCGAGATGTCAAGAAAAAGCATGTAGGTAGTTAAAACTACGCATCCTGTAGAAAAAGAACATGTATTGTTATAATGAGTTATCGCCGCCTAGCACCATCTAGTGTAGTCACCTCAAACTAATTTCACTTTACAACAACCCCTTGCACACCTCCTGTTGGACACTATCAAGACTAAGAGTAGAAAAAAAACTCCCCTAGGCGGAGTAGGTAAGGTACTTAATATTAATAGTACCTATGGGGACCGTAGCGTAGTGTTATTTTACTTAATATTAGTGGATAATGATGAAATTGGGAAGGGGGAAGTGTGGAAATAGTATGATATTATCCAGCTCTATCTTGTAATGAACTTAGGTAATTCTGTTACAAAGTAAGCGGCGGCGCGGCATATTGGCTCATAAGAAAATGTGAAAATGTCCCCAAATATTTATTACTAGCTGACCCGTAGATGGGCGGTAAACGTAGTAGGTATTATCTCTTTAACCATTCGTACAAATTATATACCTATATGCAGTAACAGGAAAACGTCTTTTGAACGATAAATTTACTTATTTTGATAAGAATTCATAATTATTGATTTTTTTAATACTTATGAAAAAACTACTTATTTTGACTTAAATATAAAAGTTAGACATATGCTGTCACTGACTTTTTGTAGGCTCTATGAGCTCAAGCTCAAGCTCTACAACTTTTCTCTAGAAGTAAGGGGAAATACGTACTACCACCATGCCTATTTCTGCCGCTAAGCAGCTTGCTGTATTCCGGTTTGAAGGGTGTGGATGCCGCCGGTGAAATTACATGCACATGAGGCTTAACACATATACATACGTGCCTCACGCACGTTTCCAACGAGTGTGACCTACAAGGTACCTACAATAACGCAGCTTTCTATTGATAAGAGTTTTCAATATGGGTTCTGTAGATGCAGAGATTACCCCCTACAACCTCACAAACTTGCAAACTCACAAGCTTTACCTCTTTATATGAGTATAGATTATTATTATTAAGAACCTAATAGGTTAAGGAAGGCTAATCATAATAATATTCTAGAATAGAAAGATTGGCTTACCTTTAATTAAAAGTGTACATTAAACTTCAGGATTTATCATCTCCACTTAGATTTATAAACCAGTGCGACAGCAGTTCAACAGAATGATGATATAAAATTATATTAAGTCACAGAGTCAGAATAAAGTAACACCAAAAAACTTAAGTATTTTTGTAACTTGCACAAATAGCCACGTGTCCCCTTCGCTGTCTTACACTTCAGATCAAAATAACGGTGTCACTCTCTATGAACAAGTACATAGATCGCCAAGCAAGCCAACACAGCAAACTGAAAAGAATTATTGTTTATTATTTGGAGATTTACTCTCATGCATATATAAGGCTTATTTCAATTTAAAAGATGTTCTAAATTGGTGCTAGTGACAGCATACAATAATAAGAGATGGCAATAGTTTAAGCATTGTTTTGACACATTTTCATAAGCAAGAGTACAGGTTGTGTAGCACAATGAAAATGCTATCAAACCTTAAAGAAAAACATAGCAAAGAAACCATTTAACTTTTCTAGCAGCTGAGAAAAAACTTCTGCCAAATGCCTTCTGAGCTCTTTAGACTTTATCAAAAAATTTTAAGTATGAAGGCAAGAAGACCAAGAGATCTTTGCCTATTACAGAATCTTTTTGTGATTATGGTGGATCCATACACACTAACGGTCTCAGACACATTGGCACTATAACCACTGTCACTTTCATGTCAACAAAAAGAGATGAAAACAAACTTATCACCCATTTTAATTAATAGAGTACTGAGATAACATGAATAAGATCATAAGTTTGCAATTCATACTGTAGACATATTTAGGCTTTAGACTTTTATCTTACCTTAAACTTAGGATATTCATTCATATAAATTGTGACCATTCCAACGTAAGGTAGAAATCCTCTAGCACGACCCACTACATCCTTCTTTGTGAGCCATAGTTGACCTTGTGCATACAAACCTCTATCGTCCACACTATTATTATCACCTTTAGTAAGGAATTTCACTGTCCCATTGTTCCTGAAAAAATTATGTTTGTTTGTTATTGGATTATAAGTTACAGTACTTAGATTAAAAAGAGAAAAATATAATTTTCCTCATTGGTTAATTAATCTAGTTTTCCTACAAACTTGATATACACTTTAACTGGTTGACTCAAACTTGTTGACAAATAACTTGCCCTAAATCTCATGGGACTGATGGACAAGCAACAATTATCAACCAGACTGCTACAACAGTGATCCCGACCACACCAGAATCATACATGGATGATGTATTCATTACATTACATTTTAGAGGTACTTACTTTTCATGAAGTTTTAGAACTCTGTGGACGATAGGAATGTCACGACCTTCTACTTTGAAGACTACGATCTCTCCTACGCGTACGGGTTCCTCTGGGTAATTCGTCAGAAACAGTAAATCGCCTCTGTGGAATGCTGGTTCCATACTACCAGAGAGAACCACAACAATCGGACTTTCGCTACCAGTGACTACCATTAAACCTTTCCATATCATCAGCGCAGACGACACTATCATACCAAAGCTCAGGACTTGGTAGATAAACTGGAAAATAAGCACAAAAATAAGAATTAGTAACCGGCGGAATGCTCACGTCATTTCAATTATTGTATGAGAACAGTTACCTGCCGCTTGTTCATACGCTTCACATCGTCAAATAAAGTATCCAACATCTTTGTTTTGATGAATAATTATCCTACAATAATGAAGAAGAGCCAGGTTTTTGGTTATTCCTTTCCTTTCGCTGTTGTCGTCGCGTTGCCCCCTCGAATCTCGAATCAAGAGCACCACGTCAGAATCAGAAATGTCAAAAGCGTGTATGTCAGTGATGTGTCAGTGAGTGAAGTGAACAGATAGTGATCCACAGAAGCTCAAGAAGAAAAAGATGGAGATGGAAGAAAAATATGGATAGAAGAAACCAGTAGTAGGCACGATCATGGTACGGATGTGTTAGAATCGGCATAGTTTGTTAGAGTTATGCAGCATCAACGAACAAAAAATATAACGAACGACGAGGTGGAATGGTGTCATATCTTTAGCCTACTCCGAGGGTGATGAAAAAAAAGGTATCGATCTAACAGAATCTGTCTGTTCTTATATTATGGACCGCACTCTAAAGTTCTCCTGAAAGTATTCCTGTAATCTCAGCCAGCATCTTAATTCTAACCTATTCATAATCTTAGATACCTACTACCTATCACAGTTTAAAAATATCATAGTACCTATAGGTACCTACCCATCTAGAAGCTGGAAACTCAACTTTCATATACTTATATACGTATTAAATTATTATATTAATTCATTATTCATTGCATGTCCGAAACGAGTAGGTTTTTTCTAGTTTTAGTTTTATAAACACTTTTAGGTAGGTATCTACTACATAGCTAAGTAAGAAAGAAGTTCCTAGTAGGTACCTACCTAACCTATTTTTGGTCACCATTAATTTTGTCTTCAATAAAAAAAATTAATTCTTCTGTGAGTCAATTTATTACAAACTGTTTTATTCCAGGTTTTGTTCAATAGTATCTACTTCACATAATTTGTAACAATATTAAGTATGTAGGTACATTTTACTATAAACTCGAATTAGTAGGTACAATCAGCAATAAAAGTACCAACATGACCAGTAGGTATGGTGTGTGGAGTTCAAATTATTTATTAACACCAGCCACTTTTGTCCAAAATACAACTAAGATTCAGGTATTTTATTGGCTCAATCCAGAGATTGGCTTAATCCAATTTTATCGTTGATTGTACCAGGATTACATACACATGATTTTATATTACACCTGGCTCCAAAGAGATTCGACGAGTTTTAAATGATATTTCTTTCATTTATTATCGAGACATTTCTACATCGACGTTTTCACCGAATTTTAATTTTATAGTTATAGTATTAGGAGTGGTGACGTCAGCCACTAAAATATCGGCGCCGTTGTAAAGTCCCAACTCAGTGATTTTCTTTTTCAAGTTATCTCTGGTTCTTTCTTCAATGCTTTTGATTGAGGGCATGTAGAGAGTCTTGTTACGGCCGTTGATGACCGTTGTGATACCTGTAAGAATGAACAAAGGCGATAAATATTCAGAATCAGGATTTAGAGATGAAGCGAAGTGTGAACTTACGCTTTTGTATGTCAAAATCAGCACCGTTTTGACAGACGGAAGGTTTATCTCTAAATCTTAACTTAGGTGTTATTCGTAGTTCACTCACGAAACGGGCTCTTACTATTTGTATTCTAAGTAGGTATGTATTTCCAAAAACAAACATATTTAAGTATTCTATCAGTGATCTGGTTCTCATAGTACAAGCTATGCTTAGTTTGGGGCTAGATGATGTTGTGTAAAAAAATCCACAAGTATTTATTGTTATGTTTATTAACGTTGTTTTTGTTATACACAAAACAGAAACACAAAAACTCAGACTTGACACTCTTTAACCTGGCCTATATGTTTCTATTATAACTTGTGCTTATAAGTGACCCGCAAAAAGATCTACGTGTCTAAAATGTCGACAGACTACGCCGGCTGCAGGTTGTGGGTTAGATAAATATACAGATTTCATAACATGCATAGGCGAAACTTACCAGGACTCTTCATCATATACGCCTGATCTTCGCAGAGCTTATCATAAATAGTTTGAAGTGTCGCATCAAACTCGATCTCCATAGTTCTAGTGCTGTTACTACAGGCCACGCAATCCGGTCGCTTTTCTGCACTGAAAGTGTACGAGTATACTCCCTCGGACATGTTCATAACCATGTAGTTATTCATGTTTACGCAGCATGATGTCGCTAGCTTGAATACCTGGAACATTTTATTATAACTGAACTGGAAAAGTCGAACGCGTCCTCATACTTGGGAATCTAACATGGCGTCACTAATTAATCATTCATAAGACACTTGAAATTTTGTCTGACAATCATTTTACTTTTGATGTAAGTACTACTAAAATACCTACTTAAAATACTTTTAATATTTACCTCTGTAGCACAAGCAGCTGCTATTGCTGCATTAGTGCTTGCCACTGCCGGAATAATATTCTTCAGTACGCCTTGTGTCAGTCTGTACGTCACATTCGAGATCCCATACTTGATAGCTCTCTCCTGTGCTTTCTCGTAGACCCATGCTACATGTTGGGGGTCATCGCCGTCTAATGTAGTAGTGGCACCCCAGGGGTTCTCTTTTGCCCACAGAAGCACTTTTATATATTCCACACAGTGTTCTGGTAATCTGTAATTCAATTTTTTGTAAAATATTAGAGAATGTTACTTACAATAAGTAACATTCTCCATTATTTTAACCATAATATTAAAAACGCTAGTTTGTGGGTGTAACGGTAAACGCAGGTTAGCGGCGACCAACGCAAGAATTAGTAGGTTGTAAGCTAGTTTGTGGGGTAGAATTTTTGTTTTCTTTTATATGTATTTTATAATGCTGATGGAATAAGCAGACAGTCCACCTGATGTGGTTACCATAGACGATAACAAAGTATTGCCTCGTAGGTCACGTTCGTCATGAACGTAAGCCTAATGTAGGCACATTACAGGCGTAACTTCACAGGCACCACACCCTTCAAACCGGGACATAGCAAGCTGATTGGCAGCAGAAACAGGCATGGAGTTAGTAGGTACTTACCCGGACGAACCCTTCACAAACATCTCTACTACTACTAAAAAGGAAATGGGACCCCTATAAGAGGGTTCTCAGCAGTGAAAACCCTATCGAAATCGGACTAGCTTATAATAATCAGTACAGTCAGCTGCACTAAGTTTATATATTTTGTAAAGCATTTGCTTACTAAAAATACTAGGTATTTGGTAAATGGTTACTTGAATGCTCACAGCACCTATTCGAGCATGACGAGTTGTATACTTCTGCATGACGAGTTGTATACTTATATCTTAGTGCAGCCTACTGTACATAAACGAAAATATTAAAGTCAGAAATTCCTGCTTTTTTAAAGTTAGTGGAATAGTTTTTTCGTGTACTTTTCGTAATTACCTGGGAGTATTAGCAATAGTACAAAGAGGAAATGTCTTCTGAGGAGGATATAAGTCAAGAGTGCATTCAATGCATGGACTCATTCCTGGAAGAATAACCCTGGCATTCCCTTTGAATCCCTCTGTGCCACCATCTATAATTGGGATGATACTACTCTGATCTAAGCTCCCTGAAAAAAATGAAGGTACAGAATTATAAATCAAGCAGATTTTCGTGCAGTTCGCATCAAGGCCATAGGTACAGAACAATATTTGTTATTTTTCTTCTTAAAGAGGTATATTTACTTATAAGAATCGTTGTCCTGACTGACATAATATAAACAACGCACAGTCTTAACAACTAAGGTAAGAATTTTTATGTACTTTGTATGGTTAGTAGAGGAGTACTTAAGAAGTAACAATGTACACAAAATGCAAACAATGTAGCGAAGGGGCCTTAATAATTGCAAGAGTAGTTTTTACTAACGGTCATCGTTGTATTGTAACAAAGATACCAGCATGCCGTTCAGCCAGCGCCTTGCCACAATAGAGTCGAGGCCACACACCACTATGTGGAACTGACGGTAGAAACCTTCATCTAAATCTTGAATGGAACAATGATGTGCCACTGCTTCAAGTCCAGGAATTCTGAAATTTATTCATTAAAATTTTATACTTACTACTTATATATTTGTTTGAAAACTACATGCCCTGAATTGGGACAAGATTGAAATAGAAATTAAATTAAAGAAAAATAGGCTACCAATAAATAAAATAATTACATTGTGTATTGTTACTTCAAGTTTATTTTGTAAAAGCAAAAACCAATAACTGACCTTTTATTGACAAATTCAACAGCGCATTTGGCTTTTGATAGTCCAATATCATTCTTCCTGAATAGAAACTGTCTATTCAAATTGGAGAGTTCAATTGTGTCCATATCAACAATGTGGATTTTCTTAAATCCCATTAGAGCTAAGTCTTTCAATAATTCACAACCAAGGCCTCCTGCGCCCACTATCAACACTTTACAAGAGTCTGATAGGAACTCTACAATGTCCGGAGATGCTTCAAAATCAGGATGGCAGAATGGACCAGTTCTCTCACATACCTTCCTTATGGTTTGACATCTTTTGTGTGGATTGTCAGTCGTCTCACCATCTGCCATTATTCCTTCCCTGAAGATAAATAATTAAGTGGTTGTACTAAGATTACTAATTTTAATAATTCAACAATTAATTAGGTCCAGTGTATGGTAGAAATGTATACTGATTTATGGCCCAGATCAATTATATTTATCTGTTGTACCTATTAGGATGAAGGATGTCTATGCAGAGGCTAGATGGGTCATGTATCATATGGTCAGTCTAAATTTACACACTCAGAATGGTACATAAGACGGTAAAATTAAAATAATACAAATTGCCAATGTGTAGTGCTTGCTGCAGAGTAAGTAGGTACCTACCTATTAATCACCGAGTACTTTTATTTAAGTAAATTGAAAGAAGGTAATAAATTGCTTTGATAACGACGGACACAGAATACCTTCCTCAACAATAATAATTTGCTCCTAGCGACAACGGCCGAACAACGTTTTGATTTGATTCCTTTTCTTGTGATCGGGTGCCGTGATTACACAACCATGGAATACACAACTGTGGAATACGCAGCTAGGAATTGGTGCACATTTTGGCATCCAATTCTATGGTCGTGTATTCCATGGTTGTGCTTTCCAAGTCATACAAAATTTTGTACACCCGGGAGAGGAGAAGAACACGTCCATAAAGGTTAGGTTAGGTTAGAACATTAAACAAACTCGCGAGGCGAGTGAGTGGAGCGGGTGTACTGTGATAAAAAAGTACTCTGTGGTACTGTGGCAGCTGCCAACGAAGCGCTAGGGATAAAACCGCATGACCTACCTACACTAATCTGAAACAAAATAGGATGATACAACGTGACTCTTTATTTGCGTCTAAACGAAGCCTATTTCGTTCGACCAATCAGAGCAATGGTCGCCAATTCCTAGGTCGTGTATTTCATGGTTGTACATTCCAAACACGTGTTGAATTCGTGTACATTTTTTTTGGCCTACGCCAACCAACTCGGAAGAGCACCGATCGCATCGGCCGGCGGCGGCGCGACGGCCGCAGGTTCGATTCTTCCACAGAGTTGCGAACGGTGCAAAGTAGGTAATTATTTAACATTATTTTATTATTTAATGTAGGTAGTGGTTAATAAACGGATGTATGAAATAAAATTTCTTTGACACTAGCATGCCATAAGCAATGAAAATGACAATGACTGTTTCGGATTGCAAGATAGTTAGGCCGGCAGCAGTAGCATGACCGCACTAAGGTCAGCCGTAAATGCAAAATCAGAAAAGGTTGTTAAACACTTTTCATATTGTAAAGTGCTGTAACCTCGAAGTGGTTTGAAGAAGCTGAATGAGAGACGCCTATAGAGGAAAAACCACCCTAGTAGAATTGAAAATTAGTTTAGACACAAAACAACATGCCATAAACTATTAGTCAATAGCTTAAATGGAAATCCAGGAGGTCTTTGGAGCTGTTGTGAAAAGTACATTTCTGCCTTTACAAACTGGCCTGAGATTTTAAAATTAGTTCGGGCTTAAAAAATAATTTAAATCTTTTAGAAACTCCCCAAGGTTCCCAAAAAGGATAATATTAATAGCAAAAAAACAGTTTTCAATGGCTCTAACTTATTTTAATTTAAAATACTGAAGCTTTTTAATTTACTCTACATACGTTACTTTCTACGGTCGCTTGTATAATCGCGTTCGGGGCACCCATCCAGTTACGTAGTCCGGCACTATTCCATTCATTTGTTGAAAATGGAGGCGTGATGGTTCAGCATTCGGCGGAAAATTGAGATTTTCAAGTTCGCGGTTGTGAAGATTTTCATGTAAGGCTTGTGTTTTTTATAAATCCGACGTTATCTAGGATATTCAAAATATATTATGCATTCATCTTTTCAAAGTTCCATTCAATGCTATTGAGTTTATTCAAGGGAGAGACTACATGGAATTTGGGTAGGTATAGGTCGTGGTTTGACCATGCTTGTTGCCTGTATAAGTGTTTTGTTTTGATTTTACTACCTCTAAAATGGATTAAATGTAAAAATAGCATCAATTGGGCAGATCACTGAACATTTTGTATCTATCTATGAAGTGTAAGTCCTAGCTGTCTATTTGTCATTCTAGTTGGTCAGCGTTATGCAGAATGTACCAAAACCTACGAAAGTTGATAACATCGCGCACGTAGTCTATGTGTGTAGTCAGTTCAGTAGGTATTTCAAACACTGATTTCGCTGAATTTACGTTTTACACATACCTTCATAATATATCTTATTTAATAGAATCAACATGGCTGGTAACAAGGTCAGCAAAGCGAAAGGGAAATATGATAAGAGCAAAGGAACATCCATTGTTCCTAATAATGAGGAAACTGAAGAGTATGATTTTTCGTTGCTAAGAAAACCAATACAAACTAGCATTACTGGTTTAGGACAAGCTAAAAAGATATTTGACTTGGCTACTGAAGAGGTAAGAAGCATCTAAGTTACTTAAATACCTAGGTACTTTATTTCTAATGTTTTTAATATTCATATATCTAAGGGACATCCTGTATAATGTTTTATGTATGTTTTAGCTCAAAAAACTACTATCAGATGAATGTGATGTGCTTTATGAATGCAAAGTATGCCGAAATATATTCAGGAGCTTGGCTAATTTCATCTCACATAAAAGAGTTTATTGTAAGGATACATTCAATTCCAGCCAACATGGTCATTTTATTGAGCCAACACCTACAGTAAGTACCTATTGAATTAAAAATATAATTCACAACAATAAGTAGGTACCTACCTAAATAATGTATTTTACTATTGTATCACAGCTTACAGAAATTAAGAAGATTCAAGAAACTGAAGAAGGTTATCTGGAGTCCTTAAAAGGCACCAACATGGATTTAGAGGATGATGCACGCATACCATTGACTAAAGACTTGACTACTATTGTTGAGAAATTAGCCCAGCACAAGTCAAGTTTCATGAACTCTAAAGATTTTCAAGTGGCATTGCAAGAGATACCAAGCACATCAGTGGCAGTATTTCAAAACATAGAAAATGGCTATGAACAAGAGAGTGAAAACATGTTAAATCAAGTAAGTATGGCTACTTTAGGGTGGGTTGGAGGTATGGAGATGTGATTTGATGGTTTGAGATCATGATGATTGAATGGAACCTTTGTGATATTAACCTCAACTGACCATTGACTCTGAGTTACCTCAAATCATCGGTTGTGAGAGACTTGAAACAAGAAAGTTCAGGCCAATTACTTCCTAAAGAGGATCCATTCAGATGGGTTATGTTAGAATGCTAAGATTAATAGTCACTGCGTCACTCTTATTTCTCTGAATGATTGCTCCTTGTCTCTTCCCATTATGTTCACGACTAGGATTATTAATATTAGGTGATAAAATTAATGTGGTTCATAAAATAATAAGTGACATTTAATTTTTCAAATGTGCTGGCTCTTGAAAATTAAGGCCCTTTCTCCCATTGAAGATAATCAGCCTGAGCTGCAGAATAATAGAGAATGATTTTTTCAGGTCAATGAGCTTGACAAGATTATGTCAAAGGATATAGGAGTGATGCAGTGTGATGGAAATTTCAAGATTGAAAGCTCCGCTGACATGGACAGTGTTATACAGATCAGTGATGATGAGGACAATGCTGACACAGTCGATCTTAAATGCAAAATTTGTGAGTACTTTGTGAGAATATTTAATCCAATGCACTTGCCATATAACCTGTGTTAAGTTATTCAGCAATAATAAAGGTGAACATACATCTTCCTAGAAGTGCACGGAATAGGTCTATGTCCAGCAGTGAACTTATTTAGATTGGTGATGATGATGATGATAGGTCCTTAACCATCATCAAAATATATAAATAAAAATAATAAAAAAATATTTTAACTCAACAGGGCATATAAATATAGTGTTGCAGTCTTGGGAGAGTATATGCAGAGGGGCAGGTTTGATGACCGATGCGGCGCGGCGGGCGAATGTCCGCCTGCGATGCAGGAGGTTGCGGGTTCGATTCCCGCCTTGGGATAAATGTTTGTACGATCTGCAAATATTTATTCCGGGTGTTCTGGGTATTTTCTATGTATAATAAAAAAACATATGTATGTACTTATGTAATGTATTGTATTAAGTATATCAGTCTTCTAGTACCCATAACACAAGCTCTGCTTAGCTTGGGGCTATATGATGCTGTGTGGATTGTCAAGCATTATTATAATTTTGTAAAAGGAAATAAATGAGTTTTTATTATTATTATAATTGTACTGTGTGATGATTGAACTGAAAACCTCATTTACAGGCGACATGCAGTTTTCGACTCAGAAGACTCTAAAATTCCACATGAAATACAAACACGTAGAGAGCCGACTTGTATACCCATGTCCTGACTGCCTGGAAATATTCTCTACGTCTTGGAGCGTTTATCGACATCTGTTCAAGGTTCATCGGTAAGATACAAATTGTTTTATCCTTAAGGATTGCCTCCAGGATCTATCGAATCAATCAATCGACCAAGCATTAGTTTTCAATGGAGTCGGCGAACGAACGCCCATACAAACATGATGCCAAAAATAATGAATGGAAAGTAGTATTTTTCACGCTTGTTATTCTGTTAATAGACAATTTTAGCTATGTTCCTGATCTTATACTTAAGGTTAAACAAGTCGGTACGTTGTCCATACAAACGCTGTAAGTGTTTAATGTCTACTATTTATTAACGTGCGTCCGAAGTTAAGTTTGATACTGAATTATCTTGCCATTATCTAGGTACGTTACCCTATATGCTACAGTAAAATCAGATTACCTTGAAAGTTACAAGCGTCGAAAGATTTAGTACTAAATTGACTTGTTAAACCTTAATAAAAAAAAAACTGAATAGTAAGGTTTGGTTGTTTTTCATATGAAACAATCAAGAAGAAAAAATACTTTTCTGTCGCAAAAATATGTAAAATACAATTCAAGCAAATGGCCCACCTGAGGTTAAGTGGCCTATCCATCTCACCTATAACAAAAGCGTTTCCTCCCATATCACGTTTATTAAGAACGTGTCCTACAGAAGTCTAATGGCTACGTCGTTTCACCCATACATTTCGAACCGAAACATAGCAACGATGTAGAAATATGGTAAACGTACTTCCCCGGACGAGCGGAACGAATGAGAAAGTTTCTAATAAGGATTAGTAACCCCTATACTACTACTAAAAATACTCTCACTGTATTAGACCTGTATAGAAAAGGAAAAGCGAAAAAAATGGCTTCACGACTTTCCAGGCACGGTAGATATCCCTTAGTTGCAAGAACATCGCCGCTGCCAGAATACTAAAATGGTCCTATCTTATGGAATATCTTCCCGGTTATTCAATAAGCAGCAGCTGAGCATGAGTATTTTTTTTTATTTTTTGCAGCAAATCAGCAGCGCAAATAAGACGATTGCGTGAATCCATCCAAGCGAAGGCGTTCAAAATGAATAACCCACCTGCTTTCTACGAGAGGCGTAAAAATAATCAGAAAACTCCTGCACAGCCCAAAATTACGGAGGAAGAGAGAATTGAGCAAGAGAATCAGGTAAAAAAACATTGCGTAATTACAGGTAAATGTTAAGTCGAGTAGTTAGTAGTGTAATAAGTAATAGTAGAGCTCTTTGTAAAACACCGTAGGTACCTGTTTCTGCCGCCTAGCAGTGATGCTTGCACTGAAATGGACCGCAAGATGTAATTACGGCACACAAGACTTACGTCTCAAGAGTGTTGGTTTTAGCACTGTGACTGCACAATGCTTAGCTAGGTGCATCCACAGTAGTGCTGTGTGATTGTCAAAGGCAGAATTACTACTACCATGCCTATTCCTGCCGCCAAGTAGCTTTCTGTGTTCCGGTTTTTAAGGTGTGGGTGCCGGTGAAATTACGGGCACATGAGATTTAACACCTATGCAGGTACGCTTCAGGTTGATGGACGTTTGCAGTGCATCGTAGGGTACATGCCTAACGAACGTGACCTGCGAGGCATTTTATTGTTTTAGGTAACCACTTAACATCAGATGGGAAATATTGTTCCATCATCATCGTCGTATTGAAAAAAAACTAGGTATGTTATATGTATTCTCTGTTATAAATAACTTCCAGGCATGGATGGACAACATGGAGTTTGACGGTGAGATTTCCCGTTGTGGTGGCTGCGGTCGCACGTTCGAACGTCGCGCTGCCCTCGCCGCTCATACGCACACGTGCCAGCCCCGAAACCGCGCCCTCGCTCGCCGGCCTGACGCCAAACGCATCGAGATCCAAATCCGAAAGGACTACAACAAGGGCCCCAACGCCAACCTAGCCTTGCTCAAGCCTGCTGACACTGTCGGTGAGAAAACATAACGTTACATACACAAAACAAACATAAAATAGGATTATGGGTTTGCCTAAAGAAAGAAAGAAAAGCATTCTATTGCCCCAAACATATAAGGAAACTACAAAAAAGAACGCCTAAATCTTCACCTATATGCATACAAAATAGTTAACTGAAAGTAGTAATGAAAAAAGTAGTAGCTATCATTAAATTATATTATTTTATATTTTCAGAAAGCAAAGTTAAAGACGAGCCAACTGAAGAACCAGAAAAGGAACTTACAGAGAAAGAACCAGAAATTGAATCTGAAAAGATGGAAGAAGACGACATAAAAGAAGAAGACAAAAATGAAGACGACAAAAATGATGACGAAAATTCTATGGATTCGGTGTCACGACAGAGTGAGGAAGAGTCTAATGCATCAGAGTCGCCAGAGAAAATTGAGCCCGAAGAAAAACACGTTGAGTCACCTCAAGCGCCTGTCGTAAGACTACCTTTCGCTCAGCACGCCGAGAAAAGCAACCTTATGGCGTTACGTCAGAGGATAATCGGCGACATCGAAATGGTTAAACTACTTTGCAAAAGATGCAACACCCGGTGCGAACACATCAGAGAATTGTACGACCACGTCGCCACTCATTACAAGTGGATGCGTTACGCCTGTAAACTGTGCAATTTCAAGCATTACCATTTTGATCAGCTACCAGAACATGTCAAAACCGTCCATAAACTGAAAGGTGACAAAGACTTTTATTTTAGCACTGTGAAAGCGTTAGATGGAGCGGAGGCTTTGGAGCTATCCGAGGATCCGGTTGATGATACGAATGAGTCTGAAAGTCCTGAGTCGAGGCGCCCCAGTCGATGCTCCAGCGATTCCAGTCGCCTGTCTGATGACAGTTCCTCTAGTAGTGCTAGAGTTGAAGGAACTAGGAAAAGGAAAGTTCAGCAGAATAGTCGTTATGGCAAGAGAAAGAGAGAATCACTAGTGAAAAGTAAGTTGTTTTTTTTTATTTAATTGAATATTATAAAAAAGAAATCTTACACTTCAAAAACTAGTTTTGCATATATATTTAATGTGTCATCTTACTAAATAATGTCTATCTTTATTTCAGCCACTAAAGACGAAGATGAAAATGACTCACCTTCAAACCAGAAAACGTTTGAAGAGAACTCTTCAGATATTGATGACGTTTGTGATAAAGTTGAGAAGAGGCCAATATTCGCCGTTGCTTCTTCAGTCGCATCCAGAAGACCCGTTCGTAGGAAGGCCAAGCCTAAAAATGAGGACTTTGAGTATGATTTATCGAATTTGCTTAAAATGGAAGCTCAAGGTTATCGGGAAAATCAATCGGGCACAAGCACAGGGAAAACCAATCAAGGTAAAAAGAAATCTCAACCAGATGCTGTGATCTCCTATGACATCATAAACAAAGAATGTTTAGGGGCTATGGACACTCTTTCTAGAAAAGCCGTGGAAAAGGCTAGAGCAGCGATGAAAACATCGAACTTTGCTGTTTACTCTTTTTCTCAAAAAGAACGCCCAACGTCAAATATTTTTGCAAGACCTATGCTTCCTAAGTCATTTTCGAAAGGAGATAAAAACTCGCCAAAAAAAGATATTACTGAAGAGAAAAAAGATAACTCAATTCCAAACCAGGAGACTAAAAATAAATCACGTGCTGAAGTACCAGCAGTGAAAGTGGAAAAAGATGATGAAATTATTAAAGTATCTAATCCTGATATTGTCATACCTACCGACAAAGAGCAAGATTTAAGAGGTACTAGATCGGACGATGCGACAACCAGCAAAGAACCAAGTGCCCCAAAAAGGGCCGTTGAATCTTCGAAAAATAGAATTACATCATTACTCCCTATTAAGTTTCGACGTCAAAGTTTAGATGTGATGAAAAATCCTATAATTAACAAAAATATTAAAGATTTTACCAAAGCGGGCATGAAAACTAAGATACTCGTCATCAAACCTATTAAACTAAAAGATGGAACCCGGTCGGTAAACTCATCACTCAAATTCCAAACCATAAAGCTCAAAGACTCAAATAGAAAATCAACTGGCGATAAATCAGATCAAATAGTTGTCGTAAAAGTACCGAACGTAGAACGAAACGTTGTACAGCTAGCTTTACAGGAGCAGGAGAAGGTTTCAGCGACAACTGAAAAGCAGACCGCTAACGAACAAGTAACCGAGAACACAGATAAAAGAACAGAAATAGAAGCTCAAGGTTGTGAACCCACTGATCCAGCTACAAATAAAGATACTGAAAACATACATGTCATTGAAATAGAAAAACAAACCACACAAGACATTGATGATCAATCAAGTGATATTAATTTACTTTGCGATGAAGATTTAAAAAAAATAGATGTTACCAGTTTATCAAGTAAACCCACCGCCTTAAAAATAGATAACCAATTGTCTTCCTCGAATGGATTAAGTTAGGTATTGTAGGGATCTATAAATACTAGTATGTTTGAATTCTATGCATTGTACAAGAACTGAGTTTTATGTTGCTAATGAAAGAAAGTTTTGTTTACATTTGAAATGCCTTCCAAAATATACATAAACCTATTACTAAAGTAGGTTATTACTATGTATAATAATGGTAATTCTAATGCATTATAATAAAATCAGAACAATGTTATGACGCTTTTTATTCATCGTACTTAGGTACCTATGAATAGGATGTGCAAAGCATAACTCGCGTCACGTAAAAACAGCTGTTTCCTTACGCAGTAGGCTACTAGGGGTCTAAAAATGTGTTAGATCATGTACAGTCAGCTGCACTAGAATGTATACAATTCGTAACTTTTAAAACGCTATCAGAACCTTGGACCAGTGGAGGATTTTGGGGGAGACCTTTGCCCAGCAGTGGGACACAGTAGGTTAAAAAAAAAAAAAAAAAACAGAACCTTATAGTAAACTCTGAAACAGTAAGAACTAAATAATCATGAAATTTGCTGATAAATTCACTTATTTTTTGGGTTTTTTGCCCTGTAAATATTAATGGTAACGCTGTAAAACCAATCTGTAAGTTGCGAATTGTATATATTCTAGTGCAGCTGACTGTACATCAGAGCCACCTGGATCTTCCAATTTTATCACGCGACAACCCGACGGGATGATACTGGCATGTTTTAGCTACTATAATAGCTATTTTAATGACTAGCATGAAGCGCCGCTCTTTTACGTAACTCTTTTACATGAAATAAACGGACGGAATGCTCATGTTACAGTAGTAAGCTACTGTCACTGTAGTTATACGACAGAATGAAACAGTTCTTGGAATAATAGACTGGTTACATCGAGAGTAACCGCCTATATCGTTCATATAAAAAGTGCTCTATGCATGAAAACATTAATGAGAAATGTATGTTATGGCTTGATGACTAGTCAGGTGGAAAATTTTGTAAGGTCCTACTAATTTTTCGCGAAACTGCACGTATAGGTACCTATGCACAAACTGGCCTCCACCGAAAGTAGTTTAAAGCGACGATATTTTTATTATGCATAGAAAATACCCAGAACACCCGAAGTAAATATTTGCAGATCGTACAAACATTTATCCCGAGGCGGGAATCGAACCCGCAACCTCCTGCGTCGCAGGCGGACATTCGCCCGCCGCGCCACATCGGTCGTCGAACATGAATACTTAGGTAGGTAAGTACCTAATTGTTTTTTCAGAGACAAAACGTCATCATTGCATAACGTAACGATGTTATTTCGGAAAAGGAGATAGGTACCTACTGTTCTTAGCAAGTATTTTTTTCCAATGTTAACAAAAGTAAGCTAGTGGGCAGTATCAACCTGGTTTTTTATATTTTGAGCAAGAGATCAACTCTTTTGACAGAGTTTATAGCCTGAAGACTTTCTGCTTTCAAATAGATAGGTAAAATGTAGTGTCGATTCTGCTTATAGCTAAGCAGAATCGACATTACATTTTAAATACACGTCATCTAAAATAAAACATTTCATAACTTTCACTAACTTTTAATAAAGAAACAGAACATTACTCTCAATCACTTCAAATAATTATCTAGACATTTTTCGCGAGAGTATCGGCCTTAGCAATAACTTCTTCAATTGGTCCAACCATGTAGAATGCAACTTCGGGAAGATGGTCATATTCGCCTTGTAAGATTTTGGAGAAACCTTTGATAGTCTCCTCAAGAGGCACCAACTTGCCAGGGTGACCGGTAAACACTTCAGCTACCTGGAAAGGCTGGGAGAGGAACCTCTGAATTTTGCGGGCACGTGCAACTGTCAGTTTGTCTTCCTCAGACAACTCATCCATACCCAGGATAGCAATAATGTCCTGAAGTGACTTGTAGTCCTGTAGAATCTTCTGTACGCCACGAGCGACGTTGTAGTGCTCAGCACCAATGATGTTGGGGTCCATGATACGGGAAGTGGAGTCAAGAGGATCTACGGCAGGGTAGATACCCAGCTCGGCGATGGCACGAGACAATACAGTGGTAGCATCCAAGTGAGCGAAGGTGGTCGCTGGGGCAGGGTCAGTCAAGTCATCAGCGGGTACATAAATAGCTTGCACAGATGTGATGGAACCCTTCCTGGTGGTGGTGATACGCTCCTGCATGGTACCCATGTCAGTGGCCAATGTAGGCTGGTAACCTACAGCAGAAGGAATACGGCCCAGCAAAGCAGATACCTCAGAACCAGCCTGAGTGAAGCGGAAAATGTTGTCAATGAAGAGCAGCACATTTTGACCCTCCTGGTCACGGAAGTACTCAGCTACTGTGAGTCCAGTCAGAGCAACACGGGCACGCGCGCCGGGGGGCTCGTTCATCTGGCCATACACAAGGGCTACCTTAGAAGTCTTGTCCTTTAGAGAAATTACACCAGACTCAATCATCTCTTTGTACAAATCGTTACCCTCGCGTGTGCGCTCGCCCACTCCAGCGAATACTGAATAACCACCGTGCGCCTTAGCGACGTTGTTAATGAGCTCCATGATAAGCACAGTTTTGCCGACTCCAGCACCACCAAAGAGGCCGATCTTGCCTCCCTTCACGTAGGGAGCGAGCAGGTCGACGACCTTGATGCCAGTGACTAGGATCTCCTGATCTACAGACATCTCTACGAACTCAGGCGCCTCGGCGTGGATGGCGGCTGTCTTGTCGGTGGGGATGGGGCCACGCTCGTCAATCGGTTCACCGATAACGTTCATGATGCGACCCAAAGTCTCAACCCCGACAGGAATACGGATGGGCGAGCCGGAGTCGAGAACGGGCTGGCCGCGTACCAGACCTTCTGTACCGTCCATGGCGATGGTACGGACGGTGTTTTCTCCGAGATGCTGAGCCACCTCCAGCACGAGCCGGGATTGGCGGTTCTGGACCTCGAGGGCATTGAGGATGGGCGGCAGGTTATCCTCGAACTGTACATCCACTACGGCACCAATAACGGCGACCACCTTACCTTGTCCCTTGCCTGCAGCTTTGGCTGCATAATCCCTTTGACTGACAGATACGGCGGCGATTTTGCCACATTCTGCCAAGGTTTTTTCAGCAACTGACTTTGCAGCCAAGAAACCGCTTCCAACCCTACTTACAGCCCCCAACATTTTAGATAACTGTTCTTTTGGTCAAAATTTATATGTTGGCCGCCCGAACTTATGTAATAACCACAGAGTACTACTCCTACATAAGTTATAACCTATAAACCTTTAGATGGCTCCACAGTTAATAAAAATTATTGACATAACATTACTACCATTTCCATTCATTCATCTCATTATTTTTTTTGAGTGCAATGTGTACGTTAATACAACATGTTAATGGCCATGGCCATGTTAATGTACACCCGATAGTTAATTCGAATCCAAAAAGTAGGTTAACAAACAAACGTGACATTGGCGAAATTGCGGGCAACACTGCAAATGCCATCATTTTCGATTTTGAGCCATATAATAAAAGAAGAAGAAAAATTAAATTGAAGTTGAATTAAAAATAAATTCAGCACCGACCCCGACCGAACTAATTACATTTTATTTTACATGGAACAAAACAAAGTACCTATCAAATAATTTACTCAAAATAGATACATTTTATAGGAATTGACATGCTCCGAAGCAGATTATTATCTCAAGTAGGTAATTACAATTGAGTTTCCAACCTATTTTTGTTAGCGAAGACCCCTGAAAGAAAGATCTGATAATATTATTGAACTCTATGTAGGTGCCTACTGTGATGAAAAGTGGCGAATGCGCTGCTATTCTTAAATGACAAATTTTAAACCACTTATGTAGGTACATGACTTTTGCACATGCATGCATTATCATAATTCCTTTTATATTACCCAATCAAAAGAAAGTCCACAAATATATACTACCAGCAACTTATGCTGTGCATTGTCTACTTTACCAGTAAGTCAGAACAAATTTAGTAATAGTATATAATAGTTAGTAACTTGTAATAGTTATGTGATATGATTATTTTAGGTACTAAAAAAGCAGCACCTACAGCTGAGGAATTTAAATCATGAAAGTCCTTGTATGAACCCTGTGATTCAAAACATATTAGCTACCAGAAAACAAAGCACAGTTGCAGTTGACAATGGCTACATAAAGAAGTTTATGAAAGCTGTTGGATGGATGGACCAGTCAAGGACTGTAAGTACTTACCTATTATTTGTCCTTTGACTAGTGCCAGACTTCTAGCATTAAATCTCAGATGCCTAATTATTGTTTCAGCGTCTCAAGCTCACTGGCTACTTTTTATATGAAAACATACCAGATAAGGTTCAGTACGCTGAATGGTTTGAAAAACTTGAACTTCCTGATACATTTAGTACCTGGTTTATAATTACGGAGCTGCATGTATGGATGCTGATGGTTAGATATATGGCTAAAGATATGGCACTATCAGCCATCGAGAAGAAAAAATATGTCAAAGGAGATGGACATTTTGTCAGGAATTGTATTGTAGAGGCATTATGGGCAGATGTTGCAAATAAAATAAAATTATTAGAGGTAAGATATTAGAACGAATTAAACTTGTTGTGGTTTAGTGGCATCCTTGGTCTTGGGCCTGGCATTATCCATAATCATGCTGTTGGAAAAAAATTACACATAAAGCAACATCATCTAAAAATGTGGATACCAGTAAACTGGAAAGCACAAAATTAAATATGGTTAATCTATTTGTGGATTTCAAATTAGCATTTTCTTTTGCCTAGCAATTTTCTAAGCCTCCAGCTAGACTGAAAGAGATATTTTGTTTTCCAGGGTGCAAATCCATCAATAGCCAGGAAACAAGTGACTGAACTATCAGAGCAATTCCAAGCTGCTCTTGTTGGTTATGATGAAGGCATGAATGACGACAGAGTGATGGCAGCAGCCATTTGGAGGAGGTTTTATTGGCTCTCAGTAGACACTAAGGCTGAAAATGTAGAAACAATAGTTAAATATATCAGACATCAGGTAATTTAAATCAATATTATCCATTAAATAAAAATGCAGGTCTAAACCTGATGATTAAAAAGTCTAGAGGTGCAGTATGGGTAAAAATTTGTATGAAAGTGTTCCACTAGTAATAACTTCTGAATACTCAAGGAACGTGTAGGTACCACTTGGCTGACAGGCAAACAGATTTAGAGAAATACGATTTTTTACTGAGGTTCCTATTTATCAACCAGTAATGTATTGCGTACAGTGCAGCGAAATCACCTGAACCGGTCTGCCAGAACACTATCGTTCCGCATTAGAAAAAACTATTTTGTCTCGTCAATGGCCAGTCAATGGCCAGCCACGTTTATGGAATAACGTACTTAGAACCTTTAGTGTATGTTTTTTTTACAGCTTTCAATCCTAGACAAGATACCTGATGAGGATTTGAAATGGAAACCACAATTTAAATGGATAAGTATATAGTAGAACAATCATGTTATTATTTATTGTTAATTTGTACAAATTATGTAGAGTAAATAAATTAGAACTTGTTTATGTACAATTTAATTTTTAGCTATTTTACAGGTGTATTCAATATCATAGGTACTAATCAATATGAGACAATAAGTTTAGACATTATTGCAGGTAATTTTTAGAATAACATTAATTATTACAAATAGAAAAGACTAGTCAGTTCTTCACATTTCTGTCTTTGCCATAATACAGTAACAACAATCTTGCAGACCATATCTATTTTACAATTATCATTACACCACGACATTCTAGACTCGTTTAGCTTAGAAAAGAACGCAGAGTACATATCAAGCAAGTGTTTATCACTTGTCACCATGCGGTGAACCAAGTTGTTCATCGATTTGGGAGTTAGGTCAGGTAAATTGAATGTATTTTTCATGTCGTATAGTTGGAACCAGTGAGGTCTTCGATGTGGCGTCAGGTTAGCCTCAGTGAGATTGTATACGTAGTTAACGATGTTTTGTGGTTCCTATTGAAAATAAGAAAGAATCATCTTAGTTTATCAAACAATAAAAGGTTGATTAAAAATCTTCCAATTAAAATAAGTGTCCATTAGGTTAGGGGAGCACCGGTTATAGGGAATGACCCCATCTTCTGAACCTAAGGTCGTGAGTTCGAATCCGGTCGTGCTTCAATGGATTTTTCTGTTTGGAAAATTTATGTTCGCAATGATCTCGTGTTGTCGCTCTCTAATGCTCTCAAACATCAAACATCATCATCATCTTAATCGTGTGTTAAAATACGTGAGCACGTAAATGTATGGACTCAGGCCCATACATTGTGTATTCGTCTCTGTAGATGTGACGAAGATGATAGTCAATTTTGCTGTTTGATTGTCCGCTCCGATATTCGCTAGATACATTTTGATGATACGCGCGTCATCAGATTTTCTCTGATATTAGTCTTGCTGATCAGGCGAATATGAGGAAGAAATTCGAGGGATGCAGATAAAGTAGTTAAACTTACATATTTATTGCCGTCGAAAGTAATAATTTTGTAGTTGAGATTATAGAAACTGTAGGTAGTGACGCTTCCAGCACCCCACGCGATGTTAATGGGCTCACCCTCAGAGTTGTAGAAGATTTTGAACTCGTCTGAGTGCGTGTGGCCGTTGAACTCAGCTTTGATTATCGATGAGAACCTGCAATATTAAACAAAGGCTATTCAAACCCTTCAAACTATCTAACTTCAAACTTGGGTTTATAATTTTTTTTTAAAAACGGGTAAGCAATAAACGTATAAGCGTTAATACGTCATTAGGTATGTTTTAGTAGCAGTAGAGCTCTTTGTGCAATGGATCGTCCGGGGAAATACTACCACCGTATCCATTTTTCTATCCGCCAAGCAGTGATGCTCGCATTGCTGTGTTCTGGTTTAAAGAGTGAGGGTGCCGGTGAAATTACAGGCACATGAGGCTTAACACCAGTATGCCTCAGGTTGGTGGACGCAGAGTAGTGCCTCGTAGAGCACTTACCTAACGTACGTGACCTACAAGGCAATGCTATAGGTGATGGTTACCACTTAACATCTGGTGGGCCATATGCTTATGCTTACAAGTTGTAGCATAAAAAAAACCTAAATGTTAAACACGTTACTACGTTAATACGTCGTATATTCATTCACGTTGGTATCTATTTCAGTATTTCAACAGCTCACCTATTTATAATCCTGTTATATTCCCTAGTCCAAGTATAGGTCAGGTCGTGAACTCCTGGAGGGATGTGGGCTAGAATGTGGACGTTTTCCCCTGCTAACTCTGCTTTCGATAATTCTGCCACCAGCCAATCCAAATGCTTCTTAGCATCCAAGGGGTCGAAGACTAACCACCTAAAAAACACGTAGGTAAGTCAATCAATTATATATAACTATCACATTGTTTGTATATCTATATCTTCAGTACCTATTTTATATTAAAGAGTATTGTATAAAGAGGGTTATATGCAAGGCTATATATATAGGCTCTGGGTATACAAAACAGATTATGATAAAAAACGATAATAGGTAAGAGTCAACAATTTCGTAATTCTAAGAAAGATGTCAAGTTGTTATGCTGACTATCATGTTATCATGGAAGCCTACTCACATCTTGCACAAACATGCACACCTTCACACTCACACACCAGTATCTGTTCTGCTTACTTCTTAGTTCTTTGTCTTTGTAAATATACAATGTTAGTGGAACCACTATACCTACTTATGGAGGAGGGCGTTGATGTCTGTGACACAGTTTTTTAACTTCTACAGATGTCATTGTTTTCAAAATCAATCTATTGTACCTACCACGTTTTGTGTTCCTAATAAAGCTATTATTATTATTACTATGCTACCCAAAGAATGGGCAATTTCTTTGAAAGAATAAGTTTTAATTTCGTAATTTTTTTTTTTTTTTTTTTTTTTTTAACCTATACTGTCCCACTGCTGGGCAAAGGTCTCCCCCATCTCCTTCCACTGCCTTCTGTCTTCTGCCACTTTCCACCAGGATTTATAAAAATTATCGAGGTCGTCACGCCAACGTTTCCTCGGCCTGCCCCGGCTTCGTTGTCCATTTGCAGGCACCCATTGTGTGACGACCGCCGCCCATCTTTCGTGAGGCATACGACTGGTGTGGCCTGCCCAATCCCATTTCAATCTGGCAGACTTGTCACCGACATCAACGATCCCTGTTTTCGCACGTATTACTATATTTCGGATCTTATCTAGTCTCTTTACTCCCACACACTGCGTTCCATGGCTCTTTGGCAGTACTTGAGCTTGGACTTTTGAGACTCGGTTAAAGACCATGTTTGTGCGCCGTACGTAAGGACAGGCAATTTCGTAATTACCATTTTTTAAAAACAATGCTTCTTTGCTACTTTATTGGCGTGCACTAATAAAATGACCGGATGCACTCACCAATTATATTTGTATGCCACGTTGTTATTGAGCGTTATAACCCTCAGTCCGGGACGTACTAGTAAAGAGAATTCGCCTCGTTCTTTGAATGATTCTTGAGCGTCTCCAGGCAGATAGTGACTCCATTTTGACGCCAGCGCTTCGTAAAGCCATGTTGTGTTGGCGGGCCCTTCTATTGCGGCTGGTGCGAACCTGACGATAATCAGTAAAACATGATGGAACAAGATTCCGATTTGTATACAATGCCTGGGGATTACGCATAGTTTTCGCTAAATTATACCTTAAATTTCGGAGAGCTGAGGCGGGCTAACCTTTAATAGTTGACTCAGCGCCATAAGTATTAGGCTCAAGTATGCTCAAGTATGTATTTATTTATTTATTTTACTTTGGCTGATACGGATATACCAGTTACATCAGTCAAAGTATACGCTGCTCAAGTCTGAATCGAGATTAACATAGTTTTTTAGGCATTTATCAATGAATAACTGATGATAATAATAATAATAAATGCTGGACAATCCACACAGCATCATCTAGTCCCAAGCTAAGCAGAGCTTGTGTTATGGGCACTAGATGACTGATATACTTAATACAATAATAATAATAATGCTGGACAATCCACACAGCATCCACTAGCCCCAAGCTAAGCAGAGCTTGTGTTATGGGTACTAGATGATTGATATACTTAATACAATATATTACATACATAGATATTTTTTATTATACATAGAAAATACCCAGAACACCTGGAATAAATATTTGCAGATCGTACAAACATTTATCCCAAGGCGGGAATCGAACCCGCAACCTCCTACGTCGCAGGCGGACATTCGCCCGCCGCGCCACATCGGTCGTCAGATAGACTTACTGGTTCGTTGGTTGTGATTCATGGTTTCCAATCACGGGTATAATTGGGATGTGGTCACCGAAGCTCTTCCTCAGTTTCTCTATAGCGTATCGATTAACTTCATTGATCAATTCGTAAGTGGTCTCCCAGACGAAATGGTCAATTGTGTCGCCGATATAATAAACAGCATCGATATCCTGAATAAAACATATTTTTCCATAGTAGTAGGTACATTATCTAGTCGTAAATGCAAAGTTAGGTACTCGTCGTATTCGTATAATTTACCTTATGTGTTTCCGCAATTCTGTCAATAGCGTCATCAAATGCCCAAACGGGCGTGTCGCAGTCTCTATAGTCCCCCCAATACCCAGCCGGCTCTGCCTGTCTTGACTGAGTATGCTTTGCTGTCGAGCTTTTTATCTGAGCCATACTTCTCATGCTTCTCAACGTCGGTGCTACATCCAAATCAAGGTGCAGCATTCGACCATCCCTAACAATAGTTTGGTTCAGTAATGATTCGTCATCGAAAGGCAATAGTCCGACGGCGGAGGTTTTTGGGCTTTGGCCTTTTCTACAGCAAGTTGGTTCACTGCATACAGCGTGCCCGAATGCCTCGTATAGAGGGTCGATGTGGAAATCGGTCATGAGTGCTACTGTTAGCGGTCTGTTGTCTATCTTTGGTATCTAAAATAAATATTGATTGTAATAAATAAGTACCTACTGTGTTTGGATTGTTGTTTTATACTAAGTACTTGTTAATGGAACAAGCAGATGACCCACCCGATATTAACTAGCATCCATCACCTAGGTATAATAAATTATACCATATACCTACACTTTTATTTACTTTGTACTTGTTTATGTACTTTAGCCGGCCAAATTGTAATAACCATTTTGTTTTAGCAAAGTAATATTTTGTATTATCTCCATTCTATGCGAAGGAGGATTACAATATTAAATCCACCAAATAATCCTTCGCTTGTCTGTATATACCTACCAATATGTTTACCTAAAGAAATATTGGTGGTGTCAAAATCAAATAGTATTTTATTCACCACTGATTCTACTTCGTAGAACTTGTGTAGGTAGATACTTGTGGTGTCCCCACATAAGCCTTATGAGTGTTGATCAGTAACTAGGTAGTCAAAAATAATTTGTTCCGATATCCAGGGATCACTTGAAATTAAAACTATGTGAATCTAGCCGTCAGTTCCTCGCGACCAAGCCTATAAGTAGGTATATACAAGAAATTTACGGTAACAGTACAAAAATCTGTAGGAACAGTTTTTTTGTATCAGGCTGACTTGTATGCACTGATAGCAATAGGCAATATCATTTCAGGTACTTACGGGTGTAAAAGCAGGCACTGGGGGTAGTTCTACTTGCCATTCGAACCGTTCGTCATCGAACGGACAGAGGTTGTTATATGGGGCATGAGAATTCTGCTCGAGGAAGCCACAAATGGCGGCGGGCGTCGCAGCTGGTTGATTCTCAATGATGTAGCGGAATATTGGCTAAAGTAAAAAACAGTCATAATCTAATGGTTCAAGATACCTAAAACCAAAATGGCTCAAGTTTGCAAAGAAAAACATTTTTAAATAACTTACCAAGTTAAGCGCAATAGCTCCGTGGCAGACATCGTAGCTCTCTATTCCAATGACAGTGCACAGTATAGTTATCACAGTGGTGAGCTCCTCATCCGTCTGATTATCTTTTACGGAGTCAAATAGGGCAGCGATTGCGCTTCTACATATCACGCAGTCCAGGGTCTAAAAAACAAGTGTCAACTAAACAAAAACCTGCACAAGCCAGACGTAGTATTCAACGGGTACGTGCGGCTTGGACAGGTTCCAGTAATGCCCAATTCAGAGTTGGATATATGGTACTCGTCATCTTTCCGTATGGTGCCGTTTATCTCAGTGCTTTCTTTCAAAGACCGTGTTTTCTAGGCGAATCCCCCGAAACAGACTCACCGAAGGGCGCGTTTGTTTCAAAGCGAGTTTCGCTTCGCAGTGCCCTTTCAGCGCTACTACAGTCAGAGCAGAGAATTATCTCGTGACCATACTTGTAGCTATTACCATTCTGGCTTCGCTGTACGTATCCAGCGCCTTAGCCGATGCTCGCTCTTGCCTGTGTAGAACATCAATGACATCTTCAAACAATATCTTTTCAGATTCTGTTAAATTGTTCTTTACAAACTTCTTGAATAAATATCCCACTTCATCTAAAACAAGGATACATAAAACGTTAGGTACCTATCTACCTATTGCTTAAAATATTGACTTTAACTAGATTAAAAAAAATACTGCATGTTTTTAAATCTAAGCACCTTAGCTTAGATTTAAAAAACATTCTCAGTAAAATAATGAACTTAATAACCACCTTCAGAAATCAGCTTTTTCGTAAAGCTGACGCTGCATATCATCAGTAGAAGCAGTAGCACTTTCATGATGCCTGTCTAAACCAGTCTAAGTTCTAAGGGCACACCCCTCGTATTTATAAAGGAATAAATAGAGCGCTCGCGAGATATTAACAAATTGTTCAAATACTTGAACATGCAATATCAGGTGACGATGCGGGCACTACTGTTAGGTAGCCGAGAATTATTTATCATATCGCTTAGCTATTTATCTCTACGCAGGTGTACAAATTCATCAGTGGTAAGAATTTGATCAAGTGCAATGTTTCGTATTTCAAGGTTCCGTACAGATGTGATACCTATTGACTATAGGTACCTACTTACATTAGATTGATTAAGTGGGTAGGTACATTTGGCTTCCAATCTGTATACCTACCTACCTATACCTACGTGTAAGCGTAAACAACACGTTATCCAATGTAAGAGGTTGATCTAAACTATTATATTAGGCATCTACAATAATAAAAACTGCTCCGTTTATTAAGGCGACGCGGTCGTGTGATCAGCACCTGTTTATTATGTTAAAACAACATATTCATGTATTTTTTTAAATTGAATATTACATTTAAAAGGACCATCTATATTTCGGAGCGACCAGAAACACTCTTGATTCCATTGAGTTCGATAAAAGTTTACACAAAGTTTTATTAAAAACTCTGGCCTACCGACTACACCGAGGGTGATTTATTCGATTGTTAATCGAGATATTCCAACGATTTTTCTGTTCATGTGTTCCTTAAAAGATACGTAATCGTGTGCCGGAGTAATTTTTTTGTTAGCTAGCTTACTTTTTTATAAAAATAGTAGATAGCCTAAAATATAAATACGCGAGACGTACCTATACAAGCTCAGTAGCGCTTTGGCGCTTCAGGAGGCAGGGTCCACGTCAAAAGTCGTTCCGAGCAACTATACATTATTCTGTGGCTCGTTTGACAGTGATAATCACATAGTTACTATAGGTGTCATTTATTTGTCACAGTCAATACAAATACAACAAGACACAGTGTAACGAAATTACGGTTGGGTCATAAAATATCAACATCATCGTGTGGAAGAAGTCCATTAGTCTTAGGCGTTCTTTATCATAAGATACAAGCGATCGTCGGTTCCAAGGTTTGATCACATCCATCCTTGAATAATGTACTAGCGAAACACGTGTGACTCCGTCCGCGTGACGTTATTTTCATATGAACTTCAATCCCTGCTGTACCCCGTGTAGGAGTTAAATTTCAGGAATTTATTTCTTAGTCTCTTAGTTCCTTGGTCTTTTCACCCAATAAGACAAATATACCCAAAAATTTCAATTCTCTTCGACCAGTGTTTTAGGCTGCACGTTGTCTTATGTTCGTCAGTTAGTCAGGATGAAGATTATTACTAAGTAGTGGTTCTATGAGTAGTAGTAGAGCTCTTTGTGAAGGGCTCGTCCGGGGCAGTACTACTACCTATTTCTGTTGCCAAGCAGCTTGCTGGGTTCCATTTTGAAGGGTGTGGGTGCCGGTGTAGTTACAGGCACATGAGGCTTAACACCTGTATGCCTCAGGTTGAGGGACGCTGAGTAGTGCATCGTAGGTGACGTTCCTAACGAGCGTGGCCTACGAGGCAATGCTTTGTTATAGGTGATGGTAACCATTTAACATCAGGTGGGCCATCTGCTTGCTCCATCAAAAAAGCAGTAGGTATAAATCGAAAAATGCGACCTGTAGGCGAAAACAGACCGACTGACACACGGACAAATGCATTTTTTTACGAATCTCGAAACTAAGACGCTTCGCTCGCTTGATCAATAATTGGTATATATTTATACTGGCTGTATAAGGTTACCAAGTAACTATGCCCCTTGTTGTCAAAATGTCAAATTCATATAATTTTTGAATCTATCTGAACTCATTACTGTTCATCGAAGCTAAAATTGACATAAAACTTGCACCAGTATAGATAAGGTTGAGATTTCTTTAACACCCCCATTTACTAGTGTTTTCGCTTAGATAACAATCGAATACAGTCGCGAGTTGTATTCTAAGTATGTGTTTACAATAAAAAGTACATAAGTTTTCTGTCAGCTAGTTTAGTACGGTGATAAGCACTCCAAAGGCGATAGGGCACTTTATTCCATCTACTTTTCTTAGTTGTTCCGTAAACATAATAATCTTATACCTTCCTTTGCAATCTGACACTGCCGATAATTTTTTTAGATCTGTTTTCTATCCAATCTAACCAAAAAAACAAAATTTTTAATGAGCACCTATTTTGAGTTAGTGTTGAGATTTGTCTTGGAATACGAGCGTTGGTTTCAATTTGACATTTTAGATTGACAGAACATTGTCCAAAAAGTTCAGTTTGTGTAAGTGTGTACAATACTCTGTGGTACAATATTTCATAATACTTATGTAAAGATAAAATTTAATTTATCCATATTTTCAATATAAATCTATATATATAAAAATTAATTGATGTTTGTTAGTCTTACAAAAACTCGAGAACGACTGAACCGATTTGCCTAGTTTTTGATTTAAAGTATATGTAGAAGTCCAAAAAAGATTTAAAAGGTGAGAATAGTATTTTATATATTATTTTAAAATTTTACTATTACCATCATCACCCTGAAGACATAATCCACTGCAAAAAGACCAATGGGGGTTTTGAATTTTTTTTTTTTGCGGTAATTGAAAGGTCATATATGTTTTATTTTTTTTACAATAATTCAAAAGTTATTTCAAAATAAAAATATTTTTTGAATCCAGTACCGAAAACACGCCGGCAGCTCCCGAACAAACCCGAGCGGTTTTCACTCATTGCAATAGCCGCGCACGCTGTACTGTTATTAGATAGCTATAACATAATGACGTCACTATGTAACAACAACTATGGTGATCAATCATGGCGCGTTTATAGTCACGTGATTTTTTTCTAAATTTTATCAATTTTTAATTGTCTATTATTAGTTTTTTTTTTAAGTTTTTTGCATTAAATATCAATATTATTAATAATAATGTATTAAAATACATAAAAAAAAAACATTTTTTTTTTTCAAAACCCCAATTGTGAAACTTTTTATCCTCCGGCTTCCCGTGATCCTAGCAAAGTATCGGATGGAAGAGCGTCCTGTACGCTTCGTCTTCCTGTTCATGGCCGACAATCGAGAGCTTTTATTCATCTGTAGTTTGCGGTTCTACGAGCTATGTCTGTCTGTTGCCACTTCAACTTGCTGATTGTGAGAGCTATGTCGGTGATCGTGGTTATTTTTCAGATTTGTTTATTTCTTATTCAAACCTATTGTAAGTTAAATTGTTGCTTTAGTTGTGGACACTCTCCGATTAAGCACATGAAACCCAAGTATAAATAACTAATAAAACTATACTCTTCCATATTTAATAATTAGGTTCCAGTCAGCATACGTATATGTATATACATATATGTAATTACAGGCACATGAGGCTAAACACCCGTATGCCTCAGGTTGATGGACGCAGAGCAGTGTATTGTAGGGCACGTTCCTTACTAACGTGACCTACAAGACAATGCTTTGTTATAGGCTATGATAACCACTTAACATCAGGTGGGCCATATGCTTGATCCATCAGCAAATTGTATACATAAAAAAAAAAACAAACGAAAACTAAAATATGTGTCAGATATTTTTCAATAACATACACAGGAGTGCATTATTGAAAACCTTACGGATTTTTGACATCTCTAAAACTATGATTCTGATTCCCGTTCTGGAAGATGTTCTATAATCTGTGACATTTATTCTATCATATTACTTTCTTATATTTCATTTTCCAAGTGAAAATTTCAGTCATGTAGGTACATTAAATACATAGTGACATAAGTCAAACTTCAAGTCGATATACCACAGAAGATGTATTATTACCTGCTTTTATATTGTGAATTCTAACAACAATGTAAGAAAACATATTTTAGTAAACAAAATTATTGTTTATCGACTTTTACGAATGACGTGTGCATTCGCATCGAAAGTCAGAACCGCCGAAGTGATTTTGGTAGTGTTTGTCCACCGTCACGGAGAGAGAGAGAAAAAAGTTCATTTCACCTAATAATAATCCTACAAATCTTTATCAATGCCAACATTATAAAATATTATAAGAAAGCTGTACAGTCATATTCCGAAGCACAAAAACTCCTAATTTGGTTCAAATTCTTCAATTTGAGTTCAATTCGAATACCGACTTTTAGACACGTTTGAAAAGTTGATTCTGAATGGTTTGTCACTGACGTAATTTTTTAAATATGCTTCAGTCTAGAAGTTATTATCCAACATGAACTTCTTACAGTAAAATAAACGTTACCTTGTAATAAACTGAAATCAAACTCTCACTCACTCACCCATTACTCATGGTTCGGATTCGAATCGGATCACCCGATCCACGTGATCCTTAAAGACACGACAAAATATTGGACCGGAACTGGACAAAATAATATAGCGTACCAGAATATGAACCGGATGTGACGTAGCATAGCGCACAATTCAAGCACAGAATAAGTAATACTTAGTATCAAATACGTGAATTTCCAACTTACGTCAGGCAATGCCATCTCTGTTTTGAATTTGTTAAACTTTCGAACCTGTTTTTGACACAATTCTCTGAATGGGTAGGACCTTAAGTAAAATTTGATGACCTACATATAATTATTTAAGTAAGTAGGTACCTAGTTACCTACTTATTTATTTTTTATTTGTTTGATAGTATATTTAAATGCATTTACAAGAAATACTTTTTAAGTTCATTAGATTAAAATAAAAAAGTAGTACAATATAATAATAATAATAAAACTTAATAACATAAAAGTATCCTAATATGTAATTACAAGCATCATAGTTTGTGTCATATTTGGTAAATATGGTAATTTACACCCTGTATAGAATTAGGTTATTGTTCATTATAGATCATTGCGATAACGCGCTGTGGAGTGAGGGTAGCTTGGAATAAGAAATCCATCCACTCACCTACACACACACACACATCTACTACCTTTTACTCGTAGTTATGTTATATTGTTTAGATGGCGTAACAGCTCGAGTCAGTGTTAACATCCACACAAACCTTACTAGGTTTCACGATGTTCTACTAACAAATATTGTAATAAACCTTCTTTTTGAAAATAAATAAAAAAAAAAAACTAGGTAAGTAGGTAAATATTATTAATATACTATAGCACGTAGGTAGGTAACTCTAAAACGGACACAGTAGGTATTAAAGTCGTGTATGATGGTAGGTAGGTACCTCCCTATCATCACGCACGACTAAATTGACTGGTTCTCACTCCATCTTCACATTTCTATCACACTGCACCATGCATGTAGATCATAAGTTCCTGATTAGAGCATACACTGAGTATTACGACGATACCTATCTAGTAATTGCTAATATTAATTACTTTTGATAACGAAGTAAATCCCTTTCGATTAAGTTAGGTAAGTACCAACCTAAGTAGGTAAGGTACCTACCTACCTATTTCCGTGTGAAAATGTGGATCGGTCTAAGTATTTAATATTTTAACTCGTACGTAGACCGGTAATAGTAAGTTAGATACCGTACCTACTTATACTAAAGTATTATAAAAAGGTAGGTAGTACTTACCTAATGACTTGCCTACTTTATTGGACGCCTCCTTCCTGTCCCTAACGGCGTGTTTTGTTTTATTTATTACTTGCATTACACCCACGTAACGTTTTGTTACGTTTGTTTTGTGGTTTTGTTTCAGCTCTAGCGTTCAAACATGGTTCAAACTAAGCGCCATAGACCCCATTAGAAAACTTATTGAATACTTGCAGGTAAATAGATGTAATCATTTAAAGCTGAGAGCTATCTACACAAATGGTAAAAAAACTGGTGCTACCTATTTACTGTAGATAAGGATTATCTCGTTTGGGTTCATCAGTAGGATATTCACTATTGATTCTGTGCATTTTTGGGTCAGATCCGAATAGGGCTTGTAATTTAGGAATACCAATACCTAGCAATGGTCGTACTATTAGTGGTGGTACATAGAATCACTCTTCTATCCCGTGGTCATAAGAATCTACTAAGGAACGCATCAGGAGACGGGCAGCACTGTGAATCTAAAATAAAGTAGCAGGTGGTAGCAGTCTTGAAGTTAAAAGCAAAAACAATTTTTTTTACTTAAATTAATTTTTATTAACGTACTTAGTAAATTACTAGTTTATAAAATATAATTATACCTAACTTGTTAAAACAAGCTTTTTAAACATCACTCATCTCAACGTCGTCTATGTTCAAATCGTCCAGCATCTCAGCCAGGGTGATTCTAGGCAGCGTCGGATCAATTTCGTCCGTATCGACGGCAATTTTGGAAGCGTCGCGGAAAATATTGATATTCTGACGAAAAGCGGGGTCTTCTTCCAGATCGTCCAAAAACTCGTTATAGTCCCTGAAAGAAGAGATACAAGATCAGCCTCGAGAAAGAAGAAACAAACGCGGAATACTTTCATATGCCATCTGTTATTTATACAACTATAAGAATCCTTGTCTTGACTGACCGACTGACAAATATACCGGGTGTAATAATAAGACCACTGCCGAATACTCCAGGAACGTGTAAAATTACCTACAACAAGGTCTTATAGAATACCACTTGGCTGACAGTGAAATAGATTTAGAGTAATACGATAATTTTGCTGAAATTCCTATGTATCAACCAGCGTAACCATTTATTTAATACAGAAGCAAACTTACTCATTCGTAGAGCTAAGTCCGTCATGCAGTTCGTCGGCCATGTGCTTGAGTTTCCAAGTACGTGCGCGCCTCCTCGCTGACCGCTCGCCGTAGTGCTTCTTCACGAGAAACACATCCGGGATTGCGTTACTTGCCAGTTTGTCCAGGTTGTCGTCATTCACATTCGATTCACTGAGGTTGTAGCTAAAAGAAACAGATTTTATCTTATACAAACACTTAACGAAGCACTTTATTCAAATACAAACCCCTTACATATTATTAAAAATGCAAGTTTGAAAGCTTAAAACATTAAATAACGTCGTGCCGTGACTCTGAACCGATTGGGATGAAACTTGGATTCAAGACCGGATATACCTTCGATGCTTCTTCTAGTATAGATATTTTTTTATACATGAAACTAGACGTTATTCGTTAAAAAGTTAGGTTTCTTGTGGGTTTCACCTGTGGATTTTAACGTATTGTTTTTTTTCGTTACCTAATCTATACTAATATTATAAAGAGGTTTTGTGAGGTTGTAGGGGGTAATCTCTGGATATACTCAAACGATTTTGAAAATTCTTTTACCAATCGAAAGTCACGTTACTTGTGTCATATACCTATTAACCCAAAAATAATAATGAAAAGTAAATTTTTTTTACTGCCCATGAAGAGGGCACGGGTCAGCTAGTAGGTAATATCTTCAATAGCCTAAATAAGTCCACTGCTGGCTATAAGCCTCCCCATATATGGGTGGGTTTGCCATAGTCACCACGATTAACAGGCAGATTGGTGACCGGAGTGTCGGTGTTTAGTACTCAGGCGATGCTGCTGCGTGTTCCTCAGTAGCTCCTTACGACATCCATAGAAGGTAATAAAGGTGTCCTATTCTAAGTCAGGATCACCACAGCTAGGTAAACTACATAATATAGACTATTATAAGTAACGTGTATTATGCAAATTTTATTTAGCTACAAAATTAGACTGAGCGGCGGCGTAGATGCATAAGCCCTAACGTGGTAAATATTAGCATTACATTTATCATACCCCAAAACAGTGTCTCCTGGCTTTAGAATATGTCCAAGATGAGTTTTAGCATGTATGGGGTTTACATCAAGCCCCAACTCGCTTGCTTTCACTACCCAAACATCGGCTATCACGTGTTTGTTTGACACTACGCCCTGTCCGGGAAATGATTTCTTTTCCTAAAAAATAATACAAATAACCAATTATTAACAGATTAAATTCAATTCATTCATTGATTGAGACACAAAGATCCAGCGATAAAAACAATAAATTCACACAGTTTCAAAAAATCAAGGTATAACATCAACACATGACATAATTAATTTAAATAATAAATTTATTTGGCATAAGGGTTGATCAAGCTTGACATCCAGTTCCTTTGCAGTTCACTGCAGTATCTGACAGCCAGAACACCTAACATACTGTTGATGGTGCCCAGCATTCTGCTTTTTACTGATGATATTTTACTGCGAATCACATCGTAAAAAGTCCTATACGTGTGCGTCAGCAAGCATGCCACACTCACAACAGTATCAGTATCTAAATATACAGTTTAGTCTATCAGTTCAGATCGTTCAAAAAAAAGAGAAAAATACAAAAGGCGACTATCGTTTAGAAAATAAGAAGTATTTTAAATAAAATTTCAGATGTGTACCGGAAGGCCTACACCACGCTACGTACATTTTATACTAGGTCGGGTTTTAGGCGTCACACACACTAGACATGACCCGCGTGCACTCGTGTCGACTGTCTCAGACATTTTTTTTTTTTTTTCTATTTTTTAAGGAACTTTGCGTCTTCTAAAGACGATGTCAGTTCCATCATACATTCGTGTTTTCTTAATCACTCACCAACTCGTAAATGAACCTGTAGAGTATGTTAGCCACGTCAGATGTTGGTGTGGCTAACACACCCTGAAACAAGCCCATATCAAGACGGCTACCTTTTAACTCTCTAAACAAGTTCTCTCTCATAGCTTCTGTCCGGACACACTCCACCAAAAGATGGTAGGACAGACATAGATAGATACAGAGAGAGTATAACTGGTAGAATGCGCGTTTGCTCTAGCTGGTGTAAAAACGTTTATACATCAACTTACATGTTCTTTCAGTACATCGATATCCATTATTATGTATTCCACAAGCTGCTTAGGGTTGCAAATAGGGAAAAATGGATTTCTCCAATAAACTGTTGATGATACATCGCAAACTGCAAACAAAACATCGTATTAGAGTTCTTTAAATTGTATGATGAATTTTTTATGAAAAATTGCAGAAAACTATTTTTTTGTTCCAATAGATCCTTATTTCAAGAGATAGCTAGATGTAATGCAAATTTCTGTTTTATTCAAAAACGATGTTCCTATCCCCTACAAAACAATCTTACGGGAATCTTTCTTTAAGTCCTCTGTCTATACGTTAGAAAAAACGAAATCGAAATTGGACCAGCCAGGAGTAATCGGTATTAAAAAATAACCACAGATTTGAGCATCTCCTTTCTTAAATTTGTAAAAAACTAGAACTTAAATTTGTGTTACTATATTGTCACACAAACTTCAACACCTACTGTACCTTTTTGGGGTTGATTTTGTGAATTCTTTCTTAGTGCACCCCTATGCACCAAGACAAATCTACCATGAAAATTTCAAGTCTCTACGACGATCTTTTAGAGTTTCATTTAGGCTGTGCGTCTATGTCAGTTGAGTCAGTCAGGACAAAGATTCTTATAATTAGTATAGACAGACAGATTATAAAAATTTGCCAATATACATTACCAACCTTGGCCAGTGCTTGCGTCAATAAGATGAATAGTACTTGTTACTCTGTTCACTAAACACACAGGTGATATACCACCGAGTTGATTGGTCAACTTCTTAGGCAGGCAAATCAAACTATCTTTTGACAATGGCACTATCTCAATACAGTATGTAAACTTGTAATTGTAAACATTACTGTGTATGTCGTGGGAAATGAGTTTCTTGGAATGCGTGCATTTAATTGGTAACACTGATTGGATGAAGTCCACCATTTTACGGGCTTGATTTTCTGTTGCGAAGAAGAAGTCCAATCCATCTAAAAAAAAGGAATATAAGGGGTTAATAGTAGAATTATCAACCGTTAAGATAGTTTTTCAGAATTACGAATTTATCCTTTAAACTTGAAGGATTTTCTGATTGTGTATGTCATTAGTGTATTGTCATTAACTTTTGATGTTGACTGTACAGACAGACTGTTTTATGTAAATCAGGAAGTGAAGGTATCTAGACAGTAATTTAAAAGATGGTGAATTCTTTATATTCAGATGTATCATCATCATCATCCTGCATGAGTCCACTGCTGGACATAGCCACCCTTATATTTGAGTTGGTCAACCATAGTTGGTAGACGGATTGGTGGTCGCGGTAAATTTATCTGTTCATTTGTTCTTATATGCTTTTGTACTTATTTTCTAATAAAAATTATAAATGTCCAAAAAGAGTTTTCGGTTATTAGGCTGGTAAACTGGTGGGTATTTTTGGCCTTAGGGGGTGAGGGTGTGAGAAGGGCTGGGTTAAGGGGCGTCATAAAAAAATGGCAAACTCTCAAGGGCGCCACAGAACAAATAAGTTTGGGAAGCCCTGCTTTACTGTATTTATGACCAATAAAAAAAAACCACCTACCATGATTAGGTTTTATGCCCAAAGTGTTTTCATGTGCCTTGTGCTTCAGAATTAACTGTTCAAGATAATAAAATGTCTTTCTGTTATTAGCTCGTTGCCTCACTTGAACCAATGCACGCCAATAGTCTTGAGCTTCGGAGCGATGGCAAGCATCACACATTTGATGCTGGATGTTGTACTCAACAATAAAGGTTTGCTGTAGTACTGCTCCACCCATGACCTCTCCTTGGACAGTTAATTTCACCTGGAAGATTTGAATGAGTGAATTTTAATTTTATTTAAACAGGCCAACACATTAGCATGTTTATGTTGGCCTTCAGTCAGTATCAGTTCAGACAGTACCACAGCATTTTATGCTACCGTTGCTGGCCAGGAAATAAATCTTAGTGTCTTAAAATTGAATAGCTTTTATGAAACAACATACATAAAATATATGTTAATATTAAAATTTGTCTTCAAGATTTATCATTTTTATTATTACAGGTTAATATAAAATCTTCCAAGCTTTAATTTGAGTTACCTGGAAATAATACCTATTATATACCTATAACGATTTCACAAATATTAACCTTTATTCTTTTAGAGTGAGGCTCAGTCCACGCAAAACCGGCATCCACCAGTTTGATTCTGTTCAACCCTTTGAGCTTTTTCAAGCAGAGTGCCAATAGCTCCCTGGACTCTAAAGCACAGACAATCCATTCTGCTGGAGGCTGAAGATATCTGGAATATAACAGAACTATATCCTCTAAAGTGACTGTCCATAAACTTTTAGACTTATACATTTTTGGAAATGTACCTACTTTCTACAGGGACTTGCAAGAGATCATAAAAACAAACTATTAGATCACAAAAATTATGCAATCAGAAAAAATTTACTGACAGAATTATTTCAAGTCTTCATACTCCTTCCCTTTAGGGGGCAGGGTCCCCTTCCTCCTACTTTATATGCAATTGGAAAATCCTTTTTATTTTACCTTTCACATCCTCGACAGAAGAAAAGACTGGCTTGCTTTGGTATGCCTTCTGTGATATCAACATGGGCTCTCAAGCATGCCACACACATGTTGGACGGGTTGGCCTCGATGGGCACAGCACATTGGCAACATAATCTGTAAGTAAGCAAGAGATGTCTTGTTAGTCTAATTTTGAAATATCTAAGACAGTTACACACAGATTTCGCACAGATCATTATTATAGCATTGTGACAGTCCTGGCACTGGCTTCAAATAGGACCCCTCCACTGGGAACGCACCATGAGATGGAAGCAGCATCACCTGAGTTTTACCGACACTGCAAACGGCCTGCCGAGTATGGTGACTATGGTGATAAATTATGAATTTTCTGGCTATAATATAAAGATATGATATAAGTTATGATGGAAAAGGCATGATTTTACCCGAGATAACCTATAATAGACTTACACTCTAGTGTTGGATGTGAGCTCATTCACTGGCGAAATATATTCCATTTTAGATATAGGCTACCCTATAAATAAGAAGAATCAAGATTGTAATTTCTAGTTCTTTTAGAAAAGTTAACAGTAAACACGCAAGGAAGTTACTTTGAAAAAAATGATAAATAAGTACGGGTCACGTCATTCCATAACCATGGAAAACGCAGCCGCATGGAGAAGTTTCTGTTTTTTTATCATCTATAAAAACCGTACTAGGCCTATCATGATACATGGTGTTTTCATAACTAATACAAACAAATAAATTGATTAAGGTCTTGTTTACTAACGACTATCTCACACCCACTGTAACTACATAGTATAAAAAACCAAGTTGCTAAATATTCGAAAAACCTACATAAACCACACTACCTACACTTAAATACTATTACGCAATTTATTACATAGGGATTAATTTCATTGCTGTGCTTTCCAGACCGTACAATATGTAATAGTGTACACCCTTGGAAAACACAACTATGGAATCTGATGCCAAAACTTATGCTTCATTTGCACCCTCTTCCAAAGGAGGTTACGTTTTTATCAAAACACCAAAAAACTACGCGTGGAGTGAGCTTGCGTCATTGCGCCAGAATAAATGTTGACTTTATTGAATGAATGACTACCTATACTTTCACTGTTCTAAAAATGGGATAATTGATGAGTAGTTGCACTTAAACGAAGTATACAGCTTTCATACGGTTGAAAGAAAACGTATGCTCCTTTTGTTTTGATTCTTTGATTAGGTAATCAAGGTAACAGTTTGCTAATTCCTACGTAATGCATTTTATTAGTAAACATACCCAAGATGTGTCAGGATCGTATAGCCGTGGATTTCATGTAAATGGAATTCCTGGCTGCCTTTCCATGGCGGCTGTGGTTTCCCGTGTTGTGTTTTTCATGATGGTCGTCATTTGGTCGTACAATAACCGGGCTTTGCATTGCATTGTGCTCTCTTAGCAATAAATAAATAATATTTATTTACTGGCAACTAAGATTACCGGAAGTAAATTTAACTCATTTTCTACACAGTGCTGCCAACTCAATAGATTCACCAGTTATTAGGCTAAATATTGCATAGTTTTTCAGTGGAAATTTTAACTAACCTTACTTTATCTTACCTGCTTTGCTCTAAAAAGTGAGAGAAATATCACAAAAATATCATAATCCTCCTCGTAGCAATCACATAAGATTGCAATTGAAAACCAAATAGAATACAATTGCCTCAAAATGACTGCAAACTGACGTAACCAGATTATCACAGTGGTGTGTGGTGTGACAAAAACAAATAGGTCAAAGCGTCAAAAAAATATTTCTCACTTAGCTGCCCACTTGCGACTTTGTCCGCGTGGTTACTGTAGTTTCGAATATGTTTTAAGTGGGATGGCGGCATATGCTGCATCAGATTCGCTGATTTTTGATGATTAGAAACAGCTAAAAACACACGTCTGTGTTTTTGAAAACTCGCTCAGCATCCATTCAACGGATAATTCTTTTTTTTTCAATAAAAAAATATTACTTTTGTGTACCGCAAAATCTCAAAACCTTTCAGCGCCATCAAGTTTTATATCACTTTCTGATTTACATGTCTGACTTTTGTATTGGTAGGAGTAACACAAAAAGTAGTGTTTTATATTAAAAAAATAATTTAAATCCTTACATATTATCAATGATAATTATGAATTCTTCTTCTTAGTAAAATAATTAAATTTATCGTCTCAAGTGCTTAAAACAAAATACTTTTTCTTGTCACTGCATATAACTTGGACGAATGGTTAAGGAGATACGACTCTTAACGCGCAACGAAGTGAGCCCGGTCAGCTAATTGTTATTAAAATAAATACTCAACATTCAAAGGTGGAGCGCCTTACGTTGTATTAGAGATTTTTATTATTTATTACGATAGTAAAATATTTATTTGATGGGTTTTCTTCACCGTTGAGTTGAATTTAGTGTAGTTATAATACACAGTTGGCAACACTTTTTGATCTTTCCGTTCCGAGTGAGCCGGATTTTATAGGCGACCGGCTGAGTTGTTACGTAAAAACTTCGCGATATTTCGTAACCCCTGTAAAACCATCATACTTGCTATTAAATTCGATCGATTTTCAAATTTGAAAAATGTTCTCTACCGTCTGCAGAGCTGGCCGTGTAGCCACAAGGGCGGTAGTCAACAACACTGAAAAAACACCTGCTGTAACTGGGGCCATTGTGAATAAGCGTGATTATGCAGCCAAGGCATCAGGCAAAGGGCAAGGTAAGGTGGTCGCAGTCATTGGTGCCGTAGTGGACGTACAGTTCGAGGACAACCTGCCACCCATCCTCAATGCACTTGAGGTCCAGAACCGCCAGTCCCGGCTCGTGTTGGAGGTGGCCCAGCATCTTGGAGAGAACACCGTCCGCACCATCGCCATGGACGGTACAGAAGGTCTGGTACGCGGCCAGCCCGTTCTCGACTCCGGCTCGCCCATCCGTATTCCTGTCGGGGTTGAGACTTTGGGTCGCATCATGAACGTTATCGGTGAACCGATTGACGAGCGTGGCCCCATCCCCACCGACAAGACAGCCGCCATCCACGCCGAGGCGCCTGAGTTTGTAGAGATGTCTGTAGATCAGGAGATCCTAGTCACTGGCATCAAGGTCGTCGACCTGCTCGCTCCCTACGTGAAGGGAGGCAAGATCGGCCTCTTTGGTGGCGCTGGAGTCGGCAAAACTGTGCTTATCATGGAGCTCATTAACAACGTCGCTAAGGCGCACGGTGGTTATTCAGTATTCGCCGGAGTGGGCGAGCGCACACGCGAGGGTAACGATTTGTACAAAGAAATGATTGAGTCAGGTGTAATTTCCCTAAAGGACAAGACTTCCAAGGTAGCCCTTGTGTATGGCCAGATGAACGAGCCCCCCGGCGCGCGTGCCCGTGTTGCTCTGACTGGACTCACAGTAGCTGAGTACTTCCGTGACCAGGAGGGTCAAAATGTGCTGCTCTTCATTGACAACATTTTCCGCTTCACTCAGGCTGGTTCTGAGGTATCTGCTTTGCTGGGCCGTATTCCCTCTGCTGTAGGTTACCAGCCTACATTGGCCACTGACATGGGTACCATGCAGGAGCGTATCACCACCACCAGGAAGGGTTCCATCACATCTGTGCAAGCTATTTATGTACCCGCTGATGACTTGACTGACCCTGCCCCAGCGACCACCTTCGCTCACTTGGATGCTACCACTGTATTGTCTCGTGCCATCGCCGAGCTGGGTATCTACCCTGCTGTAGATCCTCTTGACTCCACTTCCCGTATCATGGACCCCAACATCATTGGTGCTGAGCACTACAATGTCGCTCGTGGCGTACAGAAGATCCTGCAGGACTACAAGTCACTTCAGGACATTATTGCTATCCTGGGAATGGATGAATTGTCTGAGGAAGACAAGCTAACTGTAGCTCGAGCTCGCAAGATCCAGAGGTTCCTCTCCCAGCCTTTCCAAGTAGCTGAAGTGTTCACTGGTCACCCTGGCAAGTTGGTGCCCCTTGAAGAGACCATCAAGGGCTTCTCTAAAATCCTGCAAGGCGAATATGACCATCTTCCCGAAGTTGCATTTTACATGGTTGGGCCAATTGAGGAAGTAATTGCTAAGGCTGATACTCTAGCCAAGAATGTCTAATTTTAAACTGTATTTTAAGTAGGTGATCAAAACGTAATTTATCCATTCTGGTACCCCTCTGAAAAAGGAATCATAGAACGTGTTCAGGTAATATAGCTACCAGTTATATAAAATACACTGCTGCACAATGTATCTGCTGTTGTAATCTAATAAAATAAATGAGGGCGATACTGAGTTTTACTTAACTTTGTAAGTAGGTACCTAGGTACCTGTCTACAGAATTCTCCCTTCTAGCCAAGTTCAGAACCCTCAGGGCCCATGAGTCTCTCACTTTTAGTAAGTAGGTGCTACAAAATGCGAGCTCGACCTTGTGGCCAGAGATGGCGCCTGGATAAATAATGCCAAATGATATTTTAGTGACGAGTGTTATTATGTATCTTACGCTACGACCTGGATTAAGATAATGCCAAACTTTTCAGTTGACTCACTTGTCCAGTAAGTACTTAATCGTAGGAGTTTGTAGGAGACGGTACCTACCAAACTGCGTCACTAAGTTGCCGACATTGCATCCAGGCTCATAGGAGTGTGGCCACAAGGTTAAGTCGTCATTAAGATAACGTAGAACTGTTACTCCTAATTTCGATGGCTACCTTTTGGATGTATGTATATAGTAGCAGCAACAGGGAACGTTATCATTGAGCTGCTCTAGGCACTAACCTGGGGTATTATATAATTATACATATAGGTACCTAGGTAGTTTAAGTACCTCTCATACAGTGTACGTCACGCACGTTAGAAGCCTCACACAATGGAGCCTGCTGTTTTCTACGATACGCGTTTTTAGACAGGAGAATTTAAAGATTGAGTAGGGGTTTTCCCCTTAGACGAGTAAACCACGTTTTCCCTGACACCGAAGTTTACAGGTGTGCAAGCTGACCATCGTTTTGTAAACTGGATATAGAAACTGATAACAGCTCATACAAAATCACTCATGAGCTTGTAAGAACACAAGAAAAACTTCTACCAAATATAATACTGTGACGGGCTTTGCCTTAAATCAACACTACGCTTAGCAGTCCAAATACAATAGGTATTAAATACTAGGAAATGCGCTACCTACCTCCTCTAGACGTCTTTAACTATGTTGCCTACATCTTAAACTTGTGGTCACATTCCTAGGAGCTTGGATGCAATGCCAAATAAACTACTGGAGGGGGGGTTCTATTCTCTTTACAAGGAAATGCGCTTCATATCTCCTGGTTCCCTCAGACATCCACTAGAGGGGTTCTATTCTAAAATACCACGGCAAAATGGCTGTTAAAATAATACTTCAGTGTGGAGCTTAAAAAATCAGTTTATTCTTTATCGCTTTCCCCCAACACGAGGCGCAGATTTTTGACTGACTTTAGCGGCCTTTGTCTTAGGTTGTGCCTTGGCTTTGGCGGGAGCTGTAGTAACCTTCTTTGCGGCCTTGGTGGATTTTTTCTGCTCCTTTGCGGCTCTAAAAAAATAAACAAACTTACATGACTAAATATACATGTTTTAATCCTCTTCCATGGATATGGTTGGGTTAAGCTACGATGGTGCTGTATGATGGATCGTCGAATCAAGGGTAGCTTAAATCTGATGACTTGTACCTCTAAACTTTTGTTTGTGTGCCTTCTGTCAAAAATCTAGTTTTTTTTTTCTTGCGATCTGCTCTTTGGGGCATTGTGCGAGAGTTGGAAGATATTACACGACGATAGGCAGGAGTGGTATGCGCCCAGTGGCACATCAATCTAAGCAATCTCCTAATCTCGGATTAGGTTTTGAGGAGCTCTCCTCTTTATGAAGGTTATGGAGGTCAGGTAAAAATCAAGTGATGATTGAATCAATGAATATTTTTGGTTAGGTAGGTAGGTACATACTTTATAGGCACGCACGCACGTGAGTGGGTGTCCTACGATAGGTGATACCAAAAAACCCATTCAATATCATCTAGATATTTTCAAAGCCGGGTCTGGCAGCATTTCGTAGAAGCTTAAGAAATGACAATCTCGTGGCAGCTTTAGTGTTTGGTTTGGTTTGAACTGTGTCGGGAAAACAGACACTCATACCAATCGGCAGTAAGCACAAGCATAAACAGCGTCATGCTCATGTCTGATGGATGGCACTTTTTAATAAGACTTGTTGATGGAACAAGTAGATGACCCACCTGATATTAAGAGTATGTCATCACATCACTCTTATAACAAATCATTGCCTCACAAGGCACATTAGTTAGAAATGTACAATACCATCTTAGGACTTACAGGTGTCAAGCCTCATGTGCCTGTAATTTCACCGGCACCAACACCCTTCAATTCAAACCATAACACAAAAAGCTGCTTGGTGTTAGACACATTTTTTTTCCTTTAGTTTATTTAGAGTCGACTTACGACTATATCTGTTCCATAGAGATCGCTACCTACTAAAAAAAACTACTCATTAACCAGCCTAAATGTAGCCCAGTAAAGCACAACACAACATGGTAGTAGTATTTCCCTAGATAAGCCCTTCTTTAAGAACTCTACTACTACTAAGCAGAAAGATCTTAATGCACAACAAAGGCTGGTAAGAAATATCAACCAATACTCATTCACAATATTTGATTTTTAAACTCACTTGATGGCCTGTTCTCTTTGAGCCTTACGCACTTCAGGTTTCATGTTTCGCTTAGCCATGATATCACTAAGAGAAGCACCAACAATGGCTCGCTGGAACTTCTGGGTCCTCCTGGTACGCTTTTTGGCCTGCTCTTCTTCCTGGCCTTTCTTGAACTTGCGCCTGAAAAATGTTGTTAACATCATTATCAGCCTAAAGTACACTACCGAACATAGACCTTTTCCAGAAAGAATAATATTGAGCTTTTTCATCCACTAACTTCCCTCTATCCTAGAAATGTAGTTGATCTATTGGGTGAGAGGGAGTACTTTGCTTTGTGGTAGTAATCGAGAATCTTTGTTCTTCGAGCCGTGTAACCTGCTCATTGTCACTTCAGTTATCATGTGGACAATACAATACTTATTAAATTATTCCAATAGTATGCCCCTAACTGAGATGAAATAAATACCTACTTTGTGATTACTGTAGGTGCAGGTAAGCAATATAAAACTTTTAATAATTCATACACTTTTTTTCAGTAAATAAGCCTTGCCTTAATTCTTACATGGAGATCCCTCTTCTCTTAGACTTGGTCATAGCAGTAAATCACAAATTTAGTTGGCTGTACATTAGGCTAAATTTTAACATATATGTTTTCAACATCATGACTTATTGTTATAGGGAGGTACATCATAGTCAGTGAAAATAATAATTAAATTCATACACATATAGCTAAGGCCTATGTACAAACTGTTGATAATGATGACATTATTTGGGTCATCTAGTACCCGTAACACAAGCTCTGCTTAGCTTGGGGCTAGATGATGCTGTGTGGATTGTCCAGCATTATAATAATAATAATTAGCACTGTTTACCTGTATAGCACGGTCCATGTCACTTTACGAGGATTCCGCCTCATTAAGTGAGCAGCTTCACATTTTGAGTTCAGGAATGTGAAGGTCTGTAAATAAAACACTTTATTCGCAACAGTATAGAATCTATTTATGCATTCATTTATCTATCGCTTGTTTTTAATAGCACATGTAGCTGGTAACAAACACTTCACATAAATATTCACTGTACGTCCTTCTTAGGTTCTCGCTTCGGTGTGCGGCTATTGTAGTAAACATTACTCGGTTTACTGGTGAGGTTAAAAACCGTCTTAGTCTCCCCTATATGGTTTCGACTCAATGAAATAGTACTGGCGTAATTCTAGTATAATTTCTAGCGATTTTTTTAAGGCTATATACCTTGCCGTCCACCTTAACCATAGTTTTACCATGGCCGGGATAGATCTTGTATCCGCTGTACGCGCAAAGACCGATCCTGAAAATTAAGCACCAACGATGAGAACAACACACTAAACAAAGGAGCACGTTTACATTTAGAATAAAAATTGTCAAGATTAGTTAGATAATTTTCAATACAGTAAAATAGAAAAACGTACTTCATTTTGACTTCAGTTTTAGAAAAGAGAAAAAAATCCTAATATCTGTCTGACTGACAGAAGTGAATGTGACAGCCAGATAGTGACTGACTCTGACAGTTTAGTTATTCGCATGCAACTTCAAAGAGCCCGATTACTATACCACCATGGAAAACACAACCCAGAACTTCACAGCCATGAGGAAGAACGGTTTTGAACCTTCCATCACCCTACATGGGATGCTACAGTAAACCAACTCCCTCTGTTGATGTGGAAAACGACAGACGCGTGAAAAAGCTATGTTGCTTCCAAAGAATGGCAGTAAACGAAACAATCATTTTTTTTGTTTTATTAGCTTTAGTGTCACGTTACGAATCCATCAAATAAAATAACCTAAAAACTTGTTCTATCTTTAGCAGGGTGTTCCATCTTAAAAAAAAAAGTATGGTACAAATAGCCGCTGTGCACACTGCACAGGTTCAGGTTGTCCGACATAGATGACACCACCACAATACGGTGCGGCCATTTCGGTCCGTTTCGTTCATTCGTCCGTTCCGGTCCATTTCGGTCCAAATAAAATTAATTTACTACTTGCAACACTACAATTTAGTAAGCAACATTTGTCAGTCAGGTTCATTCACCGATCAGCGTTGCCAGCTCGGCCCTTCGGTTGCCGATTTTCAGGCTTTCGATCATCTCGGCGGCCTTTCAGTAGAATCGACCCCTAGCTGGCCTTTCCAATGTTACATGGAATATTACAGCAATAAATTCATTCACACTAGCACACTTCCTCTGTACTGTCAGATGTAGCAGTAGGTATCACCTTTTCGGGGCCACCAGCCGCAGGATGTAATTGCTACTGCTAGATGTGTTAGGGAGCCTAGATATCGAGACTAGATACTTTAGTTTTACGATCTACAGAAGTACTGAAAACTAACAAAAAGGGCCAATAGAGTTAAGTGGCGGTAATGTTTGGGTTGGCCGTAAGTGGCCGATATACACTCTACGCCATTGATAGCAGTAAGTTTTTTATAATGAGCTCCCGTGCCAAGTCGGAAAATGCATATATTATCTATGTTATGGTGTTCCTTTTACTTGTTTAGGTACAATAGTTTTTAAATCATTGAAATCGTTCCATTGGTTGCGAAGATATTACACATTTTGTACAAGCCAACCGCGGGGCGGCCGGATAGCTCATGTCAGGGAACCGTGACGTCTCGATTCTCTTTCGCCCGCGCTCGCGCTCTCCACCATTATTTTATTAAAGTTCACTCGATCTGCGCGGGTCGTGTTCTGGTTTAAATTAATTTTTTTTTAATAAAACCGCGCGGGTTCAGCGGCTAGCGCTGGGTCATTGTGACGTGACGTCACAATATCTCAACGCTAGGCTGTTCGCGCGGTCAGTGAGCCTCGTTCGGTATTTTGCCCATAACCTAGTCAGTTTTGGCCGTAGAAAAAAAATTTTTGCACTTTATGTTTTAGTTTCTCAAGGCCTATAAAACTGCATTCACAGATAAAACTGTGACGGGTCCCCATTATAATGCTGACTTATGTATTCCACAGTATCTATTGTGTGAATAATGATTAGGAATTTGTGCGATTTTTTTACTATTTATTTGAAATTCGGCCTTTGCAGTTAAATCGGCCCCTAGCAAATTGGGTTTTTTGGGAACACGTGCTGGCAACACTTTACCGAGTACTTTTTTAAAATGGCCGACATTTTCCTTTTTATTTCGTATTTTTTCGAAATTGATAAATAATAAGTGTTCCGATCTAACTATTCGAGTGCTGTGAAGTGTTTCCAATGTTCGGTAGGGTATACTGGCTGTGCTGTGTCCCAGGTTATTCAGGAACCGGAACAAAGGTGTGTAAATAACTTTTCTATGCTAATATAACTTTGGACCCTTTAGCTAGCTCCTTTACTTACGAGATCGAATCGGAGATATCGTAACCGGAGAGGAACTTAAGTCACTGACATAGGTAACCCAAAGACTATCCGTTTGTCCTCGCAATGTTCCTAGGTCGTCCAGGTTGGGTTTTAAAATTTATTAATATTGGCATCAAAACTCTAGGTCCATCGAGCTAGAGATTTGGAATGTATGTCTAGATTTAGTAGATGTTTTGTAAATCCCCTAAACACTATTCTTTTAATTTGTAGTTCCACAGATCAAAAGTTATTTGCATTTATGATGGTCCCAACTCTCTGGTCTCAGGGCCCTAGAGCCATCTGGATCTCCATAATGAAGGATTATTTATGTTACTTTTTTACCTTCATGCATTTAATTGAATGAGAGACTTAGAATGATCTCGAGATTTTAAACCGTAGAAGACTTTTTTATAGTAAATACACATTTTATGACAGGAATCATGCTATAACTTGCTGTTTTTATGGAATGCCATTTGGCTGACAAGCAAAAACCATTTTATTAGAGTAATACAATTATATTGTTGAAATTCCTATTTATGAATCAGCGGTCAATAACCGTGCAGTTGGGCAATGACTGTTGGACCCCACTTTATAATTTCCTATGTAGTATCCTATAGTATTATTATTATAACGTGATACAATCCTAGCTCATACAAAATTACTTTCTTATATGATTTACAGAATTTTAATATATTTAGCCGAGGTAAATAAATTAAAATTCAGTAAATCAGGCCGAGAAGGCCTTGCTTCAAATATGAACCCTCCATTCCCATGAATGTTATGCGAAGCGACTAAGGAACCGCAGGAGATAAGCAGAATGCATTTTCTGAGTACTAAACCCTGACACTGCGGTAACCAATTTGCTTGCCAAGGATGGCAACTATGGCTAATCTCCACAAATTTTGTGGAGGTCTATGTCCAGCCGTAGGGTTATTTAGTGTTATTTATTTTGTTTATTTTATTATTATTATTTAGGGTTATTTAGTGATTAATTGAATGCTTAATATAATTTCCAGATAAAGATGTACCTGCTAAGCCTAAAGCAACGACTCTGTGCAGTGAAATATAAAATATTGGTAAGTTAAAAAAATATTATGTTTGCTGTGTAAATATTATGTTTAATCACAGGCACATGACTCAAACCAGTACACTTTGTACACACAAACTGTAAATTATGTTATCCTCTGTAAGTAAACTCTGTTCTTTAAGAAAGAAATATCTTTAACCACACATGACCTTAACACCTGTATGCCTCTGTTTGCTCAACACAAACAGGGCATATTGACGACCGATGTGGCGCGGCGGGCGAATATCCGCCTACGACGCAGAAGGTTGTGGGTTCGATTCCCGCCTTGGGATAAATGTTTGTACAATCTGCAAATATTTATTCCGGGTGTTCTGGGTATTTTCTATGTATAATAAAAAATATCTATGTATGTAATGTATTGTACTATGTATATTAGTCATCTAGTACCCATAACACAAGCCCCAAGCTAAGCTAAGCTGTAAGGGTTGTCCAGCATTATTACTATAGTGTTCCTAATGTGACCTGCTAGGCAATGCTTTGTTATTTTAGGGTTATTTATTTTAGTTATTTAGTGATTAATTGAATGCTTAATATAATTTTCAGATAGAGATGTTCCTGCTAAGCCTGAAGCGATGACTCAGTGCAGTCTTCTGTGTAGTGAAATAGAAAATATTGGTAAGTTAAAAAAATATTATGTTTGCTGTGTAAATATTATGTTTAATTACAGGAACATGATTTAAATTAGTGCACTTTTTTGTGTATGTTTGTGTGTACACACAAACTGTAAATTATGTTATCCTCTGTAAGTAAACTCTGTTCTTTAAGCGTGTCTAGATTCCTAAATATAGTAGTTTTCTGCAAACCGAGATCTCAAATTTTTTTTATGTTGTGTTGGCCTAGAGCTAGGTATACGTAAATATAAAAACTAATGGTAAAAAAAGTGTCAAGCGTCAATTACATTCAATCTAAGCTGAACTGGAATTACAGGCACATGAGGCTTAACACCAGTATGCCTCAGGTTGGTGGACGTAGGGTAGTGCATTGTAGGGCACGTACCTAATGTGCGTGACCTGTAAGGCAATGCTTTGTTGTGGATGAAGGTTACCACTTTACATCAGGTGGGCCATATAATTGTTCCATCAGTAGTAGTATAAAAAAAATTGGTCAAGTGCGAGTCGGACTCGCGTACTTAGGGTGCCGTACCATTATTTACAATAAAAATGGCAAAAACATCACGTTTGCTGTAAAAGCCCCTTAAATATTTATTTTATTCTGTTTTTTAGTATTTGTGGTTATAGCGGCAACAGAAATACATCATCTGTGAAAATTTCAACTCTTCACGGTTCATGAGATGCAGCCTGGTGAAAGACGGACAGATAGACAGACATACAGCGAAGTATATTAGTAATAGGGTCCCGTTATACCTTACGTTTTACTTTGGGTACGGAACTCTAAAAAGAACTACGAAGCCATTGAACTCATACAAACTCGCCCAAGTTGTTCACAGAGGTGTTCGATCGCTTCGCTCTCGATCAATTATTATTAATAAACGGATTTTTTTATTTTCAGCTCTCACTGCAAAGAATGACCAACGAAGAAAAAGAAAAAAACTGAAGAATATCTGCCAAAATCGGCGAAAGTGCTAACTCTGTTACAGTTCAGAGAACGAGAAAAAAAAAAAGGAAGGTGCTTCAACATCAACTAAAAAATAAAGACCCTGACAATACTCAAGCAAAGCCTTAAGGCCTACAGATTTTTAAGAAAAATATTTACCCTTCCATCATCCCCTTAAAGTCTAATGAAGCTATTGAATTGAAAATACTTTTGCTCTGTTGTAAGCAAAAGCGATCACAATGAAGAGAAAGGGAGAGTTATGCATTTTACTATAATGACGAAATATCACTGCAAACAAATGTGACATACAATGAGAGGAAATATAAAGTAACTGGTTTTGTGACTTATGGAAAATATACACAACAGACAATTTCTTACTCTTTTTCATCTTGCGCCTCTATAAGGCTGAAGCTGGCAAAACAAATAAAAGTAATAATATTATAAATGAGTTCAGAGGTACCTATTTAAGAAGAGAAGAAACTTCGAAAGATCATTTTTATTCTTAGTACATAACGCAAAAGTAGTGCCACTGTACGATCCTCCTCTTTATTAAAAGGAATCAGAAATAATTTACTTAGCTAGAGCTTGAAATTTGAAATTGAAGAAGAAACGCACAAAGGGGAATTATCTGGATGGATCTGCAATTATTCCACAAGCAAAATCTTGGATATAAAGGTGTGGGGCCAGTTCCCAAATCGACAAACGCCCATATTATACTCTAAAAACTTGGCAAAATAAATGTAAAATTTGCCAGTCATGTGTTCAGCGCAACTGTTGCTTCAAATATGGAATGGGTATGGCATTAACATCAATGGCGAATCCATAACTCACCTTTGACTTGGCGACGATAAAGTCATCATGGCAGAATCGCTGGAAGACCTAGGAACAATACTCAGAAACCTTAATATTGTCTCCCAACAGGTGGGTCTTAAAATGGACATAAGTAAGATGAAAATCATGACAAATGCTCACGTCGCATCCGTGCCGGTACATGTGTGGAGGGATATCATCGAAGTTATAGAAGATACCGTAAAACCTCAAGACGAAAGTCTATAATCAGTGCGTGTTATCAGTGATGACTTATGGAACTGAGACGTGGTCGCAAACTCTTGGTCTCATATACAAGCCCAAAGAGCACAATAGGTTATGGAGAGAGCTATACTGGTAGTTTCACTACAAAATAGAATCAGAAATTAGGAAATCCGTAGTTTAGTGGCAATGGGCAAGCCATAGCTCGTAGATACGACAACGGCTGGAGAATAAAGGTTCTCGAGAGTGGAGACCACAAACTGAAACACGAAGCGTAGGACGCCCTTCTACCCGATGGTGTGACGACATTGTTAGGATCGTGGAATTTCAGTGGACGGAAATGGCTCAAAATCGTTCTTCTTGGAAACAAACACGGACGCTTGCGCTTGCAGACGCAGTGGACTTCTACAATCTGTAAATGATGATGATGATAAAGGGTTTTTCAAAACAACCCCTAAAACGGTGTAACTGAATGTTAGGGTTGTATGGGAAAATCATAACACTTACTATCTTAAGGCTATATGACTTTTTAAACTATCATATTTTAGATAGAAACTAAATACCATGATTTTTGGAGTTTGACTGACAGTTTAACATTTCGATCCGTGATCATGGCGCATGCAACTGTGCCGAAATATCGAGAAACAATCATACTCAAAAATTATGGTACATATCCCGTTTCGATTCAAAACATCTTAGTAAGTTAGTAGGTATAGTCAGCTGCACTAGAATGTATACAGTTTGTAACTTTCAAAATGGTTTCATAGCGGTGCTCAAAATATTTATATAATAATTATTCCAAAAATAAGTAAGGTCATCAACTAATTTCATGACTGTCGTTTTTGAGGTGTAAGATTTCATTGTTTTGCTGTAATATCGTTGTGAAAGCTGACTGTACCTAGGTGTAACAAACTTTTTTGACATTGGTGTTAGATCCTTTAGATAGTTTAGTAGACTTAATTTAGTAAATCGATATTTTGCGTAGATTAAGAGTTTGTATAGAATTAAGGTTTTCATTTGTCTTGTTTTTTTTTTAATTTGTGTTATTACATAGGTTGCTAGGTTTCTTGTTGTAGGTATAATAGTAATTTCACATCGTACGTTGTTCGTGAAGTCACCCGCACTCAGGCTCTATATGAAAATCAGCGTCGCCTCACATTGGGTTGCGATGTGGAGCGGCATTATGCTGAGATGGGACCTATTCAACCCATGTTCACACAGGAATACTTGGGACAGTGTGGTGCCGCCTACCTAACCTCCTTTAAAATGAAGATAAAGATCATTTATTTACTTAGACATGTGTGTAAATAGATGACAAATATTGTAAGACGCAACATGCAAAATACCGTGTCGGTGTGCAAATGGAGATGGCTCTTAAGGCTACACTAGTCGGTACGTTGTCCATACAAACGCTGTAAGTGTTTAATGTCTACTATTTATTAACGTGCGTCCGAAGTTAAGTTTGATACTGAATTATCTTGCCGTTATCTAGGTACGTTACCCTATATGCTACAGTAAAATCAGATTACCTTGAAAGTTACAAGCGTCGAAAGATTTAGTACTAAATCCTGTAACGCTTGTAACTTTCAAGGTAATCCGATTTTACTGTAGCATATAGGGTAACGTACCTAGATAACGGTAAGATAATTCAGTATCAAACTTAACTTCGGACGCACGTTAATAAATAGTAGACATTAAACACTTACAGCCTTTGTATGGACAACGTACCGACTAGTGTAGCCTTAAAACGTCACATGCAACATGAACAAAAATTGAATACAAAAATATTACAATGAATGTCAAATACAGAACTTAAAAATTACTTACAGAAATTAAAATCAATTCAATGAAATGTTAAAATTTGTCGTTGATAATGTTTATCTACTTTAAGTATTTGTGAGATAGGTGGGGTAGGTTTAGTTAAGTGTTTTATCGTATTAGAAGTGTAGGCACCTGCTGTGATGTATGTATGTGTGTTGTGTGTTGCAAAAATATTTATTCTATTCTATTCTAGTCTGGTGTAGGTATTTTACTGTATTATTCGGCTATTGTTAATGACGGTTAGGTTAATTTGTTATTATTTCCGACTGATTATTAAATTTTTGGTCATCTTTAACATAATGTAACTACTGAACTTAATTTAATCATTGGTAGAAGCACAAACTCAGTTGCATTGCCATCCATAAAATAGATAAGAACTAAGCCATTTTATTACAAAAATGTAATACTTACATAAAGTAATGTATTTAATCATTTTGTAGGTACAAAATAAACAAATAAACTTAGCTTAGCAACAGTTTATATAAGCTTTCTTTACACTTAAGTATATTCATACTTCCATGAGATGGTATTGTATCAAATATATGTCTGCGAATATCTAAATAAATTATTTAACTACGTAAAAGTATTGTTTGTATTTGTATTAATGTATAGTGACAATGAAAATAGGTAAATAGTACTAATCTCAGTAGGATGAAGGGTGGTAGGGGGGGGGGGGTAGGGGCAGGGTCGTCGGTACCATGATAGGTTTCTGGTTGTAATCGCTAAGCAATCACGGCGCCACTGTGCTGCGCCCTGATTGGGTGTCAAGATTCCCCTCTATTTCCGTCTATAAAAAAGTACTCTGTGATCTTTAGCTTATCCTAGTTCTACTAAATACGAGTAAATTATTTTAAATTTAGGCATTGGAACTACTTTTTTTACAAATCACCACCTACTCTTCCGTAAGACTTGCGAGGTGCAACTAACTTACAAATAAAGAAGGCAACAATGATTTGCCCAGACTTTTCAGAATTTCAGGTAGGTGAACAATGAACAACGTACGATTATCTTAGCCGGCCGGCCGGGCAGTACCAACACAGAGCGCAGGGGGCTAGATGCTTGGTCATTGTTGACATGCTCGAAGCAATGTGCGCCGGAAAAACTCCGAAGGACGGCCGAGCAATGATTCGCGAGTCCGTGCGCTAGGTGTGAGTGGACACTACTAATGAACTCAGTGAATCATGAAATTGTTTCAGTCATCCCTGTAACTTACTTCTTAACTTTATATAATCAAAGCTTCTTGCATTTTCATACAGGAAATCTTGAAAAAGATGCGAGTTCTAGATGACAAAATAGTGTATGCTCTCAACACATCATTACCAACTGAATCATTCAGAAAGAAAGTGGATACTGCCCTTGTATGCCAAGATTTACTATCTCAAATTAAAAAGGGGCATGCTGATCGAGAAAATGTTATAAAAAATTGCATTGTTGTTACTGCGGAGTCGGTGAAAAAATTGAGAGCAGTCAAAGAGAGCAAGCCAGATGACTTTGATACATTGAAAGATTTAAAAGCAGCACAAAGAAAGGTATTCAACTCATTTTTATATTACAAACATTACAATAATGCTGCTATAGCTGAATTTAAAAAACTTTTGATTTATTCTAGTTACGACTACTACAAACTGAATTAAGCGTTGAAGAAGTTATACAAGACAAGACTTCCAAACTCTTTACTGAAAAATGCAGAGCACATTACAAACCAGAATGAACAATGAAAGGTGTTGAAGGAAGACTGAAAAAGCATTTATGTTACTTCCGAATTAACAGTGTACATAGTTATAAAATATAGGTAGTACATTATTTGTTTATTATTGAAGTCCCCTGCTAGAGATGAGATACATGTAGAATCTTATATGTAGGTACCTATTATATACACTTAACTGGTCACTCAACACAGCTATCAACAGGTTCTTATTCCTACTTTAACAATGTATTTTTGCTCATTGTACTTTTTTACACAAATTAGTTCTATTAGGTGAGTTACCAATTTGTTCCAACACAGCTCACCTGTTCATTCATTTTCTGACTTAATTTTCTGTCATCTTTGGAAAACATTACTTTTTCAGTTTGAATTGTTTTCCTTGTGTTATTTTAAGTTCTAGTGTGTGATTTCAGTGGTTTTGTATCCAGCATTACTTGAGGTCTTAGCACAAGCGAAATCAATTTAAATGAAAGTGTTATATGTGCCATCCTGATCTGATGAAATTATTTTTCTTGGGTTTTGGAGAAATTGCCATATTTTTCTTCAAAATCAACAACAGCAGACTCTACTGTTTTTACTGACTCAAAAAAATTATCCAGCTTATACCTACACTTGATATTGGCAAAATTTGTACGAATTATGGACACATGCCACAAAAACTTTTTAAACTATCATGATTTTGATCAATATTTTTGTCAGAAACTGGATATTTATTATGTAATTTTTGAGATTAGATTGTTTTGGGTCATCTTAAAGTTACCCATCACCTATAGATATAAATGAATTGCCTCCTAGGTCATGCATGTTAAAAATCCCAATGTGCTCTATGAAGCACTTTTCTGGGTTTTTGAAGCATACAGGTGTTAAGTCTTGTGAGGTTTTATTGGCATCCACTATTGGTGGTAGTACTTCCTGAACAAGCTCTTCAAAAAGAGCCCTACTACTACTAATACATGTCATAACTAATTATCTGAACTATTAGTTATGTTCTCTGCACACTTCCTTCCCCCATTCCTCACAAAACTAACCATTTAATAAAAAACACTTAGTGAACAATTTTTAATAGGAAGAAATATAACACAAGCTAGTACATTATTAGTAGTTAGATATCAAGATTTCTATTTAAATTACTTAATTGTTAAATAAATATTTACAAAGCTAAAAAAATATACATTTTCTAATCATGAATGTCATATTACTTAGCAGCAGCAGCTTCTTTAGCCTTAAATTCTTCTTGATAGTTTTTATGCCAGTCAAGGTTCATTTGATGGACTGAGTCTCCTCTCTTTGCTGCTGCTTTCCCAAGCAATACTGCGCCAAAACTAGCCAAAGCAGTCAAGACAATGAGTATGTTGGAGATCTTGATTCTGGCCTGGCTCCGAGACCGCTCAATGATTTCAGCTCTGCAATGAACATTACATCATGATTAAGTTAGATGAATAGGTAAGTAGGTAGTAAAAAGTGCCTAGGTAATAGCTAATAAGAAACATACGATACGAAAGAAGGAACTTCATCCCTACTCTTGAACTTCTTAGTCCAAACCAAAATGATCTTCTCGAAGTCTGAAGGTCGGTATCTGGCAGATAACATTTTCCCAGGATTAATTTCAGGTTCCGGAGTTTGATGCGATGCTGGCGGCGGTGGCGGAGTTGGAGTCCCTGTACTCATGCCTCGTTTCAATGAGCTAAAGCATCTTCGAGAAATAATGATTCGGTTCATCGTTAGAGTAAAAATACTGTTTTGGTTACGCTAAGGAGGAAGATATTATCTTGTCAACTTGTCAAGGTCGAGTTTAATGTACGACCATGGAATACACAGCCCGGGAATTAACAGTCATGGAATGCGCGGCCGAAATTGCTGACACTGATTTGTCGCACGAAAGCTAAGCTTCGTTTCTGTCTAATTAAACCTAAGAATATGGACTAAATTCTTATTCTATGAATTAAACAACGTATTCTGTGGTTTCTATTACATCCCATTTTGAGGTTGTGTAGGTAAGTCGTGAAGATTTTTTTATCTAGCGCTGTGGTAACCACCACAGCTCTGGCTTCGTGCGCTCCCCTCACACGTTTAATTATGTGTTACTATCCGAGTCGAATCCTCCACAAAAAGTGCGTACAAACGAAGCATAGGTTATGGAATAAAATTCCATGGTTGTATTTTCCAAAGGTGTACAAAACTTTGTAGCGGCTAATGCGGGTGCTTTTTACTTATTTTGATTTTTCAAAATGTTTTATTACGCCAAACACGTGTACCACACTAGGCTATTATCTATTACAATAGGACTTTAGCCTAGCCTGCCTAGGAAAAGAATAAAACCAGTACCAATCAATCAAACAAAAAGTCAAACAACAATCAATCAGACTGACAGATTAGTCAGAAGAGTCAATCCACAGAATACTTTGAGTCAATCGAAAGAAATAAATTATTAATTTGTCATAAATTCGTACCTAAAATTTGTAACTTTTTTTCGATAAAGTACAATTGATGGTAGATGAATTGTCTACAACACATTTTATTTGTTTTCCTGGATTATTTTGTGATTCTTCAACATCGTGAGTATCAGTTTTCAACTTTTTGAACATACATTTTTGTAAATAGCTACGCAGACGGTTGACGAAGATAAACCATCTTTTCAAAAGATATTAGGTTTACCTGGTCTTCTTTCTTCTTAGTTGTCTCCTTTTGTTCTGATACCATTACATTTCATTGGTGCTAGGTATTCCAAAGTGGTTAATTGTCTGTGTAGTGATCAATTTGTGACTATAGGCAGGATCCTTACTTTGTGAAGTTTGTAAACTAGGCAGGAATGAGAAAGGTATTCCCCTACTTGGTTAGCACTAGTGGTCACTCGTTAAGTATCGAAATTACTACTTTGTTTCCATTTTACCAAAATACAGGCATTATAAATATTGTATGGGTTATAAATAATTACAATATTTCAGGTTAAATTAGACTTAATTGCTTATTTCAGATGTCCGATGGTCATAAGCATCGCTACAAGAATGCAGGACTTAGTACAGATGAGCTTCGACGCCGTCGTGAAGAAGAGGGTGTCCAGCTTAGAAAACAAAAAAGGGAACAACAACTTTTCAAAAGACGTAATGTTGACCTTCCAGCTGCAAATGCCCCTGATATTACTTTACAGGTAGGTGAAGGTACTCACTGTTTAACTTACTCTGTTCAAGCTCTTTTATCAAGGTACCTTGGTAAAAGAGCTTGAACAGAGTAAGTTTTTTAAAAGGACCACCACAAGTGTATATTCAACTTAGGTAGGCCAAAGAAAAGATGGATATCTGTGTAAGAGATGATATGGGTGGGAAAGGAGTGACTGTGATGAGAGATGACAGAGGGAAATAAAGGAAAGAAACCTGTTGTGCCCACCCCAGGTAAAGTGGGATAAAGGCAGGAAAATAATGAACAGTGTTATGTATTAAAAACAAAATCATTTTTTGTTCTATTGTTTCAGGATGATATTAATATCTTACCTACAGATGACATCACACCAGAAATGGTTGTAGCTCTTTACGGTGACAACCCACAAGAGCAAATAATGGCTACACAAAAGTTTAGAAAGCTGCTCAGCCAAGAGCCCAATCCACCCATTGATGAAGTGATACGTACCGGGATAGTCCCAAAATTTGTTGAATTTCTTAGGAATAGTTCCAACCCCACTCTACAGGTACTTAAGTAATCCTTTTTCAAGGTTATGTTTCAAGCTTGCTGTTTCTTTTACAATGTAATTAAATAGAATACTTAATTTTTTTATGCACCTGGAGAGAGTAGGTGCTGACCATTAGTTGCTAACACAACCAACAGCATACTAACTAAAGACCAGTGTTCCTGCACTCACATTAATGCCAGCGGGTCATCGAAACAATAATATTCGCTAATGCTAATCATAGGTCGACACTGCACAGATAGCGATAGACTGAGTCTTTGTATGAGGCATGGCGGCATCGTTGGTTTGGAAAACTTCAATTTCAATTTATAATACATCCCTAACTTAACTTCTACTGATTATGCCTATTTTTATTTTCTGTTTCCTGTGTTCATGTAATAATGAATTTCAGTTTGAAGCGGCATGGGCACTAACAAACATAGCAAGCGGTTCGTCTGACCAGACCCGTGTAGTGGTCGAGTGTGGCGCGGTGGAGGTGCTAGTGAGCCTGATGGCGGGCTCCTGCAGCGACGACGTGCGCGAGCAAGCAGTGTGGGCAATAGGCAATATTGCCGGTGACTCGCCACGTTGTCGCGACATCGTGCTTGCCGCGCAAGCACTGCCGCCGATAGTGCAGTGAGTGAATTGTTTATCTACTTGTGTTGCTGACTGCATGTATGTGCATGATCTAAAACATTTACACAACTTATGACGCTGCGCTGTCGAGATTAATTCTCATTTTGTTTAATGAGCCCTCCACCTATCTGTGCGTAATAAGGTTTCGATTCATGTTGTTAATGTTTTAGTTTATGTAAATATATTTCTTTTCTTTTCAGAATGTTAGACAAATACTCAAGGTTATCCATGACGAAAAACGCAGTGTGGACCTTATCAAATCTCTGCAGAGGCAAAAACCCTCCAGCCAACTTTGAGGCGGTCTCGCCAGGCAAGTTTTGGTGTATTTTGTTGGGTAATGTATTTACTGTACAGTTACCTTCCTATAATATAAAACATTGTTTTACTTAATACAAACCTGAGGTTGTATTTATTAATAAAACAATCTTATACATAAGATTGCATACAGTGGTACAAAAATGATCACTGCGACGCCAATAAACTAAACCTTGACGGTACCAGGACCGGCTTTGCATTCCTTGTATGAAATGTTCCTCTGTTAGTCCGTAAATTGACTTTGAACATATACCTGATATATATGGATGGATACCCTCGTCTCCTATTATGGTCACAAATTAATAATTCCAGAGGTAAAATTCAATTTAAAAATTTATGTTTGGAACCCCAGGTATACCAGTATTGGCAAGGTTGCTTCATCACACCGACCCAGAAATCCTGAGCGATGCATGTTGGGCGCTTTCATACTTGTCCGACGGACCCAACGAGAAGATCCAGGCTGTGATTGACGCAGGAGTTTGCAGGCGGCTAGTTGAATTACTCATGTAAGTTTTAATCCTTACTAGCTGACCCTGCCCACTTCGTTGGGCGGTAAACATTTTTACTTACAAATCTTAACTAAGTAGTACTCGATGTTGCCAACAGATTGCGTTAATACGGCATAAAATAGCGGTCGTTTGCAGTATCGTCCGCGTGGCAGTTTTTTCCCGTTCCCGTTATTTTTTCGGGATAAAAAGTAGCCTAAGTTACTCCTTGTTACATCAGCTATCTGCCAGTGAAAGTCCCGTCGAAATCGGTCCAGCCGTTCCAGAGATTACCCGGAACAAATGGACAGACAGACAGACAGACAAAAATTTAAAAAAATGCAATTTTGGTATATGTATCGCATATACATTCATATGCATATAGTAAAAAGCGGTTATTTTAATATTTCAAACAGACACTTCAATTTTATTTATTTGTATAGATATATGCTGACTAGACTATAGAGATCGCTCTACAAATACCTACATGGATTTTGATTTAGTGATCAAAAGTCCACTCAACATACTTGACAAAACGTGGTATTGGCACATATTGCTCCATCCATCACATGAAGCTTAACATCGTATGCCTCAGGTGATGGATGGAGCAGTACATTGTAGGGCACGTTGATAACAAACATCTTGCTAGGCAATGCATTGTAGTGTTTATATAATATATGGTCATATGCTTGGTCCGTCAGAAAGATCTCGGTGCCGCTCACGCGAAATTGGGAAGGTAGATTTCTGTTGTAGTTTAGAGGTGCACAAGGTGAAATTATCAACTTTTTGTTCTTGACTCTTTGTGCACCTATAAATTACAGGATTTAAGCTAGAGCGAGATTTGAAATGATTGTTTTGAACAGGCACAGCAAATCGACGGTGGTATCGGCGTCTCTCCGCGCAGTCGGCAACATAGTGACCGGCAACGACGCTCAGACGCAGGCCGTGCTGAACTGCGCGCCGCTCGCCAACTTGCACACGCTACTGCGCGCGCCCGTCGAGACGCTGCGCAAGGAGGCCTGCTGGACGCTCTCCAACATCACCGCCGGCAACGCCACGCAGATACAGGTACGTACAACAACCTACGCAGCGAGGGGTAAGAGATGACAGTCTGACAGTGGACTTCCCCAGATTTCTGATAATGACATTATTCAGTAATATTTTACCGTCAGCTCTATGCCGCTACTTCAGGAGCAGTGAGAGGTATGCTTGGTTTGTGGGTGCGGGTGTCAGACCTAGCCGTGTCGCGCCTAGCTAGCACTATAGTTTGTAAGCTCAAGATTGAATGGTGAAAACGAAAGAGTGTCGTATCTGTACCTTCGTTAATCTGTGGTACTGTGGCATTGAACTTTGGTTTGGAGTCACACCAACATAAGTTGATTTACAGTTTGAGTTTGTATACTATTTCTTCCCGTTTTGTAGATGAATGGTACCTGTGCCTGAGAACTGTTATGAACCTGTAACATAACCTGTATGAGTGTATTTTACATTTCAAGATTTGCCTAGAAGTTAGACCTGAATTTACGGGTTACGGAGTTATTCAACATTTTAAACTACCGAATGTTCATGTATTTCTATTGCCAACAGTACATGTGTAAAAGGATACAGCAAATTAATAAGGAGAGGGATATTTCTTTCATCATCTCAACTCTCAATTCTCTTTAATTTGTTCTGTTTAACAACAGATGTAAAAAAAATTCAAGAAATAATATTTTACTTTTTAATAGTAATTTTCTTCACATAAAGTTACAACTAATACAAGCATTTATTATTTTAAATGCTACAATATAGGTAGGTTAGGTATGTACAGAATATGTATGAAGGTGAGCTGTGTTGAACAGTTGAACATTCAGACATTTATTTATTAATAATATATCAAAATAATATTTATACATCTTAAAATTTAGAGACGATAAAAAATGTATTTAAACAATATTAGTTCTTCGTATTATCGTTTTGATTCACACTGCGCGGTATTTCCGAGTAGACGCCTTGATTACTTGTAGATAGTATTCTTTCTACCACAGAATATAAAAAGGTACTACTACGCTTGTACTGACGCATACCATCATTGAGATTTATTAAAGGTTAACCTTCGAACTAATCACAGGCTTGTTAATACGCCGACAGTCGCAAAGTAAAACAAGCTACAATGGTTTTTTCTCATGGTCCACTTATGGCTAAAACATTATTGTTATACATGGTGTAGGTACTTTAGTTTACAAATATTTTTTGCTTGGTGTATTCATGGCGCGGCGGAGCGAATAGTCTGCAATGAAAATATGAAGGCTTCCGTATTTTTGAAGGCAAATTAAAGTGTTGGGTTTGAGATCATGGCGCAACCTAATAACTCCACCTAACTACTAGAATTAGCCATAATAGCTATTTACTATAGGTTTTCTTTGCAGGCTGTGTTAGATGCTTCAATTTTCCCGACAATAATTGAAATTTTGAAACAAGCTGAATTCAAAACAAGAAAAGAAGCAGCCTGGGCGATTACAAACGCGACCAGTGGGGGCAGTCATGCACAAATCAGGTATATCATATCACATATTACATACTAGCACGCTAGGGTTCAAAACAGATTACATGACAACATACTTATCCGGTGTTTTAGCTAGCGGAGCCCTTAGCGATTTATATGAATAAATACATAATACTAAAGTATCAACTTGAAAAATCCAATAATGAATACTGGTCAACAAAATGTAGACGTATAAAACTTCATAGCAATAAAAAACGTGACCCACAAAATCGAACTTAATATGTACGTACAGTTTGCTATAAATCTGCGGGCGGGAGCTAGTAAAATAATGAGAACTAAAGGCCATCAAGGTCAAATAAAAGATGGATAAACAGTGAAAAATGCCATGGATAAAAAAAGGATGACTACAGGAATGATGGCTACTAGAGGGGAATTGAAAAACATGCAGAACATGTTGTGCCGACCTCACATAAAGCGGGATAAGGACAGAAATATAATGATGAGGAACTTACAGGCACATTCTACTATTTCTAATTTATAAGGTATTTGTTACAGGTACCTTGTTGATCAAGGATGCATACCTCCACTGTGTGATCTATTGACACTAACCGACCCAAAGACTGTTCAAGTAGCCCTCAATGGCTTAGAAAATATACTAAAGGCAGGCCAAGCGGCCGATCAGCGAGACAATCCCTACGCGGTACTCATCGAAGAATGCTTCGGTAAGCATGGTGCAATCACACGTTTGTATTGTATTTGTTCTATTAGTAATCTAGTTCCTATACATGGCACAAACGATGCTTAGTTTGAGGCTATATAGTCCGGTGTGAAAATGCCTATACCATGCCATGCTTACTTCTGGCGCCAAGCAGCTTGCTGTATTCCGGTTTGAAGGGTGTGGGTACCGGTGAAATTACAGGCATATGAGGCTTAGCACCGGCATGCCTCAGGTTGATGGACGCAGAGCAGTGCATCGTAGGGTACGTTTCTAAAGATCGTGCCTTGAGAGGCAATGCTTTAATAAAGGTAATTGTTTATGATCAGGTGGGCCTTCTGCTTGTTCCAAAGCAAGTCGAATAAAAATAAAATACCACCAATAATTGCTTATTGAAATGTTATTATACTGATTAATACATAATGTTATAGGCTCGGAACTTCTCCCTTATATTCATGGTACATTTTATGCAAATCTATCGCAAACCTACCAGCATTCTACGGCTCGATGATTTTTAGTACAAGTACAAAAATCAAATCTTTACTCTTTATAATATTAGTTTGCTCACATCGTCGAATTTTTCTAGATTTTTTATAGCATTTTTATACCCTTCGTAACTTTTAATGTAAGGTCCGATTTTTAGATAACATAATTGCAATTTTCGTAAGGATCTCTAATTTTGTGAAATAAAATACAGCCTTTTGCCCTGGTAATGTAGGTAGCTTTCTATCGGTGAAATTTTTTATAAAATCGGTTAAGTCTACCTACTACAAATAAACACGCAATAAATATGATAATACCATATTATCATATTATGATATCCTTAGAATAGTAGTTCAGATAAATAAACATTTGAAATATTAATAGTGCTGAATCATGCAGACAGACGCTTTTATAACTTACTCATGAGTTCGGAATCAGAAAATATCGATCCTAAGAAAAAATATATGAGAGCCAAAATTATAGGAAATCTAAATCTAAACAAAGTAGTAACCATTTTTCGTGTGAAATTGAAAATAAACGAGTTATTCAATAAACAAAAATTTAAATCAAGATGGCAGGTGAAACTGCCAGTGACCCCCAACGAATCCCGAAGGAAAATTGCTACTTAAATTTTTTTCCGGGTCAAATCCAAATTCGACTGGGCTATGATAACTCAAAGTCAAAGTCAAAGTCAAAGTCAAAAATCATTTATTCAGTAATATCCGCAGGGATCATCTTGAAACGTCTTAAATCTAGGTGAATCTAAGAAATACGTCAGCCAATTCCACTATGTTATCAGTTGATTGAACTCATGAGTAAGTTATAAAAGCGTCTGTCTGCATGATTCAGCACTATCTTATGTTTCAAATGTTTATTTATCTGATCTACTATTCTAAAGATATCATATCATATTTTTTAATTTAATTTAATTCTAAACAACTTTTGTAATAACCATTTTTCGTGTGAAATTGAAAGAGTGCCAGTGACTCCCCCCAACGAATTCCGAAGGAAAAAAGCTACTTAATTTTTTTTTCCAGGTTTTCCCTTTTTTGAGCTAATGTGACTGGGCTATCAGTAGCTTGCCTGATGTAACATAAAAAATACTGTGAAATAGCATTCTGTGGTGCTGAGACAATTTACTTGTAATGCCAATGACACAGCTGATTTTTTGAATTGTTTTTGAACTGTGGCAGTACTAATAAGTATTTTGAGCTAAGAGCGGCTAAACTCATTAATTGATAACGTCACTTAATTCTGTCCAGTCAAACATCGACCTACAAACAAATGGCCCTGGGACCTAATACAAGCTTCACGAAGTAAAGATGCACTAAGATTATGAATATTTAGGTTTTCTTTCACCGTTCGAGAGCATTATATTTTTTTTGTAAATACATACTTAGAATATAATATAATACCCAGACAGAGCACAAAGATCTATACTCATCACACAATTTTTTATCCTCGGTGAAGATCGAACCCACACGTAGTGCAGAAGGAAACTACTACCAACTGATCAGTGAAGCCAACCTGAAACAATCTGACTGAATATGAAAATTGTGAATAGTATGCAACAAGAGTTTTGTTTTCATGCGCAGGTTTAGACAAGATAGAATTCCTGCAGTCGCACGAGAATCTGGACATATACCAGAAGTCGTTCGAGATAATCGAGAACTACTTCAACTCGGAGGAAGAAGCCAATCGTTTGTCGCTCGCCGTTTCTTCCACTACCGACCAGTACGAGTTCGATACAGACCAGTCCGTGCCTATGGGCGGCTTCCACTTCTAGACCACAAGGTATCCCATACTTAGTGTCGCTTATTGACCAGTTATCATCTGCTGTTGTTGTAACCTTTCTTATTTTCGTATAAGGTTCCTTGCGTTCGAATCCGTCGGAATTCCAATAGGGTAAAAAATAATGCTTTTTTTTATTATTGAACATCGGAAGGTATCACCGTTCGGAATGACGAATGCTTAGTATGGGTGGCCTTGTGTAACTATAGGCTTCGTGTTGACGTTTACTTGACTGTGAGCATCTACTTATATTACGAAATGAATTAGTGTTATTCTAAATAACGTTGTACATAGAGCCTTATTAGACTCGTGATCTGTTAAATTTAAGGGCCCATACCATGTTCTCTTGCAGCAGCGCGTGTTCAGCACATGTCATAAAATAATTAATCAAAATCTGAATCGAATCTGGTTAAAGGTTATCGAATCTGTCTAAAGGTTCAGTTCAGGTCTTTATTAAGTTGCAATGAGGCGTGGTCCGCGTCCTGTTTGGCAGTATTAGTACTGCATATTGGAGAATCATGTTGCTTTGTTGTTGCTTTCACAATTGTTATTTTATTTGCTTTTAGTTTACCCGAAAGGTAGTGGCATCCGAATAAAATATAAATGTAAAATATTTTTAATTTTGTTTCTAAAAATGTATGTAGACAGCGATTAGTTTTCTCGCATTAGATTAGTTAATTACAATCAAATGTTCGCACCAAACTGTATTAATGTAATTGTATATTTTATTTACCAACTATTCTTATACGTATGTATCTAATTAGGTGTTTATTTAATTTATGTTATTAAATAATATAATCGCCTTTTTATTTTTATTATATATTGTAGATAACGGCGTATTATCTAGTTCACTTTTATAGTCGATGTATTATTTTAGTTGGCCTACGCCGATTTCTGTTAGTTATAATAAACATGTATTTTGTAATGTGATAAACTATCATAATATTATAACAGATTATAACAGATTGGTAACAATATATAAAAGGCATTTTTATTTACAGTTATGTAAATGTAGTCGCTCGCAGTTACTATACAGAACTATACCTACCTGTATAAAAAAGGTATTTCTGTAGTAGTGCTCTTTGTGAAACAGTTCGTCCGGGGTAAGTATCTATTACAGTACCTATTTCTGTCACCAAACAGTTAAGCTCGCTTGCTGTGTTCCGATTTCAAGGGTTATGGATGCTGGTGCAATTACAGGCACATAACTTATTATAACAGATTCTAATGGTTTTGTATTATGGTCTCATAACAATTCTTTGCTAAAATGACCAATAAATCTATTGCTATCTCTTTTTGTTGGCATAAAAGTGACTGCGACATGATGATTTTATGTAGCCTTATAAAGTTTCGTGTCAGAGTGATCTGTGGGGTAATTCGATTGTTATGGGTAGAAGCAACCGTTCATCAGCAGATGGGTCATCTGTTTTTTCCAACACTTCTCATATTAAAAAAAAATAGGACAAGTGGATATGTTATCAAAACAACAGTATAATATTAGACCCGTTTTAATTCTATAAATTATAAAACAATACAAAAAGTATAAGTTGATCAACTTTGAAACAATCATTTGTCGTAGGTAGATAATATGTAGATAAGTAACTTCATTATTCATATCTCAAAACTAGATGCTATCACCATTGCACACCCAAGTCATTGAAATGAACAAGTGCTATTAAGAACGTGTTGTCTCTATGAAGGTCATCCCAAAACGCCATTCTTTCTCGGTATGGGTTTCTGCCTTTAGTGAGCTCCGATCCTATGCTGAGGTAGTTAAGTTTATCCTGATTTTCGACCGGATCCCATGTGATTTGTAATAAAGTGTCATTTTCGATCGGCGTAGGGTTCCTAAAACAAGTGGATTAAGAACCTTTAGATATCTATCTACCTACATATTACAAATAAATATGACATTATTAGTTTTAGCTCCAACTACGACTAACATAAATGATTCGACCAAACGCAAGTGAGATTTGCCTGCCAATTTTCGCTGTCCTAATCACTTGTATATTTCTATCATGCATTCACCTTACTAATATACTTAAGTTAGATTCGCACCGCACTGAAGTGGTGTATTATGTAGGTATATTTTATTTTAAAAAAAAAGATCATACCGTAGAAACCAATCAGTAAGTTTCTTGCTTGGTCACGAGGAACTGGCACCTAGATTAACTAAGCTTTAAGACGATTCTAAGTAGACATACGTACCCGTATTTTGCAAAGTTGGTCCACATCCTCACGACTCTGCTCCTGGTTTTAACAGAGTCTCGACTACCTTTACAAATAGGTGAATCAGGCATTTTAATTCCAAACACAAATGGTATTTCGGCGCTATGCCCCATAGAATTAAAATAACTGTACTCATCGGGTACAGACCACTCCCCCGCATAATTGACTATGTAATAGTAAACGGGGCTCTCTGGCGCAAATTGAGTATGTAATCTCACAGTTCTGTTCACGTAGTACAAGAAATAGTAATCACTAATTAATTGCAAATATTGCGTCTTTGTGTCTTCTCTAAATTGGTTTTCTCCGCCCATGTAGAATTTAATAAGCTGTTCTCCTATATTTTTAGTGATTTTCGTTTCTCCTCCGAGTGATTTTGGTACTAGAAGACAAACATTGTCATTATACTTTTGATAATCCTCATAAAAATCGTGTTTGAAGTATTGTAAAACAGCTGCTTCTATATTATTGCTGCCGATTATTAATGGAACCTTGTTAAAATTTCCCGATTTCAATAGCGATAGAGGGCTTCTCGTAAGAAATGTCGGCTGGCCTTCGAATTCAATTTCTATACATGGCTTAAATATGGCATCGATAATATTATTTTCGTCTTTTTCTGTCGCTTGCTTACACATCGTTGCGAAAGCTTCCATTATTGCCACTGCTGTTAAAGACCTCAGATTTTCGATAACTTCTATTTTACATGTTTTCTCGATCCCTAAGAGTTTCGCGAGTCTCATCACGGGTTGCGATGGGTTCTTGGCTAGAGACCAGCTGTTCAGTGCACATCCGCTTTGCAATATAGCTTTGTGGAAGAGTCCGGTGGCCATCGGAGAGAGCATCATCAAGTGCACCATCGCGCCTCCAGAGCTGTTTCCAAACAACGTAACATTGTCGGGATCCCCTCCGAAAGCTGATATATTTCGCTGCACCCATTTTAGTGCCATGACTGTATCTTTCAATCCGATGTTGCCGGGTGCTGTAAAGTCATGAACAGAGATAAACCCCAGAGGTCCTAATCGAAGGCCACATCGGACAAACATGATGTCTTCGTTATTGATGAATGTTGGATCGTAAGTATGATCCCCTAAATATGTAAAGTTATAGCACCCCACCCAAAACATAACCGGTATAGGCTTGTCAGTTGAAATACTAGGTGTAGATATCTCAATGTATAAACAGTCTTCTGAACCTATTACCGCGTCTGTTATGGTTAAAGATAAAGGCAATGGTGCATCTTTCGTACAATCTTTAAGTTCAGTCCACGGTTGGATTTGGATCGGTGGCTGAAACAAAATGATTAAACATTGAATAAACCGGTGTTCAGCTAATAATATTACAAGTTCATAAAATAATATTATATTATTATGTGTCGCTTTCTGTTATAAGTAGGTACCTACGTCACTTTCCAAACCAAAAAATAATCATATATTACATATAGGTACATATAGGTTACATATAGGTATTATATGTATTATACAGGACGTAACATTTAGATATAATATTTACATATTGGTACACATTTTATATAGTTTTGTTATTTAATTTGTATTCAAAAATGTTTATTATGTTGTACCTACTGTTGGCGTTGCCTAATGAATGAATAAAAATAAAAAATAATGTTCGAAATGACTACCATTTTTTTTCAATACAACTGATTTTGAATGCAGATTTCCTTGTTACTAAAATCAATGACATGGTTCCTAAAAACAGATCTTCGTATGTCTTATAGTTTCAAACTTTCCCATACTGACCGATCTAAATGTTACGCCCTGTATATAGGTAACATAATACCATGACGTGATAAAATATGAAAATAGCGTACTTCTTTAATGCCTAAGCAGGGTAGATATCGCTTCAAAATTCTTAGTGCTAAGTACTTAGGAGTATTCGAGATTCTTTGAGGAAGTTTAAAGGGGCTAGTCAGAGGAACATGTATGTATTACATTTGGCATATACCCATATACACTTACACTTTTTGAAGTAGTTGTATTCCATACGTGCATGTCACGTTGCAAGCCCATAGTCATTTACTGACTGGTTTCCTCATAATGTTTTCCTTAACCGATACACACACTTTTCGAATAGAAAAATCTATCAGTTCACGACGTGATCAAAATCCACGACCTTAGGACCAGTCAAGGTGGGGTTGCTGTTACTAGACCACCGGTAGACTGTTGATAAAATAACATCGAAAAACTAAGGAAACATCTCTTATCTCTTTCTGTGACTGGTACAAAAAAGTATGTTTAACTATTGTATCAGTTATGTATTATTTATCTAAGGTTATGTTCTATAGTTGTGTTATCTGCGTTGTGTGAAATGTCTGCAATATTAATTTTAGTTAATTTATGCAATCGTTGCTTGTAACTTACCAAGAATCTTAAAGATCCTATTGGTGGCTTAGCATATGGAATACTCTTGAACTTATAGGATATTCTATCGCCAGTTTTATCAATGAATCCGAATATAGGGCCATCTTTTGTTTGTATCAAACACTGTTCATTGCTTATTCTTTCTCCTGTACTCATCTTTATTATCTTATATGACTGGAAATATGAAAGCAGAATAATAAGTAGGTAGGTATATCTCTAGATGTAAAAGGCGTAAATAGAGACTGACAAGAAGCAATTCATACAATTAAAATGACATTAGATAACATACAGCTACCTTCTATACAGTCTTGAAAATTATAGGTATATATGCTATGGAAAAACATACATACCAGTTTTCTCACAACAAATTTTATAACAAAATATGAAGCATGTGTGGAAAATAAACAAGCACATATAAACATAAACACAATATTATGTTAAGACAACAAATATATTGGTTTAGTAGTGTATAAAATATTGTTATCTACCTAACATGTATTTCACCTTTAGCACAATAGCACCACTAATCTCACGTTTACGTATTAATTATTTGTAAATATACACACTGTTCATAGTTGGATGGTTTTATAACTAAGTGTTATTCAACTTGTGATGTAAATTCATGAAAGATTTTTTAATCATTACGCCGCCGTATGAATCAAAGCGAGTTCTGAAGGTGCTTGTAGTGATGTGGTTATCTCAGACTTGCCACTGACTGATGTGCTTGAAAATATTAAAATTGTTAGTGGATAAGGCACGGGTTGCGCGCTCGTTATCGGTCGAACAGTATGATTACCTCGTTCAAGTCAAACTAGTCTGCTCCGCTAGCCAGTCGCTGTAGATGTATATAGGCACTGTGTTGATAAGTCAGTCAGTTTCTATCATTTAAGGCCAGCCAGTGGCTTCTCTCTCGCACAACTACACACACCCACACACGTTGATTCTCATTCAACGATACGTACATTTACTGGTGGATCCTCATGTACTCGCATGCTCGATAAAATGTGAATCTAGGGTATCTGTTTTTAAACATCGGCTTTAAATGGATAAGGAACTTCAAATTGTGTTTATCTACACTGTCAGCCAAGTGGTATTCTATAAGGCTGCGGCTTTGGTTAGTTACATAAATAATTACAAATAATCAAATGAATGATAATATGCTTTTTCTAAGGATGGGTGTCCAAATGAGTTCATTTTTCTTTAACTTTGGTGAGAAGTAGAGAATGTTTCTTTGGTCATACGCAAATATTCGTAAAATTTATCATCGAACTTGCGCAATTGTTTATACAGAACATTACTTGACCGTGACTTAGGTATATAACAAGGTATAGGCGTGAACCCAACATGACGGATAAGGCTGTGTGATGGTATAAGTGTTTTAAAGATAAATTATCTGTAAGTAGGTAGTTAGTTTTAGAGCTACTTTTGAATGAGACATCTCGTCAACAACGTGCCGATAAGCAAATGACTAAGGCCCATCACGCAAACCACCTTCAGTGCGGCTACCATGTAGGTATCCTAGTAAGCAGCCAGAATGCAAGCCACTAGGCCCGGCCCTAGTGACTAGGCTCTAGTCTAGGCGCTAAGCAAGCCGCCTGTCTGTGCTGCCTTGGCCTATGACCTTGTTGTAGGTAACACACACGTTCTTTGAGTATTCGGAAGTGGTTTTATTAATATAAACGAGTAGCCACACATTTCAACGTACTCGTATATGTACAGTAAAACAATACAACAAAATAGAAATGTTCTAATTACTGAAAATATGAGCTTTTAACCTAATTAATAATAAAGGATTTTTTCAAGTAACTTAGGTTTTTAATAATAAGTATTTTGGACAATACCTCCGCAATTTCGATTATTCTGAGGTGTAATATTTGGGGCTTGAAGGCGTTGTGCGAATGTGTGTCAATATTTGTTTATTAAAAAAAAATATAAATTGCGTGTAACCTTATTTGGACAGGAAACCACGCATCCAGCCACGTACCATTAGTCTGAGCGGTGATATTAAAGTAACCAACCTAGTAGCACAACTAGTTGTTAAATATAAACTCACGTGTAAACAAGGTATCTATTACAAGGAAACTACATTTATTAGTGTTAAATTCTTTATGCTTTTGATTGATCTACTTCCCGATCGTAGAATTCTTTTAATAATTCTTGGTCCATCACAACTTCGTCACAATACTTCAGCTTTTTGATTAGATTGTTCCAAATTTCTTCTCTGTCTTTGGCTAGCATTTCTTTGAAGGCTGTTGTAGTAATCATGTTTGCAAAGAACTTTCTATTGCTCGTAAATTTTGTAGCCAACCCTACTGTGGTTTTTGACGGATAGTTGACAAATCTCTGCACGTCGTCAATCAAAAACCTGAAAATCATTTTTGGTTATTGGAAACAAAGTTGACTAGGCAGGCCTTTGAGTGTCAGCACCTGAAGTAATTTGAGGATTTATGGACCTCATTTAAAAGTCTAAAAAGGTAGCTTTTAGGATTCTAAAGTCCGACAAAGACCGTTAGTTTTAGTTTCGTCTGTCTGTTTGTCCGTAGCCATAACTGTACATGATTTTTCAATACAAAAGATCCGGTATATATTTTATTTACTTCCATTTTATGTTCCTTCTCTAAATAGGTAGGTATGCTAAGACTTCTTTCACCTTCGCGTCAAAAGACTTTTCTCATCATAGACGAATAAACCACTGGTTATTCGTCTTTTTCTTACATTTTGAACCTCGCAGAGGTCGAAAACACGAGAGCATGCTAAGTATTTTGATCAATATTTTGAAAATATTACGCGATTAATTTGAAATTACACGCGTCGAGGTTAGCACCCAATACATATTAAGTTCCATCATTAAATATTTATCTACTTACTGCTTATGCGGCATCCGCGAACGTGCGCATTGTGAGAACATACCCGTAAATGCCAGGAAAGTTTGAGAAGAAGCAACTGTAGCGTCCGTTAGTCTGAAATATGTAGTATGTAAAATATACTTATGTAAACAATTGCAACACTAGAGTAAATATAAAAAAAACATGTATAAGAAGTCAGCTAAGTTATATTCCATTATAATAGCGTAAATATTATTATAAGGCTTATGCCTTATCTAGCAAGTTCAGTATAAGGGTACCTAAAGGTAATGCAAAACAGTGGTAGCCTACAGTGTACTAGATCAGGTCTGAATCACCAAGAGTGAATAAAAGTCACCAAAAACATTACACAATTAAACTGTAAAATAATCATGTTTAGTTCTAAAATATGGAGAGACGAGTAGTTTTTTTAAGATCACACAGATTATACTTTCCATCGTCAAAGACCTTAAGTCGTTGACCGTCCTTGAGCAAAGAGTTGATACACAGCCGGACATTAAAGTGGTTTACTGTTCCCTTTTCCTGTTCCTGTTCTACTAATAATGCAAATGTTTAAATTGTTTGATGTTTGTGGGTATTCAATCACGTACGCCGTAATGGCTAGAATTTCGGCTGTACGAATAACTTATTTATTTATTAATCAACGCCAACAGCAATACAAGTAAAATGATAGCTATAACTCAACATTGAATAATGTAACAAAAAAGTAAATAATATAAAATTAAAATGTACAAACAGAAAATGACGCCCTAAGAATAATCTAATCAATTTATTGGCGTAAGTAAATAATATGTATTTACGTAAATATAAATACCTTTTTAGAAGTTTTATTTATGATTTCATGTAATTGATCAAATACCTACTTACTCATCCATTAATTGTGTTGAATCTTCAGCGTGTAGACTTGTAAATAACGATGCACATATTATAAAGCACAAGAAAATGTGACCATTTTCGTGGAACGCCATGATTTACTACAGCTCCTTCATTTTGCGACGCGTAAAATGTTTATTGAAATCAATAAAACCTGACATTTTATGTTATTCCGCATTTTAATAATTTACCAATCAGATTCTATACATTTTACAGTCAGTAAGAAATAGTATGCAAATAACTATGAAACAAAAAAAAAATGTGTAATCTGAATAAAGATTACACATTTTTGTAAGTGAAGTGAAGTGAACACGACTCAACGTTAAATATAATGTTACCTGATTTTTTTTTAATAAAAATGTTATGTTGAGCAAGATGTATACGAAATAAATCGGACAACTTATTTTGTTCGGGTTTACTTTTACACTAGAAACTGTAAACTCTATTGTTGTTGATTTATTGTTGTCTGTGTTCGCACTGCTGTTATACATGTTTCGCAATTTGTTGCTTAAAATCTGTTGTACTATATAAACAAACTTATCTTGTTCTAGCGTCTTTCAACATGCTGCAAGATCTGTAATTTTAGAACTATGAAAGTTGTCAATTATTATTTCGCTGCAACAAGTTGTGTGAGAGTGCAAATGCGATTCGATACATTGATAAATAACAGAGATTTCAACATGTGTTTGTGAAAACAAAACATTGACAAAATAACGTAATTTGGCACTGGAAACTTTCAGTAAGGTGAATTGAATAAATCAAATAAACTTTACAAATCACTCCTCAAGTGACTTTCGATTCGGATCCCTCACGTTTTGCCGATGCACTGTGGAATCGAGCGCTCGGTTCGCCCCAAACTTTCCATCCTTCTGAAACTCCAATTGATAGTTATAAAACTGAATTCCGATTGAATATTTCCGGGAATGAACGAATTAAAACTTGCCTCCTCAGTGTTAAAGTTGTACTTAAGTACTTGAGATATTGGTAACTTTGTTTTGTAAGAATAATTAACTATAAGAAGTATTCCATTAGGTAATCTCACCAATTTGTTAGTGTAGATTAAACATGCAAGAAAACTAAACAACCCACTTACCTGCCTACATATGTACCCATAGGTTTATAATATAAAATAATAATTCTTCTATCTACTCTGCGTGAACGCCTTCGTTTCGTTCCATTTTGTTTATCAAGTTCGATCTTTGCCACAGCTCTATAAAAGGTGGTGTAGGGAGCGTTGAGGAAATTATCATTTTTCTCGGGTCTGGCGTGGTTCTGAGGTTTGCATTTTGAAATGACGTTTGAAATAAATTTCCGCCGTCGCCGTCTTCGGGGCGGCGTTGCCGGGGGCGTTCGATTGAAACATTGGCCCGATAATAATTAATTCCTTCAAACCGCATCCGGTTTTCCATTTCCAGCGCGCAATGTACTTGCTGAACCGCGTTTGTTTATTTCCGATCCAGGAAATGTTCAAGTTTTGTTGGAAAATTGGCTAAGTAGTCCATAAAACAATGCGGAACTTAAGTTTAGCTACGATCCTCGAGTCTATCCTCTGCACCGGTAGGTACCTATTAAATTAAAAAAATTAAATTCTTTTATTGCAGATAACTTGTGATCTATGATAAGTTAGTAGCATAGAAATCTAATATTTAATGTTAGTATAATTTTTAAAGTACTTATTACAGTTAGAATTAAATAAAATAAGAATCCTATGTTTCTACTTCAAGTTAATATGTTATAGCCTATGTCACTCACAAATAACGTTGATAAAAGAATTTTCAAAATCGGTTCAGTAGATCCAGAGATTATCCCCTACAACGTCACAAACTCACAAACTAGCATAGATAGATTATTTACCTCTTTATAATATTAGTATCGATAAAAACATTCATACAAATTCTAGCCATACAGCTCACACAAAAACGATAAAACAAGCCGTAAATTTCAAATGATTCCTAATGTTAGAGTCACTAAAAGGTCGAATCTTTTATAGCAGTGCTTTCTTTCGTAGGTACTTGCCTGTTCCTCGCAACTACCTAAGCCTAAAAGACTTAGTTGCGAGGAACTGACGTCTATATCTCACAGACGTTTCCAAGTGCTCTTAATGATTCCAAAGAAAATAAGCCTTTAGACGTTTTATATTATTCATGTAGTGAGCACAAGTGAAAAATAGTAACAAATTACCTAACCGCAGATTAAATATTGTTACTTCATAAATTTATGAAAGTATAAATTATCGGTTGAAATAATTAACTTTGCCTGTTGTGTCACATCCGCAGGACTCGAAACCCTCATGTCATGCCAATCGCATGTCTTGTTCGTTCGGCAATTAGTCGCCGTCCGTCATATCTCTTCTGACGACCCCCCTGTGCCATGTGTGAAACTACGAAATAATGCTACAACCAGCCATTTTCATCAGTAAAGCTTAATCAATACCAACATCAATAGAGCTTGAATGTACCCCGCAATTCTTTAAAAGTCTTTGATTTACTTTACTTTGCTTTGATTTATGTAGAATTAATTTTCTAGAGCCCGTTCCTTTCAAACTTAGGAGGACTTACTATAGGAGATAATCCTATTATTCCTCCTAATTAATTATTTTTTGATCTATTATTAAAAAATACTAGGTTTTTTGGTTTCGAAACCCTAAAAAGGTCGGTGTATAGGTACATACCTACTTATCTGAAGCAATTATATTTAATGCAAACACCGTCAATATTACTATGACTCATCTATACAACAAACAATATTGATGGTATTATATTGCAACAAATGATATTGCAAAAGTATTTGTTTCGCCATTTCGAGTTTTCAGTATCTATGTGTGTCTGAAGATGATGTTTAATATAGGTGGATCATAACATGATTAAAACCAAGTTATTGGCAACAAAAAAAACCATAAAAATAGCTTTACCTGAAGTCGCACGCAATGTCTCTAATCTAATGTACCCTAATTAAGTTAAATCACATGTACATAAAGAATTAAAAATTTCTGTAAATATAAGTTATGGTGGAATTGTTAAACATCTGCTAAGAAACTTGGTTACGCGTAGGACGTTATACGTAGGTCTACTACCTACCTTTCGTCATTTAAGTTCTAACAGTGCGGAAGTCGTTAATGGCAAATTTACAGGCTAGATAAAGATAGCATAACATGTTTGTTGGCAATACTTAAATAAATATCTGCAAATATTTTTATTGGTCTGAACGACAAGCGTCATTTTGCTGCATCCAATGAAAAAATCGTAATAAAAATGACCTTCGCACTGTTAGAACTTCATTGATGTTTTACCTGTTATATACAATGCGTTGCCTGAATAGGCAGGCTAATTATAGTTTTTTTTATTAAGGTAGCATGTTTATTTCACTATGAGTATGTCATTGTTTGTCTAGTGTGCATAGTATTTAGATTTCCTATGTGTCTAGTGTTGTTTGTAAAGGTGCATTCCTATTTTTTATCAGCAACTGCCCAATATGCAAATGAGGCGGGTCATACACACCTCACCCAGGACGCGTAGGGGAATTCGCCCTTAAAATTGAATATTAGCTATCTGGTAGCAAATTCGTCAGAGGCGGGCGCTGATAATGAATATACGTCCTACTTCCGACTCTGTTTATTGAATTTTAACATCGATGGAGGGGTGGGTGGAGACCAATAAAGAACGAATATTGGCATGTTTATTGGTATTGCTTATGTGTAAACAAATTAAGTTCTTGTTTATTCTTGTACAAAATATGCACTGTGATTCGAGGAAACATTCATTGGACCGACGAAGTTAGTAACTCTATCGCCACTTTAGCACAATCAATAGCTCCCAAGATTCATAGAATTTATCCAACATTCAAGATGGATTGAGTTTATTTCTCATTTAATTATCCGTTAGGTATATTTGGAGTATGATTGGCATTTGAGACCTTATTGTGGGAAAGGCCCGGAATGCGAGAGGGTCAAACGTTCTACTATATTGAATTCTTTATATCATGACATGGTGCTAGAGTCTAATAATTTGATAAATGCAATGGTTTGACTATGTACTACTAACTAGTTCAAATAAATTTAGATTTAGAAATATTTGAAAACTTATTTAACCTAAATATAAATATTTATACAACTTACTCAAGATAAAACTCGAAAAAGTCCTCAAACCATTACGTCACTAGGCTGGTAAGCTACATCACAGTTGTCCAACTAGGTACTAGGCCACATGAGCGTACCGAAGGGGTAGGGGGCAGCGGAGGGCACCTGAATAGTGTAGGCAATTCTTTAACGGGTAGCAGTCACAGCAGTTTTTATGAAGACCCTTATCCCATAAATGTGTTTTTCAAATGATGTAGATGTATTATATCTATGTATCTATACGCTTACTTATTTGACTAGTAGGACCTCCCTCCCCCCAAGCTGCACGCTGAGAACTATACACCAGCACCTGAGCTATCGTCAATGGTGACATAACTCTTATACCTACCTACCCATCTAATCTTATCTATTACAAAGAAAATTACATTTCAAGAAATTATACAAAATGAACGCAAGAAATAAGATAATCGCACCAGCTTGAGCACAGTCTCCGTTAGGAAAGGATGGTGTGACATTACGGGAAAATATTTATTGGGCTTGCCAATTACGAATTCGTCCGACAGCTGCGCTCTAATGGAGTATTTCGTAGTCGCTCTAGCTTCAAATGAACGGGCGACGCAGATGTGGCGGCGACGTCTCACGAACACACAACTCACAAGCGTAGGAGTTTTATAATTGCAAACCAGCCTAAATCGGAACTATTAAAACAGAACACATCAAACCAACACAAACACCAATGTAACATCATACTGAACAAACTACCACCCTTACATGATTCAGCAGTTCAAAATTCTCCAAAATCTTTTGATTTCATATTACCATAGTTTTTTTATACGACTCATTGGTGGAACACGCAGATGTGGTTATTATCACCACAAAGCATTGCCTCGCAGGTCACGTTCGTTAGTAATATGCCTTACGGTGCACTGCACTGCGTCTATGAACCTGAGGCATAGCATACATTTTAAACCTCATTTGCTTGTAATTTCACCGTCACCCACACCCTTCAAACCGAAACACAGCAAGCTGTTTTGTGGTAGAGTTTATTTATGGATATTAATAAACGTTTTTACTATACGTATACGCTATCAGCTTCTTCTTTATGACTCTCACTTCCAAAATGTACCGGAATTGCGACCACCTTGTCGTCTTCTCGGAACGATTACGTGCATGTACCTGATTCTAATTTTATTTCAGCTAATATCATGGTATTACGTAGTTATTTAAAAGTGACAAAATAAATGTCGTTTATTTACATCTCTTACTATATGAGGAGGCATGTGCACAAACATAATAAATCTATTTGTTGAATTAACTGTATTTTAAATACATTATGATATTGCGTGTTTGTTGGGGGTTTTACAAAGTCGTGTCAGATATTCATATTATTTTGTAATTGCATTGAAGATGCTTAGATGCGAAACAAAGCTTATGACAGAGTAAGCAATCTTGGCGACGTAGGCGTAGTTGAGATATCGTTGGCAGCCAAACCGATGTTCTACATTAGCTGGTCTGATCTGAAGTATCCTTACTCTTCTTAGTTTGTGAGTTTGCACGTTTCCTTATCTGGGTGATAATAAGTGGGTTTATAGCTCCATTCACTCTGTTTGTTGATTTCTATCTTCTATAGAGACTCCATCATCATCAGCTTGAAGTTCACTGCTGGACAAAGACCTCAATTATACGTTTCTAAAAATAAAGGTTTTGTGACATCTCCATCCACCGACTTCCCGCAATATTTGCAATATCGTCGCTCTTCCGGTACAGTTGTACGTTTGCAGACTGACATTTCAAATTGATCCATGCGGTTTTGGTGAATAAAGACTGTTTGACTGTCATTCTTGTTTAGAATAGTCGAATTGGATAGACAAGGAATTGATTCAATATTTTTGTATCTCTAAGCTCAAAGGTCATAGGCTGACTTTTATCTATTATCAATAAAAATTGGGACGATGACGCTCCATCGTCAATATGGGAATGGATGTTGGGATTGTTTGCTCTACTAAGAGCAATGAGATTTCTATAGTATGAACATAAAAAACAATGTCCTTCCATTCGCTGTATTCAATACTTGATAGATGATGTAACGTAAGGCGACTTCCATATCAAATCGTCCCATTGAATTATTAGAAGTAATAATACAATTACATAGAGTTAACGAATTTTATGTACGAAAAAAATAACTATAGTGATGCTTTTAAATTAATGAAAAAATCCGCCAAGATACTTTTCGCGTTGGTAAACATGTATGTAAAGGGTAGTGTACTGGGCTGCTTGCGATTTCAAATAACGCACGTACCTATCATAATCGGAAAATAACATGCACCGTCATGCTTACGACCGCTATGAGATCCAAAATGCGAGACAAAAGTTTTTAATTATTTTTGCAAATAAACGCGGTTAAGTAAAATAAGTTACATATTTTGAAGACAATACTTTTTCAACATCACGAAACATACGCAACGGACAAAAAAATTGCATTTGGAATAATTTAAGATACGTAAAACACGCTCCCAGAGCTCAGCCCACTGACCGATGTTGGTTCACCGACCACACGTTTTACGACTTTCTATCAGAGGCCTTCGAAGACCTGGGTCATCTATCGCTACCGTATACTTCTATAAACTTATGCACCGACTTCCCGAGATCGTAGCATTGTGCTCGGTTCATCGGGTAGCGTTTCGTCTTCCAAGTTGTAGTGGCCAAAAATATAAATTATCTATATTAATAAGTGACTTACTTGCAGATCTAATCTTGAAAACGTTAAACGAAGTTCCGTATTGTCGTTTTGAATCAGTCACTACGCTAAACTACGCGGCATGTCAGGCAGTGTTAGCTTGACTATGGATCGGCTACCGAGTTGTCTCGCAGTGTATTACTAAACGACAATACGAAACATCGTTTATCATTTTCAAGAGTAGACTGGCTGTCCTAACCTACGGTGCCTAGTCTTGGTCACAAAAATCCATGCTGTTGGTTCATAAAAGAGAAAGAATTTTGTAAAAAAAATCGTACAGTTTCTTAATACCTGACCGCGCTCACCGGTATCGCTGACGTAAGCATGAATTCCGCCAAGTTGAAATGGTACTGGGGTTACACCTTCCGCATGCAACCTGAAAGGGCCAAGGTCAACACAGAGTGAATCCCCGTAGATGGAAGTCGCCGTCAAGGTATACCGAAGAATATACTAATGGCTAAAAGTGTATTTTAGCCATTAGTGAGTATTAGTTATCCATCCACTAGTAGTGGAATCCTGCGCGACTTCATTTGAGTGTAGTTACTTAATAACAAACTTTAGTTTTCATGCAACCTTTAAAATTTCATATGTCTGGTTTAGGCTGTGCGTTGATTGAAAGTTGGTCGGTTAGTAACGTAAGGGTCTTGTATATTTCGTTTTTTATTCTATTTTAAATGCAACGTCAGGCAAAGTCAGTTCCAAATAGTAGAGCTATCTCCGGACAAAGATATCGGTTCGCGCACCATTGACTTGCTACCTTCAACCTTTATCTTAATTTGTAAAATATGTTTTTTCATAACATTTAACACAAATTGAACTGTGTTTTGGCGTCGAGATTACAATTAATTATTCGCTAGTTATTTGTAAAATTTATTTGTTATAAAGTCAAACTTTAAGCAGCTAAGTTCGTATGAGCTGCTGACCAATTCTGGTTTATAAGAGATAGTTTAGTTAGAAAAAATCCAAAATCTCAAAAATATATTGTTTTATATCATTTAACAGTTACATATCCAGGTGTTCCATCATATGTTCTCTCTATCGGTTTCTGGTTCAATCTCGTAAAGCGAGGAGGCATCTATTCGGAAAAACAATATTTCATTTTTTATGATGTAGGTGGCACCCAGAGCGCCATAAAAATATAAAAAGAAAGAAAGTGTGGCAGCATTTTACGACCTTTAATAGTGCCACTGCAATAGTTGGTTGGCCTTTATTTATAATAGAGTTGTGTAACATATTTGTTGATATTTCTCTTTGTACTTTTGAATAATGTATCATACAAATTCATCCATCAGTATTAGTATAGTACAGTATCCTAAAAAAATATAATCATTCTTGTGAGTAGGCAGTTAACTTTTACTTTTAAAACTGTGCCATCCAATTTATATATTAACTCGTTATAAAGATGACACCCTCTGCTATCTGAATCAAACAAAAAACCCCAAAATCAAATTTCTTTAAAGCATTCCCATCTTCCTGGAAATGGAAGACGGACACAAGGGCTTCGCTTAAAAAGGGTAAGAGTGTCAAAAATCAATGTGACTACAGCAAGCGGCTTTACCAGGAAAACGTCAGATTGGGGAAACCGGCCGACCTACGGTTTTAATGGTTTTTAGCTTTATAATTAAATGTTGGTTGTTATTTATTTGGTAATAACAAAACGACTGATAAATCTAAATATTAACGTTTTATTATGACCCAAAAGTTTATCACGGGTGTTATGCTGTATGACGGTAACAAAGTTCTTGCCGAAAACAACAGACCTCATCATCATGTTATATTTACACCATAAGTATAAATATAATAGTTTTAGTTAGCTAATAATAATAATAATAATAATGCTGGACACTCCACACAGCATCATCTAGCCCCAAGCTAAGCAGAGCTTGTGTTATGGGCACTAGATGACTGATATACTTAATACAATATATTACGTACATAGATATTTTTTATTATACATAGAAAATACCCAGAACACCCGGAATAAATATTTGCAGATCGTACAAACATTTATCCCAGGGCGGGAATCAAACCCGCAACCTCTGCGTCGCAGGCGGACATTCGCCCGCCGCGCCACATCGGTCGTCAAATTCGTCACATTTTTATCGAGAGCTGGGTTTTTCTTGTGATTTTGTATATTCGTGGTAAGTTTTTTTCATGTCTTTATCTATCATCTCGTTCTTTTCTCTTACTACATAATTCCCACAGCACAGGCAATCCCAAAGATACACTTCCCCCGTAACTTCATATTTTTACTTCATGATCTAGTACATGCGTTTGTTTAAAGGCTACGATTTAAATAAAAAAAAACCATGGAAATACTTTTGTTTGAAGATGGGTTACGGTTACGTTGTACTGAGGAACCTAACTCGTTCTGTGCCAATTTTCATCAACATAACTCAGCACATGTTCAGTGAACCCGAGTGGGTCGAAGGCACAATCTGTCGGCCAATAAGTCACGACTGTCAATACAACGACGGAATATAAAACATTAGTTCCCCGGGGTAGACACGCACTCATATTTCAGAGCCGTGTGTGTGCATTTCGAAGGCGAATGTGATTGATTAAACCTTTGACCTTATGCTACAATTTGCAGATTGCAATTTAAGGTGACCGTGTAATGTGAGCACGCCTTTTCTTAGGTTGATATTATTATTTTTTCATTGCGATTGCTGATTGAAAAAACACTAGATGGGCTATCTAGTGTTAAGCGGCTTCCATAACCTATAACAAAGCATTGCCTTGCAGGTCACACTCGTTAGGAACGTGCTTTTCGATGCACTGCTCTGCGTCCATTAACCTGAGGCATACTGATGTTAAGCCTCATGTACCTGTAACTTCACCAACACCCACACCCTTCAAAACGGAACACAGCAAGCCGCTTGGTGGCAGAAATAGGCATGGTGGTAGTAGGTACTTCCCCGGACGAACCCTTCACTAAGAGGTCTACTATTACTAAAATAGAAATATGATGGTATATTCCAATTCTTGATTATGCGTTTTATGTTGTTACAATAGGTGGTAGGCAAGTTTTAAACATAAACTCTATTATGGCACAGCAAATATTACATTTCTAGGTAACGCATATACTTATGTAGGTAAGGTTACATTATTCTTTGTATACATACTTTGACATTTGATCTTCATCGAAAAACTAGTGCAATGAGTAGAACCTGTTATGGTTAAATATGTTTTCAAAATATTTTTGACGATAAGATGTCGTTTTCTTTTTTTATGACATTAGAACATCCAATATATAGACTAGCCCGACCAAACTCAACAATGCAAATGGTACATCATGAACCATATGCGATGGGTGTCAAAATTTATATTTAAATATATGAAAACTAACAAGGTAGTTATCGGTCACATTCTCTTAACGAATCGGTGCACAATGTAGGACTTTAGTTATAATCTTAACTTTATTTTTTAACATTTTCAGAAGTATTGGTTCCTAGTAATTTTAATGAAAAATACTATTGGTCTGTCATCTTGGGGGAAGGCAGAAAATAAACAGAAGTGCAAGAAACTCATGTATGTGTTTGTAGCAAATGTATTTGTGTTGACGCAAAACTAACTTCAGGGTTGTCTACGACGAAAAACGCGCGGCATTCCAGGCAGCGACAACTTGCCTGAACGGTTATCATATTTAGTTGCCCCGCAAGTGTATATTTTTATATTGAATCGTTTTCGTAATTTAAAATCCCTAAAAAAAAGTTTAAGCCGAACTGAAATCCTCAAAAAATATTTTTATAGGTAGGTAAGAAATCATGTGATGACAGACGATTGGTTTAATGTGGATACCAAATTGAATAGTGGTCATTTTCCGGTCTAAGAGTTTCCTGAAACCTTTACAAATAGATATAGTGTGTACTGTGTATCCGGCATTGATATAAAGTAAGGCGGCCGTGGCGAGGTTAATGAGAATGAGAGCCATTTCGTATCCTGCCTCATGGGCCGACGCGGAGCGAGTAATAAAGTTTTACGCCACGACCCTTATTACGCTTCCCACGATTCACCCTTCTGCTGGACAGCTCGATTAACAATGCGTAAACTGATTTACTAGCTAGGCCCTGCCTGCCTTTTAGTGTCGCTCAAATTACAGAAAGCTAATAAAGTGTTACTTTTACAACAATTTAGTTTTAACCTGCAGAAAAGGAAATTCGACTTACAGCAATCAGCGCTTGTCGGGCACGGTCGGCTGCCAAGAGGATGCCGGTTCATTAGGTCGTGCAATCTAAAGAGTTAGGTCGGACACTCCCGCTGCGTCAGCAACCGGCCCTCGTTACCCTAATGACAGCGATTTTGTTCCACCGAAGGCGCACTTTTAGTTCCACGGAACCGTTTACTATTACCCATCGCTAATGGGCCAATGCTTCGGCTTGTTCTACGTTTATTTTGTTACTTAATCACCTCTATCTAACGACGCCAAATAAAATACGGTTGGACCGTGTGAAACATCAAGCTGAAAGTTTTTTTTGTATATTTTTCTTTACTGGACTTTTGATAACACAGATCAATTATAAGGTGATCAAATTAAGTAGGTATGCGCTTATCGACTTTCGAAAACAAATGAGAAGAGAGAAGTTGGGATTTTTTCAGGAACCATCGAACTGACAGATACCTACCAAGATACCTATAAAGTATTCTTCTAATTACGTAAAAGGCTGCTCGCATAAAAATCTTACGATAACCACGTCACAGATGGCTATTACTGGTTATATCTATGTTGGCGTATGGCATAGTTACACAAATACATTATATGATTAGGTAGGTATTTCAGTGAGGGCTTTTTCTTTTTATTCGGTTTACCGCAAATGCCCGCCATTTCCTGACTATGATTTATCTTGCGGTCTCTAAGCTGAGGGTCACTTTAATAAATGTATTCGGGAAGGTGCTCGCAGAATGGATGGGGAATGTACTGGATGCAATAACCTAATATACAGAAGATATACGTCTTATCCCGTGGTATGGTAATACTTTAGCGTACTTGACTTCAGGGAAAAGAATATTTCTTAATAAATGTATTTGTTTATAGCACAAGCAAGTGGCCTACTTACCTTCATTCATTTACGACAAAAGTATGGGTAAGAAAAACAGAACGATAAACTTACCTTTCAAATTCCGACAGCTTATATTGGGGCTAAATAAGTATCTCTGGCCATTCTCTGGGTAAGACCGACTTTGCAAATACTCATAAAAGCTCATAACTTTGGCATTATACCGAAAGCCTAACGTGAAGGTGGCTGATATACGGTGTTTTGTCCTAAGACATTCAGGAAGGAAGGGACAAGAAAAGTTCAAATAACCCAAATTAAGGAGCGCAATAAAGAGACCTTTCCGAAAGTCTTGTGGGAGCGATTCATGAAAATGCTAGTCGAAGGTTTTGGTGAAGATGTTTTGAAACAGTGCGTATATACGAAGCATAAAGGGTTGAATAAAAAAAGGCAGTGACAGGCGGAGTCTCTCCTTTGTCATTACTTGGTTTTCTTTTGTATGAAAAACCATCACATGAGGGGCGATGGAATGGGCTTTTATATGATTTACCAGAGAAAAAGTTGTCAAGAGAAATGTGAATTTATGTTGCTGTTTTGAGCAATTTATTTTATCTTTGTTGTTAATTCTAAACACTAAAGTAAAGCTAAGTAAACTTTACTTTTAACAATTTTTATTTATAATACTGCTATTGTCTTCTGTTTTGGACTTCGAGGTCATAGGCAGCGGCATGTTGTTTTAAAACTAAAAAGGCAGCACAGCTCAGTTGGTTGTTGCTGTGCATGGGTGTTAGATTGTAACCTATAAGTGTGTAAACTGAATAAGTTTGGGACTAGATGATGTTCTGTGACATGTCCACAATTATTTATATTATTTGAACGCAAACCATTTTGCGTAGGTGCCTTTGATCAACTAGTGGTAGTTCATAAAACTAAGCAAAATAACAATAATCGAATGTTTAAATATATACAATACCAAATTTTGTATGTGAAGGCTTCATCTTCTGTGTTTAAGTATCCATGTTTTGTTTTAAATAATCAAGTTATCTTTATTCTTATATAGCTATTTATATTCAACAAGCAACAATGGTACCTAAATATGCGTTTATAATAGTATTGAATACTACTCGTAGTAAAGAAAAAAAAAAGAAATAGTATCACGACTTTACTCCGTGATTTCGGTAGATATCCCTTAAGATATCTTACTACCTCGCGTACCTACTCGAGATTCTTCTAGGATGTCTAAGGGGGGTAGTCAGAGGTAAGTCCAAATATTTCATTTGGTACATAGGTACTTACATTTCCATACATGCGGGTATGTACCCGCAGTAGTTGGTATTCCATACGTTACAGTACTACTCGTAGTATTTATAGTTATTTAATTATTAATTTATTTTCCTTTCGGAAACAATATAAAATTCATTTGCTACTACGAAAATTCCCAGTGGGGAACGATCTCAGTTGGAAAAATGACCCGAAATTTAACCTACACTTACAAATGCTTGCGTCTTCAAAATAACGTATTAGGGAGCGCCGAGTATGACATAAATAGTGGCGGTGTGGAAGTCAGTTGACTATATAAAAATGAGGCTGTGAGGGATGTAAGAGCGCGGGTGTAGCGCGCCGGCGCCGCGGCTGTCGGCTCGCTCGCTCGTAGCTCACGTCTCGCGGCAGACCCGCTGGCGCCGCCGGCCGCTGTACTCTCGCGCGTTCCGTCTTTCCGCGAGCAGAGCCGCGATCTCCGCGATCACACGTGCTGAGCCTTGCACCTTCACCTCGCACCTCCGCGCGGTTTCGTGCTCTACTCCATCTGCTCACTTCTACACCTGAAAAGCATGAGTGACGTTAGGCCTTCTACGACTGCATCGACTTAAGTGTCTGTGCGAGTGTTAACTACAATATGATTCATTCAAGTGGAACACAGAATGACTTTAGTGAAGTTGTAAATCGGAACACCATGTCCATTTTATTTGAACTGCAGTCCCATCTTGTGTTGAATCCGGCTTAACTACAAGGCGAATTAAGTAACTGTAGCAGAAATGGCTTTTGTTTTTATATGTCTTATCATAATACTAGCATGCCAAGTGACCGATTTAGCTTCAACATGCCCTGAAGTGTGTGCAAATAACAATAACATTGTGATAAACCAAAAGTGTCCATACAATGTCACCGTAAAGGAGATTACCACCAACGTTTACCATCATCTGTCGGTGTGCTGTAATGAAGATAAGGTTTTATCAAGTTGGTCACAAAACAATGTAAACAGAACTTTTGCTGATGTGACAGCCCGATTTGACAACGCTTGCAATACCAGCATTGTTGAATTTGATATGCCGCTAGAAACACTCTCGCTTTGTTTGAAAAATAACAATATATTCCAAATAAAGATAAATATCAAGCGGCAGCATCTGCGAGAAATTGATTTATCCTCAAACAAATTGAAATACGTAATGAAAGATCTGTTTGATAACTTTTCAAATCTTCGAAAACTAATTTTGAGCAAAAATGAAATTGTCAATATATTTGAAGAAAGTTTTAATGGATTATCAAAATTAGAATCTTTAGACCTTTCCGAAAACAACTTAACTATTTTGTCAAACGTTTTTAAGCCGCTGAAGAATCTTCAACACTTGAATTTGAGCCGAAACAAAATAGAGTTTATTCATGAAAACTATTTCAACAACTGGCTATTACAGCATTTAGATGTGTCGCATAATAATTTGAGGAAATTAGCACCTGGCGCTCTACAGCTATTGCCGAATTTAGCGCGATTGTTGCTCACAGATAATCCGCACCTGGGAATCACGCAGCTGGATACACAGTTGTTAGTCGGCACCGGACGAAGACTGCAACAAATAGATGCGTCGAGAACGGGTCTTTATCAAGTTCCGGAAGCATTCACACATTCTGTACGATTCCTTTCTTTGGGTGGCAATAAAATATCGGCCGTCAGCTGTGGGGACCTCGATAGCTATCCGCTTCTCCAATCGCTTGACTTTTCCGATAATAAAGTTGAAACCGTTGAAGACGACTCATTAGGGAGGTTGGAAATGTTGTTATTTTTAAATTTAAATAAAAATTTACTGAAATCCATCCCAAGATCTCTACCGGATGAGTTGAAATACCTATCACTGATCAATAACTTTATTAAAAATATATCAATACCAGATTTCAAAGGATTACCCAATTTGAGAATACTAATGCTACAGAATAATAACATACGTTATATTGAAGATCATGTATTTGATGACTTACTATCACTAGAGATGTTAGATCTTTCCAACAATCCAATTCAAATGTTATCTTCGAGCACTTTTGATGGCCCTTTGTCGCTGCAAGATCTGAGATTGTGTTATATAAACTTATCTGTGCCGGAACAGGATGGTGCGTTTCCGATGTCGTCGCCGGAAAGCGTTCAGATGCTTCACCTTCAGTCGAGCCCGGGATTAGCCCGACAACTTTTGGCTGACTCGGCAGCTTTAGCCGCCTTCTCTCATTTGCAGTATTTAGACTTACGCTTGAACAATTTAACAGAAATCAGGAATGATTTATTATTTTATTTAGGTCAGCTAAAAACATTAAGACTACATGGAAACAAAATAAACTGCAGCGCAGAGTTGTGGTTGAAAGACTGGATGAATTCAAATACCAGCCTAACCGATGGCGAAACTTGTTATTATTCCACAACTGAAGCCAAAGCAGAAATAATAAAGTACAATTGTACATTTCCTGAAACGTTCACGATTAGCGAAAGTCTACCTCCAGTGAACTTGTATAGTACTGAAATGATTAACAAATTACTGAGATACTATGGTTATTTGAATAATAAAACAGATAAAAACAATAAACGCGGTTATAATAAAGGTAAACATGAGCATAATAAACAAATCGGTACAAATACCGAATACGAAGAAATAAACATGATCAACACAGAAAAGTTCACTCAAAATCCATCAAAACTCAGACAAAAACAAAGCACAACAATAGCGCGAAACGTTAACAAACAAATTTCAATTAATAATTTCTTCAATGAAACAGTTATTTCCAAAGTAAGGGACTCAGCAAGAATTTTGGATCAAAATAAACTGCGAAACGATCAATTCAGTATCGACCAAAGACTTTTTAATGCCGACGCTCTAGCTTCAAACTTGCGTAGCTCTTTAAAGAAAGACATAAATGATGTTACGGAAAGTACTGAAATACGGAACTCTAAGTCTGGGAAGCGATTAAATACACCCGTGAACAATAGAAATAAAATTGTTTTAAGCCATACAATAGATGATGATATGAAAATCACGACACCAGCAACACTGAATGAAATTGTAAACGTTACCGGATACGAAATGTTCGCTTCGAGTGCTGACGATAAAACTGAGTACTCACCGTATAAATCTGCGGATAATAGATACGCTAAGTACATGGGGACTGTCGCAGTGTCTTGTCTCATTTTAATGTCTTTGATACTCTGGCTGAGCTTTCGCCTAAGGCATCGGAGAAGAGAGCCAGATGCAGATACGGAGGCCGAAGACCAAATAGAGGTGTCTAATATATCTGGCGGAGTACTGTGGTGACATCTGCGGGCAGCCGACCCAACACCCTTCGAATATGACTCTCTTCTGACGTAGCACTTATGTGAGTATTATTATGCGAATTTATAACAAGAAAGTGTAATTATTACCCAGAGACGTACATATATTATGATTTTCAACTTCTATTGTTCAAGAACTGAATGATAAATTGTATTATGTGTAGCATATTTATCTACTTAATAACAATATGCGTTATCACAAAAAAATTTATATCATCCCAAAGATATGCCCCGAGTCGGATCTGTAAGTGCAGGTAAGCACTATAAAACTAATAAATTATGAACATGCAAAATGTGGGTATGAGCGATATGTAATATTTGAAAGTACTCTTACCTTTTGAAATCCTTAAAGAATCTTGAATGGGTACATAGTACGAAGAGATCCGAGTAAATATCTACCGTGCCCGACGCTAACACTATTTTTTGAATGTACCAGTGTACCTTGTTAAGTTGTATCATTAAATGTGATATTCTTTGTTTCAGTTCGAAGCGGTCGGCTGCACACGGTTTAATAGAGGTGTTTGTGATATAATTGGACGTACATATTTTTCTATGAAATAAGTACAAATAGAGTATCAACTAGGCAACCAGTCAAGTCGTTGCTCGTCGTACTGTAAATAACTTTAAAATCATTGTTTTATTGTTCCGATAGATTTATAAATATTTTTGTGTAAACGAAAAAGTAGAACTTTTATGATCTTATTTAAAATTTGATTAATTATTTAAATAAACTGTAATTATTGTAAGTATTATGATTGATTTCATATAAGTAGGCATATAGCGCATGTCTAGCTTTATGTGGTTAAGCTACAAATTCAGAAATGCTGTTTAACTTTCGACCATATTCCGATTTGGCACAAACTATTATGTTATAGATTCAAGTGATGCAGCGAGAGCTATTTGTGGTGTGTTTAGAGTGAATGTGTGTATACTAGATAATATGAATAACAGGTTTAGCGCCAGATGAATGCAAAAACAGATAATGTCTTCCCTGTGAACTATTTTAATATAAAATGTAACTGTTAACGTAGACATCATTCATAAAAATAGTGCCAAATATTTATTGTCTGTCTTGCTTATCTGCTTACCCAGTGATTCACTTACTACCAGCGAAAATTAGAGTTATAAAAATGCGTTACTAATTTGTTGAAGACATCATTATTTCAGTTAAGTTGTTTCAACATTTCAAATTAGTTCCATAATTAAAAACATGTACCTTTAATTATTGTGGAGCACCGACACGACGCTGAGTTTTTTATTTTCGACAAAGTTGTGTTTAGTCTTCACATCTCAAAAGCTTCTAATTTTCTTGTAGATCAATTTTAGAGAAACAAACAGGCGGTCATTTTAATTGGAGCTCTTGTTAAAATATCAAATTTTTCTTGAATCTTACTTAGGTTTCATAAAAATCTTATATTAATAATTGATATAATTTTATTAGTGGCAACTTATTATATTATATAAATATAATATAATATTATTTATTGCTATAAAAATTATCACATCAGCTCATATTCCTGAAACCTAAGGTTGTATCGTATCTTAAATGTATAAAATATAGAAGACAGTGATGTATAGATAATAATATTATGTTTTACGTAAATTGTACAAACAGATAGCCGAAGATTTAATAAATAATAGTTATAAAACAATTATGTTTATATATTTAGTATATAACTTCATTTTTGAAAATATCGAAGCTAGGTGTAGCGAAAGGAACTGGTTTGGCTCTATATTTTACACTAGCATTTCGCCCTGGCTTTGCACGGGTACTGTACGGTACTGATAAAGTAGCTTTCATTTGGCGAAATTGTTAAAAAAACGGTGAACGGTGAATGGTGGTGGTGGTGAATGAAAATAATTTTCTTTACAATTTCCCTGTAGAGAAATCACGTTCACATGAAAGAAAAAACTGAACGTGGATTTTTCAGCATTTCATTGACAAGGAAAATAAACAGCCGCCTACTTTGTTCTTTGCTTACCGGGTGTTCGAATTGGTTTTGTTCGTTCTTTTATATTTTTCCAATTTTTTCCTATGGTTACTTACTTACTAAAAACTTACTTACTAGATAAATTACTTTCCAAGATCATTTTGCACAATAACTATGCAGGAGTTAAAGATGTTCATCGTTCCTCGGCATTGTTATATAACGCCTATGGAATCTTATTATCCTTGAGATATTGAAGTACTTGTTTATAATGTGAGTGGTCCAATCGATTGAGGCAAAAATGGAGCTCTAAGTGATTCACTCTCTGATCCCGATGAGATAGCATTTTCCGTATAAGATCAATAGTTGGCCTATATTGTTACTACCTCGTGTTTTCAATCTATACACACAAAAAAAGAAGTACGCACATAATCCAGTATGGTTAATAATTATTTATTAGGTAATTTAGCCCAAATTGTCAGAAAATGGACCTGCAAGCACCCGATGGATTTGACGTGGCACGGCAGAGGATTATAAAGGTAGTGCATATTTTATCCTTTGCTATCGAAGTAAAATATCTAAGGAATGGTATGGGTTAGAAAGTTATGTTTTATTGAAGTAATGTAGCCAAACATCATCAACTATTTAAAAAATGTGATAGCTTGTAGTGCCATCGTAGCGCGTCTACGTTTACTATGCCGTAGCATAGACTTTTACCGTCGTTCGTTTACTTCACTCAAACGCTAAGCAGAGCTTGTGTTATGGGTACTAGATGACTGATATACTTAATACAATACATTACATACATAGATATTTTTATTATACATAGAAAACACCCAGAACACCTGGAATAAATATTTGCAGATCGTACAAACATTTATCCCAAGGCGGGAATCGAACCCGCAACCTCCGCGTCGCAATCGGACATTCGCCCGCCGCGCCACATCGTTCGTCAACATTGAGAACTCAACATACAAAATGACATATATTTCTTATTACGTACTACATAATAATATTTTTAAATAATGTATAGTATTATGTCTATCAGATTAAGACATAACATTTTTAGCATATCATAGTTGCTAAGGGTAGGGGGTAAGGGTTGCGAGGTGCGTATGTTTGTACTCTAACGTCCGATCCAATGTTTGGGTGTGAATACCGGTGAGTTTTGATTTTAGTTGGTACTAAGTCGTTCATGGAATCATTTATTTTATAGTATATTACAAAATTAGTACTTTAAAACAAATAGTTCATTATAATACCATTCAAGTGCCTCTGCACATGTGTGAGTTAAAGCTTGCTAGAGAATTGTCCGTATCCGATCACTATGACAATAAAGCATAACTGGAAACCCCTAAGAAAATGTTAACAAGGTATTTTCAGATTGTATAGTAAAATGTAAACAGCCCTTCAGCGAAGTATTACGAACTGCGGTGCACAAGATAAACAGACTCGGAGCCGTCTTGCTTAAATATTGATATTTGGGGATTTCTCTTTCCTCTACCAATGTGCCTCAGTCTGTGATTTCAATTAAAAACTTATTTAATCTCATTAATTGGAAGATATCTTAACCTTTCAATTTAGGTTATGAATTATAACGTTAGTGTATTCGTAGTTTTTTGAGTAAAGCGATAAGAATAAACAAATTACCGTGAGCTAAGTACATAAACAATACAGTTTAGGAATTAAGGTAGTAGAGCTCTTTGTTTTTAGCCTTAATTTATATTGCGTCAGCATTCCATGTTTAAAAATGTTGAGTTTGTGAGTAACCCAGCCTCTAACTAGGTAAGGTCAGTAAAAAAATTATCTTTCCTACTGTGTTTAACCTCTCAATCGCAGATATTACCTACTGAAATACGCTATAGATTTTTCTGTATTTTTATTATTATTTTAGAATTAATATTTCCTCACTGCTGGGCAAAGGCCTCCCCCCATTTCCTCCACACATTCCGATCCTGCGCTAAGTCTTTCCAGTCCCTATGAAAGTAGTCAAGCTCGTCCCGCCATCTCCGTTTCAGCAGTGGGACACAGAGGGCTAATAATAATAATAATAATATTTCCTCACATAAACCGTTTTTGATCCAGAGTTTTGATAATACTTTTGACTGATGCAGACACAGAGTTTTGGTGGGTATAAATTTCAAGTCAATTTAGTTATTACCAAAATACGTTCCATAAAGTTCGTCTGTATGTGTGCAGGCTGCACTAGAATGTATACAATTTCTATCATTTAAAATAGTGTCATAGCATTATAATAAACTCTTACACAACAAAAACTCAACAAGCATGAATCTGCATAATTGAGTATTTGTCATATACGTAAATATTTATTGTATCGCTGTGACACCATTTTAAAAGTTACAAACTGTATACATTCTAGCGCAGCTGACTGTACTAAGGCAAATCACTATTAAGGGTATATATATGACATTTGAAATAGTGTACTGATGTGATTATTTAGGTTAGTGTATTATACTATTCTACCTTTCGATTTCCAAAGTGTAACTTAATAAATCATAATTGTAGTAGACGAAGGCTGTTAATCCTGGTGGTCTTAAATTACGAACCCCTGTAATCCCGGGCTCCAATAAAAGCATTTAATTAAAATTGAAACAGTAAATACACTGAAGAACCCAAGGTTGAAATAAAGGTTCGATTAGGAAGTAGGGCTTTGTTGCATTTATATACAATCAACATTTCACTTAATATAGTTCATTTCTATTTTTGCATTTGAAATCTTCACTATAGTACACCTTATCTGTAAATATTTGCTTGCAACATTATATATTTATTTATACTGAAATGGTTTCTTATTATAATTTATTAGTTTTTATAGTGCTTACTTGCATTGTAAAACTTCACTATTGATATATTTACATAATGGTATTAAGTAATGCATAGTTATTTTTTGTCACACCATGTGATTTTTCGATAGCATGCGTCATAACTTTGTTTTCGGACTAACTTTGCCTTCGATCAATGATACCCCTAGATATAGGGTCGGCGTAAAAAATCCGTCTTGGTAAAAATAAGAGCTCACTTGAGAAGTAAACTCTTGTTTTATCTTGACAATTCGCACCTTGAAAACAAAGGTGACACTTAACAAAAAACTACATTTTTCAGTATGGCCATTTAAAGTTTTTGTAATTTTTCTGGGATCAATAACTCAACTATAAATTGAGAATGACGTACTGTTGTGGTTTTAAATAATAGTTCAGATATTATTTTATCACATTTTAGTTGATTTTAATTAAATTATTCGGTAGATATGGCAGCAAAAATTAATTTAAAAAAATGTTCAGTAAAGTGCCACTTTTGCTCTAACATTATCAAGTGTTGTTTTGCGTAGTGCCTTAAATTTCAAAAAAGTTCAAGCATAGTGCCACTTTTCTTCTTAAACTGACAAGTATTATTTTGCATAAGGCCCTTAGACTTACTGACACTACACAAAATATGACACTTTTTCACTTACCCCACGAACAGTTATCGCCGGTGTCCGGGCACAAACTGGTTTAATGTCGGTTTTTGTTTAACAAACCAGCTCAAAACCTTAAAGTATGAAGTGACACATGGTGACGTCTAGGGGTGTCTAAGTGAACTATAAGGAAACGGATCTTTGGAGATGACGTAGTTTTTCCCGTAGATCTCAAATGTCGCTGTAACTCAATACCGCCAAATTTTGGATAGTGTCACTTTTGTTTTCAACGTGCGAATTGATGACATTATTTACTAGGTGACATGGTTGTAATAAGGTTGAACTTAAAATTGTTTATCATTTTTTTCTCATTTCGTTAGTTAACTAATGTAGCTGTATATATATATATTCACGCGGACAGCTTTCAGCTATGATTTTGTATTTTGTATTTTTGTGACCGTCATCTAGTGGTATCATTGATCGAAGAACGTTGCAAAGGAAAACATCAATAGTACTACGTACTGACCTTATACCTAATCCGACCACGTCGATGTACTGTTACTATCAGTACGGTCTTCGGTAAGTACGTAGGTAAGTTAACTCAGTGGGTAGAATATAAACTTGCAAGATTGCCAGAGAAGTGTAATCGTGGCGCAGATGATGCGTGGAATAGACTAAGTTTCAGTGCTTAAAGTTTGCCCGAGTTTATTATGAACCTGACACAGCATATCTACCGGACTGGGCCGGCAGCCGAACGCTGCTGAATTATTCATCCACTTCCAACTGTACTCACCATTCATTCTTTTGTTCTTCTAACTTAGATACGGATATTTCGTGAACCGGCTCATATTTTATCAGAGACTATTTGAAATAGGTACTAGTGAACAAAGAGTTTTTGAATAGTGGCTGGACACTCTGTTCACAACCGTTTTTTTTGGTATTCTGTACTAAATCAGTGTCACTCTTTCAAGTTCCTTTGTTCGTATTACCCTACCACACTAAACGCAAGTCTATACTAATATACAACCAGAGGCTTAGGCGGTGTATAAAACAGACGTCACGCATCAACTATTATGAATATTGTCGCTTTTATTGTCTTGAATTTTTTACGGTGCATAAAATGTTGAAGCAGTGAAACATATTGTCTATCAAAGGCCGACTAGACAAGAAGTAGTAGTAGTAGTAAACACTAAACTAGTAATACACGTGCGATGGCATTGTCGCCCTGAATTATGATTTTCTGTTCATAAAAACTTGTGTTTCAAATTTGTAGGTAATAAACAGTGGCCTAAAGCGTGAAATAAATAGATCCAACTACATATATCAGTTACATTTCACTGCTACTCTAATGATCAAATCAACATTGAAACCATATAGTAATGACTTAACAAGCCACAAGCTCGTGAGCTAGTCGGAACGAATTACGGAAAGAAACCACTCGGCAAACAAAGTGAAATACGTCTGCTTACCTACTAAGGGCGTCGAGAATTTCTTTGTACACCACTTGAGTAATTGCCGGTTTTGCTGAAATGCTTTCTATACAGAATTTGATTAAGAATTTAGGTTTTCGATGAAATGAATGAAACGGTTTGTATTTATTGAGCATACTTAATTAATTAATATTAAATTTATTTGCTAAGAGCGCGATAGACAATCTTTAATATTGCGTAGTGTAAAGAGCGCCGTACTACATTTTAATGAAAAATAGCGAATTCGCTCGACGGTAAGTATCTATGTGCCATTATATTAATGAGCTTTCTAGACAAAGGCATATATAACTTTAATCTCTGACAGAGACAATGAAGAACAATTAATGTGTAATTAAACAGTAGTTCCATTGTAAGGAGGGTGTGGTGTGGTCAGCTGTGGCCACGTATTGCTGGTGTCTGCATTCAACATTGCTGAATTATTCATACGGGCTCTAGCTGTCACGACCTTACTTTGCTTCGCATAACACCTAGTTCCTCTCTACCTTCTACATTTAAACTACTGAATTCTACTTTAGCAGATTTAGCTTCGTTTGAAATATTATGATACCTATATATTTTTAACTGAAAAGTGAAAGGTATTACTTTACACCTAACGGACCGAAGTGCACTTGTGTCTACCTACATTACTTGTGCTCTTGCAAAGACAAATAATGATAATCGTAAGTTTAGATATTTACATGAAATACACATAAATACGACTGATACGCAAAACGTGCGGGTTTGATTCTGCAGCGGGACAAATGTTTGCATGGGTCTCATACGTGTACGTGGCGTCAGTCCATACCCGATGGATTGAAGACATTGTACAGATCTCAGAAAGTAGTTAGATAGAAAGAAATAAGAAATGGATCGAATGGAAAAGGTTAAAAGCGTTTTTAGACATGATTGGGGAAGGTCTATGTTCATCCAGTAGACTTTCTTGGGTAAATAATAATGCTTCTTAGAAATAGAAGCTGTTTTTTATCACCACATAATATATAATACGTAAACTATCCATTGCAACTGATACACCACGTAACTTTTCGTAACACATCTATAGTAACATATTTTATTGTAAAGGATTTATGAAAATGTGTTTTGTACTTTACTAACTTTCTGAAATGCCATGTATGCTTCGTGTACCCTAGATACAAGCTACTACAAAGTTTTATTTAAGACTGTTAGGCTGTACGTATTGTTAGATCTTGCTATAGTAGGCATGGTAAACAATGTTATGAGAATAGCCGTACACTATGTCATAGTTGCGAGTTTTCATGCCGTTTAGTATCATAATTTGGAAATCACAAAGGATGAAGCACAGTACAACTTTGAGTGAAGCAAAAGACCGCGCGGCAATTTTTCCGCTCTTACGAATACTAGGCGATGAACTGGTATGGGTTCTTTAACTTATTAATTTCTTTATGCGATATAAGTCAAACCTTTCTTGGGGTTTTAAACTACTATTGATAAAATTGTACCGCAATTTTTTTGTCAAATAAATAAAATATACTAACTGATACCACGTTATACAGTTTGCTTAGAGTAAGGTCATCCGTTGCATTTGAAATTCCATGAGCAATGATTTTTATGAACCATTTTCGTTACATAACTTTATCTGACTTTCTCAAAGAGCCACTCAAATAATAAATATCAACATCATTAGCACGAGCGTTCTATGTTAAAAAAAAAAAGAAAAATAAAAACTCAAATTTACTTAGGTACTCTACTGACTCACTAATGGGTTGGCACCGACTTAAACTTTTGGTTGGATTAAAAGACTTCTTTGCTGAGACTAAACATTATTAATAATATATTTTCATATTTATTCGAAAAGAGCTAGTTTATTCTCGTATTATTCTTTGTAAACAGAAACTATAGTAAAAGATCAAATCACCAAAGAGATCAGTCTCGAACATTGTATGAACAAGTAACAGGTTGTATGACAAGCGACAAATGAAAAAAAGATTGTAAAAAATTAAAAAGGCGCGAAATGCACTCCGCCTTCGTTTTTTAATTCTTTACTCGAATTCAGATTTTACTAACCTTATTATATAAAAAAATAGTGTGTCTGTTACGATGCACTTCCTTACTATTGTTAAAATATAAATATTAGCCTTATTAGCCTACTCTAAAATCGTTCGGTAAGCTTTGGATATTTGTTTCATCCTAGGTAAATAATGTGCTGTTGCTCACCTGTTGACGATGACGATGATTATTTTGCTAAGGAGTTATTATTTTATTTATTCCTTCAGAGAGTTTCCGCTTTCCAATGCTTCAAGTAGGGCACTAGATGCCGACTGTTCGTTCCATATTTCTACAGACGTTAAATTATTCATTAGTTAGCGGCGCTTTTGCTTTTATCTTTCTCCCATCACAATCGAGGTAAAAACTGTTCTATTTTATATTTGGCACAAGGGAGATTTCTTTGTCTTTTGGTTGCCTAGTAATGTAGGTACGCTTTGGGTTTATTTTCTTGTATGTATTTTTTCTGTATGCAATACTGTGAGTTTGATCAGATGGATAGTCTAGTGCTAACAAAAGAATATCACCAGTTATTTCTTGTAGGTATCGATTCTCTTTGGTCGGATAAAAACAGCTATCTATTATACCATCTACTAGGTACCAGAAATATTACTAAACGTCACTAAATATCAAAAAGATACCTACTACTTATTGCTCAAGTTTCCGACAAAATGAACACATCTCTAGAAACTCTATATCTAATAATCGTGCGTGGGAACTCAAGGCTTGTAATTTAGATACAAACTTACAAGTAGTATGTGAACGGTACCTTACCTTACCGTCTTCGTGTAGGTACGACAGTCGTCGTAAGGTTAACTGATGGCGGTGTATTTTGGTATTCATCGAGAAGGTAGAAACACGTAAGTAAAAAGTAAGTACCTATGTAGGTATATGAATATATACTATGAAGAGTGTAAAGAATGTTGCCAACCAACTTCTGCTTCTGATATTGATTGACGACGTGAATATTATCAGCTTATCCCGGCGAAGTGGAATCTCATATCCTCTAACCTCACTGAAACCTTATTTATTTTCGTAGCCAATTTCGAACCCATCTAATTTTATTGACTATTGTTCCTGTTATTTATGATTCGGTGAATTGTGTTTTGATCAGACAATAGCATAGCGGCCCCTATCTTTCGTAATTGTGTTTGTAAATCAGACAGATTTCTTTTGTTACTTTAGCGAAAACATTGGTTTTGTTCTGGTAATTTGGTTTATTGAGTTGATGAGAACATAACTAAACAAATTAATAGCAACTAAACAGATTAAGTAACAAACTTAATAAACTTAACAAAGGTTACGTACAGTACAATTGCAATGTTAAAGTAATCGTAATAACTAAAAAGTCAAACTATTCCTGGTTCCATAGCCATAGTAGTGTTAAACGTTTAACGCAACCTTGTTAGAAGTCGCAAAGAAGTATTACTTAAAAAAAATTGAATTGACACTGCCGAGCATACCGCGTAGTGTAACACAAAACGACAATACGAAACTTGGTTTATATGTAGTTTCTAATGACCTTATAAAAATATGTTAAAAGGTAAACAATGTGACAGGGCTCATTTTACATTTGTAATTATGGGGGTAAGAGTAGACCTACTTACATTTGAAAAGTAACAGTCTTGCTGGTAAACATGAATAAATGCAATATTAGGTTTGTAAAAGATTCAAGTGTTATCATTCCGTCTACACAATATTTGATTATCTCATCTATTTGTTTCCAAATAATAGAATGATCAGTAACAATATCCTTTGCCTATCTTGTTAGCTCAAGTTTACTACTGTAGACCAAGTTGGTTTACTACGTCATTACTGCCCTCGTAATTTTACATCCCTTTATCTCAATTGACAGAACTTGCTGATGTCTTCGTCCAAATTCACCAACTTTGACTAGATAACGCTGTGAATACATTTCGTTAGATTTATGAGAAGATTTTTGCATAAAAAAATACTCAGTTATGAAATATTTGAGGCCAGATGAATCCTAATGGGTACAGCATGTAAACGATTCTGTTATTGTTTTGGGCACCGAACCAGGCCCCAGGTTTATGGTGGTATACCTTTTAGCTCGTTAAAATAGCTGTAGAACTCATTTGATATATCATACTGTGTTGGTAATAGCCACTCAACTGTTTATACCAAAACCTTATTTGAACCGTTAACTTTATTGGTGTAGTTTCATACCGTGTACTTTAACACATTGTATTACTAGCATCTGCATGTGGTTTTGCTCGTGTTGTACTCCAGATAAGTAGTTGCCTTAATGTTATTAACTGTATATTTCAAGATCGATCCGCTATAATACAAGCAACTCACTTAATTTTCGCTTTTATAATATAAGCGTGGTAGGATTTTAGGATAGGTATGTTAATGCTATTAAGGCGGTGGTACTCGCCAACGACCTTGAGGAGTCTGTCCATACTGAGTTGCACTGCCGCCCGTCGCCCGCACAGGGACCCGCGCGCATTCCATTTCATATCCCATTCAAGAAATAATTATTTGTAGCCTAATGAATTATTAGTTCGAACTGCCAATTGTTCACTTTGTGATAAATACTTTGACAGATATTTGTGTGAAAAAAAAATACTAAAAATCAATACCGTTTAGAAGAAATAACCAAATTTAAAATTAAAATTGCTTCACTTTGGATATTTTTTTCATATAGTAATAATATAGTTAGAATTATTTCAATTGTTCAAATTAAAATTTAGTCCTTAATAAGCAATATATATTTTTTTTGGACATTTATACTCACTCATCAAAGAGAAATAACACGGAGAAAACCTCTCGTTGGCGGATACCACCTCCTTAAGAGATAATCACGTTTATAAAAGGGCACTATGAGTTTTTGACATATCAATGCTATGTATTGTTATTCTAGCAGCGGCGATGGGCTTGTAATCTGACAAGTATGGAATACGTATGTAATAACTACCGAAAAATGTGAGTATATGCCAAATGTAATATTTGGATGTACCTCTGACATCCTCATAGGACCCTGAGTTGGTCCTAAGAGCTCTGGGGGTATATCTGCCTGCATCTACCGTGTGCATGCACTTGAGAAAATAAAAAAGATTTAATATTATCTCAAAAGTTTTTGTTTTATCCCAAAAGCGCATCCTCGTAACAAGGTGAGGGTCGTAGGTTCAAATCCCACTCGGGGTATAACTTTTGGGATATTGTAAAATCTAGGCGTACCTATTACCTACCTACTATAGTTAGTCACGTTTGACACAGCTTGTGAGCTGTGTCAAGGGGGTAGGTCTGCTCGATAAGTAAGTGTTTCAACCTGTACTTAATAAAACTCTGTTGAAAGCAATTTTTTTTAATTGTAATGGGTCGACCATTACAATTAGAACAATTCAGTTAAAAAAAGAAACAAAAAATACTCAGTCCTAGTCTTAAGGAATTTAAACAACTATTTATTTGGGAGATAATTTAAGACAAAAGAATCCAAAGCAAAGTTTAGTGAACTAATCCAATTAGAGGCGCTTGGGGAGTGTCCGTCGACTGGGACCCCCGTCTCTCCCTCGAAACCTATCGTTTTGCACTGGTTAATATGATTTTATTTTATTCTCGTATGTTTGCCCGAGTTCCAATTAACGCTGGCTGGGAACCCATGCTAAGGAAAACATTTTAAATGCCAGTTTCAATGGTGTTCGGACGTTAAAACCGAGTAACACGCTGTGGCTGCACTCTTTGTTTTGCTAGATAAACATGAATAAAAACATCCTAATAATTCTTCCACGCTAAATAAGCTGTTATATTTTATAACGTTAAATAGAATGCCACGTTTGGCGAAGTTTTTATAAGGTGGCATCTCGAAGTAGGTAAGTAACCATGATTTTTCAGTATCAAAACGATTCAAACATTGGGCTCCTAGCGAATCTAAGATACGCGTAGCTTTGCTACGACAATCGTAGATTTGCTACGACAATCGTAGCTAAGCTACGTGGCGGTGTTGTTACTACGAGTATCTTTGCGTTGTCATGGGACTGTAATTCTTACAATGTTGAAACGGGCCCTGAAGCCCTAGCACGTTTTCCACTATTAATTACTGCGCTCTGGACTGCAACGAAACTTTACTTAGTTTGTATTTTATCAATTAAGAGTTTAGTAACTAAATATTTCATTTTAACAAAGGAAACCATAATTTAATGAATGTTTCGTGCACCTAGTATTGTGGCCAGGCTTTTGCTGATAAGAAAACTAAATTATTTTGAAAATTATGTACTTGTTATCAATTAAGAATTCTGAAACTTTCAAGCTTTATTAATTTAGATTAAAATGTAATTATTAACAACTAACTGAATTATTAAAATTTTTTAGCCGGTCGCTATTATTGGTTGGGAAAAAATAGGGGAGAAATGGGGGGAAGTTTCCTGTAGCGTTAATTTATCAACGTATATAATCCGTAAGAACTTCATTCAACACAAAATGATTCGAAAATAGCGAGTGGAGGGGGGGGGGGGGGGGGAGGGGATGTTGGCTGTAGCGTAATGTATGAATTTAAATTTTGGGGAAGGGTAAAGTGTCGGTTATTAAGGCATGGTTAAGGGGCATAGTCATAAGGGCTCGCGAGGTCTAATTGTTCTCACACCACAGCACATCGATTCTCAAATTCCTGACAGATTCTCAGTACGGAAACATGAAGTCAAGCTGTCAAGTACTCCAGCATAACAAACAAGTCAGTCAGTGAAAGTGTTGGAAAACTTTTCTGGGTGATTGTTGTCTGTTCCAAACTGGAGAGGTGTCAAACGTCGAGCCGATGTTCCCAGGACGGCGACGAACTCCGAGAACTTACCCAAGTTTACCTTGTCTGCCCCACAACACCTTAGAATTTTAAGTAGACGCCAGGTGAACGAGTTTATAAGAAAATAACTACTCTATTATTTAGCAAATTGTTCCTAAATTTCTTGTATAAAACGTGAACATAAATTCTAGAGCACTATCTAGAGCTATTTAGCGCATCGGTGGTCGTGTGGTAGTGACCCCGTCTTCTGATCCTAAGGTCGTGGGTTCAAATCCGGTCGTGCACCAATAGGTTTTTCTGTTTGAAAATTTTATGTGCGCAATGCCAGTGCTTTCAAACGGTGAAGGATAACATCGTGAAAAAATCAGTAAGTACTCTTGTAGCGGCGATGGGCTTGTAATCTGTCACGTATGGATTACTATCTACTGCAAAATGTGGGTACGAACCTTTGACGTCCTCTGAAGGAAGTACTCTGAAGGAAGTACTCTGAAGGAAGTACTCTGGGAATACTCTAAGGAGGGTCCCTTAGACACTTGGTACTAAGAGACCGGAGGGGATATCTACCGTGCTTGGGAATTCAAGTCGTGGTGCTATGTATGTACCTTTGCACGACTAATGTTCAATTAGGAAAAATTACAAATAGTCTAAAAATCTCCATTCAGAAAAATGTGTATAAATTCTCAAATACTTAATACTATTATCTAAGGTAGGTAAGTAGGTTACAGGCTTTTATTTATTGGAATTCCTTGATCAAACTATGCGGTCGAACCACGTGACCATAAGCAAAAAAAAGATTCAATGACAGGGAAAGTACTGTGAGTTAAACCAGGATAAGCTCATGCATTTTTACAAAAAAGCTATTTTCCGAAATGTTTAGGAATCAGCTCAATTTCTAAAATTACAAAATTTCCAATGATATTTGGGTTTACACACACATGATTACAATACCTAATATTTAATAACCTCTATTCAATTAGAATAAATAAAACAAAAGATGCTAGAGGTTTAACGCAGCACAAAATACCTTTGTTTAGCAAACAAATGGCTGACCAACTATGCAAAGTGCATTTGCAGTTTTAGTTGTTTTACGCTACACAGGTCAATTAATGCAGGAACGAAAATGTAAAAGCAATTGTTCCTTTGTCGTAGGATAGGAGCCAAAACAGCGGCATTAAATAACGCGATATCTGTAGGGAAATGCGAGGCGATAACATCGGAACGCGTTGCCAAATTACACCCTTGTTGCGTTTTACAATATCGGCGCTGTATGCCCTGTAGGCACTGGAGATACGCCACAGATCTATGTGTGCATTTAGCTCCCAAATAACGGAAACACCATGCCAATTATTTACTCGTGTTTTGTGTGTCATCCAAATGGATGTTCCAAATCCAAAATCCAAAATGGGCAGGTGTTTTTTTTTTTTTAAATGAAATCAACGCAAATGTAAGAGAGCATAGCCAAGGCAAAACATGACAGATGAAAAAGACAAAATTCCGTCATCAGCTTAAATAAGTCTATTGCTGGACCATAGACCTCCCCAAAGTTTGGAGGAATTTGCCGTAGTTACCACGCTTGGCAGGCGGATTGGTGACCGCAGTGTCGGTGTTAAGTACTGGGGAAATGCTGCTGTCCATCTCCTGCGGTGCGTCAGCCCTTAGTCGCCCACATCCATGACAGGTAATGGAGGGGTCCTATTCGAAGCCGGGACCACCGCGGCTAGCCGATAAAATTAGGTTTCTTTAAATAATAACATACATTTTTTGACCCGAACAATCACCTTTTTAACAAAGGCTTCCAGTAATAAAAGTATTAAAACGTCCGGTGAGAGCACTTTACTCGTAAAGATAGTTTAAATAAATCTTCATTACATTAAGCCCGGCGGTTCTCATATTTTCTAACGGGACGGTTTTAACGTCCTCACCGCGTGCGGTAAGCGAGTGCAACAAATTATCTGAATAATATAAAAAAATATATGAAGCAAAGAGGGTTATGTAAAAGAGAAATAAGATGTGGCACATCATGCGGTTTATATACTATCAGATATTTTTTATATCTTATCGGTTCCTTATAATTCCTCCTAAATTTCGGAACACTTTATTCTTAGCCAGCCACGTTTTATTATCATCAGGGCTGTGTATGGTCCTGGGACTTATTCGTCAACTCACGGGCACCCACGAGTTTCACGCCCGCGAGTTGACGAATATGTCGATCCCGGTATAGAATAGGACCCCTACATCACTTTCAGTGGATGTTGTAAGAGGCGATCAGATACGCACCAGGGGATGGTCACTAAAAATATGTTTTCGGTCATATTTAAATATATTCACTAAATAAAAAAGGAACGACGTATCTCGTTCGCATTATCAGAGAAATGCCGATATTATTGTTTTATTTTGACCAAATTCGTTACTCTTGGGATATCCTTTTAACTTGTTAATCAGCTTATCCCACACCAAACGCAATAGGACTTTGCTACTTTGTTTGAAGCTCTTCAGTTATATATTTATCTGATGAGAGCTTATCGTGTGGTTTAAAGGGTTTCTGTCTTTATGTTGATGAAAAAGATTTTAGTCATTTTAAACTGGCTTAGCTTTGTTTATCAGGGATGCAAAAATCTGCATAAATCGCACATATCTTGCATATAATTTAGTTTTTTCATGCCAGTTTGTTACACTCATTTGAATCTAGGAATTTCTTGGTACATCATCATCATCATCGCCAGACTGTAGAAGTCTACGAGCTATTATTTATTTATTTATTTATTTAAAACTATATGACCTACTTATACTTCAACTCACTGGTTCTATTCTGATATTTTCAATTCTCTTTGACCAGCAGTTAGGCTGTGTGCTGTCTATATGTCAATTAGTCAGTGAGTCGGTACAAAAAGTTTTACATTTAGGTAGGTACTGATAACAGCTGAATCCACTCAACATATATTATTTGTATGAGATTATTATTGTAGCCAAAATATACTCTAGTTGTAAAAGAGGATACAATTCATCATCCTGTATACTTGCAATAATACTAAACAGTTAAAGTGGGTCGTTGCCGCGAACACAGCATAGTGCCCTCACTGCACACTACCACTTTTCACGCGGGCTGTTTCTACATTATCGAGCTACAAAGTGCTCCTACATCACTTTCAAAAGGCTCGTGAAGCAAAGGCTTAAGTAGGTAGTAAAAAGTATGGATATAATACCTTGATGCATGCTATTAAAAACATGGATGATATGGATACGCATGGTATACTCGTCTCCTAAGTAATAAATAAATATTGGTGGACTTTACACGTAGCGCCACCTAGCCCCAAACTATAAGAAGGGGAACAAGATGGCTTACAGAAAACTTATGCAGGTACTTTTTTGTTTTTCTTCGTAAATAGTTATGTTACTATTTCTTAATTATATTAATAATAACGTATACAATACAAAAGGTACAACTTAAATATATTGTACCTTATGTTTACTTCAACTGAGATTTTGATCGAAGATTTTTCAATCGCTTCTGAATCAATGCTGTGTGATTGTCAGAGCATAAACTGTCAAACATCCGATGTCTGTATGGACCAATGATGTTTTTATATTATAATAATCATTGGCATGGACTTTTGTAAATACACAGGTTGTATGTAAGTTCTATGAAAATTTGGGGATATATAAAAATATAAGTTAGGTAAGTCATATTAATAAATTTGTTTTATTATTATTTCTAAAAAAAATAAAAAAAAACGAAATATCGTTAGATATTTTATTATATAAATTGAGTGGTTTCACTTTCCAAGATATTCGGAAGGTAATTTTTATACGACTTTCGTATGGAACAAGTACATGGCCCACTTGCTGTTAAATGGTTACCATCACCTCATCACAAAGCATTGCCTCGCAGGTCACTTTGGATAGAAACGTGCCCTACAATGCACCGCGCTGCGTTAATCAATCTGAAGCATATAGGTGTTAAGCCTCTTGTGCCTGTAATTTTACCGGCACCCCCACCCTTCAAACCGGAACACAGCAAACTGCTTGCTACTGTGGCAGAAATGGGCATGGTGCAAAAAAAAAAAATCTGGATTTGCTTAAACCTTAAGTCCTTCTTATTATTACCTAGGTATTTCATCAAAAGTAAGTAATTTATTTCACAAGAAATTAGTTAAATTTATTTAAACTTATATTATGTTTTTAAGGTGAGGAAATACTTGTTTCTGTAAATTTAAATTCTATCGACGCTTCCGCGGCTGTCTGCCACAACTTTTAAATTTATTGTTCGTCAATATAACAAACAGGCTGAATTAACAACGTTGTACACTTACAGAACGGTAGGAATTGGTATAAATACATGATAAATTATCAGAGCCGGGACTATTCATGACGTAGGGTCACGTGTCTTTATGTAGGCTATGTGCATTCATTTGCTTAGCATTGCCTGCGGTGGCCGGTGTGGCTCGAATGCCGATTGTCGAAAGCCATCGTTATAGCAACATTGCAGTTGAAATGAATATTTGAAAGCGTAATACCATTCGACAGTTTTAAAATTCGTTTAAAACAATGTTCATTGTTCGAGTTTTTGTTCGAAATGGACAAACTGAAGGGCAACTTTCCCGTTCAATGTGTGAGTAATGTACCTACATCGCATTTTTACTATGTAGAATATCATAGGATTTCGTTTTATGATAATTAAATTAAATTAAATAGGCTTGTAATTTCCTTGTAACTGTAGTAGATATTAATATGATGGTCAATATATATTTCTCGATAGACACTTTTTGGGGTTGGTAAGTTTGGTACTATCTCCCATCCATTGAGTTTCTTATACAACTTACTAATGGAACAAGCAGATGGCCCACCTGATGTTAAATGGTAGCCACCATCTATGACAAAGAAGTGACTCTACACTTGCTTAAAGTAACTAAGCAAGCAAAGGCAAAAGCCACGCAGTGTGAGTCTGACTTGCACTTAGCAGAGCTTATTTAAAGTTTGCATACGTATGCCTTTTACATTGTGTCTTTCCCCGTTGAGCAATAAATGTAAATCACGTCATTGAACGAGAGCTTTATTGGACAGGGTACCTACCATTGAGCGCATTCGGTGCATGGTAAGCACAATACCTCCCACTGAATTCATTTGCCATTGAATCAGTATTCGATTGTCCCTAAAGTTGAACCTTTTTACATAAATTTCATGAATTTCCGCTCACGAACTCCATTTTATTTCAATTGATTGTTATTATATTTTTAAAATGAAACTAATTTTCGTTTTATTGGAAACAATTTGTAGAATGTTATTGAATGAAATCAAATATTCACGTCATTATGCTTTATCGGAATTCTACGACAAAAACCAACCGGCACTCAAATCAATTACGGTTTTTGGCGATAAAAATAATTCAATAATCCCTTACCTGTTCGGCTTCACTAAAAATTGAGCAAGCAAAAAAATAACTTGAGAGTGATCTTATTTGAATTGATGGGGACCTACTTACCTTACAAAGAAATTACCATCAACCGAGAGCTATGCATAAGAAGAGAAAACTTTAAATTAATTCTAAAAACTAGAAAAGATTTACACAAGGTCGTCACTTCGGATATCATGTAATTAGTGCTTTAGTTCTGATTGATTTCTGTAGGTATACAATTCAGATTTTTCCTATTACAAAATGTATTTAGGTATCTGGACACTTCTGGAGATCTCTGGAGTAATTTGCGTACACCGCTAAATAATGGCACATTAACCAAGTACCGACATAATATCTTGAATTCAGAGCCACAGTGAAATTCGTAAACATTATTTGATTCGTAGCTTCGTGAAAGGTGTCCGTTACACGAGTGACTCCCAGCGGACCTCCACGGAATATTAACTCGGAATGGGATAAAAATGGCGTCGCCAGCCGTCCCGGCTCAGGTGACGCCGGAATTTGACGTTAGTAATTTGACGCCTTTATCCGGGTCAGCTTTCCTACAGATGTGAGCGGTAGAGCTTGGTACAGCTGAATAAGCGAATTGACATGATTTGCATAACAGCTGCAAATGATACAGGGTGCTGTTGTTATCCCGGAGCTATTTACACGAAAACACGTGAACATCACAACCAATACCTTGTTGTTGATCGCAACTTTTAAAAGTAACTTTATTAGGTACATTGATGTCATGGCATTGATTGCAGCGTTTCAAATAGTTATCTAGCTGTGTAGTCCGTAAAGGTAGGACTAGCAGTGAAGCTGCCTTTGTTTTCTTTTTCTTTGTATAAATAAATTTATTTCATGAAAATCATTTTCATGAAGTAAGTCAGCGGATATTATAGCACACCTATTCTACATTTGATTCCTATAAGTTTTAAGAAAAGTTTTTTCCATCCACCAACTTCTCATGATGCTTATATGTCATCGGTTCATTAGATAGAAGGGCTTCGATTCAAAGTCAAATTCAAAGTAAAAAACATTTATTCAGATACTCAATATCCTGGGGGATATCTTGGGGGATCATCTTGAAACGTCGCGTTCGTTGTCGCCATTCGAGAACCTTTATTTCCCAGCGGTTGTCGGTTTCACGAGCATTGCCACTTACTATATGGTAGACCCATTGCCACTTTAACTTATTTATTTATTGGAAAACCAACAGCTTATACTAGCTAAATAACATTGGGATAGAACCGGAAAGTCAATTACAGGTTTTCACGCATAGAAATTAGTTATGATACAGTTGCTAACTGTGAAAGTCATACGGAAATCTACAAAGGTTACATGATTAAAGTTACTAGTGATACTAATAGATATACATAAATTATTTGCTATTAAAAAATTCGCTGTTCAGCCGCTGTCTAGCTGAACCAACACTCGTGTAGAACAGATCGAAATCCAGATGCTTATTCAGCTTATTGAAATTTGCACTCGCTCGCCACAGAAATGAGTTTTGCCTGTAGTTAGTACCAACCACAGGAATGTGTATGGGAGGATTATATCTCTTAGACTTAGAGGGGACATTCAATTTAATCATGCTCAGTAAATCAGGACAATTGACATCATTGGAGGTAATTTTCATTAAATAGCATAAGTCAGCGATATCACGCCGCTTAACTAGGGGAAGAAAGTGGATTTTTTTACATAAGTTATGGTAGCTAGAAGAGCTGTATGGTATGTTCAATCGAAAGCATAAGTACTTAATAAATTTCATTTGGATGCGCTCAATTCTGTGTATGTATTTATCATATCGAGGATTCCATATCTGCGATGCGTATTCAAGGATGCTCCTAACGAAGGTACAATAAAGAACCTTGAACGTTTTAGCACGATGAAAGCTAGCTGCGCTTCTCATGACAAAGCCCAAAGCTTTAGAAGCTTTAGAGACTATCGCTTCAATATGCTCGTTAAATTGAAGCTTAGAGTCATGTAGCACTCCAAGATCTCTGACCACGGTGCATTTTAGAACAGGCTGATATTTAAATGAGTATGAAGACTGAATTGTTAATTTGTTGCGTGTGAAGGTGACAGCGGAGCATTTGGACGGATTGAGGTCTAGCTTATTAATGATACAGTATGAGTCTAGTCTTGATAAGTCCTCTTGAAGTTCAGAAGCGTCAATTTGGGAATCAATTATTTTAAAGATCTTCATGTCATCGGCAAAACATAGCAAGTGACTATTTCTAAAGCAACTAGAAATATCGTTGACAAAAATTAAGAAAAGCAGAGGTCCAAGAAGGGACCCCTGCGGTACACCACTAGGAATAGAAACCCAGCTAGAAATGTAGTTATTGATGACGATGGCTTGTGACCGATTATTGATATAAGAAGTGAACTTGTTGATTTGACCTTGATTCGTTTACGGGTTTTCTCCTTACTGATTCTATCATGTAGTGAAACTTATGTATTAGGCTAATAGTTAACGACGTCTCAGTTTCATAAGTAATTAATGACAGAACGCACTCATTATACACTTTTAACTTGAGGCTTTGCTGTATGTGTGATGAAAATATGTGGCGTAATTTACCAAACGCTGTCCATCCGAATTGAATTCGCCAACTACCCTCTTTGTTGAAGTTGGCCGCAAGTCCAACTTATAAACAGATACATAGATAACAATTTGGATCGTCTGACCTAAAATATATAGTGTTCTATAACTTCTATGGTAAGTTGTAAACAACATGCAATAAAATTGCGTGTTTGATAGTTACCCGGTCATAAAGATTTTCGTTTGAAAAGTTGATTGAGTAAAATAATGGACGTACTTTGCGTAAATTCAAAGTTTTAATGAGAGGATGGATCCTATGAATGGATGAAAGAAAGCAATAAAAGTAATTAGGGAGGAACGAGTGAAACTTGGCCGCAGTCGCACATTACGACTTACGCCTGCTGTGCGGAAACTTGTACCAATTAACGTAGATGAGGGGAAATCAATGAGAACTAAAGATAAAGTCAATTTACTGTGAAGTGATCCTCCGTCAGTTAGCTAAAATCATACTTCCCTATAAATTAATGATTATTATTAAAATTATATATCCAAACATCTTATCGTTATGCATAATAAGTACTATTATAGCAGTATCATTTGAATACACTTCGGTTGATACAAGAAAATGACCGATGAAATAAAAGGAATGGTGTTTGAATTGAGATACCTAAACCATAACACAGAATAATAATAATAATAATAATAAATTTTATTAAGGACATGACTTATAAAGTAATACAATAAAATATAAGATAAAGTACAAAAGGATTTGTCCTGCAATCGGCGGACTTATCGCGGGTAGCGATGTCTTCCAGACAACCGTTATTCTAAATTAACCTAACCTAAACTTATACTTATAAGTAAGTAATGTTTTGCATCAGCGACTGCGAGGAAGAGCAGAATTGGAATATACCAGCCCCAGAATAGAAGTAAGTATCGTATCGTACGTCTCTATAATATGACTTGAAACATAAAGTATCAAAGTATCTGTTATATATATTTCAGGCTAGTGAGTATCTGGCACAACGAATCAGCATTGCCATTCAGCGTGGCAATGCAGCCAGTGTTGTGGGAACGCTTCCAATTGACACTGATCTGGATCAGTTGAGCTACCTTTAGATCGTTTGCAACGGTCTGTAGATAGCTCAGCTGTTTCATATGTATTTTGTACATACCAATTATAAACATAAATAAAAGCATGATATTTCATTTCAACAGAGCGTATGATTAATCGCGAAGTATCACGAAGCAAGATCAAAGCTACCACCATCAATTAGACAATTTACTTTGTTCTATATTAAGATTCCAAATTGGGCGATCAATAAACTGTCGTAGGAGGTAAGGTCCTCCTCACCAAAGTCAAATGTTATTGCGGTGAAGAATCACAATTTACTTAGCGACTTTTATAAAACCACTTTCGTAATAGATTTTACGATATTATATTGGCAATTTTGTTTGAATGTTTTTACTCTTCGCCTCTAACTTCTTCATTATATTCTATTCTATTCTATTCTAACGCCGTTTATTGGTAAGTAAGTTTTGATGACTTGATCGAATTTTAATTGACGTGAAGCCTGCTATGCTGGATAAGCATAGCAGCATAGCAGTACAGCATAGCAGCACTTCCGAGGATAAGAAGTGAAAAATTTCAAAAATCGGAAAAAACAAAAGACAATGAAATTCAAATATTCCGCCATCGCGTCACCAGAGTTAGAAAGTTTTCTCGGGGGCATTTCGTAAATTTTATTACGTACTACACGAGAGGCCTTCATCGTTTCGGATCAACGATAATCCCATTACATTCCCAGTTTTGCCAATTTCAGTGTCAGCTTTATGCGATGGAAAAGTTATTATTTGAAAGCCAGATGAATGGACCCTTGTCTTTTGGAATTCACACGTCCAAAAACTAGTTGTATTAATATGTATTGTGACAAACACAATAAACAATAATGTGTCATCTGGCTGGATAACTCGTTAATTCTTTTTGTTTTTCTGCCGAAAAGTTTAGTTTGTTGTAAGATTTTAGGGCGGGCAGTGATACTATTTCCAACGGCTTTCAAGCGATGTATCAGATAAGTTTAGCGTTTGCTGTCCACCCACTTCTTGATTTATAAAGCTGAACCAGTGGATATAAAAGAACTCTGAACTTTTTTAATATCAAAGTTGAGTTAAAAATAAGTTTTCTATTATTTTGGCTCTAAATAATATCAAATTCTGCTGTCACACAAAATAAAATTTGCATACTATTCCAACATATGTAGGCTGTAATATTTATAGCAATATTGTAAAAAGTTTATTTTCAAAGAAGTTGCAGTTTACATTTACCTTTCAGCTTAAATGAGCTTGTCGACATAAACTCGATTATATTACTCTCGATCCCGGCATTTTACAGAGATAGGTTCTAACATTTTAAAGTCCCCAAGTCACAAAGCTTTCATGTCTTTAAGAGCTCTTTGGGATCTTTTATCTTGATAGGAGAGTTATCTATTTGCAAAAGTTCAAAGTTCCAGCCGAATGCTTTGATTTCTCCGTCTTACGTGTATCTCTCGTAGGTACCTCTTGTATGCTGAGTTGAGGGTGAACTTCACGTTATGCATAGAGGTTCACACGTCTGGGCCTGGGTTCTACGCGCAGATTATTCAATAGTGATTATTATTTAAACAACTAGTTCATAACATTTTGCCTTTCCCATATTATTATTTTCTATCCGCTATAATAGGTACTTTTATTATATATTGGATCGTTAAACCTTTACAGGAAATAAAAAACTTTATTAACACATTATAAACTTACTGACCGCCGGTTTGAAAACTTGCATGAAAATAAAATTTTCTATCACTGTTGCTAATTTACTGAAATAATGAGTAAATGCATTACTTCAGTCAAGGCAAAATAAACCCGCGCAATCCGAGCCAAACTCTCAGATGTTTTCATAAGGAAAATATCCTCAGCAACGAAAAACTTCATCTGCAAGTTTTTTTTTTTTCCTGCTTATTAGCTTTCCGCTCTTAACTAAAGATTCTTCTGCTTTTTCTTAAATTTAATTTCGCATTTGTTGCGAGACTCTGCACTATCTCTTCACTTTAATGTCCTCATTTTAACGGCTTTGTTCAGAGATTTAAATTGTAAAAATGTAACTTGACTGATGAAATTTTTTAGATGAACATGAATTGGACCATTTTTACACCAAAAAGACAGCTGTAGCCAGTGCTAGAACACACACAGCAGTTACTATGTGCTTATACTAACGCAGCAAACAATGTATGAAATTACATGAAAAATTAACAGTCAAGTACAAAAAGTAGTTTTTGAAATACTTACAAATTAACAAATTATGTACTTTTTACGTTTAGTAACATTTAATAACTTAATAACAGCAAACGTTTCCACTTGGTTACATTTCTTTACTTAAACATAATTCAACAAATTTAATTATTTCTATTCGCAAGACTTCTATATACTCATAAGTTTTGAAAGACTGGTTCATTATAACCTTGCACCTTACTTCAGTCAGAAAAGTAGGGCTCAACCTGACTGAGTACACTAACTGATAAATCAAGAAATATGGAATTCTATCTCGTACCTACTTGCAAAGTATCTTATGGTTCTTATGTAATAATCAGCGTGTGGTTTCACATTTGTAACTTTGTACCTACTCAACAAAGAAGTAATTAAATGCGAATTGAAAACAATTCGAAACGCTGAGTACCACACTCTGTGATCTCGAGGGTGAATGAAAACTGATAACATTGTGAACTTACGGGCAAAATGCCTGACACAGTAGGCTTGTGTTTAAATCTCATTTATATATGAGAGTCTGATGGAAATGTGTTTTATTTTTATAAGTGCGTGTAAAGCGCTGATGAGGGAACGTAAAAAGAACTGCTCCAGCAAAACATTTCATGCACAATGACGGTAAGCGAAATAGTAAAACATGCGTCACGGCTCACGAGAAAGTCGCTCGTGTAGCTGCCCCTATTAAAAGCGAGAAGAATAAAGCCGTAACGTCTACTCGTATTGCAAACTTTGCTGGCTCAGCCTGTGATTGTTAGCGGGAATTGTAAAATTATGTTAATGGCAACTCATTTTCTGTAACTTTATTATTTTGATTGGCTATGTGGTGTATTTATTGTGTTTCTAATCTGTTTTAATGTGGTTCAAAACTTTTTGAAAAAGTTTTGCGTTTAACTTTGCGTAAAGTAAGCTTTCCCCAAATATAAGTTCATTAGATAAACAGGTTACAATTTCGCTACGTGATATTGTTTTAAAACATTGGCAGGAATAATTAATTAATTGAATTTATTTAGATAGACGATCAACAGCCCCAGCACATAATGCATCTTTTTACGTTTTATGTATATAAAACGACTTAGACTACGGTAAATAGATGATTTCTGAAATAATAAACCCACTGGGGTTTAAGATATACTTCATACGAAATGTGGAGATAACGAGCACGGGAGATCGTATCGTTATTTTTATTTTATTCTTACGATTCTTGTTAGGTCGACACTTCATTTTGCCCGGTGTGTTTTATCGGACGCACAATCAAAGTAGCTTACTTTTTGTGTGTTATTCAATGAAACCTGATTCTAATCACTAAAAAAAAGCATTTTAATGTTTCAAGAAAGTTTTTCAGGTATTTTGTTTAAAAATTAAAAATCTAGCATTTAAGCTGTGCAAACAAGCAAACTGTGAAATGAATTAGGTTAACATATTTAGCTAAAGCATTGTCGCGTGCAGCGTGGTTGAAGGTTCTCGTTTAGCTAAACAGCATCATTGTGCCGCACAATCACCATTACTGTCGCTTTTATTGTGACAACTTAAATCACCTGTACCCCATCTTAATGTTGTAATTTCCCGTAAACTCCTTTAATGGTATAAGCAGATACAGTATGGATGCGGTGTTTGGTGGTCACAGTCTGCCGGCCCGGGTGTAGTGGGCAGCAGTGCAAATAAAACGAAATGAAATCGCACACGATGCCGCCTAGGGTACCTATATTCGTATAAAAACGATGCAGCCATAGTCCCTATTGCCACTATTACGAAGCTTCGAAAGCAATACATGTCGGCTTGTACTTTATTATAAGCTTTATTTGTGATTTCGTCGGAACGTCCTCTTATTCACTACAAATGAAGTTATTTTTCTATTTATGACACAAACCACAAAAGCTGTTTCTAGTTTCTCCACTAAGTCATATTGACAAAGTTTTCGTTTTATTCGTTAAACTAGTTTTCCAAATAGAAAGCTCCGATAACTTATTGAAGTAAAAGTTTTAAAAGAATAATAACTATTGATTTTTGGCATAGAGTTGCCTAGCGTGGTCTCTTCTGTATTGTTGGTCGCAGTTTAAGGGGAACCCGAAACCTATTTTCGACGGCGATGCAGTAGCGCGACTTGTGAACGTGCGACTACTTTGCTACATGTCATAGTTGCATTCATAACGCGCAATAGAGCATTGCTACTGCATCAATACAAGCACGTATCTGCATCTTTAAGGTCACATTGTATCACACATACTGCATCGCGACTGTATCGCGATAGTAGCGATCAGAATCATAGTAACGCAACATTAAGTCGACGCGGGTACAAGTCAGAGATATTATAGCGACCCTGTTGTGGTATGGTAGATATCCCCTCCGATCTCTTAGTACCAAGTAACTACTCGTGATTTTTCGAGAAATTCTAGAGGAGGTACTACGCCAGAGGTGCACAAATAGTAAATTTGGTGCATACCCACATTCTGCAGCAGTAGTATTCCATATGTGACAGGTTGCAAGCCCATTGCCGCTGCTAGAATGCTGACTGGTTTCTTCACGATGTTTTCCTTCACCGTTTGAGAGTACTAGCATTGCACATACATTTTTCGAACGGAAAAATCCATTGGTGCACGACCGGATTTAAGCCTACGGCCTGGATCAGAAGGCGGGGTCAATACATAGACCACCGGTGCTCTTATAAATAATTGCAAATAATATGATATGCACCTATGTATAGCGTTTTATGACTATCAAAATTATTATAAGACATAAATACATCCTATTTTATGAATGTTGTGTAGTTACGAGTAGTTTAACTCATTATTCAATCATTACTCATTATTGGAATATATTATTTATTTTTATTTACATTATTATTGAATTGAAAACGAAAACGTTCGACCTCCATTGTTAGATGCTATTTAGGCTCTCAATTTAGATTAAGAGCTAGCGCAGTTAAATCGCTTTAACTTGAGCCGTTTGAATGCTAAACTCGTATAGAGTTAGCTGTTGTTCAACAGTAAAGCTTTTGGATGTGTTTAGTTTGTAAGATGGTCGAAAGCTGTGTATGTAATTAAACGCTTCGTTCGTATTGTTAAATTATAGGAAAATATTATTACCATAGAGCTGGATTGCTTTAATTTGGTTTCTGAAAATTTTCCAAACCTTCTGATATACAAGGTTCACAATTTGCCTATACAAAAAGGTTTTTTATGTATTTTCTTCATATTTTAAAGATAAACGCGGAACAAAGATTAATTACTTAAAAAGGTAGATAGCTTTATGAAGCAAGCGTTTTTTATTACAAAACTTAAGTCTTTTAACTGTGAAATTAACCAGTACCGTCACTGTAACACAGTGCCTAACAAGTCTTTACTATAATTTTATCATCACCTTGGATCTCCAACGGTGCGGATAATGAAGTTTAGAAACTTGAAATTAGTTGGGGTCATAATCTCACAGGTTGTAGGGAGTTGCGGCCGCTTGGTGTTCCGTCGATACATACCTATTGTGAGCTAATTGAAGGAGCAAAATATACTATAGTGTACTATAGAAATATGGGTCTGAACTCTGTTCAATCCTGTTTCTTGGTTCCTTGAGCTAAAGAATTATGGTCTCAAATGGTATGACATATTTTAAGTTTCCAAGAATCATTTAATAAACAAAACAGTATCGTGTCCGTGTCCCCCTCATCAGGGCAAGATACGCAGGAGACCAGAAAATACTATAATAATAATGCTGGACAATCCACACAGCAAGATCTAGCCCCAAGCTAAGCAGAGCTTGTGTTATGGGCACTAGATGACTGATATACTTAATACTATACATTACTAACATCGATATTTTTTTGTTATACATAGAAAATACCCAGAACACCCGGAATAAATATTTGCAGAAACATTTATCCCCAGGCGGGAATCGAACCCGCAACCTCCTGCGTCGCAGGCGGATATTTGCCTGCCGCGCCACATCGGTCGTCGTACTGGATAGCTTCTTTACTAGATTTTACAACGAGAGTACCACTTTGAAATCTGTGACCTAATTGCTATAAAATACAAAGAAAAGAAAACTGTAACAGTCCCCGTGGCCAGTTACGAATTCAAGCTGGGACTTTGAAAAATTCAAGACGAATGTTACCGGACCGAGCCCGATGTCTCCGTTGCCTCGTGAATAGCAAAATACCCTGATACAAAACAATACGAAACATCAAAACTTTTGCCGCATTCACGAAAAAAACAGGTCATCTGTCTTTCTGTGACTTTATGTTCGTACAGTGACTTATATTTGATAGTTTAGAGATGTATTATAAATGTATCTGTACCTACCTATATTATACGCTACCTCCTCTGGCTATCTTCTCAAAGGCTAATAGCCCGAATGCTTCTAGGCTTGGTCGCGAAGAACTGGCGCTTAGATTCACCTAGATTTATTTATTTTATTTATTTATTTATATATAGTGAACATAGTACATATGAGTAATAACAAAAAGTGAACACTGGAAACTACATAAAGTTAACACTGTGTCGCAGCTTCCCAGATTTCAGTACCCAGATTTAAAATGTTTGAAGATGATCTCTGCGGAATACTAAATAAATGCTTTTTAACTTTGACTTTGGGGATGGTTCTCGACGATAGATTTAAATATACATATAATAATATATATGGCGGAGACGCTGCTCCAGTATGGTCCAGCTGGTCGTCCGCGATATCTGCACTGATGACGTCACAGCTGTCTTCATTATGGTGATGACTCATGACCGTCGGCAAAACATAAACCGAGTCAAAGAAACATTAAATAAGCCAAAGAAACACCAAGAACGTTGTCACTGTCGTTATTCCGCACCAAACAAATCTGGTTTTAACAGTAGGTCCGAACGGTGCGGCGGCTCGAGCCAGACTGACTGCCGTAGAGCGCGCCGGCCGTATTTATGCAAAACACAGCCGCGCGCAAGCTACCTCGCCACTAAGAGTGTTTTGCTTTTACGCGTCTTGTTGTTTTTACAATCAATTGATTAATGACCTTGTTGACCTTAAAATAATGAATCAACGCCTAATTAGCTAATAATTCACTTAAAACTGAAACAAAACATTGTGATTTCAAGTAGCTCCGGTGTCTTGCTGACACCAATGTCGCCATTGCGCCGATACGGCCATTCTGACAGGCGGTGCGCGCTCTGCACCAGCCTCTGTTGTGCGTGATGTTTTAGTTCGAAGATTACTCGAAGATTGCTCGAAGATTGCTCGAAGATTTACTCGAAGATTACTCGAAGATTACTCGAAGATTACTCGTGGATTACTCGTGGATTACTCGTGGATTACTCGTGGATTACTCGTGGATTACTCGTGGATTACTCGTGGAAGAGGAAAGGCCTGATGCTGTGCTCTGGGCGGTCCTGTTCGCCGTGGTACACAGGGAATTTGGGAAATATGACTAGGTTGATGCCGTGTGTTCACAGAGGCCCTAAAAAGGAAAGGTTTTGTACTCGTGGATTACTCGTAGATTACTCGTAGATTACTCGTAGATTACTCGTAGATTACTCGTGGATTACTCGTGGATTACTCGTGGATTACTCGTAGAAGAGGAAAGGTCTGATGCTGTGCTCTGGGCGGTCCTGTTCGCCGTGGTACACAGGGGATTTGGGAAATATGACTAGGTTGATGCTGTGTGTTCACAGAGGCCCTAAAAAGGAAAGGTTTTGTACTCGTGGATTACTCGTGGATTACTCGTAGAAGAGGAAAGGTTTGATGCTGTGCTCTGGGCGGTCCTGTTCGCCGTGGTACACAGAGGATTTGGGAAATATGACTAGGTTGATGCTGTGTGTTCACAGAGGCTCTAAAAAGGAAAGGATTTGTACTCGTAGATTACTCGTGGATTACTCGTGGATTACTCGTAGAAGAGGAAAGGTCTGATGCTGTGTTAGACACAGGGGTTCTAAAAGGTAGAAATAATTTTATGTTATTATTTTGTGACTTGGTATGCGAGCTGATGAGGAGGTGGTTTGGATTGGAGTTGTGTCCAATCCCACTTCTGATGACGGAGACGCTGCTCCAGTATGGTCCAGCTGGTCGTCCGCGATATCTGCACTGATGACGTCACAGCTGTCTTCATTATGGTGATGACTCATGACCGTCGGCAAAACATAAACAGAGTCAAAGAAACATTAAATAAGCCAAAGAAACACCAAGAACGTTGTCACTGTCGTTTATTCCGCACCAAACAAATCTGGTTTTAACAGTAGGTCCGAACGGTGCGGCGGCTCGAGCCAGACTGACTGCCGTAGAGCGCGCCGCCCGTATTTATGCAAAACACAGCCGCGCGCAAGCTACCTCGCCACTAAGAGTGTTTTGCTTTTACGCGTCTTGTTGTTTTTACAATCAATTGATTAATGACCTTGTTGACCTTAAAATAATGAATCAACGCCTAATTAGCTAATAATTCACTTAAAACTGAAACAAAACATTGTGATTTCAAGTAGCTCCGGCGTCTTGCTGACACCAATGTCGCCATGGCGCCGATATATATAACATTTTAATATATATAATAAACATTGTCAGGTATAGATTAGTATTCAAAACAAACCATCCCAACAACTGTAATAGAAATATCCAAATTTTCAAACATCTAAACTTTTCCATATAATATTAGTAGAATAGTCGGCAGACAATGTGAATTTGATTGCTAAAATAAATAAATCCCGGTATCTCAGAGTTCGCAGATGAAGCGCAGCAATCCTTTTGACAATTGAGTTTGTTATCCCCTAAAACTAATTTACCTTCTATTGTTCCTCCATATTTTCGGGGTTATTACGTTATACATTTGCCGTGAGTAGATATTAAATTGCCTCGAGAGGATAGACCTTTGTTTTATAAGATTTACCGACACATGTACCTACTGTTGATAATTTAATTTCGAATAAAATAAAATATAATAATATTTTTTGGGATTTTAGAACACAAAATTCAGCTTACAAGTATAATGCCTATTAAGCTGTAAAAGATTAAGGTAACAAGGTACTTACGGGAGATATTTATATTATTTTATTTGAAAACAAACGCAAGTCTCTATGACCAGTTGTTATAGCTGTGCGGTATCTAAATATGAGTCAATCAGGACAAAGATTCTAATAATTGGTATAGATTGATATCCCACTTAGCTATTTTACATCTACTTACTCTAAGATCGTTTCTGAACCGATTAAACGATACACGAATGGGCTTACGAATGGGCTAGCTCTACTAAATGGCGGTAAATGGCTTTCAAAGCTTTAAAAGGTCATAAACGCAAACGACGGATCATTACTGGACACTGTAACAGTCGTAATTAATTAACAACCGATCGACAGCGCGATCGAACGAAAACATTACTTTAATGAGCACTGAACATAATGGTCGGCGAGTTGTGAGTAAATAGTACACAGCTGGTACACAGTACGCAAATTAGGGGTATAAGCACTAAAATGCAGCAAAACCGACGGTAGGTAAAACGTTCCTGAATTAGGATTTTAAATATATAAATCTACAGTTAAGATTACTTTTAAATAAGTATTTTGATCAACTTGAATAAGCAACTGAATAGATACATATTTCTTGCATATATCAATCGGCTCTCCAACTAATTTAAATATCACCTTCGTCACATTCACCCATTGGCAACAATGATAACGTCAACATCTAGTCGGATTATCCCGAGCTGTCCCGACTTACGTACCTAATCCAAGCGCGCGGTAAATTTTCAATTATCGTAGGTGCTCATCTTTTGTGATAAGTTGGTAGTGATTTGCAGTACTGCACGATATAAGGGTGGCTTTGTAGGTAGGTGGCAATGTGAAAACGCTTTCAATGCTATTTGAACCTAGCTACATATAATCAAACTGACTGGTAAAATAGTATTGGTACTTAGCTATGAAATGAGAAAGGTCAAATATGTATTTATATATATACTAGGTGACCCCGCGAACTTCGTTCCGCAATATTTTTATTATTATTTATTATCCTATTCCGGACGAAGATAAGACCAAATATACAAAATTCATAAAAATTGGTCCAGCCGTTCTTGGGTTATAAATGGTGTAACTAAGACGACTTTCTATTATATATAAATAGATGTAACTATTCGTAGGTAATATACTTTTACTGCTTAAAATTAAAACGAAAAATACCACTACTGGAGATATTTTGTATTCCGTTTTTAAAAACAATATATTACAATAAAAAAAAGATCGCCTTACCCACAAAAGGCTTAAGTACTTAGTTATATTATCCATTACTTATTTACTTACGGATCCCTAAACATTATCAGCCTGTATGCGCCGCGTTGAGTCCCTAAAGAAGAATGCGCTAGAGAAACCACGTATGTGGTAGACGCTTTGCAGCAAATCTTACACCCTGCAGGCAGTCGTTAACCTGAAGCCTAATATGTTCCTGCAGTTTCATTCATTAGTAAAGTTCTGACACAGCGAATGTTTCGAGCGCAGTCACTCCTCATTAAGCACTCATAAGTATGTGTACTCGTAACTCTGTTCAGTCAGGTTTAAACTGGTTCATTAATTAATATTTCGACTGTTAACCATTGCATAGGTAGGTAAAATATAATTATGATAGGCAGACCAGAGTTTGAACGAATCGATTCGTTGTTTCCATCCAACAATCACTTCATCAGTAATTCAAAATGAAATCTAACAATATCTACCGACGCGCAAATCGAAATTCAGTGAAATTTAACTGAGCATTTCAAATTTACCAAAACTATCAATGCACTAATCTAATTTGAGTAAATTTAACCAGTACGCTGTTTATTCATAATGGGAATGATCTATCGTCACGATTGATTTTATAAATAGAGCACATGCCCACTGCCCAGGTAATACAGAGGTGGCTGTAAGTCGAACGTTAATAATTTTTTCGCAATTAACGTGTGACAGTGATGTATTTCCGAGAGGATGAGTAATTACGTAATAGCGATATTCTTCCATCCGTTATAAAGGGGGTTAACATTGAGTTGTAAATGCGTGTCGCATCGCAATGCGTGTATTTAAACTTACAGAATGATTCAATTACTTCACTATTCAGCTCATAAAATAATATATACTTATGTTGTTGTCTTAAAAAAATATTGAGCACTGTAAGGTGTGAACTTATTCTTAGTGGTTTTATATAAGTTTTTATATGACATTTTTATTGATCTATCCGTAGCCTTTTACATCGTGGTGTTGTTCACTTCGTAGTTCTCGATATTCTGCGATTTAAGTTTTGGAAGCCTCAGAGGCTGTAGATAAAGTTATTTTCTACTAACAATATCGCTAGTAGAACAATCCTGTCGACATGCAATCGCAACACCACGTCGTATATCATTAGCAAAACATCATCATCATCGATAGACTGTAGTAAGACTAAGATCTAATAAGACTAAGACGATAGACTAAGTCCACTGCTGGACATAGGCCTCCTTCATATTTTTCCAGAAATAACGATTGTGAGTCCTTTTCATCTATCGAACACCGCTGGAGTATAAAGGTTCTCGAATGATGACCTCGAACCGGAAGACAAACCGCTGTACGTCCTCCTACCCGATGGACTGACGACATTATTAGCAAATATGTAATACAAACAGAATCGCTTCGCAAAGTTCTCTAATCAAAACTGCCTTTATACGGCCTGTATTACTTCAGAACGCCTGACGAGATCAGTTGTAATTTTATTTTCCATTCGACCAAATATATGCTTAAATTGAGACCCTGTATGGACTTATGTATTGTGTCGAAATGTCTTCAAATTTTTATTTAGTTATGTGATAGCATAACATTTATAATTTTGTAGATAGAAAATAACTCGTAAAGTTACCACTACGTTAACCTTACGTAAATCACTTGCTACGGGATTTGTTCAGTAACTAACCAAAATATGCAGAGGGATCATATTTTAAGCGTTTTCAAAATTAATAGAAGAAATTATGCAAACTGCGTTTTTCTCGTGTTTTTATATGCGCCACCTTAATAAGAACCACGTTAGAGCGCATTCGAATAACAATTTTAATTTCAACGTAAGGTCTGAAATTGAAAGTGCATTAACGAGCTGCTAATTTTCAAGACTGTAGGCTCTTAAATATGAAGAGCTCGCTCGCTACACTTGCCTGCTTGTCTACCTCACGTAGGCAGCGGTGGGGCGGCGCGTCGGCGCATCACTCGCGACCTGCGACGTCTCGTCAAAGGGGAAACTTTACTAATTAGCAAATAAAGCAAATTTAAGTTGCGTTTCTGCTAAACGGGAAAGTTCACGTTTCGATGAAATGTCTCCCGCTCGGTTTGTTTATTGGTGCTTTACAAAGATAGATTATGTTACGTTACTTTTTTGAAAGTTATATTACAGTTTAGACACTTGGGTCTACTACTAGTTTATGCTAGTAGTTTTCTCCTAACTAAGATCTTGATGTGTTTGCGTTTGATTCTGAGAGAACACGAGTAGTTAAGTGAACTTCATGTAGTTAGGTGAAGAATATTGAATCAATATTTATTATTTGAGAACCACAGTAAAGTAGGTTGAACGGCCGTTAGTTTATTACTTATAAGGTTAGTAAACGTGTGTTAGCTGTACGATGACAATGAGGTAGGTGGCGCAGAAGCCCAGCACCATCTCGAACAGGTGCGCGTCCAGCGGGATCACCTTGCATACGGTGAACCGACAACCACGCGCCTCCACGTAGCGGATGAACCGCTCAATCTCAGCCGTTTGCGCTGCATCTGAAACGACTGTCAAAACATATTGTGCTGAAGACCGTCAAGAAATCCTTTTATAGTAAGTTTATTACATATCGTTCTAAAGCAAGTAAATGTGTGTTATCTATCAGAGAGCCAAACCTCATATTTTTTGAAGCTGAGACGGAATTGCAACTAGAATTTGGTTATTAAAATTGGGCCTGTCTGACAGTTTCGGAAAATACCTTACTATTTGGAGGTTGATACGATCAAAACTTGAATTATGATATTTCGCTACGAGAATTGGGCTTCTGTATGATGGTACGAAGTAAGTGAGGCAGAACCACCGTGTAAAAGCTATTTTTTTTAGCAAATAGAACATTAAGCAGAAGTGGTTGTTTTTGTTGAAATCTGATATCGTACCGCCATCTCCTGTTAAAAACATACCTTGTGGTAGCATGAGTTTGTTATGCAGTATAATTTTTATATTCTCAGCTTGAGTAGCAAGCATGCCGGCGCAAAAAGCTGGCATGGTTGTCAGTGTTATTGTTTCAAACACGACTATATATTGTGGAGATAAAGTTAATAGCAACTGAAATAAATTAAGATAAACATTTTAAAAACATTAAGAATATTCAAAGAATAAAATATACATTTATTTAGCATAGGTTATTCCCGCATACAAGCCAGACTTGAGAAATAAAGAGATAGGTAGATTTTAAAATATAATGAATGTTTCCCATCGGCTCATGCATCAGCAGTGGGTTACTAAAGTGCTTAAATGTTTTTTAATCACATATATTTTTATACAAATACAGCAGTGGCCAAACCAACGCGTTCTACCTGCGCCGGCGGCGGTGCCGTGGACGGTGGCGACCCTTTGTTTGTATAAGTTAGACGCGGACGCTGGTTCTATGATTTGGTGCACATGCTAAATCATCATCATCATAATACTGCCCTCATCCCTCGCTAAGTGGGGTCATTGGCACAACAAATTTTCTCCTTCCAATCTCTTCTATCAGTCGTAATTTCTGTGTTTACACCATTATTGCTCCACACAATCTATCCATAGCAAATGCTTTTCAACATCACTCATGTTTGGAAGTTGTTTTTACTAACATTTAGAAAACGATCTTCAACGTAAGTGACGGAGTTTTCACAAAAATAATGGGATTTTTGCACATAACTGAAGTTTTTTCACACAACGTTATGGTGTATCATGGTGTACGTACAGATTTATTGGTTACAGATAAACCTAGATACAATAGCGATAAACATTATGCACTTACCGATTTGTTATCACGTACATTTTGCACCAATAAATAAATGGTAGCCATTGTTTCAGGTATATTAAACAGCAATAAAATTATGAACTGAAACAGTTATAACTATTTCATTAAGTTGTAGCTAACCTCATAAAATAATGAGTCCAAATACACAATTTACTATGTTGTTTCATGATAACTGTCGCTGAGTTCACTTCGTCTCTGATACATTCAAAGTAATGTTTAACTGTGGGTGAAATTACAGGCAACTGAGGCTTAGGCTTTTTCACTTAAATGCCTTGAGTTGATGGAAGCTTAGCAGTGCATCATAGGTAAGGTTCCTATAGAGCGTGTGAGAAAATGCTTGGTTATAGGCGTTGGTAACCACTTAGCATTAGGTGGGCCTGTTCTATCAGAAACTTATATAAAAAATAAGTGGAACTTACCACGGAACCGATACCAGCTTTATGCTGTTCGGTAATATCAACGATCGACTTGTACAGATGTTGTAATAACAAAAAGTTTGAATTTTCCGTCATCACAAGTGATGCTAGTTTCTTTAACCGACAGTTTATTGCATAGAACATAAATGCACAAGTTATGAGAATTACATCCAAACCAAAAAATATGAATAAATATAGAACTGAACTCCATAAAACAGACTCACACAATTTTAAAAACATACAATTTAGTAAATTTACTGATATCCTACACAAGAAACATGTTAAAATTGACAGCAATAACTTTATTTCTAAATTATACGTCGCATTGTTGACCTTAAGTCCGATGTCTATTGTTCGTAAATCGTGATAAAGATTACAAAAAGTTGAATCTTCCTTGACAAAAGTTAACAGCAGCGTGCATATTACATATTGAAAGACAAAAATAATAAACCAGTTGAAGAAATCTAGTGACACTTTGCTGTAGAAAAAGTATTTTCCTGTTAGCATGCAGTAAAAAAAACACTGGACCACCACCACGATTTTAGAAGAAACCTTCAGTTTCAATAAATTAAACTTCATAAAACCAAAATGTAGCCCAAATATAATATTAAGTACTCGATAAACTATTTTTAAACATTTAAAAGCTTTTTGTTTTTCATGGTAAAGTACATTTACTTTCGACATTGGTGTTATTAATATCATAATTTTCTTTACTCATTTATATTATAAGAATACGTCCATCATAGTGACTAGAGTATTAATGACATGGACACCTATGCACTAGTATAATTAACGAAAATTTGTTCGTACCAATGGTGATGTAGTTTTTGTATTAGGAACCTAACTGTAACTGTAAAGGAGAATGGGCACTTGGACCCAGAAAATATAAATTGGTTAAAGTGTAGGTAAAACTTGCATAAGTAGTGAAAGTATTTCCAAAAACAGAAACTAGTGTAGGTGACTGTGGTAACACTGGCACAGTAAAACAGCAATGTGAGTAATTATACCTAATGCCAAAAAAGCTATTTTCTTGATGTTAGAAGTAGGTACGATATAAACCTTATTTTGAGAAGTATATGTGCTATCACTAGCACAAATACTTCTAGAATAAAGTTAGCCACGGTAAATTACAGGCATATGAGACTTTGCACTTATATACCTCAGGCTGATGGGTGCATGGTAGTGTATCGTAGGGCAAGTCCATACCGTGCGTGACCTACGATCTTATGGTTGGTTATAGGTAATAGTCACCACTTAGAAGATATAAAGTTAAGTACCTCTGTCTTAATATTTAAGGTGTCCTAATGGAATGCATGGCCACCTTGGGTAAACTTATTTTTAGTCTTAGTCCAGGTTTTGCCCTTTCTCCTTTGTCGAATGCCATTAGACTGTTTCAAGGTGGGTATTTCATTTATAGTTTTACCGTAATGACTTTATCGACTTGCAACTCCTACTATTGTATTGTAATTATACATTTCACAAAGTAAATGTATGCTTAATGCATCAAACATGCATACATGATGACAATACTAACTATAATTTGGTGTTACATAATACTAAATACTAAGAAATAAATCCACGGATTACTCGTATTACATAGTACCACGACGAAATTCGTAGAATAGAGGAGCTGGGCATGCGATATCAGTCGTGAGAGTATTAGTTAGTAGAAAGTAAATCGTATACGTGTTAACTCAATCTCGAGCATTGCTGTGAAGTCAGTCAGAAGAAGTTCAATCTTTCACGTGCTACGGCGTAGCACTGTAGTACAATGTCGTAGCACTTGTGGCACGTAAAGTATTGCCTTTTAAACGAAAGTACGATCAAGGTAGAGTTGAACCATATATTTAACATATATTTCATACAACATATAATATGTATTTTAAATTGAATCGATGATATCCTTAGTGACATGAAACCTTTATTTGGTAAAAAAGAAATGATTACTATTACGCTATGGAGACCCACTTCTGTAAAAACTGGCAATGTTGGTAACATTTTGTTTTTTATTCTATTAGCTGATATAATAAGTACGTGACGCACCTGATGTGATCCTAAAAGGGGGAGTGGAGGGACGAACAAGAGGGGGGGGGGCGTTGGGAAGGAAATTAGCTGTAGCGTTATGTATGGACGGATTTCAGTTTTGGGAAAGAAGAATGTGTCGGTTACTGTATGGTTATAAAGGCTCGTGAGGACTACTGTTCTCACAGGACCACTAGTAATGTAAAGCTTAGGGCTATCCTATCAGTAGATATATACATACACTTGGTACGAAAAAGATCTGAAAGCCAAATCGTTAGGAGATAAATATAGGTATTTGGTGAGTTTACTAATCACAAAACGACTACTAAGCATGTGTTGAGATAAGGACCTCAAAGCATAATAGGGGTACAGTTTGATGAGCGGAGGTCCCGACATTACGATCGCGGGTAAGCTTACAAGAGCCCCTGTTAATTGAACCAAAATGCAGGCGGAAGTTTGCTGGAGCGTTTAAGATCGGTAACAGAGTTGCGGGTGACCCGTCTGGGCCGGGTGGGCAGCTCATAATCCCCCTTAATGCCGTCGCAGACGTGGCCACTTCGGAAATTCGATTGAGTTTATACTTTCCTGGTAATAATGCAGGATTACATATTAATCCGCCATTTTTAACAGACATGCTCAATACCAATATGCTTTTTAATAAAATGCCTTATGCTTAGCTATGGAAAACTAAGGCATACTAAAAATGGGACAATGGCTCGGATTTCGGAGTGCAAATGGTAAAGAAAAAGCTGTCATAGTTAACCGATACCGCTTTTATTAAGGTAAGAAACTCTTAAAAATGTAAATTCAAGTGTTTTATTTGGCAGCTACGTTCGAGTCGCTGCACTTAGGACGAGTAGGACTGTTGTAAAATGAAAATGATTTACATAAAATATGTACATTTGTACATCTGTTATCCAGTCTTGGCGGGAACGGGTGCATTTGACGTGTGATTTATGATTTTAATAAAACTCAGTCGCGCGATTTTGCTTACCAGCATTATGGCCTGTCATTACATTTTTAACAAAAGTGTTTTACATTTTAGCAAAGTTATGAATGCCTAAAGAAAATATCTATATTTGTATCTTTTAGAGTTTCGAAACACAACGCGCAGTTACAAGCCTTTTCACGATTGCTGCATTTGCTCCAAGAGTAGTAAAAAAATTTAAACTTTAAAAGTAACAAATTTCAGTTTTTATGGCTCTATGCAACTATTTAAGATAAATTAATTTAATAAGGGCAGAAAACGACAAAATAAGGTATGAAACATTATTTGATAAAATTAAAATTATTTTATTAGGTTATAATTTTCATCTATTACATTTTGTTTACTAAATTCATGTTTAATAAAACGATTTCTAATATACATTTGAAAAAAGTCGCCTCTGACGCTGTATAAATCATCTACAATAGATGCAAGGGCCTGTTTTTAATGTATATTTAAATTAGCCAAGTCTTTATTAAATACAGCTGGCTAGCATAAACAAAGAATATCGCCGAATGCGTGTACCTAAGGGTTGGTTCATTTATCTGAGGAGAAGGTCACAGCGACGACAGTGACACATTAGAGTGTAACGTGTGTCGTTTATTTACAACCGCAGCGGAGTTAATGTTTTAGAAGAGCATAATGTGTGTTATCCTTCTAATCCTGTTTGACAATAAACACGGAAGTCCGCAAGTGATATGTGCGGTGCGGATTAACGACTCTCCAACTTTATATAAAAACAACTGGGCTCGGGTGCCACTCCTCCCACATAGGTATATAAATCTACACGTCACGTGGATCGCAATAAACTGTTTTTAGCATAATTTGTATAGAAAAGTAATTAAAATGTGTTATTACGTACCTTCTGTGTGCCGTTGACCCTTAAAAGTTTTGTATAAACTTGTTTATGCAAATACGCTAATTACTTTTATTGGTTGTGTTGATATTTTCATCAGCGAGCATTGTTCGAGCTTGAAAGTCGCACGAATCACAACGGATATTTTTGCGAGGCGTAGTAAAAAACGACGAGGGCGAAATTAGACCCTCTTAGAGGCGACCTAATTTTATGTAATCAAATTTTCTTTTCTCATTTATAACGCAGTAAGGTATTACGGTAGGTAAGCAAAAAAGTTAGTAGATAAGGTAGCTAAATGTTACATAGAGTAGCTGATTTTTAATATGGAAGTAAATTATTTCATGAGAGCTAAACAGAGAAGTTCGTTGTGAAGTTCTAAGCTTTATTTGCTTCATGTGGGGTGGGTCGTGTCGTGGAGTCTCAGTACTTACTAGGTACCGAGTGAAGTAATACCTACTAGTAGGTAGGTACAATTACTTAGTACTTAGTACAATTATTATATATAACTTTATTTATATTTCGCTTTCTAAATTTTACCCAAAACTTAACTTCTTTTTCTTAGCTTAATTTTAATATAGTAACAACATTCTCTCACAACAGCTTCAAGCGAAATTTTATATTTTATTAGTAATATGTGGATAACGTAGTGGCTTGTACATTTAATCAAACAAACCTAGGTGCTATTATTTAAGTAAGACATAGTGTATCAACTGTTTGTTGTTCCCAATAAAGTAAAATAAAATTAAGAAGTTTGCTCTCTCCATGTGTTTTATGAAAATAGGTATAAAATTTAAATAATATATTAAATCGAAATATCTTAATTTATATTTACTTTCATACCGCCTTTAAAAAGTAAGAGGGTCTCATTGTTTTAGCTCTCATTTCTAATTAATAGTTACAGACGGTTTTTATACTTAGTAGAGGTTAGTCTAAACTCCACTCTTAGTACACTTTCAAACAATATAGCGCGACACATTTTGTTGATTTTAGGCAAACGCTAATGTACGCAGCAGTAAGTGCTCCCCAAACGTTTGGTGTCTCGGGGCTATAGGCTTAGTGTAGCGCAACCATTGAACTTTGAATTTACCATTTACCTACACCACGAAATGTTGACGATAACGTTTTATACAGTCTTAGCTCTATAGCGGTAATACTTGAGAACTCCAAGATTCAGTTGCTTTTCTAAATCATTTATTAAAATTTATTAAAAAGAACATACACAATATTAACATATATTTACACAATAACTAGGCTACATATGTAGGTACTACCTCAGTTCATTACATTTTTTGAGGTGATATTTTCTAAGCCTAAAGTCTACACTTCTTTTTTTGTTTCATTCTCTGGCAGGTATAGCTCCTCCAGATGTCAGACGTAAAATAACCTGCAGCATAGAAAAACGTAAAAAAGAAGCTGACTGCCGGCATCCACTGTTTGAAACCTGCCGCCACCTGCCCACCATAAAATCGCAAAAGCTTTCTTTTTCATACAACCTTCTCGGAAAACAGCGCAAGAAAAGCGATATGTCAGTTATGGAACAGCACAAATCTCTCTTCACAAGACTTTGTTACCCCGGCAGAATACCTGCCCCTTGGACATGAACTTCAATGCACAATTTGGAAGTCGTTCGATGTACTCCGTAGATAACCAAGTTGACCAACTTGCCTGGTCCACTCGGGTGCAGGTGGACACACAGTGTAGGAAAGTAAGTGCAGCATATTTTGCGTTGGGGCTCCGCACTCGCACTGGACTTCGGATACCTCAGTTGGCTAAGTTGCTTTTGTATCGACCGATGCACTCTGTGTTCACCTACACACGAGAGGATTTAGAAAAAACAGCGGACAAGACTATTCAAGTGCCTACTTGAGCAAATTATTTTAATCATGAACTATATGATGAATGAATGAGTCTACTGTGTTTTTCAGTATCTTCAAAGATTTCACCAATTTCACCAGTAACAAAACAAAAGTTCAATTATAATACAAAACAATCAACTTTTGGTTGCCTTGGATACTTTATAAAACGCCCGAATACTCAAACGCAACTTTAATTTAATCACATCTCAAGTTCATTCAACAAAATTGAATTGAATTGAACATCTCAAGTCGCGTATTTTTAACAGTTTGCAATGAAAGTCTATCAAAAATGCGTCGTTAGTCAGCTGTACACCATAATACATTTAGCAATGTACTAGTCTTAATTTCTTTTCTCAGAAAAGTGTATACCCTATCCCCACGGAAAGAACAAAACAATCAAAGCAGCTCCCCCTTGGCCATCCATCCTGCCTTAAGAGTCGTTCTCAGACGTAAACTGCTCTGTAGCTATTTGCTTAGGTCCGATACATGAGTGTGCTGTTTGTGCTTGGGATCGCGGTGGACTGAAATGGAGCATGCAGGTGTGTTTGTTGATACTTGGTGGTGATTCGCATTATGTACTTGTATTGCGCAATTTGTAAACTTTAAACGTACTATTTCATTACTGTTTAACTTAATTTTTCTAATTCATTTGCGATAAGAAAGTAAAGCTAGTGATGTCAAAATATATTATAAATTGTCTCACTGGAAGCGCTAAAAGCGCTAATAATTTTTTAATTTTTATGTTGAGGCAAGCTAAGGGCTAAAATTCCGCCCAGACGGACAATACGCGCGGACGCTGCAAGCGACCAACAATGCAAGCCGCGCGGCTGCCATGCCTCACAAAGCCCACACAAGATAATGGATATTGCTTTTCTTGCGAGTTTCAAAGCAGCCTACTTCGGAACCTCTCATAATCCGCTTACGGCTCCTCGCAAGTACCTTATTGTGCTTTAGAGGAAACATTTCCCGTGTGTACGGAATTCGTGCCTACAGTTACTTACGAGAGCGTGATACGGCTTTGCCAATTGAGAGGTAAACGACGCTTTATTGTTAACATTTCGTTGATACCAATAATAATTTACTGAATAATAAGGTTAGATTAAAATAATGACAGTCAGTCGTTAACAATGTATCTGCTTGTAGGTACTATAGATAAATAGGCTTCAGGCATTGATTACCTTAAATATTTACTGATACTTACAAAATGAATATTCAGGTTAGTATAGTTTCAGGACTTTCTTACTAGGGCGTATAGTTGACAGGTGCGTCGAATACACAGTAACTGCGTCGACTTAATTATCCACAGTGGGCACCATAAATTCGTGTCCGCCGCCGACACGGCAATTACTGTCGGCACTCATCCGCAAAACGATGTTAATAGTCCTCTGATTCCTATAGCTACACATTGTATTTTTTATTGTTATCAACTTCACCCCGAATGGTTTCTCTAGTAGGTATAGTTTTATGCTTGGAACTTATTTTACCGAAGTGGTTTCAATCAATTGTTGCTATACTACATCATATTTTGTTGACAATGTAACATGCGTGAACCCATGAAATCATGAGTTCGACCCGCTGCAAGCTAACCCACAGTTTTTAAACTAAAACGGTCAATGGTTAACTGAAAATAAGCAAATTAGATTTTTAAAAAACGAATATGCGCTTCCACGAGTTTTCTCTATTCCGTGGTTCTACATAGCGGTTTGGGTTATCTCGGTACCATTTAAGGCAAAACATAATGACGGCAGAACGTTCAAGACAAGTGGGGAGGGGATTACAGTAACCACTCGCGTAGTGGGTGTTCTTACGCAAATTTACGGCCTATCTAAGATTATGCTAATAACTTCATTTTAAATTATACGAAGTAAAGTTTGAGGGTCAATATTAAAAGGGTAGCGGTAATCTGGATCTTATTAAAGCCTTTTAACTTACCTACTCACTGGTTTTTGTCAACGAAAATGTTGGACATGACTTTATTAAACCAACAACACCACATTCGACTTGGTTTTTGGCGAATAAGGTACTCAAGCAGTGCCGATCAAATTTGGCAAGACGAAAAAATTGCGGTTTGTTACGACTTACGACATCTCTAGCCGGAAATGTTTCGCAGTCGGCCAGGGTAATCCTCATTCGTTTCATCTCAGGGGACGTGATTCAACGGCCAGCGAGCCTTGCCGGGCCATCATTGCTAGCAATATGCCCTTATTTATCCAACATTGTTGCGATATTTCCGACCCGATGCTCTGATAACTTTCGATACAGCTTTCCGCGCCTATTTCGCAGCAACTGATGAGAATAGTTACGTCGGCGATTTCATTCCAAGAAACGTGTAACGGAAATAAAAGACCCATTCTATTAGTTCGTACCTATGACTTGGGGCAGCTGGGTCGGGAAGGAACTTTATCCTATCATAGGATTCCTATGTTACACCAGCCCGTACTTACCGTTATGTGGCCGTCACATATACAACTACACATTGATAGAGATATTAAATAAGAATTTGTTACTTCGGAATTTTGATATAGGCACCACCAGACAAAAACTTGGTAATTGAGTAAACATTTTTTGGACGATTCTTCTTTTATATCTTATTTGACAAACTTCCAAGGGCCCGCACAATCAACACTGGCATATGCTGTACTCAGTAAAATTTACATTTCTTTTTAAATAGCTACTTAAACTACTCACATGTGACAAGTTTTTTGTTGAGTATTTGTTACTGGAAGTTTTTGTTTATTTTGCTAAATTTGACATTTCACTCTATATATTTGCAAAAAACGGTAGTACATGCAATAAATTGATTATTTTCGAATCCAAAGGAAGTTAAGTGCCAAAGCTTTCGTTTCGCCATATTGGCAGCAGGGGCCCGATCGCGAGCTCTAATATCTCGGCTGCAAAATGTCAAACCGACGACTAACAGTTCCAGCAAACATTCATGGCTGTTTGGTTGGTGTTCGGCTGTCTTCGTATTTTATTTGTACTAGAAGTCCATAGAATTAGGACTAATTCTATGCTAAAAGTCAATAATTTTGTAACACGAACCTATACGAACTTACAGCAATCTCTGTGTGTCTCTGTCTGTTCGAGCCTGTTCGGGTCTCATTTTGAATTACGAATGCATTGAAACGGCTCACCCGTTTCAAATTAGCTGACACCGTAATTTGGTATCACGAGGTGTTTTTATGAACTGTAAGTTATGGTTTTTGCTACAGTTTTGTCACATGTTTCAATTTTGGTTGGAAAATCTCAGAAAATAACTTTTTAAGAAATGATGTACGTTTTTATGATGTTCGGAGTATGTTTTTAAGGTAAACGCTGTGGCATTATAGTATGTACAGGGATGTTAGTTCGTGCTAATATATTATTTAAGTTCTTGGCAACAAATTTAATTACCATTAAGATTCTAAAACATAAATTGAGAAACCATATTGAATCTTAAGAAGAAAGCTACTTAAAATCTGACTGTTAAATGCAAAATGCAATTTAGTAAAGCATTAGCATGCTTTGCTAAATTTGATAGATTTAACGATAAAAATTTGCATGGCAACTCTGTTCATTGACACAATTCAATGACATTATTGACATCAACACTGCAAGAATTTGATACAAAAAGGAGTCAAGAAAAATTCAAATTGGATAAAATGACCCCCTTTATATTCCTTACATAATAAGACCAGAGATTATTGTTTCACTTATTTACAAACCACGGAGCGGCAACGTAATGGAATTTTATAAGGTTTCAAGATACTACGGAATAACGACTGGTACAATGTTTTCAATATTTTGGTCCTCTTGGATGTACGCATCTTTGTAATGCGTACCTCACATTTTATAGGCTCTTAAATCATTTTGCGAAATGAATAGAAGAATCAAATCATAGTAGTTTCGCGTATTGACATTTCTCTATTTATAACTTTACATATAGGTATCTCATATGCATTGTTGCAAAAAAAATGTGATATGTGATGTATAATAACTCCACTCCACTCCAATAATGGAGTAATTCGCGCTCCTGATGATTATTTATTATTCAACTATTTTTGTCTTATTGCAATGGTCAGTAGGGCCCCATCTCATTATTGCAGTGTTAATAATTTACAAAACCATGCGTTCAAATCCTCTTTTCGTCTAAAGAATTTCGTATAGTTTTCATGTCAATTAAATTCAAGTTTTAAAGCCAGAACTAAATGTTAGAAATATATTTTAATAAATACTGAAAAATTCAGTAAATTACAACATATTTTACTGATTTTAATACTTTTACAGACATTTTATTCAGAAACATAAAAAAACAGCAACTTTCCGAAAAATATACGGATTTTATTGTTTCCTAGTTTCTGAACGTCAATTACATGACCACGTGACTAAAATGTCAGCAAAATTCAAAACTCACAATGTTAGCTAATAAACACAGACTTAGATACGGCACAGTCGACTAAATACGGCAAGGGAGTGTAATTTTTTATCGGGCTTAAAATATGTTTATTATATAAAATGATTTATATATAATAAACATATCATAAATGTGCACTCTTCGTCTTAGTTTTCATCTTAAATAAGTGATAGATTAAAAGTAGGCTACGTATTATGTAATTTTAGGTCACGCACTACAGTATAATATGTTCAAAGTTTCATTCAAATCCGTTTACTCGTTATATAGATGAGTAAGAATAGACATACATACTCATTCATAAGCTTTCACGTTCATAAATTAGTGTGTCATAATTTATTATTACTATATTAATATGAAAACACGTTTGCCATATTTTTTTGAATCACGATTAGTACCTATTTTTTAACATCACGATTGAATTTATTAGCGTACCACTGAACGCATATTACTCATTTATCATCTCACTTAATTTACTTGAAAAGTAAATAGAACAAGCAAATGGAGTAACTTGCGGAACCTATCTAGTTCATTCTTGTCTATGTTCAGAATTGATAATATTGTATATAGCACCATCTAGTATCAAAACAAGCAAAGTTTGACTAAGATTCCCGTGACATTTACTACCACTGAAATTTAAAAGCACGCCCTCTAGTATCGAGTAGTTGCGTTTCTTTAGTAATTTGAAATCTGAAAGAACTGAACTATAAGTGTTGCCGTTGTTCTAGTGACTTTGTCCACTCTGACGCTAAAAATAGAAGAGTCAAATTATTTTCACAATAAAATTCCGAAACAAACAAATAATAAATAGAAAAATATGAATTAAAAATTAATCTTGCTCTAAACAAAACAACGCATACAGTGGAATCAAATAGGAATCTACAGAGTGACTGCAAAACTGAAATCGAAATGGAAATGAAGTTTACAGTATCTTAATCCCTAAAAACTGGACTCGAGCAAAGTTTGCATTAATAAGGTTTAACTTAGTAATTTTACAATGTTCTAGATATTACTTATATTAAAAAAAATGATATCAACGTTTTGATTCCCCACACAACTTCTGTGAGGTGATCGCTCTGATAATGGATTATTTGTAATGTATTTTTGGTAAATACGATACAACAGCCAGATAGAACAAATATAATTACATACATGCAACTAACACAGCTAGGTTGGCAGTAACTCTGTCTTCTGCACTGTAGGTTGTGGACTCGATCCCCTCTAAGAACAAACATTTATGAGATGAACACAGATGTTTGTTCTATGTCTGGGTGTCATATTCTATTACTATTATGACGTACATTACTATTTTATAAGTTCTCTGGTTTCCATAGTAAAAAGCACATGCACATGTACTAAGTACAATGTACACTAACTGTAGGCAACGCTTGTATAAGCGTTGCTTGTGTGAGATGGTAACATTGATAATTACTTGCAAAATGTGCGTTCAAAATCTGTTTTTGGTATCAACCTCGTAAAATTTTGAAATTCCATTAGATTTTTTTTATGCTATATATTGGTATTTGGTCAAATTCATCTTATTACACGGCATTCGTAATAGTTTGTAAAATCATAGAACAAGGTGTTAGTATTTTTAAAGATTTACGAGGGAATAGAAAAACGAAACATAAAAACCGTGAATTACCGATAAATACTCAAATAATGATAACTAGTTTTGGAACGTTACACAAGTTAGATAGAGAAAGAATATCCGTGTTAGCTAATGAGCGAAAATAACCGAAGAACTGACATTCTAAGCGCTGGTGATACGTATGTAAGTTTTTCGTTCGGTCGAACGAAAAAACAAGCTCCGCAGGTAGAATCCATTCATTACAATAATTATCCTTATCAGGAAACCATTCAGACTGGGCACTCAACCTAAGAAATAAAGTCTGAAAATGTTGAGATAAAGTCGTAAGAAAAGTTGGACTACCAGCTGGTCTATCTCCCATCTTATCGAACACTCGCTTCCGACCTCTTTGTAGGACATGTTACTTATATTCAGTTAAGTGCGATTTCCTTTTACAATTAAACATTTTTTTAAAATGTACAATAACCTAAACCTATGTTTATTTATGCTATAAATGTAAACTTTCGAAAGCTTTCGGACAGTATCTTTTGCAGTTCGTCTATAACATAGCAGGCATTAACATTAGCGTTTAGTTATTTCTATAATTCATAACCATAGTTTCACCAACTCTCATCATCAGATGCTTTGACGCATTATATGTTGTTGCATTTGATTGAGATGGAGTATCGACTTTATCCATCTTAGAAGCTTTATCCTATTGTTACTTAGAACTTTCAAGATATCCTAACCGGTGTATAAAAAACTTCGAGGAGTTAAAGTCCCCATCACTATAAACAAATTTTTCTATTTTTAAATGAGTAAAATAGCTATTTTTTACTCTTAGTTGAACTTTTCGGGAGTTGTTTTACTACGCCTGGTATAAAATTTCAGACATTTCGAAGCTATAATTTTTTTAAGCTTTAAATCAAAATAGGCTTTATAATATTAAAAGTAGATGAGAAGAGAGACTACGCTTTAGAAATTACCTACTTACGTGAAAGAAAGAAGAAATAGCTTCACTACTTTAAGCCCCAGACACTCCCGGCCGCTAGATACTCCCTCAGATCTCTTAGTACCCAGTATCTACTCAAGATTCTTTAAGGATGTCTAATGGGGAAGTCAGAGGTACGTATAAAGTATTATATTTAGTATATATTGCAGTAGTTAAGTGAAGTTTCACTATTTACAATGAAAATGTCTCACCTATTTGCAAAAATGCGTACTTACTTATTTATAAAGCACTGGAGATAAGAAACTACTAAATCTTGGAATCTGCGCGCTTAACTTTCTCATTGTATAAGTTATACTAAGCCGGGTAACTTTCATACATTTAATGCATTATGGAAACATGGCTCCGAGCGAAACTTTTAAAAGATGGCTTGCTGAATCCAGCGATTGACGTTTCACCGATGAGTTACATAACTTTAAAGTTGAGCTTGAGAGTTGAGCCGGTAAACGTGAAGATAGAATTCGGAATAGTAGATAAGGTGTACGTCAGACAAGAATTTGTAAACGAGGCGTTGAGTAATGGCACACAAGCCGTAACCATTCGCAGTTGATTAAGCGGCCCTTTGAAGTTATACGGGTGACGCGATGATTAATAACTGTTTATGACAACCATCTGAAACCGGGCCTAAAAGACGATACGGATACAAAAAAACAGTTTGAGGAAAAAAAGTTTCTTAGTATTTTTCTGTTTACGGTCGTCGTAATCCCAACAATCCGGTTCTGACAGTAAATAAGTAGGTTACAAGCATTGCTTACTTTATTTTGTTATTCTGGAGACTGTATTTTTTAACTGAATCTTTTTGGTTGTAAAAACAAAGCAAATTATTTTAAGACGTTTTAAGCAAGCGCAATTTTCAGCTCCAAAGTACAGCTACACATCTTGGCACATATAACGTGAAATTCATCTCTCAAATTGCCGTAAACGCGCAGGTTAATAACAAGTTCATATAAGTCATCTTCCTTATATAATACGGCCTGAAATATTAACAGCTATAATTCAGAGATGTTGCGGAAAGAATACAAGGTAATTTCGTCCCCGGAACCCGCACGTGACGAGATGGCTCGTATGTGGACGTATAAACGTATTCTTCAATAAGGCCTTGTGAGAGGTTTTGAAGCAGGCCGGTTGGGATGCGAATCACGTGCGTATTATTGGCAGCCGGAATCAGAGGCTGGCGTCAACGCGCTACGCCTTCGCAAACCCGCCACTCTACTGCCGAGCGAGAATTCTACCAAGCTTATTTCATTTTTATCTTTATTAAAACTATAGAAATGCTTCCGAATGGTAAGCTTGCCTATGATGCCTTGCTTGCTTGTATGATTTCCTATATTTTATTTAACAATCAAATTTAAAAAATGACTACAAACACTTATGTACTTATTTATAATTTTTATTCAAAACAAATTATACATTTAAGAAAACTTTTTTTTACCATAATATTTTTTTGTGAATACGTTGGCCTACAGCATATACCTATTATAATATTGGTCGCAAAATAATAACAGGGTTTTAAAATGATATTTATTTAATTTCAATTGAAAAAAAAATACCGACATTCATTTGACACAATGTCATCTAGCCCCCATACTAATAAAGCTTGTATGTGCCACGAAAGGAATTCCTAAAACTCAACCCCTAAACGGGTATAGCGGGGGTTGAACTTTGTATGAAAACAACTTCACTTGGACGAAGTCGTGCGTTACTTTACATATGTAATTTATTACTTCACTAGTGCTATGTGGTCGAGGTTGGCCATCTGGTTAAGTACCTAACACGAAAAACCATGAAGTGGCAGCATAGGTGCAAGCGGAGCCATCTTATTGTATCTGCCTGAAAAGACACGTACGCAAGACGCCATTATCGGCTCTTTGATATTGGGATTACTACGCACTAGTGTGTTTAGTAGCTACAAAAACGTGCGTGTACAAAAACACCTTTTTGTGTATTATACCTATACAGTACCGTACTACGGACGTAGGGAGTTGAGATATCTCTCAAGTGTAAACTTAGTAGGTACTTAGTTTTTATCTGCATGGACTTTTGCAATTCGCAAGGTCGATAAACGTCTTCTATTTTAAAACCATGGAATTAATACCTATTTTAATTATTCTATCGCTGATAATATAGTTTACCTGACATCAGGAAATACTACTGAAATCAGATGAGGCGGTTTTATCCATTTTCAAATTGTTTGAAAGCTGGCTTGAGTTACATATAATGCAATGGCGCCAAACAGACCAAGTAGGTATCCACTTATGACGTCCAGTATCATTTTCACAGTGTGTAGAGAGAAGCTTCAGCGTCATCCTTTGAAGAGCTGCACAAACATGGTTGCAGATAAAAGTTGGTTTTGTATAAAGCGAGCAAAACCGGCGGGTTCACTCCCGTGAAATTACCTTTTCGAATTGCCGGAAAACTAACTGAACGCAATTTTGGAAATCCATTGTTATTTTGTTTTCCATATGACACGGGGTATGTTATCAATATCATACGTCAACACTTTTGGTTCTAGACAAAAACCTTGTACTACGACATTTTCTAATAAGTATGGTTGGGGAAATAAAGGATTTAAACCTAACATAAACATACGGGTAGGTATACCTAGAAGTAATTTACCAACAATTATATTTCTGTTTATAAATAGGTATATAATGCTTTTTTTATACAAACTTTAGATACCTCTCCGCTTCTCCCTTTAGGGGTGCAATTTAGGAATTCCTTTTTTACGTCACAATATGTCAAAGCAAATACACCCGAATAAATCCAAGTCTCTGCGACCAGTGGCTTAGGCTGTCAGTCAGGATAAAAATATTTATAATTTGTATAGATAAGATGGATGATTAAAATAAATCAATCCCGCAGAACAATTTCATCCGGGTGAAAAAGAATTCCTTTATTTCGGTATAGTGAACAACACAAGCAAAAAGCTCGTTGGTATGTTAGTCAAGGAAGGTATTTGCGAGTTCATTTGCAATTTACTGTAGCTGGGTAACTGCCGCCGGAACATTACAGTGATGGACGAACTCCACTCGGCTACGTGGTGCTGATTCCACGAAATGAGATCTCACTAATTTTCGGTCTAAGCTCATGTACGGCTTAGTTCTAATAAGTGAAACTTTGGTAGGTAGAATGGCAGTTATGACGGAACTAGACTACTGCAGAGTAAATAAATAAGTATACAAGTTGAGCCAATGTAAAGTAGAAAAATCTATACCAATAATACTAATTAAAAGAATCCTTGTCCTGACTGACTAACATAACAACGCACAGGCTAAACCACTAGTCGTATAGATGCTTTAAATGTTCACGGTAGGTATATTTGTCTTAGTGCGTAAAGGTGTACTAAGAAAGGTATTTCCGGAATTCAGCAGGGGTAGAAGTTTGTATGAAAATAACTTTATGCGGACAAAGTCTATATATATATAAGTCTACATAGTCAAGCTAGCATATATTTTTGCATTATCTGTACTATTCTCTTAGTTTAATTTATTAAGTTATAAGCATGAAGCGTAGCGTAGGTATGCTATATTTTTTATACTTCTGACAGAGACAGAGAGAGAGAACAAACATCTGGGTAATAAAAATAGATGTTTGTTTTGTGTCTGGGTGTTATATTATATTCTAAGTAGGTCTGCTTATTCTATTAGCAATTTGTATAAAAAAATAAGATTTAATTTATAAATTATATAATATTTGTATAAAAAATAATGTTTATTTACTAAAATACAATCCCAGCGTGAAACTTCCCTTTGGAGCAGGTAAATCCCTAAATCGTTTTGTGATGTGGATGACAGGACTGTAACCCGTGATCAAAGAACAGCCCACCCTTACTAAATTATAAATGTCAAGTAAACATGACTTCAAATCCATATGACTGTAGTGAGAGACGCATACCTACTACATCCAGGCGTGATCTAGTGCTTATCACTATTTGGAAAACAAAATAAAATAGTGAAAACATGGCAAATGGTCCAAGGCAGTTTTCTGTGTTTTTCAAGTAAAATGGCTTGTTTATTTGTTCGCGGGTGGAAGTTATAAGTGGCAAATTATCCGTTATCGTTTTCCATATACATCTGCATGCAAAACTGCCTTCGATCCACCATCCATGTTATTGTACTGCTGCTGCTAGGACCAGTTAAACAGGCTGAGGGCGCGGATAGATAACTCAGGCTTTGCGATAAGGACTTGCCGAGAGCCGCATCCGTTCTTGTTCTTAGAACAATACTAAAGATGTTTATCTAACGAATACGCTTTGTTGCCTTAATTAACTTCACAAATTGTTGTTCCTATCGTTGATATTATCGCGCTTAAAATCTCCGAAACCAATCTGCGAGAGAGCCGAATCAAACCTACCGGGAACTTTTATTAAGGCAGCGGGGAAAATGATTGAACATTGGATGTAATCAAAGGGATATAATCCTCGACAGCGAGAGAACGCCGTCGCTAAAATTTAATGTATGAATAATTGAAAACAGAGGTAAAAGGTACAAGTAGGGTCGTTATCGTTGTCCCGCCGGGAAATGAAGCCGCGGCGGATTTTGTTCGACCGGAAAAATATTTCCCTGTTCCTGACTTACTGACTCCGATAATCAATTTCGATACCTATCTACTGAGTGCAAAAACTATTTTTTTATTAAAAATTATATCACAAAAATCTACTTTGTAATCAATATAATTGTAAAATGCTTTACAAAAGTAAACCTAAACCAAAGTGATAATGCACCAGCACCTACGAGTACGAACGTATTGAACTCCAACAAATAGAACTCGAATCACGGAGCTCAATTGTTGGAAAATGCGTTGCGCTTTCTGTAACAATGCGATGCATCCATCGGTGTAGTGTGGTGCAAGTAAACACTGGTCCATTATTATGTTAAAAGATTAGTTGTCGTGAGTGCTGACGTGGCGCGACATCCCGGCACAGCTCTCCGAACGTTTGCTTGCCTACTATTACCCGCAACTGTTCACTCATTTGCATTTCGCAGTCTATTACGTAAGCTTTGCCACTGAGTTTACTGTAGATTCCATTGGTGGAAAATCAATTTTTGCCATAGAGTTTTTTGGTATAGCTTAGATTTAGAAGAGGATACTAAGTAGGTAAGTACCAAAAAACCTACGAAGAGCTCTACCGAGCGCGAATAACTGTAGTAATTTTTTTTATTGGGTTCCTGAGAGATCTCTGTTAATCGTTAAAAGCTGGACAGAGGATAAATATACGGGCCACAAAACGAGCAACAGTACAGATTCACTCGCAACAAAAAGTGTAATAAGTGTCCATAGACACCATTTAAGTCCACAGGAGTTTCCCCATTCCCATTGTTACGAAGGAGACAGACGAAATTAAAGCAGAACGTTTTATATTTTCGTTTTTAATCCACACAGTTGAATGCAGAGTTTAAAAAGCAAATAATAACCTTTACGCAGAATACAACGGCGGCGGGTGAACGCTGTAAAACGTGATCTTTTATTGCTGTTTTAATTACATTCTTCGCGCTTATTCTGCCGCTTCCCTAATTTTCAGAATATTGAGTTTTTATACTTTTACTAGCTCTTTGCATGAAAGAGTTACACTTGCTAAATAGAACACGTAGCTACCAATAGGTTTTTTAGAAGCTGGGTATTTTAATGATCATGCATATATAAATTTTGTTTTAGTTTAAAGACAGCCGTCACAGCTCAGTTCGTAGTAACCCTGCCTTCTGCGCTGTAGGTGGTGGGTTCGATTCCCACCGAGAACAAACATTTGTGTGATAAACATAGATGTTGTTCTGTGTCTGGGTGGTATATTGTATTCTAAGTATGTATTTACAAAAAAAAAGTATATAAGTATTCTATCAGTCATCTGGTTCCCATAGTACAAGATATGCTTAGTTTGGGGCTAGATGATGTTGTGCAAAAATGTCTACAAATATTTATTTATTTATTTTTAAAGATGTTTTCAACAGTGTTCATGTAGATACCGATTTGACCTTTAGAAAAATAGTCTACTACAAGGATTTATTACTATGACCCAAATACGTGCTCTGTTTATTTTATTCTCCTGATAACAAGAACTACTTATTTCATTCGTATCTCTAACACGTATAATTCGCTTAGCAATTAGTTAATAGTTCATTTCTTAGTTGCAGATAAATACATAACGAAGTTTCTCATATTATCCCGTCTTCAGAACACAAAATTAAATATTGACATGACTAGTGGGATCGCGCGCGACTTTACTAGCTATTTTCAAACTTCAACCCTTTTGCACTTCTTTAGAGGTCGAATGTTAAGAATTTTCTTCGTATACCCCTACGCCCCTAGACAAATAGACTATGCGCTGTCCATAAGTTAGTAGATTAGTCAGTCAACTAGCCAGGACTAAGATTCTTATAATTGTTATAGATAGAAAATAAAGGTCACATTCACTTACACTAAGTGCTAAATTGCAATAGCAATGGTGTATAACTTATACAAGTAGATGGCAATGAATATTGGCTAGTTAATCATTTCTTAAATGATACACTTTTGCCTACGGTAAGCTTTGAATATGAAAGAATTTATGTTCAGCAATGGGCTTATTCAAGCGAATGACTTTGATGCACTGTTTTTTTACCCTGGTTTACTTACCTACAACTTGTGCTACCTATTGTAACAACATAAACGCAATTAAGAATCATAATTTGAGTTTTACTATACTACATAACAACATTAAAATTAAAAAAATGAGCATGTATATTTTTTACTAGATATTTATATCGGTAAAAATTACAACCTTACCAAAACGCTAACAAAAAAGGTAGTACCTATGTAATAACCTTGCATTTATTTAACGCATTAAAAAATACTAAAATAGTGGAGTTAAACCGCGACGTAAAAAGGTAAAAAATGATGAAAGCATGTCACTAAAAAGGGGGAAATGCGGCTTTGTAAGCGATGGGAAAAATGTATCTCGGTTTTTGTGTAACGACTTTCGATTTAGTGTATAGGAGTGCTCTTGCGAAGGGTTGCAAAGGGGTGGTATCACTCCACATCGAGTCAAGTACATTCGTCTGCCAAATAAGGCGTAACTTACTCAGCACCGCAAATTTACGGCGTCTATCCAACAAAAATACGATCCTCGCTACTTTGTTTCTGAAAATTTTCAATTTCACACTGCGTTGCCTCTCAGTTCCAAATATGTAAAATTGGTAAATGGACCGTCAAAAATGTTATTTTAAACTGAACAGTTCATTAAAAATCAATGAGCTCTCATTCAGTAACTCTGAAACGTAAATCGCATATTTGCAGAATTTTCAGTGATATAAATTTTTTTAAGCGTGTTGAAAAGTCAAATTGTAAGTAGCAGGTTTAATTTATTCAGTACAGTAATGTGACTACATTATCCACTAGTAGTTAAAGCTTTGGGAATATTTATACTATAAATGTCTAAACAGGTACTAAAGGTAAGCTGAACCGATTAAATCGTTCATTCCCAATCATAGCTTCGCGCTATTCGCACTTTTGTAGGTCACGATGTCTTATTTCGTTCAAGTAGGTAGTTAAAAAGGGACTTTACCTGTGATTGCATAGTTATACAACTGAAAAACTATTTCGAGTATACTCGCACTTTGGTTCAGTGGAAAGGCATATATTCGTCCAAAATATAGGTACACATACATTCAAAAAACAAATTTCTAGCCTTCACCTATACCAACATGATACTTTAACGTGCTGTACGTTGTACGACCACTTCTAGGCGGATACTAAGCTGGTACCTGCATAAATGTGAGCGCCATACCATAATATATTTCTACAATTTCTCAAAGTTTCTTATAATGACAATTTAATATAAAATTTATTTCAAGTTGTGTGACGAATTGAAAAGAGATAACGAGACACCGCCGCCTCTTTCCCTGATCACCGCCGCGAATTATGTGCTTCGAGCCCTGAATATTAAATGAAGACGGAAAAAAGAAGCGCGAGTCTGCCTGAACTTGAACGAAATTACGGTTATCGAGCCAATCGGTTCCTTGACAAGGCTAATATTACCCACTGTGCCTCGAGCGACGAACTCTAGTAAAGATATCTAAAAAACTCATCCACTTTTTTCAATAAGGCTATAAGGATCTGTAAATTGATGGCTTCTCAAACGTCCCTATGGATTTTAAATCAGAAATTTTCAAATTGACTCTCAGAAACCGATGCGAATAATATTTTCACACATTACAGTTCTACGAATGCTTATTTGATTTATGATTTGCAAATTGATTCAACAGTGAATGCGTGCTTATTTGAGTGGCTTCTACTTAAGCCATAATGGTATTTGCTAGCGTCTGTCTGCCAAACCTTATTTTATTAAATGAAGTATACAATGATTATATATTAATAATTATAATAAGTTACATATAGATGATATTATCTAAACTGAATTTACGGATCATAGAAATAAAAACTACAATACGGCGTGTTACGCTTTGTCCTTCAAAGCTACTGTGAAACCCTATTTCGGCTAAAACTTTGAATCCGCCAAAGTCTTTAAAAATATTATGATTATGTACAGCAAACGATAAAAGTAAATAAATAGTTTAATTTATAGTTTAAGGCCCTGTAGTAAAAAAAAGCAAAAAACCTTTGGGTAAAAGTGAGATGGTATAAGTAATGTTTGAACTTTAAAATAACTTTTCTAGTTGTAATATCTATAATGCAATGCAACACAGGATTCAAACTCACGCCTTAGATTCAGGGTTACTACCACTACGCCTTCGGTAATATAAAGATTTATACCTTGATAGTAATATTTTATCATTTCCAACCACAACCTAAATAGGTACCTAGCCGAACCCAATAGATCGATGGTTTTCCGGACCGCACCATAAATCAACGAACGGGTTTTAATTAAACATCTTTTAGTACCAACACTTACGCTACATAAACGTTTGTATTGTAACAAAACTTGGTGACATTTGCTTCGCCAAATAAAACATTTTTGAAAGTAAAAATATGTCTATAAAAATATATAAAAGCCGGTACCAATATGACGCAATTTAGAGATTAAAGACATCCGGATACAAAAACCGTGGTTGACTATGAATGATTACTTAAACTTGCACAACAATCTGATTTAATTTTATTTAGCTACACGTTTACCAAGATAAACATGTTTAGTGTAACCGTAATAGCGACTTAATTTCCTTGTGCATGATGTTAAACGTAATTAGCTTCCTAAATGCATTTTAGGGCTTGCTTAATACATTTAGTGATCAATGCGCAAGCGGGCCTAAATATTAAAAAAAAACCTTAAAAACAAGTCGCTTGAAGTTTCATCGTTACAAAAATAAATGAATGAATTATAGCTCGATTGCTTCATCACGGTGTATTTAGACTAAAAGTTTCATTATAATAATATCCAGAGTGATTTTCCCCATTTATCTCCCCTCCGAATGTGGTAATGTGACAGGAAATAGCATGCTCTCTAAGAAGACGTCAGCGTGACAGATTGTCCGGGGCTCTAAAGCGAAGCTGGAGCAAAGCAGATCCTGTGGTCGAAATACAACCATAAGTTCATTTATATCTGTAGATTATATAAGAGACATGCTCACTCGTTTATCACATTTTGTAAATCGCTCGTAATCTGCTGACAGTAATGTATTAATGCTAGTGACATTTGTGTTGAAAATATACTAGGAAACGCTATTGAGTTAATAACGATTTAGAAAACTACGTCTTAATTAAAAAAAAAATAGGTTAGACTCTTTTATGCAGTAGGCCTTCACCTGTGAAAGGGTTCTTGCAAATAAAGAATAATTTAAAAAAAAAAAAAAAAAAAACTTAACTTTAATCTACTTTTTTCTTAGGTACTTTAATTTTTTCTACTTTATTTATCTAAAACTTTACTTATATTATTATTTAAATTTAAGCATTAGATTTACTTATTACTGTTAATTAAGTGTTCACACTGCAAGAAATAAAAGGCTTTTTATTTTTTATTTATATATTTATTATATATGCAGTAGCTATGCTTACTGAATGGGTCATGCTAGTGGGGTAGTTACTTTCATAAAAAAAAACTATAAAAAGCAGAGGTATCTTTATACAATGAAACTAAAAGTCCATTTTTCCTGAGTATGTTTTCAAAGCTGAAAAATTCAATTCCATTCTCTATCCCAATAAGCGTTCCAAATCTCAGTTTATAAAAATAATACGTGTCAGTAAATATTGTAAAGTTAGCCTCGCACCGACACAAGTAATCCCGGGGAGCGGGATTGAGCCCAGGATTCCGGGATTAGAGGCGGTAGGACGAGACCAGCCGTCAGATAACAGGAGCAGACCTTAATGTGATATTAGCGAGTTAACTCTCACGTATACAATGATGGCGAGATATTCCGTTTCCAGTATTAGTACGGGTAGCGACATTTAGATGACAAGTATCGAGAAGAAGAAGTGGTTTGCACTTTCAATCAAAGTTTTAAACTTTTTTTGAAGTTCCACCTAGCACTATCTCCCCACCGAAGTTCCATTGCTCCCTTCTCCATAGCTTTGATAGATCCTAACTAAAAGCGTATTTATTTAATTTATATTTAGCAGCTAAGTACGTACGGTGTAAATATAAATAAAAAAAGGCCAAGTGCGAGTCGGACTCGCGCACGAAGGGTTCCGTACCATAATGTATAATAAAAAGAGTAAAAAAACTCACGTTTGTTGTATGAGAGCCCCCTTAAATATTTATTTTATTCCGTTTTTAGTACTTATTTGTTGTTATAGCGGCAACAGAAATACATTATATATGAAAATTTAAACTCTCTAATTACCACGGTTCATGAGATACCTACTACCTGGTGAAAGACGGACGGACAGATAGACAGACAGACAGCGAAGTCTGTCTGTGAGTTGTTAGTAATAGGGTCCCGTTTTACCCTTTGGGTACGGTACCCAAAAATCATGAAAAAGTATAATGTTTAGAAAAGTGTAGTACCTAGCTACTATAAAATTTAAGTAGGTACAACCGTGCTATAGGTAGAACCTGTGTTATACAAAAACACAGTTTCTGAACTGACATTGAATAATTGAAATTGTCAATTTACTTTTATCACCGACTGTACCTGTACTGTTCAGCAGCCATAATAATTGGAATATCATTTCTGTGGAAAAGGCCAATTATAGCTGAGGGAATGGTTTTGGTGTTAGGCAACCTACCTATTCGTAGGTAGTACTAGTAGGTTGCCTAAAAAGTAATATCCCAGGCACGACAACGTCCCATAGAATAGATGTTATGGGTGAAAAAAGTTACCCGCTCTATGTTGAATACATGAAAGGGCTGTTTTATTTTAGCAGTGATAGGATTGTAATTATGTCGTTTGCCCATTTAGAGCAGAATTCACACATATATATAATTTTTTTATATGTGATTGCTGATGGAAGGTTGATGGTTGATGGACGCAGATCAGTGTATTGCAGGGCACGTTCCTAACTATGTGTCTTACAAGGCAATGCTTTGTTATAGGCGATGGTAACCACTTAACATCAAGTGGGCCATATGCTTGTTCTATCAGCAAGTAGTATAAAAAAAAACTACCGCCAAGCAGCTTGCTGTGTTACGGTTTGTCCGGTGTGGGTTCCGGTGAAATTACAGGCACATGAGGATCAAATGGGCAAATTAGGATACTTTCCGAACGAGCATCACCTACGAGGCAATGAAAAACCTAACCTAACCTAACCTAACCTAAGACAGATAATTAAACACAGTTATGACTAAATACTTACAACAAATCAAAAGATTATTCTGCTTCTTTTTAGTATATTATAGTCCAAAGTCATCGCGATGCCGTTAATATAGCCACATATTTAGGTGTATTTCCACAAAACATTCCCAGTGCAGGGATGGAAACCCATTGCCAACATTAATGGTAATGTTATGAGCATCTCGATAACCCTTAATCATTAACACCTGCGACTGCCACAAATGGCCAATCTATACTTTGTAATCGCCATATTAACATCGTTTAATCTATTGGATTTTGACGTTTGCATAGTTTTGGTGGGTACTAACTTGAATTTTACTTCAGGGTATATACTTCCGAAAACAATAAACGAAGGTTTATTATTTATATAAAGTTGCCGATGGATCAAGAAGATGGCCCACCTGATGTTAAGTGGCTACCATCGCTTATAACAAAACTTTGCTACGTAATAGGTCACGCTCGTTAGGAACTAGTCCTTCACTAAGAGCTCTACTAGAACTACTACTATGTACTATGTGTTTTGTATTGTCGTTTTGAGTTACACTGCGCGGTATGTTAACTACTCAGATGCCGCGCAATGCAACTCAAATGTGAATTACTAAACTTTGTTTATCGTTTTCCGTTTTGTACGCACCAATGCTGTATTTTATTATAATACCTATGACAAAAAGTGGTGGAAACAACAGATACCTTTTGCCTATAACAATCGTATTACCTAGCAATGCACGTTCACTGAGGTTGTGCCCTACCCATTAAGCATTACCCTATGCATATTTCACTCATTGACGTAAGTGTTCAGTCTCATAAATCTGCAGTTAAGTCGGCATTCCATACATCATTACTGGGCGGTAGAAATAGTATTTTCCCTCGGACAAATTCTTTCACAGATTGCTCTACTAGGTACAACTTATCGCGATTCACGATGCACTTTAAATGAAAACTTTTGAATGAGATCCTGTTATCTGCGAAGGGTAAAATGGCTTTTATGGCAATATTCCGTCAAAAGTTTTACACTTCGAGGCCGGGATATCGTAAAAAAGTATATTCCAATTGCAGGACTTGGGCCAACGAAAAATGTTCTCCCCATTCTATTGATGGAGGAAAATGTTGTCCAATTTCAAGTTTTAACTAAGCTCCCGAGTATGAAGGCTAGATTGAGAGGAATATTCAATTTAGTTTTTGCAAGAGGGTGCATTGGAACGCGTATCTCCCGGCCCATCGGCTTAGATAGATTGAAGGGAGGCCCTCTATTGACTTTATCATTCAACTACGAGGCACTGTTTGTAAACAAGTCCATAAATAATGTTCAAAATTCACAAATACTTGGTACAATGTTATTGCGTAGTTACGACGAACAATCAAAGAAAATAACACAGGTATTTTAAGAGTTATTACCACGAACTATACATAATATTCGATATTTTATTTTAAACTTGAAAATATCAAAGACAATAACCATTTTATATATCTACCGGTACCTACTATTACATAATTATGTATGGTATAGACATTCTTATGAAGTATTAAGTTTTTTGTAAGTACCTCATTATAAAGTCACTTACGATCTTGGTCAATGCAATGTATTAAAAACCGGCTAAGTGCGAGTCGGACTCGCGTACGAAGGGTTCCGTACCATCATCTATACTTAAAACGGCAAATCACGTTGGTTGTAACCCCCCTTAAATCGTTATTTTATTCTATTTTTTAGTATTATGTTGTTATAGTGGTAACATAACTACATCATCTGTAAAAATTTCAACATTCTAACTATCACGGTTCATGAGATACAGCCTGTGGTGACAGACTGACAGGCAGACAGACAGACAAAGAGTGTAGTCTTAATAATAGGGTCCCGTTTTACTCTTTGGGTAAGGAACCCTAAAAACGAAGTACAACCAGGCCAAGTCTATTTATTGACTCTCATACCTTAACATTAGTGAGTGTTTTCTATACAGCTTCATCTAGCCGCACAAATTATTTTTCTTAGCCTTTATTTTTTTATTTTTTTTTATTTCACTTTACTGATACCACACTTCACAGCCAGGGGAAAGCACGTCACATCGATCTGACAGTGAAAAACAACCCTCGCGTCATTTGTCAACGTCAGCCACTCAGCGCGGGGCAAAACATAATTTCATAAAGACATCCTTGTTCTTGTTACCACTGATGATCCCATAGTACCTATGTGTCACCGTCATCACTTTCTATTTATTTAAAAACTTTCTCATCCTCGTTATCCCGTAACACAAAAAGAAAATAAAACCCTTACGAAGTTTGATGTTCCTGAAAGATTTTTATGGAAGACGTCCTTCACTGACGCTAACAAAGAAACTTATATAGTCCTTACTTACGGTTCCGTTTTTAATTCTTGGGTTTGTTCAGGTATTTTTCAGTTTCAAGTTATAAAATGAAAGTTATTTTATATGAGAACACCGCGGTGGCCTAGTGGGAGTGTCCCCGCCTTCTGATCCTAAGGTCATGGGTTCAAATGGATTTTTGCGTTTCGATGTCAGTGCTCTCAAGCAGAGAAGGAGAACATCGTGAGGAAACCAGCTATTATTCTAGCAGCGGCGATTGGCTTGCAACCAAATGTACTATCTGGACGTACCTACGACTACCTCCCTTACACATCCTCAAAGAATATCGAGTAAGATCTTGGTATTAAGAGATCCGAGGGGATATCTATTTATTTTACATCGTGCAGTTTATTTCTAATGAAATAAATATGGCAGGCAACAATTTACAAACAACGTTAACCAACGTTTATTTCACATAGTGTAATAATGACAAAAAATGGAAGAAGACAAAGTAACACAGGTCATTGTACCTAGCTCAGTAGTCAGGGACTTCATAGGATGTTTGTTACAAAAAACTTATGTCAATAAACATTATTATTTATTTATTATTTTTATTTATTATTTGGTAAAATACAAACACGTATTAGACTATTTCAGGTAGGTTAGGTAATAATATTGTAATGCAAATGCATTGTTTCTACTATTCAGTTCCTCCGCACTCCACCCACAGCACTTTGTGGGGTGTTCGGCAACTATCCCACCACATTCGTAGCATTGCTACAGCTAAGTAATTATTTTAGCTGCTACGTAATATGCTAAACACATCCAAAATTTACACAGCAAGTCTAGCACTGCCAAAATTGCATTTTCTATTCTAAAAAAAAGAATTGAATCTGTGAAAGTAAACATCGCAGTATCTCAATAAAAGCAGCAATATCTTAAAAATATAATTAATGAAATTGCTCGAGGGTAGAGAAGTTCATGATAAAATTACAAAAACTGCACCTTTCTATATTTTTATTATACTGTTTAAAAGCTTAGTTTTCACTATTGTAGCTATATCGTATCTTTTCTGTTATTGTTCCATTGTAACTATTAGTTCCGCAATAAAATATTTTGATTTGATTTGTACTTATCAGTTATTTGTGTTCCATTCCGTTGTGAAGTTGGAAAATATTGAATGCAATAACCTTCGTTGCGACAAGCAACGAGCTCTCATGAGCGGTATTAGTTGTTGAGGTTAAGATCCATAACCGCTAATGATAAATGGATAGGTTGCGTGTGAGCAAGAGCGACGACGAACTCACGTCAATCTCAGGCACTCGCTGAATTGTTTAGTTAGAGAAACAATAAAACACAAGCATCGACTCGTGCCATGCTTAAAATGGCCCGTTTGGGAGCAGCACAAAGACATAAATAAGTAATAATGCTGCAATGCGGTGTTTGAAGAATTGATAGGGAATATATCTGCATTTTTGGTGAAGTCGTCTCTACTAACGTATGTAGTCAAGCTTTGATGACTTCTTCGAAGATCGAGACATTTATTATTCAGAGCTTTGAGATAGATTTTATCAATAGGGTTACGCAAGAAAACTCAATGAAGTCTGTTGTAAAATCATCTTACAGTTTTTTTTTTAAGAAATCCTTGTCTCACTAACGAGTTTCGAACATAATTTTCATACATTAGGGGCCTAGCCTGTGTAGCAAGAAAGTTGGGTAATGTCGACGGTTGTGGCAAATAAAAAGTTATGTAATTAGCGGTCTGAAGTTTTAGCAAATCATGCGTGAGCTGAATAGAATGTGAACAAAATTCCCTTAATAGAATTGGCTTTTGTTACGTCGGGATCTCGTATGGATTTAATATGCTTTGTGATGTTTGACGTTAACGTTAACGTTATTTAACTATTGCGCAAAAGTACAAGTAGTGACTTCTTTGTTGAGACATGCATACTGACAATTGAGTTTCAAAGTTTTGAGACTTTTATTCTGTAAAGAAGAAAGAACATTCACTACGCATCAATTTGTACTGAACTGAGCTAACTGCTTTATAAAAAAGTTTTGTTTTAGTAAATAGTTAAGTAGTAAATTCATCAAACATACTTAGGTTACCTAAGGTTCTATTTAAAAAGGTCTATATCTTCATTGAATATGTAAACGCGGCATAGCTGTTTAGTATTCTGATCAGGATTCGTTAGTTTGGTTAGGGAGCCCTCAAGTCCCAGGCGATTCCCTAAACAGGTTACCTAACCACATTTATATCGTCGGCGGAACACAAACATTAGCATAATTAGTTCGACTCGTACGTTCCCACAATATAAATAAGTAAGATGTAAGTTTGATCAACACTCCTGCGATTTTTCTTCTCGATGTATTGTTTTATCTGAAATGAAAATCTTTCTGCTATATTCAAAAGCCTTTTTTCATTTTCTTTGATCGCTCAGTTAGGTAAAGATAAGCCTACTTTGAACAGGTGCATTTCAGATTTCATCGATTAGTAAGTAATTGGTATCGAGATTCATGATGTTGTCGAAACAAACTCATTATTCCTTCAGAACACGGTTTAAAAGTATTGTGTTTAAAACCGAGTTTTTATATAACAGATTGATAAAGCCTTGACTTTTTTTGGATTGGATATTTTACATCAGTTTTGAAAGTAACTTTCTCTTTCTGGTCTCTGAGCTCATTTAGAAGTAGCTCTGCCTTCTGTGCTGTAGGCTGTGGGTTTGATCCCCACCAAGGAAAAAAAAATTGTGTTATGAACAAAGATTTTTGGTTTGCTCATTGTCTGGGTGCTATATTGTATTCTTAAAACATATCCATTAAATAATATATTCCAAAAAAAACTATCTATGTATCTTATCAGTCATCTGGTAACAATAGAACAAACTTTGCTCACTTTGGGGCTAGTTGGTGGTGTGAAATGTCCACAAATGTGAAATGATTACTATCGAAAATCATATTTGTAAACTATACTGATAAACAATACAATCAAGATACCTATACCATAGCTTCCAGGGTGCGAGTTGCGTTGTGTGTTAAATACGCTGGTAGTCATAATAAAAGCCCAATGGAGAGCTATTCAAGCGTATAGCATTGGATTTCTAAGAAGTTGACACCGTCAACTAACGATTATAGATAATGACTTTACGTACTATATTTAATGACCAAGGCATGGACTGATGCCGTTGGAAAGATTTCGGGAAGATATTAGATGGTGTTTAACATTGTTTTCTCGGAAAGGTATTTGTACGACCTTTCGGTCAGTCCAGTAGTGGACTTATTCGGGCTGATGATGACTAAATGTTCATAACTGTTACGCAGTCTAAACGTTTGCTGGAACACAATGTAATAATGCTTTCTTTTAGTTTACTGATCACGCGGACCTTTTCAAAAACATCAAGCGTATATTTAAAATATATATTGACTTCGCTGAATATACTAGGTACGTCCGCTATATGACTGCCGCCGCTCTTTTATTAACTAAACCTACTGTACAGTTCGGTTAGTAATATGGTGCAACTTTGCGATTCAATCCAATGCTAAATAGCTGGGGCACTACCAATGGCAACAGTAAAACTAAGTTTACAAAATGAGAAAAATGTACAGAACATCTGCATGGCCCATCTATAGAAATTCCATTACCTAACAAACAGAACATGTCTGCCAAGAATATTCCCTACGTGGCATAGTAGACCATGTTCTGAACCACGCTTGTTCTAGAAAAACAGTACTCTATCAGTTAATTCCAATAGTACAAACTTTGTTTAGTGATAAATATCTGTCAATATTTAATTTATTAATTATTCCATACTCCATTTTATCCTACTTTGTACTGGATATTTTTAAATCACGGACCGGAAAGTTACTTTTAATACGTAATTATTTAAGTGAACGGAGTGAACTAAAAGCGCTGTGTCCAGGCTCAGTGTATCGCATCGCGATAGGAGGCTACATGCCATGCTAATGAGCCGGCGACTCAGATAAAACCTAATTTATAGCGTTGCCACTACGATAGCCGGTGACCATGCCCCGTGCACACGTCGTGGGCCACAAATCGCTTTCGCTCGCTCTATACTGTTAACTGCCTTTATATCACTGAATTATTACCGGCTCAACCGATACAAGCCAAATTGCATCGTAATTTAGATACAGTAAAGCAAAGCGGTTCATAGACACTCACAGTCTATATAATACTCTTGTGTATTGTAATACCCATGAGTATATGTAGCACCATCAGTAGTTAATTCTCTATTAGACACAACTCCAACTAAAGACATTGCAGCGGCAGTGAGGCGAACCTAAGTGACTCAAAGTAAACAATCTATAATAAAGGCAACTTTATTTTTAGAGAACTTATTTTATAAGAACGAGATTTGTGATACCTATATCATGTTATTTTACGCGAATTTTTATGCAGAAAAAATAGAAAGTTTTAAGATGATACTCCCGGATGTCAATCCATCATGAGCAAAAGACAGCAGAACCAAATTGTTTTAACATTATAAAACGTGAGATGAAAATCTAAGTAAAACTTTACAAGTGACGACTACGACTGTGAGCGAAACAAACAGTGCGTAGGTGGGTTCGATCCTCAAAGAAAATTAACATTTGTGTGGTGAAAATATTATGTACATGTTTTATAATATATCAATACGTATAATGTGAAAATAAACAATGTGAATAGATAATGTAATTATTCTTGTTGGTAGAGAAGTTCCATAGTATTAATGGTTTGAACTTTTGTAATATAATACCGACAAAGTTACCAACTCATAATAATGATCAAATGTACGCATCAAACTCTACTTCGATGATAAATAGATGTTTACTTAGTAGTTAAGGCTCATCCGAATGGCGTGAGAGACTGAAGTTGTAAAGCTTAAAACCCTAGCGACTCGTTCATTGTTGAGAAATTTTGTGGTAAACGTACCATAAATTTTGTGCTCAGGACAAAGTTAGTGAATAATTTTCCGTGTCTCTGTTTATTATAAGCCGGGAAAGTTTGCTGCGACTCGCTCGTAATGAACTTCGCGAATGTGTGTCCCGGTTCACTGATTGTAACATTCTTACACAACACACGATACTAACGAATCGTGATTGGAATTTTAAATGTTCTATCAATAAAAAAAAGCATTGATAGTGGGCAAACTCTGTAAGAAAACTCAGCGAAGAATAAAATTCAGGTACACATGCAATGAAGATAACTTTCTCTATCTCGGTAATTGAGACCGCTCTCAAATCCTTGCCAGACGGCTCTTTGGTAACTGAGTTTGAAACCAACCAGTCTTACAAGTTTTTATTTACTTTCAAAAAGTTATTAAAGATTCTTAAAGTGACTGGTTATTATGAGGTTGCTGCTCTAAGAACGGCTGAAAGTAGCATTTATTTTTTAGCTCAGTACTGCTACTTTGGCTATATTTTTTTATGAAGTTTCTAGAAACTACTTGACAAGTTATTTTATTAGTTATTGTGATTTTGGTAGCCTAGTGTTTCGTTTATACTTTTTATTTTTTTCGTGTACGTTATCATTCCCTGATTATGTAAGCAGATAATAAGGATACAATGATTTAAAAAAAAAAGTTAAATGAAGGCGCTAATGGTCTAGCTAGAGTTCGATGAATTGCGTAAAAAAGAGTTATGAGCGCAACGCGTGTGTCATTTAGTAGGTATTTGTGTAAGCCAGCGTATATTGACTTTGCACCCTGACATATATTGAGGGATATTGAGCGACAATAAGCAGTAGTTTTAGACCTGCAATGACGGTACAGGTCGTAAATTGTCTATTTGGAATATTAATATTCAAAAAAGTTAATTTCTCATAAAAATGAAGGTTTATTATCTAAGCCTTACAAAATAGTTATTTTAACTGTGTATTCGGATTTTTTAAGTTTATTATAATATATTTATAGTTGTAAACTGTTCTAAATAAGTGTTTTTATTATATATATAGTTGTAAACTCTTTCAATGTGTTACTGTGCTCCCTCAAACAAGATATTTAATATTAGGAATCTTGATATATGAGCGTATTAGGTCACCTGTTAAGTTGGTAAAATATTGATTCGATCAAAATATCATCATTCGTGTGGGTTCAATGCGGACAAGCACTGACGCGACGCGGCAGCGAGGTGGGGCGGGGCGAGTGGGTGCACTGATGCGAGCACCAGATGACGCCGTCCAGCACCCACCTTCAATGGAAACTGAAATATAATTTGTTATCATTCAATTCAATTACAAACTTATGCGCAGTATCTAGACAGAGCAGTAAATTATATCAGATGCTCAAAACCTGAACGAAATTAATCGAATTAGGCAAATAAATTTTGACAGAGATTTCACACATCTAGCATCAAATTAAGCAAATCTTGTACCATGAGAGCAATTTATATTTACAAACTACATACCATCTAAAAAGATAGAGTAAAAAAAACCTGCTTGCCTTATATCCCATCTATACTAAAACATCAGTGGAGAAAAAAAATTATTGGAAAAACGGGTGATAGGAAAGAAAGAAAGAAAAACATTTTACTAACCCAAACGTACCAACTTTAATCTGTTTACTTACCTACTTACATGATGTGATATTCAGGCTGAAATTGTGATATTATATGCAGTGTACTACTTGTACAAGTTAGGCATCAAATAGTTTTTTTATACAACTCGCTGATGGTACGTGCACACCTGAAGTAAACAACAACCATCACCTTTAATAAACCACTGTATCACAGATTACGCACGTTAGTAACGCGCCCTACGATTTACTGCCCTGCGGCCTCATTTGCCTGTAATTTTAACGACATCTACACCCTTCAAACCAAAACACATCCATGTTGCTGGCAGAAGAAATAGGTAATATTGGTACTTGTAGTACTTCTCCGGACAAGTCCTTCGCAAAGAGTCCTACTACTACTGTAGCTATGCCATACTCTGTCCGCTGTTTTGTGTCCGGGCTTTAGTGTGGTAAAGGTTTGAACGCCAAGTAAATTGACAAATAAGCTTAATAAGCTCGAAGCCGTATCAGTCTCGCACGTTGACGTAGATTAAGGTCGACGTTTGCACACCCTTTGTTGTTTCACCTGTGGAAATGAGCATAATTAATTATAGCCCGACAGGGCATTGCTATTTGCCCTTTTCACTTCCCAGTTTTGAGGGGACAGGACAGCAGGACCCAGTAACTGGTTGGTATGTCACTATTAAACCTTGATATGTCACTATCAAACCAACGTCAGATGTTAATAATTTAACAAGCTATTGTCTATAATATATTATCTATCTTGAAAATAGCCTATATCAACTCTTGATACCCCATAGATCTCATACACAAAATGGTTTTAATGCTTAATTAAATAAATAAATAATAAATAATGCCGGACGATCCACAGAGCATCATCTAGCCCCAAGCTAAGCAGAGCTTGTGTTATGGGTACTAGATGGCTGATATACTTAATACAATATATTACATACATAGATATTTTTTATTATACATAGAAAATACCCAGAACACCCGGAATAAATATTTGCAGATCCTACAAACATTTATCCCAAGGCGGGAATCGAACCCGCAACCTCTGCGTCGCAGGCGGACATTCGCCCGCCGCGCCACATCAGTCGTCTTTCGGTCGGTTCTTCCAGCGCCACATCGGTTTTTTCAGAAATAATGTACAGATTCACTAGTTTTATCCACGAACCATGATTTTAAGAAATTAATTTATTCATTTACTCTCTTCTGATCGAAAATTACGACCTTATATATTATATTATGGTTTTGTCTATTTTTTCAAAAGTAATTCTGTTACAACCTGTATAATTATAATGTATATGTGGATAAATTTTGCCTGAAATTCTCCGGGAGCCACGTGAGAGCATGTTGGATAGAGCGCTCAAATATCTAACACCTATTAGGTGGCGGTATTTATTATTCAAGCGGCACACGTATGCTGCGTGTCAAACGGAAAAATCCAATTAACTTCATATGAAGAGTTCCATTACTAAACTTGACGCCCTCCACTGCGCGCTGTGCCAAGCCGCTCCACTCACACTAACGACTATTTTTCAATAACATTAATGGAATAACCTCTATTTCGTTACGTCTGCGGTAATATTATGCCAACAGAAGAACCCTCTTCAATAAAAGAGCTACTTTATAGTTGAATATTTCATTTCAAAAGAACGCGTAATATTTTACCAGGCGTTATCTCAGTAACTTTTATTTATGACGAAAGTAGAGTGTCCCGTTTTTGTATTCATTAAATATATTTTATTTTTATCTGAGACAAAGAAAAATAGTAACTTTATAAAAGAGCATAAAGAGGTTTAACGTACTAATTAGGCGGAAATATAATACAATTGAAATTACATGAGGTTCGGAGAAATGCGAACTCATTTGAGTAGAATAAAATACTTTATATCGGCCTCAGTAGTTTGCGATTTTGGAAAGCTCCAGTTTTTTCAAGCATTTATGCATATTGGAACTATATTGTTTACTTTTATCGTATTGTTAGAAAGTATCTAATTAACTTTCTTTTTGCTGTGTCACTTAAACTCTGTGATCCTCCTGGGTAAAAGTGTACAAGTTAGTTTCAAGTTAATTTCAAGAAAATAGAGCTTTATTTACACTGGGTACTCCTTTTTTAGAGCTCCATAGTTTGACAAGGAACCCTTACTGAAATAAGAAACAAAAGAATACGGTCTAACTAAAACAGGCTAAGGACGATTAATCATTTCAAGTCTAGCTCAATTTTATAGTAAAGAAAAAAATACTGAAAGTATTTATTGACAAAATATTTGGTGAAGACGCATATTTGACTTACATACAGCTAACACGACTTTTCACTAATTCAACCTCAGCTGTTTTCTTTCACTGTTTGAGAGCAGTATAGTTACGCACATACCTACTTCCCTTTTTCGAATGAAAAATCCATATTCACATGGCAGAATTTATTTATTACTTATTTATTTATTATGTGACAAAGTATTCTGTGTACTTATCTCAGTGCTTAAAACAATCTCGATCTAGTTTCAAGTTTTAAACTTTAGAAACAATTTAACTTCCAAGTAATTTATCTACCTAACATAATATTATGACGACAATGGAGTCAAATTTCTATTTACCCTTATCTTAATAGCTCGGCGAGAATATTTCGTATCAGCACACAATCAACACGTCCCAAGATATTTGCTTGTAATTTAGTTACAGATAAGTACATACAATTTAGTCTATCAAACTCAAGTTAAATAGACATGATGTAATGTGGTGAGGTATTTTGAGCACCATAGTATGAGCAATAAAGCAAATCGATAGCTTGGTTAAATTTGATTACTTAAAGTACTTTTGAGGGCGGAGGCCAATAAGTCTTTCCCCTCTATTCTCATTTAAATGCAATTATTGATTGGATCGAAATCGCGTCGCCCTTCGCATAGTCAGAAAAGCCAGCGAGATGAGGTCACGTGATCTGTCATTTGCAAAGGGATTTGCACCCCTTTAACGTTTACCCCTCAAATTTATTGGGAAACCTTACTGAGCAAACAAATGAAAGTTAGTTTTTCTGCCTCGGGGTTCTATAAAGCTCGACTACATCCATCGTCAGATTTCAATAACGCTACGCAATAAAATAGGCGATAAAGACGAGATTACAAATTGAATGTGAACCTGGCAAAGAGATATTTCTTGAAACGCGGACAATATCGCAACGCAACAAAGAGCATCGATTTACCTATTCAGAACAAATCGTTATTCACGAGGGAGAGTGAAATAGTGAGATGAAATTTGTGAATGAATATTTGAGGCGTGGGCCCTGGACTTATCTGGAATTTCCGGTCATTGAAGCCGAGGGCAATGAGCCAACAAAATTATAGCTGACACTTTCACCGTAGCGCTGCTTTGCAATTTACTTTTACAGTGACTCCTGGACAAGCCTCGCTTTTGCTTTCAAGACCAACCGTTTGAACAGTCTTGAAGCACTTTGTAACATCTAGGATGTAGGTTATTTCTACTTGATTTTGTTTGCATAGTAAAATATCATGTACAGTTGCTTTAAAAGATTTTTAGTGTCCGCTACTAAAAATCTGTACCGAATTATACCCTCAATGTTTTTGTGCAACATCGAGGTTGTAAACATAATAAATAGGTTTACTACCCTCGCTGGTATCTTTTCCTAAAAGTAATGTTTAGGATTATTTTTTTGATAAGGGTAGGAAGTACAATACGCATAGCTACTTGTACCTCATATTTTGCATCATATATTTTATTTACCTTCATACGGGTGTAATCAATCAAATGTATCTTTGTTGCAAAATGACTGTGACTATGAATTCATGGCACCAGGGGGGTATTCACGTTTAGAACGATTTGGTAGAACTCATGTTCCGCCGAGCAGTTACTGCAAGGCAGTTATCTCCCGCGCCCAGCTCCAGTACACTCAGCAATGTTATCACAGTTCCAAATTAAATCAGAAATCGACGCCTTTCAGCGAACGATCATCCCATTACGAGGGCTCAGACGAGTGGTGCGAATGATTATCTCTGTATTTCAACGTAAGTAGGCACTTAGTTTTACATTTACGTATGAAATATGCTTGAAGGTTTGTTAGTCTTTGACAAAATACTGAGCAGGCGAACGCTATTGAATTTTATTATTGACTTTGTTTGCATGCAGCTAAAAATTCAAGAAGACATTTATAAGAAATGTAACTTCCATGTATTTTATCAATGAATGAATATAAGTTTTTTTTTTAAACTAATAATTTTTCAATACAATAAGTAAATAATAATACCATACCATGCATTATACAATAGTTTCTCCAAAACATTACTTACATGATTCAAAAGTCCACCACAAGTACGGTAAAAAAGTAAAAGTTATATAAAATAATTTAAATACCCGTCATCTCGTATCGTGATATAAATTATGACCTTTTTATCACCATGTAGTATTACTTGATTCAATTTTCCTGAAAACTGCACACACGATACATTAGTTTTGTACAGAGACCTAATAAGTAACACTCACTTTACAAAACTACCATCTGCTCAGTATAAACTGTTTAAAAGATTTATTTCAGTGCAAAAACAATTTGCAAAGAATAATTTATTTAAATGATTTTTAAAATGCAAGTTGACATTCACCTCACACAGTGTCATTCACGCTACCCTCCGCCACCGACAGCGTCGCCACTAACGAAACAGAGATTGTGTAATAAACGCGCCGCAATAAAAAAGAAATGAGAAAAAAAGAGATTTTAAAACTCCTCATAAAGATATTACGAGATAAGCAAAGACTCTTCAATAAAGTAGGGGTTATGAATCTACAAGTCGTAAAAACATCGTAAATTGCACTTGTCTCCCCCGCCCATACTTATGCGAGTAAAAATATTGACGCTACAGTTTTCCGGTTCTATAAACTAAATTAGATTATCTCTCTGGTAATAAAACAAGTATATAAGCTGCGCGTGTAACCCTGTTTGAAACGTATTCAGGTTTGTGGTTACCTAATTAGTTTTGGGTTCAGTAAAATTTGTAACAAAGCTTCCCCAAAAAAACAAACCGTGATCAGAATGGATGACTTCATTCGAACTGTGTAAGCAGAATAGTGAGAGTGGGTTCCTAACAAAACATTGACGATCTTTTGATTGGAGCACGTGTTGTTTGCTAAAACAATTTTTGGCTGTGGTTATAATTTATTACTCATACAATTTATCTTCATATTTTCTAGTGACATCATATGAACTGATTTATGACGGTCTATGCGTCTTTTCATGTTTAAAAAATATCTGATATTTTTTACAAAATTATTATGAGTAGGTAAGGCTTGTAAAAATGAGACGAATATCGGGTTACTAATGTTACGGAGAGTAAGTTATTGCCCAAGACTCGACAGATGCATGTTTGAATCCCACTGCAAAATAATAAATTTAAATATTTGCAAGTATTTGATTCAGCTATCAACGTTATAGTGATATTTTTGTTTTATTAATACTGTATGTTCTACTTCTATTCTATTCTTCTATTTTTTTCTATTATTATTCTTGTTCTTTCTACTTTTTGACTGCACCTACCTACTTCTATCTAATCTGTATTGTGTTGCATTGTCTGTATTTGTTTGTGTGCTGTGTGTTCAAAATAAATGTATTTTCTTTCTTTCTTCTTTCATATTCTCTAGGAAACTTAGCATTGAGACAATACCTATATGTATTGTACTTCTAGGTTTATTTATAATCAAACACTCACAATTTTGTCGTGTTAACCAACTTATTCGAATTCAAATGTTTTCATTGTGGGTAATGCATTTTTATTTAATTAAATTACAGACTTAGCTCGTCTCAAACACTAACAGCACTTAAAAAGAACATTGTCCTCATAAATACAGCAAATGAACGACTCTACGTTGGATTGCAGCATTTGGTTTGCATGCAATTAAAACTTGCACTATTAAACAGTGGAGAAGGAAAACACGGGAAAATTGAGATAAGATTAATTTTCTGACTAGTTTCACGAAAAGTTTGCCAGCTCTTAGCTGGCAAACTCTCTATGAAGGAAACAGATTCCGGTGATTACTATAGCTTGGTGGTATGTGTAAAACGAGTTTCTCGTATTCACTGAGACCTCAGTTTGGTGCAGTTTATTATTATTATTTTCTTCTTTATGGCAACTGTGGCTATTGTCACAATTCTGCCAGTGCCCGTTTCATGATATTTTCATAAACCGTACAGTTTATAGTGTGACAGGCAAGGTGACACATTCATCCACACATTCATGATCGACAGTTTTCTGACTTTCGAATTAATGCCAGTAACTCAGATAAATAAACCAGCCAGTGAACACAGGCAAGTAATCGACGGAAACCTGTTTTCTTCGTATATGGACCTTTTGTTAGCCAACTTCGAAAGATAGCCACGGAGGGTCTGTGTATACCGACAATTTGATACTTGTTCTAATTGGATAATGCCAAGTTTTATTTAAGTACCTTAGCTTTGAGAAAGTTTATTGCCTATACCAATTTTGAGGTTGTTCATCTAAAATACTTGATAAATTCCAAAGGTATTTCACACTCTGGGCGCCAGTTATTTGAAGACGTGCTTTGAATCGAAATACCACGTACCCTTTTTCTTTACCTCAGCTTAGACTAGAGGTGTAACCTATGACCTTCTTTCTGTTGATAGAATTAAAGAAAAAAGTATATGAGTTAGTTAATACGCTATCAAATAGGCATGTAGGGTTTGTAAAATAACTGGTTTACAGTTTTGAATTTTTAAAATAACTCGCGAGTTACACTATGACGAGTCATTGTTGTCTATTGAGCTGTTATTAGTCAGAATACGTCCGCATAAAATACTAATCTGCGAGAATATATACGTATAAATATTGTGCGAATTGCATAAACTGTCCAAAGTATGTGAGATACATATAACCAATAAGAAGCATACACCCTTTTGCCTTCTTTTGCGTGGTCATGTATAGTTTACATTCAAATCCATTCCGCCTGTACATATAACCAATAAGAAGCATACACCCTTTTGCCTTCTTTTGCGTGGTCATGTATAGTTTACATTCAAATCCATTCCGCCTGTATATAAGGATGAGGGATTTTCGCGTTTATATTATACTAGCGGCCACTCGCAGCTTTGCCCGCGTGGCAGTTTTTTTCCGTTTCCGTTATTTTCGGTTTAACAAGTAGCCTTTGTCCTATTCCAGATTACAACCTATATTTATTCCAAATTTCATCCAAATCGGTCCACTGGTTAGAGCGTGAAAGAGGAACAAACATCCATCCAAAAATTCGCATTTATAATATTAGTAGGATAATATATAGCATTTATTTATGTACTTCCACGTATTACATCACAATTTATTGCATGAAAGGTTTTTCAGGGTTGAATGATATTCTCTCTACTTGCAAGCGAAGTGGTTATGCTTCATCATAATATACTTTATCAAAATAACAGTGAGTACCATCTACATTTTGCCAGATACCCACATGTTTCTCACAAATTACAGATGCTCCTCGAGCAGTTTCGGCGACATCTTTGCGAACAAAACTCGCTTTCCGTTTCAACGTCCTCGTAAAATACTTGATTATTTAGGAATAGAATCACGTTCGCGTCGTGTGTAATTACAGGGACAGGTCGCGGAGAAATAATTAGAGCTTCCATCGAATGCCTCGTTAGTCTTCTTAGGAATGAGGTCAAAGGCGTGGTGTGCCATAGTACAGAAACTTACAGCGGAGGCTTTATTACTTATGAAATACTTACATTATATTCCTAAATTGTATTTAATTACAAATTAACTATAAATAAATAATAAATAATGCTGGATTAATTTTGGACAACCTCTAACTACTCCTCTTAGATAATAAATAATAAAATAAAAATAAAAAAAACAAAAAAAGATAGATCCTCTTAGATATCCTCGAAAAATCTCGAGTAGGTTAGGCTAAGAGATATAAGAGGATATCTATTGTGCTTCGGGATTAAAGTCGTGCTGCTATTGATTTAATATTTTTTATTATGTAAAAAAAAAACAGGTAATAAACTAACACAGTACACAGTAAATTTGTGAATATATTACATTATATAAGGACTTGTGTAAATTGTAATATATTCATCAATTTCTTGATCTCTCTTACTCTCACCATCATAACTTGTTTTAATTATCTAGATTGGGTAATTGGCACTAAGAGGTCTAAGAAGATATCTAGATTCATTATTATATAATTAACAACAAAGCCTTGTTATTGTCTAGCAAGTCACGCACGTTGGGAACGCGCCTCACAACGTATTGCACTGCTCAACCTGACACAAGTCTAAGTCTCATGCGCATGTAATTCTACCGGCACCCACATCCTTCAAAGCGACACGGCAGAAATAAGCATAGTGGTACTTCTTTGGACAAACTTACACAGACAGCCTTGTTTCTTTAGCAAACCCGTAGGCATTTTAACTCGGTTGTAATAAGACAGTACTGCAGCTACGCCGTAGCATAGTAGTTGCTACGGCGTAGCTGCTAGTACTGAGTTACTATTACTAGCATAAGCTATGCGCACTCTACTACTCTTGACTTTTTTGACGACATTTAGCGTCATGTTGTTTTCAGATACATTCATTATAGTGGAAGTGACAACACATAATAGACCCATCAACTGTTAACATTTTATGAGTTTACAAATACCTGAAATGTTTTAGGTACAACAAACGACACGAATAAAATTTACTTCAATCAAGAACTAACTGTTTATTTAATTAAATAACAAATCTTCGATAGCTGAATCGGGACTCAAATAAATGAAGAGCATTGACAGAAGGAGAGCGTTTAGTAATATTCACCAGTTTCACGGTGTAACTTCAGTTGGATAAAGCATCTCCCGCAGCAGTGTTAACCTACTTATTTATTTATTACTTTATTACCCCACTCAATGTGGATTGGCAAGGAGAGTAATAATGGGACCTGGCACTGATTGAATATTAAACACCTAAGTATCATCATTAACAGTTTTTAGCAGTTAATTGCTAGACATAGACCACGGTCCCATCCACCATTTTCTCATATTAATGCTCTGAGGTGATTACGCTACTGTTTGACAACGTACATCTAAAAATAAGAATTATATCAGTATATGAGAAGCATGTCAGACTGCTTTATGATTAAGACAGACTCACATACCTACGCCGCGTGTCGCGACGCCTCCGAAGCCTATCGGTCCCATACATTTTGTTGTTGCACGAGAGCAGACGGCGTGGGTCCACGCGGGTCGTGTCTTATGTGATTCTGCCTTTAGCGAGTCGGACCGCTTAAGTACATAGGTACTCATCTCTATAGTAACTTAAACTTCGTATTGTTTATAAAAAAGCTTAAATTCAGACAATATTAAATATTCATCAGTAAAAGGATTTCTCTAAGTAGACGCTTAGTGAAGAGCAACTAACTTTGGTAAGTTTTCGTCGAGAGTGCTCAAAAGCTCAAAAGCACTTCATGTGAAATAATGGTGATTTCATAGTCGTTGAATCACAATATTATAAATATAAAGTAAAAATTCAATTATTTAATAAAATCACTTTAAAACGTTATAAGGTTAATTTATGTTTCACGTAGCACACCAGACTAGAAATTCCGTCTTTCTTCTTATGAGTTTTTATTATCTTTTTAACAAAATAATTTGCGTAAGATGCCCTCTTCGATGGGACCCGATGGACCGATGAATTGGTTCACCTCATGTGGAGCCAAAGTGCGAATGGAAAAAGCTGATTATAGTTCTTCATGCGAATACGTATATACGTATATAGGCAACAGTGAATATATTCCGGGTGATGATGATGTCAATCTGACGTTAAAGAAAAATCTTATTTGAACAAGGCGCACATTTTAAGATTGATTGATTTTAAAATTTTTAAACAGATCAATATATGATATTTGACGAGATACATCAGCGCCTCTAGACAGTGTCATTAGTTACCAAGAGATTCGATTTTGACATTCGTTATAAACAGTATTCGTTGGCGATCACGTGACGTAGTAAATTTGCCAGTGAGTGTTTGCAATAGAATGGTAGTTGAGTCATTTAGACTATTGCGAAGTTCGCCTCGAAGCAAACGATCTTTGACTAGCTCCTCAGAATAGGTAGGGCATACTTTTAGCCTGGTTTAGTCGTCATCATCAACTATATTGTACGTCAAAATATAGAGTGACATACACACACACACCGAAAACAACGAGCCCAACAAAATTCAAAACAAAATTTTCCTGGAATTTAATCTGGATTTATTTAGGATTATACAACTCAGCGGTTCTCATGCTTCCGAATGAAGGATTTTTATGCTCAATGTGATTAATGGGATATAAAATTCATACCTACTACGCGGATATTTGGTTAAGCTTTTATATTTTATATCTAGTTAGCCCTCTTCGGTTACTCACGGGTACACCAATACGGTCACCTGTCTCGCCTCCAAATAAAACTAAAACCATCCAAAATCCGCAAACCAAGGTAAAAGATGCAATTATCTTTACTTTATGAAGATAAAAATGTATTCGTTAATTTGTCAGCACAGAAACAACTTGCATTCTGTAGTCAGCCACAGAATGCAACTTGCATTCTGTTTATGTGCCGAGTTTCACCGCGATCGGTTCTGTGACTTAGTCAAGAAAACATAAGAAAGTGACAGATGCATTTTCGCATATATAAATTGATACGTGTTCTTTTTAGAGGAAGTAACATATTAAGGTGCTGTTATGTTCAGCCAGCCTACACAAAACTAACCTTTATTTCAATTAGAAACTTACCAAAGCCGTCTACTGTATTATAAATTCAAAATACAATCAAGATGTTGACCTAATTAAGAAATGGTGTGATTAATGCTAGAACAATTCCCTTTACTTGCAAGGCGACACAGAACAATTGACAAAGCAAGACAATCGCCCGCCCAGAACGTTTGTTCATGATTACCGAACGATCACAGGGCCATTAGTGAAATGTTTTATTGCAAGGGAAAATGATTTATGATATCATAACTTATCAATAAAATAACGTGTCGTTTCACACCTTAAAATAATCAACGTAAATGACGACGCTTTATATCATATAATAATAATAATAATATACAAGCGCAACGTGGCTTCGTTCGAGTAAAGCTATGAAGGTGCTGTCCCAACCCAAACTTCCGTAAAATGTCCTGTTTTTCGTCGCGCAGTTAGGTAAATCACCTACTGATACAAACTTGAAAAAAATACAGTGCATAGTAAAGAGTTTACACAAAAGACATATTTAATAATATTGAACTCAAACTATCTAGCACCTTGAAAACAACATCGCAAAAATTACTTCAGAAAAAAACTTTCGTCGCGTAGGTATTTCTCAAGATTTTGAGTAGCAATTACCATATTTTTTATAATCAGAAAAAAGGTTTGTTATTGAATTAAAGGCATATCTATTTATTTTTAACCAACCTGGCTTCATTTATTTTTAAACAAATTAAAACTGCGAAAAAAATTGCGCATAAACATAAAATTGAACATAAAACGAGTCGGATTTTGAACTTTATTCCAATAGAGCAAGCCAGCCCCAGAAATGCCTTAAAGTTTTATTTATACCTTATACCTTTTTTAATACAATTTGCTGATGGAACAAGCTGCTGCAGCGCCTAACTTCCGCTGAACTCCTTTAGGAATTAAATATCAAGAATTTCTTTTATCGTACACCTTTACGAACTAAACAAATATGCCATGAAAGTTTCAATTTCCAACGGCCTGTGCGTTGTCTATATGTCAGTTAGTCAGGAAAAATATTATAATATATAGTAACAGTATATAAATAATTCTATATCATTAGCTTTCTGTAAGGAACTCCAATTGTATCCAGTAAGCCCAAGATACTGGGTGTGCTGCTTAGTTTTTACTTAATTTGATAATTGAATTCTACTTACAAATCTAGATTAAATTTAATCCAAATTATACGTCACAAGTGGACATTTGTAAATACACATTTAAGTCGACTGCTGAAGTTAAAATATTTCGTAGCAAACAACACGAAAGTTTTCATCTTCAAAATTTACTCCTGTAATAATAGTTTTGAAACGGGTTTTATGAAGTCGCCTTCTTAGCTTTAATTCGGAACTTTTTCAAAGAGAAAAGTTACAAAGGGAGTGGGAATGGTTTTCGCGTCGGGCGGATTAAGAAAGCCTCCTGAAGAGCTCCATGGAGGAATAATGGAAATGAAAGTTCTAACAGGCTTGACTTACTTAGATTGTGTGGCTTCCAAGAATCACAGCTCGGATTAAACTAGACACGTTCGAACCACGACATAAATTTCCTCTTAACGCCCCATGTTTTATATGGTGTGTAGCGCAAGGTACGTAAAGTGCCCATTAAATTATTGAGAATGTGTCTCTCGAGAGGTCGTTTAGATCCTGCTATTTTTAATCTGCATTCAAATAGAGCATTCCACTCTTCTTCGGCATCATTAACCACCAATGTAGAAAAATAAATGTAAAATATCAAGACAACTAAAATACACAATAATGCGGAGCATTCAAAAATAACTTCGCAAGTTAAAGGCAAACCGCAACCAATAAAAATGGAACACCACGATTTTAAAAGTAGCAATTGGTGTCTGTTTCAGAACAAATTGTACATTCAGAGCTCCACTAATGAGATCGCAGAGGGATGGGCTGCGGCGAAGATAAAGGGGGAACCAAGAGGGGGGATGGTGTCTCCAAGGACCATATTTTACGTCTAATTGACGCACAGCTGTCAGCTAATGAGTCGTGAATTTTTTTTAAATAGCTTCCATAAAACTTCACGTTGCAAAGTTCGAGTAATTAAAGCTGTTAAAGTAGTTTAGCTCCGACATTCATTTTGCGGTGGCTAAAGCTCATATAATATATTAGCAAATGCAATTGTTGCAGTAACGAGGTGTTTCTTTAGCTAAAGATTTAAATTAATTCTATTAAAGCTAAAGAGCCATTGAAAAAGAAAAGAAATGAATAATTTCATGACTTTGAATCCCCAGGCATGGTAGACATCCCCTTCAATATTCATATATATCTCATTTATTTATTATTTAAGCACATACCCACATTTTGCAATATATAGTATTCCATACGTGACAGATTGCAGGCCCATCGCTGTTGCTAGAATACTAAATGATTTCCTCACGATGTTTTCCTTCACTATTTGAGAGCACCAGCATTGCACAAATAGAAAAATCCATTGGGTCGATCGGATTCGAACCCACTAAGAATCAGAAGTCGTAGTCACTCCCACTAGGCCAGCGGGGCTCTCCAAAAAAGCCATTAAAGTTTATAAGTATAATAACAATCTTGACAGCTGTAGGTTTGACAGCTGTAGGCTGTTTTTTACAGTTTTTTAACTATATTACTAGAAAGCTGTAACATTTTATTGGTTAAATTTTACACCGAGGATAATAATAGGCGCTCAATTATCTCCAAGAATAATAAATATCCTAGTAGATGGTTTTGTTCACCGTTTCAGATCTATCTATTTTAAATCACGGCTATGAATTTGGTTTGAAATTAAAAATATGTGGGTCACGACTGGATTTTATCCTGAAGCTTTGGAACGGAAGATGGGGCTAACCTCTAATGAGGTCAGCAATTTTAAAGGAATACAATGGGTTATGGAAAAAGCTATACTGGGAATTACACAACAAGACACGAAAAAAGGAAATCCGTAGAAGAATCAATGTCACCAATAAGCCATCAGAATCAATTGAACTGGCAATGGGCAGGCCATATATAGCTCATAGTGCTTAATATGGAATAACATGTAAAAACCGGCCAAGTGAAAGTTGGACTCGCGCACGAAGGGTTCTGAAAGGTAGGTATCTATAATAAAAAACCACGTTTGTTGTATGAGAGCCCTCTTAAATATTTATTTTGTTCTGTTTTTTAGTATTTGTTGTTATAGCGGCACCAGAAATACATCATGTGTAAAAATTTTAACTCTCTAACTAACACAGTTTATGAGATACAGCCTGGTGACAAATGGACAAACAGACAGACAGACAGTGGAGTCTTAGTACTAGGGTCCCGTTTTACCTTTTGGGTACGGAACCCTAAAAAATGATGCCATCGCATAAGTACTATACTAAGTATTACTGTTCTGTGGTGTTGTGTGCAGTGCTGGAGATGGTGTACCTACGTGAAACCCAGCGAGCGCGATTCGGGTTCGTAATCTTACAAGTCAGTAACGTAATATGTTTCTTTTATTTTTGCTTTGTTGTACTGTTCGTTATAATATTATTCAAAGAGGAAGTCTGAGGAGGTTGCCAAGCAATTTGGCAGGCGCGCTGCGGCGCTTCGCAGATACGGCGTTATTTACAGCGACTATTGGGGAGGGGGTGAATCGTAACTTCTGCTTAAATACCTTGTTACAATCACGACCCACAGGCCATCCACACACTCGGTCTTCTTCTGATAATAAGAAGAAACTCGTAAACCAAGCTTTTGCAAGTGAGTTAGCATTATAACCTGGCATGATATCTTGGAACATGTTCGACTCATCTGTGTAATAATTATTTTCAATGTAGCTAAAGAAACTAAGCCCATCTGTACCAAGGGTATGAACCTACAAACTGGAAGTTCATTCTAGTGAATGATCTTCCAAAAAGTTAACCTAGACTGCCTTCATAAATGGAATACCAAATAAGAATTACAAAATATAATGTTTGGACATGCCTTTGACTACCCACTTAGACATCTAAATAGAATCTCAAGTAGGTGTCTTAACTATCAAGAGTTTCGAAGGCATGTAATCTGCCATACTTGAAGGTTGCAGTCCTAAGCGTATTGAATTTTTTCAAGCTAGTAATTCTTTTGGCGTGGAATTCGAAGACATTATCATTATTGCAGTAAATAAAACAAGAATAACTACAGCCGCTCTACCAAAGCCCTCACCTGCAATAATAATAGTTTTTGATAAATGCTAGCAAACTGTACAAAGGAGTATTGCTCTAAGATATAATTTAATCTAGGAAACAGTAGCCTTCACAGCAAGCTGCCGAGATCAAAAGTTCAGCTGAAAGAGGTAGAAACAACAAAGCAAATGAGATAACGGATATAATTTATTAGTTTCGCTGTAGTAAATAGAAACTCGTAATTTGTCGTCAACAAAGGGCCTCTCCGCACTTTTGTGTACCTACCTACATATTTTATTCACTGACGTCCAATTCTGTTCACCTATTGTTGTTTACTTTGGTTTGTCTGAATTATTCTACGGACATAAATTCTTTTTATAGGTACCAGGTACTTATTTATGTATTGTCTAGCGCTAGTATTTATGTTTATCTTGATATTACACAACCCTTCTATAAGTATATCTAAAAAATGTAAGCCTCTCGTCTAAACCTATTACCAAAAAGTCGGCGTGACCCTAAAACAGATGTACCGCATTTTGTCTTTTACATTGACAGGAAGTTTTGAATAAGATCGAAAAAAACAAAACATGGTGCAACTATTTCGAAGTTACGCCAGTTTACTAGTAACAACCAAGTTTTTTATAAACTCTTACAGTTTAAAATAAGTATTAACATTTTTACACAACATCATCTAGCCCCAAACTTAGCAAAGTTTTGCGTGATTCATGTTTCATTTTCATTTGTTTTATTATCTATCCATACAAAAGATATTATCAGATATCATCATCATCTAGCAGCCTAAAAAAATCCCTGCCAGGAATAGGAAACCAGAGAGGTATACGTCTTTACATTTCCAGGAAAAAATATTTGGAGCCTTCGCCATCCACCGACTTTTCGTGGCCTTTACAATATCATTAATCCATTGTGTGGGAGATTATGGGGTCACTTTGGTAATGCATATACTTAGGAAAAATAAAGAACTTAGTAACTTAATTTTTTTCGAGTTTTAATTGGGTAAGTAATCTAGACGCAAAAATATTTATTTGTTGCGCACGATTCGTTTATATTCCCCCAGAACAAAATAAGCCTGTAACGGTTAATTTAATTGGATTTGCGAGTTGAGGCTTACGAACGATCACTTTAACAGCAGTTACCGAGAAGTGCGAGGGGAACGACCAATATAAGCTGAAGCTAAGTAATACAGTCATGTGGTATTTGCAGGCGCAACGCCAATACAAAGATAGGAGAGGAGGATGTAAAAAGATAGCTCACTAAAACTAAAGAAAGAGCGTCCCTTACATAATGCCCAGTGTCGCGAAAAAACATTTGCTGTAGTTTTCATGCTTTCCTGGTCGTAAGCTGCTCCAAAAGATACTTGTACTTTGACTAGCATGAAACAAAAGCCGATTGACAGTTATTTTTCTTTCCATATATGCTCTTAGATAAATCGTGTTTATCGTATTTAGTAGTAGTAGAGCTATTTGTGAAGGGCTCGTCCGGGGCAGTACTACCACCATGCCTATTTCTGCCGCCAAGCAGCTTGCTGTGTTCCGGTTTGAAGGGTGTGGGTGCCGGTGAAATTACAGGCACATGAGGCTTAACACCTGTATGCCTCAGGTTGATGGACGCAGAGTAGTGCATCGTAGGTGATGTTCGTAACGAGCGTGACCCACGAGGCAATGCTTTGTTATAGGCGATGGTAACCACTTAACATCAGGTGGGCCATCTGCTTGTTTCATCAGCAAGTTGTATAAAAAAAAAAAAAAAATTCTTTGTTATGAGCCAGAAAAATCTTCAATCACGAAATCAGGTTTAAGACATTTATTTCTCTAAGAGGAATTACAATTCATTCAATGAAGAGAAATACAATGGTGACTTTGATGAATGAAATGAAATAAATGTTGGTTTATTTTTTAAACATAAGCCATGTTACTGCTGTTCCGGACCTATTAAAGATTTTATATCATAAATTATTATAGTTCACTTGCTGACCCGCTCGCGATTTCGTCCGCGTGGTTACTGTAGTTTTTCATACAACCCCCTTTTTACACCCGATATAGGAATTACATCACAGGGAAACCCATACTAAGTGGGACTATAAGCTAACTGATTTTGCAAATAGCATCAACATTAATTCAGTAGGTTTTGGTTGATGCGTGTACAAACAATCGTACAAACAAACAAATTTTTTTAAAAAGTTGATTCTGTCTACTTGCCTTTTTTTAAGTACAGAAAAATATTTTTTATGTACAGAATTTTTAGTTTTATTATAGATGATGCTTACGTAAAGCAATGAATGCATTGCTTGCTTACTGTAAAGTCCCTATGGCGTTACTCGTGAAGGCCCCCTCCGAGAGTAGGAACATTCCTATAGTTTATGTTTAAATTTGCCACAGGCGATATAATATTTGTAGAGCTAATAAACGCTCTCAGCATATGCGGGCTAATGTCTCGTTATGTATTCATAACAGCCATTGTGTCGAGTAGTATACACGATGTTGATTCTATTAGGTTGCGGAAACAAACGCTTGTCTGACAAGTGGTATTATTTTATGCCCTAAAACAAACCGCGAATATGATATTGTTTATTAATGTATGTTTAATACACACAAATTTTGCTATAATATGAATAATATGATCACTCTCTTGGTATTAACCACGCGTTGTGAAATAATAAAAACTAAATACAATTATATATAATTTGATATAAATTTTAAATAATCTGACTATAGTCTTGAGTCTATAATGTGAAATATAACAAAATATTTCATTTTATTTTAGGATTATATTATTGGCAGTAGAGTCCTACCAAATAAGGATAAAGAGTACTATAAATTTTAGCACTATGTGTGTATAAATATACACACGAAACGCGCGCGAATTCGTTCGCGTGAAGTTGTTTTGTACGAACTTCAACTCCCACTGTACCCATTTAGGGGTTGAATTTTGGGAATTGTACGTACAATACAAGACAAATATACCCTGAAAATTTTAAGTCTCTACGACCAGTCAGACATGTCAGTCAGTCAGCCAGGACAAAGATTCTTTTAATTTTCTTTTAAATGATAATTCAGAGATGTGGACAATATTATAAAAAGAAACACTGAGATTTGCATGTGATAAACTTATGATCAAAGACAATTTTTAAACATCTCAAAGGATCGAAGGAAGGTGTCGAAGCGTACGCATGTCTCCAAATCTCATTACATTTGGAGAAGAAAATTCAATAGCATCGTTCTTTGTCTGTCTCTACCCTTACAAATTTTATTTAGACCCTGTTTAAAATTTGTGTTGAAATCTTTATTTTGTTTTTCCTTTGTGCGAGTCGCAGAAAACACCTCGGTTTGATTTGATACGAAACACCTCGCTGTTCTTTTTTACATTACATCCAATCTCGGACTTATATTGAGGAAAATCTTGTTTCTATTTGCTGGTAAACATAAACATACATAGAACCTTACTAACGAGTCATATCTTTGGCCTTCGATATTTATTTATATACCTTCATGTTTTGTTGTTCTCTTTGGATCCTGCAAATTAACTACAAATATTCAATACGTATGAAGTGGAAATATATACCGGGTGTAATAAGTTTACTTCCAAAAACAGAAACTGCGTATTCAGACCATGATTCTGATTAAAAAAACATGAAAAAATTTGTCCGTTTTTTCATATTTTCAGCATCAATATCGACAATACATCGTAAAATAAACAGGTATTTATCTAATTATCTTATTTTAAAACGACAAAACACCAGACGCTGCAATCTAAAGGAAATCGCGATCATCTTGCGTTGCCTTATCGCGGTCGTTGACTCCTGTACGAAATACATTGTTGGTTAATAAATAGGAGTTTCGACAAAATAATCGTATCAGTCTAAATGTTAGCCAAGTGTGGTATTCTTTAAGACCTTATTGTAGGTAACTTTACACGGTCCTAAAGTATTTGGAAGTTCTTATAACAAAGTCTTATCGAATACCACTTGGCTGACGGTATGTTTGATCATATCTTGCAAAACTATCAAATAAATAATAACTTAAAAACACAATAACTACCAAATCTTCCAAAAAGTATTAATTTTGTGTAAAATCTATAATAAATTGTACACAATAATAAGTACACTTGGTTTTGGAAGTTATGATCAAACACGAAACTATGAAACAGCAAACAATGAACATAAATGATTTAAAATCAATTCTACCCAGCAAGCGTCGCCGGCTAGTCATTTTCGACCAATTTCCGTTATTAAGCGTGTCTTCATTCGCTGTTATTGTTTGGGGGCCGATGCAAATTACTTGGAAGGCGGCTTCCAGAGGAAATCCCATTAATTATTATTCCTCTATAGAGGACGTTGTAAAATAATTACGCTACACATTTCGTTATTGTGATATGTCATATTACCAATAATGCCATGTCTGAAGTAGTTTAAAAAAATATAAACTGCTTTTCGACTTCAGGCCCATTGCCGTTGCTAGAATGCTAACTGGTTTCTTTACAATGTTTTCCTTAACCGTTTGAGATTGGTTGAAAACCGTTCCAATCATGCATGACCGGATTCGATTTCATGACCTAAGGTACCATTCATCATTCCCACTAGACCACCCCTCTTGCAAGTGCTCCTACGCTTAATAAAAATATTGTATGCATAAAAAATTCGAAGATATCCAAATTACGTATTATTATTGTGTTGAATAAGTATGAAACAAAATATCTATAATAATGTGAATAAAGATTTTACATATTGGTTAATAAAAAATAATAATGATAAAGCTGGACAATCCATACAGCATAATCTAGCCCCAAGCTCAGCAAAGCTTCGTACAAACATTTATCCCAAGGCGGGAATTGAACCCGCAACCTCCTGCGTCGCAGGCGGACATTCATCCGCCACGCCACATCAGTCATCCATAAATTACGGAGTTCTAAGGTAAACAACAAAAAAAAGTACGGACAGCTTCCTTCCTTTTTTGAAGTCGGATTATAAAACGACGCGATATCAAAAAATATATTTTTAATTTACATATTGTTTTCGTCTGTTTACAACGACTGTATAAGATACTTACTTATCGAAACGCTCATCACTTATTTATTGAAAAGCAAAGTTTATAAAGCAGATTAACTACGGAACTTAGTGCACAACAAAATACTTACTTATCCACAGGTACTTATGAATCAGCCTCACTTCGAAGTACTTAACATAAACCAAATATTGGTGTTTTAATCTAGCTTGATACAAAGCAAAATATTTTGAGATAAGTTTAGTACTTATACTAAAATACGTTGTTCTTAAAATATATTATTCAGTATCAGTTAAAACAATGAGATAATATAATCTAAATTATTAATTTCCACAGCCCTCTGATCATTAGCCAAAACGAGATTTACACATCTACAGTTTTCCAAAAGTGCATTAACGTACCACCTCAAGCCGAACCATGAGGTTGATCGGAAGTCCCCTTAGCTACCATAACACCCCGAGTACACTTTTTATAAGCTTTGCTTGTTATTTTAACTTAACTTTATCGTACTTTTTCTTTTCTTAAATACACTGTATTCAATGGAAAAAGTTTAGACGACTGCTATTGAAGAAAACTCGACGAGTGAATTCTTGCGTAAATCAGGAATGCGAGTATCCATCAAAAGAAAGTTTATCACGACAAGTTTATTTGTGCCATTCCCACTGTCTATCGTTTGAATGGAAGGCATTTATATAAGTTGGAAAAAGGTTTAAAATCCTTTGCACGTGTAATTTCAATGGGAAAGTATACGATACATCTCACTTGAAAGTTTTATTTCAAAGATCGTACTGTGTGAAGCAGGTGACTATCAATGCCATTCCCGCTCTGAAAGTGTCTCTATTGTGTACTGTTTAGGGTAATACGAATCTGCAAGTCCTTAAAATGGTATCATGTTAAATAACGCACAAGAACGTATGATTACTCGTCATACTCAGAGCACTTAATATTCTTACGAATATAAAGTTTAGCGTAAGGACAACCATCTATATATACCATATTATAAGCAACTTAGTAACGACTGACTGGTAAGGAGACAACGCACAGCCAAAAACTGGTGGTAGCGACTTGAAATTTCCAGAGTTTATTCATCTTGGTACATAGAGATGTAAGAAAGAATTTCAAAAATTCGACGGGACTGAAGTTTGAATAAAAATAACTTCACGCGGTCAAAGTCGCGCGCGTCTTTGGTGGTTGTACCTATAAAAGAGTTAAGTTTTTTTTTCGTACGTGTTTATCAATAAGTTAAAGTATATTATATATAGTGTAAGTACCATCTATTCTACTAAGTAAAAGAGAGTATGGACTTCTATGAAGTTGGAAATGTATAGTTGTTATTTATTTTCTTACTTCAAACAGTTGTACCTACTACTTTAATAGACTATCGAAACAATACCATATTAAACCTTTTAATTTACCAAATCAGTCGTGAAAATATTAATCAAAATATTAATTAACCCTGAAGAGGTTCTTCTCTCAACGGGTAACATTTTGGTGATATGGCAAAATGCTACTCTGATGGCCCAAACTAATCCGATTATCAATAAATGTTCACCGAGCATTCAACGATGATACTGCTTTATAGGTACACCATATATTGTTCCATTGCTATGTGCCGGTTAGTTTGATATTGATCCCGTCTAATCGTATTTCTAGGCGTTGTGGGCCCAATCACCGAAGATAACTGGATTCTGCTCCCCGGCTCTCTACGTGACATCACCCTAGGGGTATCAACATGGATGGCAATCATTGTACAGCTAATTAAATTTGAAGCTGTTAACAATTAATTATTGTTGTCATGTTCAATCTGTTAATTCCAATTAGGTAGTTGAAAATGTGTTCATCTCAACCAAAGAACACGATTTTTACAGATTATACGAGTTTGAAGTACTATAGGTCTATTAATTATTTTTCATTACTTTTAACTTGTAGAATTATATGAAAAAAAATCCCTTAAAATTTTGGTTGAACTGCTGTGACTTGTGTAGCAATTAGCCGGCCGTGCAGTGGCATGCGTGGTTACACTCTGCTGCCAATTTGTGCTGCATTGTTGCCGCCAGCTGTAGCGTACCCCAATGCATTTATACGTCTATACCTTGTATATAAACATTAATGTTATAAACAGCAGTACGACAGTAAACTGAGTTTAGATATAACAATATGTGTGTTGGTTTTAGCTCTCAGTAGACTAGAGTTTTATTTGGCCAGCATTATCTGTAGCTTCGCATCAAAAGAGATTTAAATAAAATCAAGATTTCCATAAAAAAAAACTATTATCACTAGTATAGTGATACCAAGGCCACCATTGGCCACGCTGAAACTTTTTGGTAAAGCTCTTCTAATTATCTATCTGCTATCTACAGTTCTACACTATGGTAAAACTGTAAGGTTAAGAAATCTGTAGGCATTTTTCTGAAATCATGCTAAAGAAAAAAGGCGAAAGCAACTTTACAAAAAAATTTTTGTTTGTACACACATCACGCAAAAACTACTAAATTAATGTTGATGCGATTTGTAAAGTTAGCTTATAGCCCAATTTAAAACTTAGTATGGGTTTGATTGAATTGTCATCCCAAAAACGGGTGTAAAAAAGAAATGAAGTTTCTATAAAAAACACGAACGAAGTCGCAAGCGGGTCGCAGCTAGTCAACTCTAAATGTGTTGGTTTCACATTAAACATACTACTATATTATTTTATCTTATTCTATAATTTGCTAGATTGTTAGATTCCTTCAATACAAAAAATATAATTACGAATAGCTTGCTTGCAAACATGATGTGATCACTCATGCAATAAAACATAAAAATGTGATTATAATTTTTTCGTGAATAACAAAATACTTACTAATAAAAATGGTAGCTGAAATGAAACCCACTGAAAAGTATAGCATGATTCATAACCCACTAAATTATGATTGAGTGTTTAATAAATCGGATTATTTCCGGCGGTTTTTGGTACATTTGGTACAGTTCTGAAACAAAACATATGTACTGTAAATATACATGGGTACATAAAATTCATACCTAGTACATGGGTACTATAGATCTAATAAAAGCAATGATAATTAATTTAATGCTTGTTCTCGACGGTTTTCTTATAAAAAAATAAGATCACATCAAAAACATAAAACCAAAAAAATATCACTGTATTATTTTAATGAAATACAGAAAAGAGATTCTAAATTCGTATTCAACAGAAATCCCCGCCGGTGTACAAGATGTACATGTAGAGTAAATATAAGTAAACGTTGGTTTTTAATCCCGTGCATTCGAATATCAGAAACTTCCCCTCTGGAAACATGGAGCGTTCCAATTTCTTTGTTATTTTTAATATCGACTTTTTTGCGCTCCAACGGCGGTTGCTAATGGATTTTCAATATTTGTGTTGACAGGCAAACAAGGGGAGATGAAGAGAATTCTGGAGACATTGCTACTGTCCTGTATCCACTAAAGAAAGTATTACGATGCCCACGATGTCCAGGACGGATATTTTCTTTGGTATGAAAGTTTTAGTAACAGTAGTCATTGCAGTAGGGTGTGGCAGGCCTAGTCTAGGTTCGTGGGTATGAGAGGAAAATATCAAGCACGTGACACATTAGCCGTGAGCGTGCAATGTTCTAGGTACAGAAGTAGGACATCTAGTGGTGTTACTCGAGTTTATCAAAAACTGTTTTGAATGAATAGGACTCGAGTATACCGCGGGTGTAATAAGACTACTTCCAAAAACTGAAACTGCGCATTCAGACCTGATCACAGCTCCAACACTTGCGTTCTTTTTTAAGATGTATACCTTAGCCGCCAGGGTACAATTCACTCGTGTTTGGTATGCCATAGAGAAACTCACTCGCGAAAATTTTTCTACGCGTGTATGCCTAAAACAGGAAAGAATTATTGTGAAGTGGGTGTTTGTATGAATAAAAAAAAGAAGTAGGAATGTATCTTTTTTCAAACTACCAAAAGATTTAAAATTGCATTTATAACATTAAAATAATTGTGGAACTAGTAGTTCCACAATTATTTTAATTGAGTATTTAGTTTAAAAAAAGATACATTCCTACTTCTTTTTTTTATTCATACAAACACCCACTTCACAATAATTCTTTCCTGTTTTAGCACTGGATTTCTGAATTTCTTCGGGCTGATGATGTTGATGACGTACCTAGTACTGATAATATAGTGCCATCCCTAGCGATACACGTGCCGTTTTAGAGGGTCTTATATCAGTCCACTCGCTAGGCGTAAAGGCCTAGCGAGTGGGCTAATATAAACTTTATCACCGTAGTTTGTAAGCTCAAAATTATATGGTACCTAAATCTGAAAGAGTGTCGTATTTGGTCCTTCTAAATCTGTGCCATAATGCTATTTATGTACAAAAAAAAATTAAAAACGCAAAAAATAAGTCGACACTTTTTGACAGTTTTTTTCCTGTTTTCAGCATCAATATCAATAATATCAAAAACACCAAAAACAGCAATCTAAATGAAATTGCGATCATCTGACCGGTGCGTTGGTCTAGCGGTCGCTGCCACGCCGCGCGGTCATTAAACGCTGTACGGAATACATCGCTGGTTGCTAAATAGGAATTTCAGCAAAATAATCGTATTACTCTAAATCTAACTGTCAGCCTAGTGGTGTTCTATAAAACCTTATTGTAGATAACTTTACACGTTCTTGGAGTATTCGGAAGTGGTCTTATTATTACACCCAGTATATAAAGGCTTGCGGCCTCCTTGCACCGTAAAAACGTGCATGGTTCGTTAGCCTGTAGAATAAAATGATCTGGTTCTCCTCCTAAATAGAACCCTGACTCAGACAAATTAATTATTGCACATTTAGTAAACCAACCAAGTGCTGTTGGGGAAATCGACGACGATAATAAATTCGTATTGCTATGAAATATTTATGCGGGCACCTATATTGCGTTATGTCGGTGTTGCTTGGACCACTAGCCACTTACATCAACGATGATAGAGACCCGCAACTCATGGACGTCTAACTCTATTACCATAAATAGGTACAGATTTCGGTGGCCACTCTGACCCAACCCATTATCTTATATTGGTGCGGCGCGAGATGAGTTCGCGAAATGTTTATAGTCTAGGAAAATACATCGTATTTTATTTATCAGTTTCGGTTTTTATTACGGAATTTGTGCTGTAAAAAAAGTAAATTAGGTACGAAGTGCCGGGAAGTTTGGGACGTCGAAGAAATAATAATATACTTTTGAATCAATTTGTTGTGAACTTGGGGTGGCTGCCTTCCCATCAAATAGGATCTATTCAAATGGTGAGTAGGTTAGGCAGACGCCCATAACTCTTCAAAAAATAAAAAAAGAGCCTTACGAGGTATCAGGGGTCGGCAGGAAAGTTGATAACATTGTCGTTACTTTGGACATATTGGAATATAAACCTGACGTTACAAATTTCACTGATACCGATGATGCTGATATCAACCCTCACTAGTCCACCGTAAGGGCTGGTTTCGATTAGCAGACACGAAAACTAGCCCAAGTGCTCTCAAGGTGTGTAAAAAACATCGTAAAAAATAATTATAGTTTAAAAAAATTAAATAACACACTTTTATAGACAATCAAAGTAAAAAAGTTGAAAATATTGGCATCGATTCTTGATAAGTGTGCAAAGTTTCAAATCAATCCGCCGCTTTGAAAGAGGTGAAAATCACGTTCAAAGATTCCGTTACATAGATACATACCAAGCTATTAAAAAGCGTATTGAAAATTCACTCAACTAGCAGCGGCCATGGGCTTGCAGCCTGTCATGCAAGTGTAGATCCCGCAAATAGGCTCGTGTAACAAATGTATGTAATGCTTAGATAAACAAACAAGCCACCGTGACTGCCCCTTTTATAGGAGATCTGCTATAAGTGGATTAATACCTAGGCGGCTAGGGATTAACAACAAACAACAACAATTTAATCATTTATTTTCCTCTCACAAAGGTTCTTAAATTAGTATGTAAGTAAGTAAGTAAGCGGTCATGAAACTGTAAATACCACACCTGTCGCCTTTCAGTCAGTTGGACAGGACAGTCGCCCGCTGCGCCGCAGAGGTCGTCAAATATTCGAGGTTGGGAGTATAATGAGCGTGTTGTCCGCCCGGCATGTGAGTGACGCGCGGTCGCGGTTGTGGTGACTGTGGCTGTGGCTTTGGTCCACCCCTGATACTCACATCAGACTCTGGTACTGTAATAAACTCGGCGTAACTTCGAAATATGGAGGAGTGCTGCTCTGAAATCTCTAAAATTGCTGTAGGAGTGGTATGCAGCAAGTAGTTACACTGTGTTTTGTCTCTTTCAATCTAATAGAATCTTCCTATCAATAAAAAAGACACAAAAACACGTTGTAACTATTTCAACCTTACGCCGAGTTCATTAGTGCAAGGGATAGCGTGTAATAGTCAGCGTACACCGATATAGAGGATTTTAAATTTAAGAAACCCTTTTTGTGCTTATCGTAATAAGTATATCTATATTTCAATTTACTTACCTATGTTCTAAGTAGAAATCCATTGCGAAAATCTGATCGGCACAATGCTCTGAAGTCGGTTTTCAGATAAGAAATGTATATAAATTTATTTCGATTAGATGAAAACTAATCTTGCCAATGTAAAAATACAACTTTGAAATACTGAGTCGTGCAGTCCACTGATTTGCGCTGGCCCAAAGTACTGCCAAAATGTTCACCGAGACGCTTGTCAAGTAATAACAAGTAATAACCGTAGTAGGGGTTCTAATCAGAAACAACTAGGATCTTTTTATGCACAGACTATGCTTATCTATACATATATGTCGTCACAGTAGTTTTACTATAAAACTCAAAACACTCTACATCTACATTTTTCAATGTTGATGCATAAGTAATACGTACCTTGTGAAAAGTCTCCTGCATATAAAATCCGCACTTACCACACACTTTACTGCTTAGTAAGTGAATAGAAAGAAACTGTATGTGAAAATGGCTTTATCCCCGAATAGCGATAAAATTTCCATGGGTCTTTAAATTCCGACCACTTTCCCGCGATCCTAACAATGCCGTCGGTCCATCTGGTAGATATGCTATAGGTAATCTAAGGGTACCTAATAAGCTAGGGATCTTAAATAACAAATTTGAGGCCATCTTCTAATGAATTTTGTTTAGAGTAATAAGCATCTGGGATGAACGTTGTCTTGTCTATGAACATTACTTGAACCAGCTCTCACCCACTGAATTATAATTATGATAATAATAAGTGTGCAATAAAGTGTTAAATAAATAAATAAACGTTTTACATGGTTTTCACCACACTGAACGTTACATACGGAAGTATAATGTCGTATAATGTACATTGTTTTATATATTTACATATCCACAGTCTCTCAATGGTAAAATTTACATAAAGCGAGTTATTTAATGGCAAAAAAGTGTTATGATACGCCTCAAAATGAATAACTGTTACCTTGAAACACAATAAATCCGTGAAAGCAGTACCTACAGGATAAACCTGGATGGTGAATAAATTAATAGCAGGAGCTAAATGCAGAAAGGTTCGCTATACCGGATATTTATACCTAGTAAATGAATGAGTATTGTTGCGACTCAAGTAAATCCACACATTCAAATAGAAAGCAATCCGTTCCACTCACAAAACTTAACATAAAATTGGGTAACTTATTACATTTCTCTAGAGTATAAAGTAAATTGAAGAAATGTAGTTTAGACGCGCGAGGGAGGAAAAAGGCTGGCAGGAGATTCCTGGGAGAACGATTTTTCAAAGTACCCTACGTCAGTTTGTTGGTTAGGTACCTACTTCTTGCTACTGTGATTTACCTACAGCAAAAGAAGCTACATAACTTAATACAAAACTATTTTTAAAAACTCATCCTGAATAGTTGCATAATATTAATAAAATATTCATATATTTATTCTAAACTCTTCTGTTTACAAATGGTGTAGGCATACAAGTTTCAGTAGTATACAAGTTCACTATAACCCAGTTTTAGGTACGCAAAGTTATAAAATTTTTATTATGTTCTATTTTTTATTACACTTGAGAAACAAAAAGGAGAGAAGTCGTAAAAATGTCAGATAGCGCGTACAATCAAGCGATTTTGAATAAGGTGGTTAATGTTTTATCTAAGCATTCATGCTCCACAGGAATTCAAGGCGTTCTGATGACTAGCTCCGAAGGAACCTGATCCACAGGGGATAAACTCGGGCTATAAAAGTAAATTGAATCGTTCTCTCGGCTGTTGTTCCATGCAGCGGAACCAATGACCGTGGTGTGCGCCTTTTAAACTTTATGCTCTCGAATAGCCAACTTGCAGTTTACTTCTCTATTGCTTTCCGTATGTATTAAAAACTCCGCAAAAAGTTTGCTAGGAAACTTCTTAGGTTAAAAACATTACGAATGTTTAAACTTAACACTAATTTCTGGGTAAATCATCATCATCCACAGCCTTACTTTACCAGAGGGTATACCGAGTTGTGACTCGATAAAGTCACCTCTATACAGGCGAACTTGCGCTGCTATTCACAGAGAAATATTTAACATCTTCCTTTCTTAAAAACTGTTAAAATAAAATAAAAGCTATACCAATTATACAAACATGTGTCCTGACTGACTGACATATCGACTGTGTCGTAAATAATAATAATACTAATAATAAATCTTTATTTCAGACAGCTTACAGGTCCATATTAAAGAAATACACAAAAAATACACACAGAGAAACGAAAAGAAAACAGTCAATACACAATTAATACTAAATAAAAACTATTTGACTAAGATATTAGTTGCATAGGTTACAGTCTTAAAAGACTTGTTTTCAGGGTACATTTTTCTTGATGCACAGAGGTGTATTAAGAATGGAATTCAAACGGATACAAAAAGGAGTTGAAGTATGTATGAAAATAACTTCACGCGGGAAAAGTCACGCGCGTTTCGTTAGTAGCGTAAAAACATTTAGCACATTTCCTTATCGGTACGATAACTACAATAGAGCGTATTCTGCAGGCTCACACGTAAGCAAAACACCCACTTATCTCTATTCTAATCTCCTCGCATAGTCAGTTTCCGACTTTCCGTAATGTTATTCAAAGCTTCGGTATCAGTTCTTTGCCTCCAATATTGCTATTAGGGTGGCTACAATAAAACTTGGACAATTAAATGTAAGTCAACGTTGTCGGAACGGCAAGATAAGACCTAGCGGCGCCCCTTAGCGGGATACTTTCGCTATTAACAGGGTGGCCGTACACCCCGTAGTTTCACGAACTGTCGCCTAAATGGGATTACAAATGCCTATTAAATCCAAACCGGTTCGCACTAACTAACCAAAGACATTTACAAAAAAAGTACTTGGCCTTATTAATATTGTATACATACTTTAGATTTGGTATACATAATAAGCTTTTTGCTTGTAAACATTTCAGCTGATGAAATACGAATTCACGTAGGTATTCCCTTTCGAAATATACCAAATATACAATGGAAAGCTAAAAATATACGAGTAAGACTATCATTCCGGTGAATATTTTATTAGCATGGTCACCTCATCTATAATTGGCACAAGTTTAGCTAGGCCAGAGCGACGACGACGGCTGTGGGCCGGCGGCCAACTTCTACTTATTCCCCTATAATTACTTTTATTACTTTCCACTAACGGTACAATACTTTTATACAAACTACAGCTTTCTCATAGGGAAAATAGATTTAACATTTAGTAGTAGTAGAGCTCTTAGTGAAGGGCTCGTCCGAGGAAGTATTAACACCATACCTATTGCTACCACCAAGCAGCTTGCTGGGTTCCGGTGTGAAGGGTGTGGGTTCCGGTGAAATTACAGGCACATGAGGCTTAACCCCTGTATGCCTCAGGTGTTGGACACAGAGCAGTGCCTGGCACGTTCCTAACTAACGTGAGCTGCGAGTCAGTGCTTTATTGTTATATTAGGTGATGTTAACCCCCTTATCTCAGGCGGGCCAGCAGCCTGTTTTAATATGTCAGTACAGTAAAGATCAAAACTGCAGTCACAGTGGAGCAACATACTCGAGTCGATGGTTCGACCCTAATCCAAGACCTTTACAAACTGAACAATATCCTGAGCAATATTTATTTAGGTTCTTGATTGTACTAAAGAGTAAAAATATCTTGCACTAATGCGTTATCTACATGAGGAGCGTGTCCATTAATTTTAGGGCGCAAATATATATGTGACTATCGAATGATTATTAAATTTAAACGAGGCAAGTTTTTTATATCCTTTGGATATTCACATCTTCGAGGAGAGAAACTCTATGATCTAAACGGGCCTTCAGACTCTTTTACTCTCGATCATGTTCAAAGTTTTTGCTCTGGTTCTTTCTATAATCGATAAAAAAATGTAATTACCTTCGTACCGATTTTGTTAGTATCATCGTGATTGTCGGGAAAAGATTGATGATTCTCATGTCTCCATTTATTTCCCAGCGGATAATCTCGTTGTCTCCGGCTTAAGGGCATGTGAGCCGGAAATACGACAGCAATTTTCCTCCAACTATAGAAAAATGAGGAGCGTTTACCGTCGTGCATGGGCACCCACCCATGAGTAAAGTGTGCGGTATCTAAGCACAGGGCTCACCGCAACCCCAGGGCGACGCAACCAACCGTGCTCGTATAAAAGTATCTTGTTTTTGAATTTCGAAACGTTATGCTTTTGTTTTACGTATTCTTTTTTATTTCACAGTAATGATACCGTAAACGTTAACCTTTCATGGGCTTCATTGAATTTTTGTGTAAGCAGTCAAACAATGTGATCAAACCTCAAGATAAATGGAGTAACTTTCCAGAAAAGAAAGGTTAAAAGACTCAGAGAAAAAAAAAGAGCAAAGTTGTTACTCTGAAGTGTATCTGAAGAGTGATCGCGTATCTGTTGTTGCAATCAGAATCCAGTTGCAAGTGTCAAATATGCAGCAACAGCACACCATACATACCAGGTACACAGCACCAGGTACCAGGTGACAGGTAGCATACCAGTCATATTTGACTTATATAGAAAATCTGCAGTATTTCTCATTTGCGACCACATTTTTACTGCAACAAAAGATACACGATCACCCCTTTGATATCTGGTTAGCCACCTAGGCGGAAGAAAATTAGTCTCGACTGACTGACATATAGACAACGCACAGCCTTGAATTTTTCTAATCCTAGATAATATAATAATGCTAGACACTAGAAACAAGTTGATACGTATGT